>PVLA01000200.1:0-648140 GCA_004027455.1 Hydrochoerus hydrochaeris | reverse complement strand
AGTCGTTCACAACCCCAGGTCATTACCTACTTAGGTCCATTTCTCTGGAGAGTGCTTTACCTAAACTTTTTGAGAAAACTCTAAACAACAATAGTAACAGTGAACATACTGAGAGGTTTCTTTATAGGATACAATGGTAATAAATTTAAACTCCATTGTTTTAATTCACTCACAAAAATGAACATTGCTTTAATAATTATTATCTGTGTTTGCCAGGTTTGGGGAGGTCTAAAGTGGCTAGGATAACTCAGGATTGCCTAAAGTATGGTGCTATCTTATTTAACTTCTGATTCCTGTCAAATAGTACTGGAAGTCATTCATGCTGAACTTGCAGTAGAGAACAGTAATTCTACTTTATCCTGTATTATAGTCTGTGTAGTTTTCATGTAAGAGTTAAACAATATGACCATAAATAAAAAGTTAGAATGACTATGTTCATGCTGCTTTTGTTTCACTAAATGGTTAACAGATGAATGAATGTTAACACAAATGTTATTTGTCATTTTTATCCAAAAAAAGACCCGAGCCCTGACCCATAAGTCACTGTTCTCTCTCTTTATTCCTCTTAGGTTGTGACTTTTGGCCACTGTTACTTTCTTAGTTGAGTCAATGCATGTTTTCACAAGAAAAAATGCACGGTCCCCTCCAATTTATTTATTTATTTAGTGGGACTTGAACTCAGGATCTTGCACTTGCCAGGCAAGCACTGTGCTATTAAGGTATATCTCCAGCCCTGTCCCCCCAATTTAGGACCTATTATTAATCTTCAAGTAATTATAAATTATTGTATCCATAGGAAAATAATTGACAATTCAAATTATATAAAATTTGTCAAATCTAATGTAGGAAAAAATCATAAATTCATATATCTCACATAGAAACATGAAAATTCAACTGATGTGTTCTAGAGTTTTAAGAAAAGAGAGTTAGAAAAATTTTGCAGAAATTACAAAATTAGGTAATACAAAATTATGTATTACATAAAATAAAAGAAATAGTTATGAAATTTGAAGTATCAGTTTATGATTAAAGAAAATTAAC
This sequence comes from Hydrochoerus hydrochaeris, assembly GCA_004027455.1. Taxonomy (NCBI): domain Eukaryota; kingdom Metazoa; phylum Chordata; class Mammalia; order Rodentia; family Hydrochaeridae; genus Hydrochoerus; species Hydrochoerus hydrochaeris. The sequence continues at coordinate 647,099 of PVLA01000200.1, read as the reverse complement.
CAATTAAAATCTAGATAAGAAGAGTGGATCAAACAAACAAAGAAAAAAATCTTTGCGAATAAGGAAGGCCAAACAGGCAAAGGAAGTGAGTTGAAAAATAATGTTAAAAATGAAGAAAATACATGAATAAAAAACATTGTACTGAAAAGTCTAAAAAACATGATACAAAATTTGGAAGAAAAAACTCAAAACAGGAAGAGAAAATGAACCTTATTTACAAGTTTGTGTTTCCTTTATTCCTAGAAAAACCTTTGGGTAACAGTGGCTCGGATGAAAAGAAGCAAGTTATGATATATTGATTTGTTTAATCTCATTTTTTAAGATTATTTCTGTGAAAACTGTGCTTTTGAGAGCACAGGGTTTAAACCTAAATGTGAAACTGTGCATTTGGTTCTATAAAGGTTGTTCCAGGAGAATATAGTGTAGGGATTGGTGAAAAGTTAGATAGAAGGTAAAATGTCCTTCACTCCATACTCCCTCAACATAATCATGAAATTAATTACTCTAGTTCCCTGAATATAACGACCATTTTTGGTCTGGGATTTTTTTTAATAGAGTGACTGGAGCCTTAGAATAAATGTTTCCTTAATTAGTCACGGAATTTTAAATGTGGATGGAGGGGGAGGGTTTCACCAGTCCTGTTACAGAGTGGGCATGTGCCCCTCCATGCCATTTAGAAGAGTTACTCATCTCTGCTTGAATAGTCTTAGTGACACAAAATGTGGAGGTAGATTTCTTTATTTTGGGGCATTTTTAACTTCTCAGCTTTTTTTGTATTGAACTAAAATCTACCTTCCTGTAACCTGAATCTATTTATCTTGGGTTTTTTCCTTAGGAAAACACAAAATAATTTTAATTACTTTCCAAGTGAAAGTTTATTTCTGGACCTAAAATGCAGACATTATGCTATGTTATAATGCCTCCATATACAATGTCACTCTCCATTTTCTCTCTGAAGCCCAGTCTTCCTAACTTTTCTATGGTATTCGATGACAAGTCCTTTCAATATTCTGGTTGTTCTCATTTTCTCACTTAGTATAAAATGCGTTCTTATAGAAAAAGAATCTCAGGATGAGCTTCCACATTTTATATGCTTATATTTAATCACTTTGAATGAACTAGCAAATTTATTTAAATATCTTCAGAAGAAACAAGAAGGAGGTACATTTTAAAATGATACACAGTTAAAAAAAAACTATATATATAGTTTTGACTTGAATTTACTCCTAACAAGTTTGTGCTTTAGGTAGTAATTACTTTGTAAATAAAATAAATACAGGTATGTAAAACATAACTACTCTTCAAAATAATAGCTTTTGATGAAAAATTTCCAATCATTACTGAGATGAATCTCTACCTAAGAAACCAATTTATCTTTCTAAAAAATGTGGTATCAAAAAAAATGTTATATTCTAAGGAGATAGTAATGTCAATGGAGGGGAAAGACAAAAAGCCAAAACTTTTTTTTTTTTAGTGCACACTATTATTGACTGACTAGTAATTAGAGCTCATAAGTAACAGAATGGTTGGTACCAGGAGGTCAAAATTGAGCAAAAGAAGATTGAAAGATGTTCTAAGCATGCACTGTCACATATGTGCTTTCCCTAATGAAAGTTACTGCCAAGGAAATTCTTCACTTAGGCGAACTCTTACTTAATGCCAAATTGCTGTCACCATCCCTTGGCGAGTTCTATTTATGAGTCGATTACCACACACTCTCAAAGTCCCTGCACATCTGACTTTCAGTGAGTGCCTACACAGAATATATGGCCTTTTCTAAAACAGTGAAATTTAATTAATTTGCTGGCAGAGAACACTTTTTATGCCACATGCCTTTTCCCTGACCCCATGCTGCGTTTCGATTTTCAAATGTGCTTCATATATTATGAACCTATATAATCTTAATGAAGGTCTTCCATATGGTAATTAGAGTGCTTGACTTTATATTCTTAAAAGCTCCATTGCCTACATAAATTCTTTTTGTATAATACCAAATGTTGCTTTGTAAGTTGCATGAATATATGCAGTATTCAGTTCCCAAAGCAATATCCTTTAGATACTTGATTATATATAAGATTTTTAGACAATATTCTTAAAAGAACAGGGCATATATATCTTCATTTCTCAATCTTATTGAAGATGCATGTCATGTGCCATGTGTCTAATTTAATATTCTTTCATACTGTTAGCATCACAGGAAAGCAGAAAGAAAAGCAAGGATATATAGATTTATCATTTAATCCTTTAAATATATTCACATGAGTCATTTGGACTAGCTCACCTTAAAAATAATTTCTGACTTTTTACAGAATATGGAAATACAGTCATGTTAGAAGTTAGAATTTTTGTTCTAGGTTTGGCCGTAAACTATACCCCTTTTGAGGTATAGATTCCTCAGCTGTAAAATGGTGAGACTGAGATAGATCAAAGCTATAAACTGCAGTAATAATAACTGTGAAAAAATTTCTTTTTAGCTCTGTCTTGTGATAGGGATTTGGAAAATTTGTTTTTGCTCAATGACAACACTGTGATTTTGTCATCAATTACTTGCTACAGAATTATTAAATACATTCTAAGTGTGTTTTTTGAAAAGTAAAAAATTTGATGATTATTCAAATTTAAATTATTATATTTTTCCTTGCTTGGAGTGAATATAGATGGTTAGGCCTGAAAGTACATGAATCCAGGAAAAATGCTGATGGTCTTAAGGAAGGCATATTGGAGGAGAATATATGTTTGGAGGAGTTTAATGCAGAAAAGATAAGGGATTCAACTCATCCTTTGTGATTCCTACTGGAAGAAGTACTACCAGTTGATTACATTGGTAAAACATGTTCTCCCCATATACAAAATTTTGTTACTGTAAGAAATGCACGATCAAAGTTGGCCCGTAAAATAATCTGCCCATAAAATAACCTGCCTTGTGAATTCTGTATTATTGAAGATGTAAAAACTTAGGGTTGCATGACAGTTTCTGAAGGTCAGTGTTATAAAGTCATTCATAAAATAGCAAGTTTCATTGCTAATGGTCTGTGATTCCATAGTAATCAATAGACATAATACTGACAAAATTCTGTACTGTAAACTGGTGCCATAATTGTCGTTTCATTGGAATTGACATTCGAAAATTCTTAATGCAATTCATTTACTTCTTAGCCAATGCTGTAGTATTCTAGTGAAATTATTTTGCCTTGCACAGCCACCCTTAGGAAGCCAAACTCATTTTCACTTGTGGATTCACCACATATATATTTTGTTACGTGTAGAGTACACACTCTGTTCTCATCTTCAATCTCATTTTCTACTGCCATAAAATTTACAATAATAAAATTGTAATAAAGGTGACTTGCAAAAAGTAAACTATTAATCAATTTTTTAAAATTGTATTTCCATAGGTGTGAAACATAAAGCATTCACAGAGAACCATAAGCTATTTTTCTTGGAAGGGATTCTGAAAATTCCTCATTTAGAAATCATGTTAAGATAGAAGTACTTTTTCCAAGGTCCTTCAAATAATGAAAGGGTTGTGCCCAGATTTCTAAATCCTAGTCCACAGCAACTGAATTTATTGTAGTAGCTCACTTAGATATGCAGATCTGCATGAGCTGAGCCTTTTCTTTTCCACCTTTGGATGCACTACTTGTCTAGAATGAGCAGTATGAATTAGGAAAGCAAACAACCATTTTTTTTATAGAAGAAATAAGAAAGCAATGGGTAGTTTGGACAACTGTTCCTGGAGGAACCAGAGGTTACCATATTTTTGTAAAGTTTGACATTACATTCTTTGTAATCTGTTAACATCCTTTCTAGATCTGAAACACTCTAGCAAAAATTATATTGCAACTTAGAATCAGAAGCTTCACGATATAAATTTACCATCTTCTATCTCTGGACACCACTGAATGCAATATCATCAGAGATTGGAGAAAATAAAACAAAGCAAGTTACAAAGATTTTCAATCATATTTACCAGATTCAGCCATCATTACTCATTTAAACTTACCTGTCCACTCTAACTAGGAAGACAGATGTCAATTAAATAAATAGAACTTCTGATTACCTAGTGAGTTGTTAACATAGCATATCAGGTAATTGATACGCAGTTGGAGTGGGACTATACTTAGACACCTGTAATACTGATTATGCAGAATTTTGATTCTTTTTGAACTGTGTGGAGTATACAAACATAAGCCAGTGTGTTGAAGAATTGGAGAAAATACAGGAAATATAGATCTAATTTTGAAATCATGACACTTTGTGAAGACGGTAGAAAACCTTTATCAGCACACCAAACTATTATTGATTTCAATACTTATGGGGAAAAATGATGTTGTGAGGAGTGATAATTGTGAAAAATGTTTTGGATCACTTATCTTAAAAATAATTTTCTCCAAGAAGTCACTATAACTTCAATGACGTTTTAGTTATTTCTGAATTGGTTATCAAAAACAGGCTTGTATTGTATGTCTTTACATACACGAATCAAATAAGTTTTGCATAATCTTTTAGCATTTATACATAAGACATTTTCTTCTGAATACTGAAATCAATAGAAAGATAACTTTGTGATAACATGTTTAAGTTTATTTCCTGCAAGCTCCTCTGGGTCATATTAGGTTGGGGAGTATATACAAATACTTTTGGCTTCAATATGAGTGAGGAAGAAATCAGGAATTAAATAATCCACATGTATTTTGTGACATTTGAACATAAAATTGTGATTATGCTTCAGAGACTGAAAATATATCCTGAATTGAGACAGGTACAGGGATTTTCTTGAGGATGGAAGCAAAGAGGAGAGAGTATAAAACCAGGCAGAACCAACCACAGACATCCGAAGAATGAGAGGTGGAGGGGGCTACAGTTTTTAAAATGCACTTGACTATTAGTTACTTAATTAGACTATTTTCAATTTCAATTTTTATTTTTATTAGTACATTTTTGTAATACATAACCACTACATTCATCATGGAAAGCTGGAGTGAGTACATAGCACAGCTGAATTCGTATGCCCCTGTTTTCTCTTCTCCCGGTCCCCATCTCTTGGTCTCCTTCCCACATGCAAAGGTCTGTCTCCCTATTTCTTGCTATCTGTCTTTTACTTTGCTACTTACTTTATTTACACTCTGAGTTTCTCATATAAAAGAAAACACACAGTATTTTAAGCTTGTGTTTCTTATTTATTTATTTGGAGACACTGGAAACTAACAGTATCCTAAAGGCGTCCATGAGTAATTGTTCCATAGAGTTAATGGAACAAAGAGTTTTCTGAATATATGTTATCAAAGTTGCAAGGAATAACTTCAGTAAATGAAATATACTTCATGAAATAAAATTTTCTCTAATACATTTATTTTATTTTTTAAAAGATCTTAGTATAATTTACAAGAAAAAGATCATTCTGTAGTTTTGGCAAAGTACATTAAATTTCTAACAATATTTTAACAATAAATTATATCAATCTGGGAGGTAAAATGGCTTATGTGTAAAATAAATGATTTGGGACAACATAGTACATTAAAAGGATGCAACATTTTGTATTTTTTGAGAATTTTAGTATTTGACCTATCCAAAAAAAGTAAACAAGTCATTTCATATAATAATCATACTATTTTTAAAATAGTAACTGGCAAAGACAAAAATTAAATTACTTTATTACAGATTTAAGAATAAATTTTAAAATAAAAGTATTATGAGTAGATAAAACTATAAAATTATTTCACTTAGTATAGGTAATAACATTTTATAAATATAAATTTTTTTTGTTTTGTTTTAGTATAACCAATACAAAGATGCGCAGTAGGTCAAAAATACCTCAACTATTTAAACACTTGTTATAGTGTGTAAGGAATAAGAAGCTGCCTACTTGTCTTCAATATGTGAAGCTCAAATCCCTACATTACCAAATGTAGATAGTTCAGAAATTAATAAAGTATTGAATCATTGACAGTTCAGTGTAAAAAAAGTAACATTTTCCAAAGGTATTATAATTCAGGCATTGAACTGATGCTTTAGTATATGTTTAGCTTTTACCTGCAATTATAGTTTATTATGAGATTTATAATGAGAATGACTGTTTTTGAAAGTTGCTCATAAATTGAGAGGCAGTAAAAGGAGCATTTTACTGATATGAATTTCTTTTTTAAGCCAAAGTTATGACATAAATAACTGAGATTTCAACATGGTAATGCAGCAAGAAAATATGAGATATATAAAGCACCATTAGTAATTAAAATGAACTATCTTCTGGACTCTTTAAAGTCACAATGTCAGAGTTATAAATTATGGTGTCTTATTTGATGAGTTATATGTTTTTAGTAAGAAACAGAATTTAAAATTACCACTGTTTATTGCAGACCATTTTTGGGAAAAGGAAAAGCATAAACTATTCAGTGTCATGATTAGATATGATTATGAGTTCATATGAAAGCATACATTAAATTATTTATAAATATATAAATAAATATATATTTATATATTTAACATATTTATAATTAAAGTATGAATATTATTTTTCCTTCCAGAAGTTCATTGTCACTGAATTAATTTTATACATGTGGGGACCATTTTAGTCCTTCTAACCAGGATAATTAAAGATTTATCATGCTGGTAAGGAAACTCAGACACAAAGTGCAAATTTGTTTATCTTCAATGTTTTACATTACTATTTATATAGGCATCATCTATTATACTTAGTGGTTATTTTTCTCTTGTACTTTGAATAAATAAGGCTGCCATTTCACTTAGCAAAAATCTTAAATGAAATGGAATGTCAAATTTATGAATAATTGCATGGGAAAGCAAAGTGCCAATATCAAATTATCATCTATTAAATGTTGATAGGTAGTCTGTCATTCCATGTTCTATTTTCTCCTCTGTAAAATGATTCTATAACAACCGACATCCACCTCCCAACAGTTCCTGCAGACGTTATACAAGTGGTTTGAAACGGAAATGGATGAAAGGAAAGGTGGTGAGTGTTGGGATGGAGATTTTCTACGGAATTGTAAAAGGATCAGACCCTCAGTGGAACTGGGAGATGCTACATCTAAGTAGACAGTTCACCGAAAATGGATAAAATAGAAAATTTTGAAGTTTCAAAATGCACGTGTCAGTGGGTGGATTTGGAGAAAGGCTTTTGGGAATGAATTGGAAATGGGGACTGACCATGCCTCAGTCACACCGCTGTGCGACACAGATGTCTTTTGAACAACTCCTCACAGCGGTCTCAGAAGAGCTCTGGGAGGAGCTTATTAGACACATTTCTTGCTACATATTAGTGGAGAAATCACTACATATGTGATTGCCTATTTTAGGATAAAAGAAAATGAGGCACGTGGAGAAAATATTGAGCCACAAATATTTTTCAAATATAGATAAGCAGGAAAATATGTAAACATCCAGAATGAAACGTAGCCAAAGCAGTTAACACTTAGATACCAGCTGACAGCTATGTGTTTCCTTTGCACCTTATTCTTCTGTCCCGGTTTTTCTTGGTTGTTGGCCCGCTCCATCTCTCAGGCGAACCTCGGTTATGTTCACTTTAAAGTTAGAAAATAGCAGCAGGGTCATAAACGATAGCAAATTATTTCTTTTGTTTTGATAAAAAGTGAAATATCAATTCAATAGGTTTTCAAAATCTGAGTAAACTGCATTAGTTAAACAAGAGTTTAAATTATTTGCTTTTTTATTCCATCAAAAGGTCTAGATTACTAAAGCATGTGACCTAAGAAGGAAAGAAGGCATAAATTATTTTTTGACATTGAAATGAATGACATCTGACATAAAAATAGGTGAATTTATAACTCTTTGAGGTGCATAAATTTCTCTTTCAACAGATCTCTTGCCAAATGAATAAAGTCGCCTACTATTATTTATGGAAGCCTTATAAAAGTACTTATGATATTATAAATATTACTGTTTTAAGTTAATGAGCTTCAGTCTTATTATATCTTATTAAAAGTATTTGAAGTATCTTGTAAAAATGTATCATAAAAAGATGATGATTAGTCATCATTTTACCATAATCAAAAGTTTACCAAAATCATGGCCCTCTTTCCCCTCATGTATTTCTCTTGTTATTAAAAAATGTAATATTAGTGATTATTTTCCACTTATGAATGCTGTCAATTAATATAGACTTCACATATACTTCATATTTACTTATTAGACTAGTGAACTGGTCTATCTCATTATCATCTCATTATTATCTTTCTGCTGCAAGTATCTCACCTTTTATGACAAGTATAGATGAGCTGTGTGCTCAAAAGACTATAGGGTGTTTTGAATTTTGTGTCAGTGACTTGTAAGCATTTTTTTCACTTGTTATTGTTTAAATATGAAGTATCCCCCACACACCCATGGAGTGACAGCTTTATCCCAAACGCAGCAGTGTTCAGAAGTCAGGCCTAGAGACTGGACTGGGTCAGCAGTTCAGAGCTGAATGGGCTGTGAGGAAGTAGGACCCAGTTAAGAAAGGAGGTCCCAGGATGCATGGCTTTCAAGGATGTTACCGGTCCCTCTCTGTCTGTTTCCTCTTTGTCCTCCCTTCCATCCCCCTATTCTTGGCTGCCACCATCTTCCGTGTCTTTACGCCTTGCCACAGGGCTTAAAGAGTTTAGTCAGAAGACTACTGACTTAAATCTCTGAATCTGTGGGCCAGAATAAACCTTTTGTCCTTTAAGTTTCATATGTCATATACTTTGCACCCAACACATTGTCACCTCTCTATTTGCAGAGTAATATTTTTTCTAGTGTTGTTAATATACTTTCTTTTCTTCCAGAATCATTTATGTTTATTCAGTATGTCTCTTATGAGCTTTGATCACAAAAGCAACTGAATATAATTAAATAAATAAACACACATTAGTTTGTGAATGGCCTTGTAGAAAACAAAATTGAATTTCTTTTTACATATGATGATGATTACAGTTTCTACAGTTAAAAACACAATATTAATAAGCAGATTCAGGAATTATTACAACAAGAGAAAGCCATTGTCACTATAATCAGGGAGTAAGTACACACACAAATGTGTCTGCCAAGATGTAACAGATTAGCTTTTCCAAAAAGAACAGTGTGTATCACTTTTTCTTAAAATTTTAATCCTCAGTTTCTTGAAAAGCTACGTGTATGTATATTTATGTGCACATGTGTGCTCCTTAGAAACTCCGTGTGTTTCTAATTGAAGAGACAGTCTGCTAAAAGCAGTCATTCTATATTAGTAGCATGTTTGTGTCTTTTAGGCTGGGGTAAGAATCTAGGCTTTGTGTTAATATTTACCTTGATAGTGGTTCCGGTGTTTTTTAATTTAGGGGAAGTGGCAGCATTTTAGCTGGACTTCCACCATGGAGATAACAAGGTTGTGGATCAAATTACATTACCTTAAGTGTTCTACTCAACATAAGTACTCTTATCACTCACATTTCAGGTGTTTACCAGTTGTAGCATGGGAAGGAAATAGGGTTCATTACAGCTGCCGTCAGAGTGAGAAACTATTAAAACCATCACATGAATCTGAAATCTTAACTACAGGTTATAATCAGGAAGACATGATAGGTATGACTCATAGATTCCTCTGGCTCTTGACCTAAATCTAATTGATCGAAATTCAGACTCCCAATTATTAAGCATCAAACCCTCTGTTGACTAAGTATACAACTTTGAGGCTTAAACATTATAAGGATTTTTACATCCCTTTCTAATTTTGGTAAGCTGCTCTTCCTATTTTTTTTTCAGATTTGTTTCCTCTCAATATTAGAGACTCTAAAATGATGAACAAGTTTTCTTAGCTGTCTACTTAAGACTGAGTAATATATTTTCATACTCTGTTATCTTTACCAAAACATGGTAACTAATTTTATCTGACAATAAGATTCTTTTCTGTCTAGTTCTGTGGTAAGTGCTAGTTTGGGTTTATTGAATTTAATCTACAAGTTAGGTTGTTTTCTCCTCATTTTTAAAATTTTGTTGCAAATTCCTGTCACATATTTCTGTACTTCTTACTGCTCATAGATCGTAAGGCAGTTTATGCTCTGCACCTTAGAATTTATGATACCTCCCAAGGCTAAGCACGATGCCAGAAAGGAGGAACTTTATGAACATGACAATTCAGAAAATCACTGTAGTTTAGAGGTCTTGGATTATCTGAGGGACATAATTTGACAGGCACGAACCATTTGACATTCCAGAACAATTTCTACTTCAGCTTTTTAAAAAAGAATTCCCTTTTCTATGAAAATTAAATTCTCTGTACATTATTTTATCTTAATAAAGATACAGAAGTGAGGCTACTTTGTGCATCAAAGTTTTTTCTTTCTTAGTCAATTTCTAAATCATGGCTTCACTTTTACCATAAGGGAAAACATGAAGCTTCTTCAGTTGTAGTAGTTATATTTATTGAGGGGTTTATTGTGTTTAACTTTTCATATACTTACCTCTAAGCATTGAGTAGACTTCTTTGCTGACCTCTATGAAGTAGATGGGACTAGCAAGCAGCAGGTGTGACCAGTAGAGCTTTGGACATCAAAGGTAGCAGCTCTAGGACCAGCAGCATATGATAGACTCAAGTAAAATTCCATTAATGAGACTTAGGAAAAAACTAGGAAGTTCTTTCCCTTAAGTGTTTAATAGAGGAAGTACCGAGGTGGTTTTTGCATTATTTCATTTTCTCTTATTGCTGTTCTCCATTCTGGTGCATGAAGGGGCACTTTCTATTTCATTGTCTAAGAAAGAGACCAGTATTCAGAGCATTTTTGCTGAAAGATTTGGATCAGTGTATATTTTTTAATTCACATTTTTAGTCTGTGGATTTTCACACAAAGGACTTGAGACATGCTCTGGAATCCATAGGAATGATTCCTAACCCTTCCACTTATTTTAAAGCCAGCCACTCTTACCTTTATTTAGTGTTTCTGTAGTTCAAAATGATATGCAACAGTTACACTGTATATTTTGTAAATCACTTGTAAAGCATGGTCATTTGTATTTTAATTGAGAGTTTATTTAGAATTTTTTATTATTTCTATATATATTCTAAATATGAAAATATGTTGTGCAATGGAAATTTATGTCTATTGATCCTAATTCAAAACTGAAAGATAACAATTTTTATATGTATGAATTAGTTAATCTTTATTTCCATAATCATAATTGTATAGCGTTGCATCTTATAAATTAATGACTAATTTTGGAGTAGAACATGAAATTTAATTTTCCCACCTTTTACAAAGTACAATGAATAACTTATCAATATAATTTTAGTTTGTTTGACTAGAGTATTAAAATACTCATTAAACTACACATTTTCCTAAAATTATTCCCACTATAGATCACATGATAATAAATGGAATTTTTCACCCATCATAATCTTCTAAATTTTAAGCATTTATCTAACTTAGATATGCTGTTTTATGCTGCTGAAACTTCTAGTACATTTACATTTTTTCCTTATTTTACACTAGCATTTATAGAAATTAAAAGAAAATGCAAGACTTGTCAGCTGTAGTCATATTAAATATTTTGTTCTTGTATGTCACTACATCACTGCGATTGCATCAAAAATGAAATAGTCTTCAAAGTTTTGTGATAATTCATGTAGAAATATTTTTTTAAAAGCCTTAGTGCTTTCCTAAGTTAGAGTCAGGTCCGGACAAATTATTATGAATAATCTTCATGCTGTGTAGGGATAAGATGGCCATTTTCGTCCACACATATTTCTGTGGGGAGAAGATGCATTTTTGTCTTGTAGTTTTCCAGGATAATTAATTTTCAGTGCCCACAGGTGATTTAGGTGGATAACCTGGCCTTGTTAAACATGCTTGCTGTTACTGTGTAATCAGCATTATAACTCCTCAAACTTTCCAAAGCAAATGCTATTGAAATCAAAGAATTTCCACTGTGGATCCCTGACTGCTGCTGGTTAGATGTCAGAACCTGGAAGAACCTCTTCGAGTAATTGGAAAGCGCTATTCTCCAATCAGCATACATTATTGCAAAGCAAAAACTACACTGGCAGGATTTCTATTGAAGTTATAATGCAGTCATTTAAACTTTGAGACACATACTTAGATGTCTTCACTGGATTAAAAGGATGTTACAGTTCTATTTTTCTCTAATGATTTTCAGAACAAAAAATGTACTTCTTTGATTTATCTAATTGCTAATGAAGGATAACTGTCATTGTTTTTTGTAACAGAATTCAATATCCATGAAGTGTTTAATGGCAGTTCTAATGTGTTGGCTTCATAATACATAATAATATCTTTTAGAGAACAGAGAAAATTTGAGGGCCTTTGGATGTAACTAAAAGGAGAGAAGCACATGTAGGTTTTTGTGAAGCTGTTTGTTTGCTTATTTATTGAGGGAACCAGCAGAAAGTTGAATAATCAGGGGATATTATGGGTTTTTTTCCCAATTTTTTGAGAAAAGCTGGAAGTAGAATGTTATATAAAGACTTAATCCAAAGGTTCTATATTGTGAGTAATTGAGGCAAACACACACTTGTGTAAAACCACATACGAGAGCAAGGAGACACTGCAACTGAGCCTTGTTACAAATAGGGAATGGCAGTCACCTCGGACCATGCATCAAATTACCGTTAAAGCTGAAATGAAAATCTAGGTTATCAAAATTGCTTTCAAGGACAAAATCCTATTGTTCTTGTGAGAGAACATAATTTAGTTGGAAGAGTATCAAAATGGAAACCAAGAATTTCCATTTTAATCCTTCTTAAGATGTAAATTAGGCAATGTATCAGCCTCCTTATGTCTCAATTTCCATATTTCAAAGTTCTGGAATTAGGCTAAAGACATTTAACATCCCATCTAAGTTTTAAATTTTCCTGTATATATTATATATTTTAAAATTACTCCAAGGTAATTTAAAATGTGGATGTTAAAAATAAAAATAATCTATTAAAATCATAATAGTCTTTAAGATATTTTCTACACATGTAAGAATATGGCTGAGAATTGGAAGAAAGCAGAGCAATGATTGACAATTCCAGTGAAAAAAATCCATCGTAAACACAATTGATTTTTATCCACTTGCTTCTTCACTTTGTGTGAATTGTAATTTCAAATTGTACTTTTCAAACTAATCATACAAGAGCCTAATAGCTAGCAATAGATATTTTCTCAATTTAGGCCAAATAGAATTTCCCACACCTTTAGAATCAAACCCTTCTTATGTTTGGCTTTATTTTTCCCACTGGGCAGTTTGAATATGATATCTTTCTGATTTCTTTTCTTGTGTCATAATTATAGTTTATATTTTTGAATGAAAACTACATAGATAGTTATTGGAGGAAAATGAACAATTCTGTAAACTGAAATATACTTTTAAGTGTAGTCAAACACTGACTCTTACGGAGTCATAAATCTTTGTATGTCCGATTTGAAACAGAGAAAACCCTGTAAGTACAGGGATGTTTCTGCTTAGTTTACCAGGCAACTTCTTGTGTTTACCAGTGTTCCAAGAAAATTTTTAAAATGTACATAGTTCCTCAATCTTATTTAAATTGTGCCCTAGAAGGTCAAATATGTAATACAAAAATCTATTTCTCATATAGTATATAAATTTCCTCATTAAATGTATTACATTGCAGTTTTTTAAATGGAATGTGTTCCTAGTACTATTAAGCTTCCACAAAGAGAAAACATGTTGATCATACAGTGCTGTCCCTTTATTCAAATTCAGGATTCAGTAGGAAGAAGACTATAAAAATTGGTAATAGATAAAATGATTATAAAGACAGATACATAAAAAAAATACTATTTCTCTTTCAGGCCAGGATTGGACATTTCTTTTCTTTTCTTTTCTTTTCTTTTCTTTTCTTTTCTTTTCTCTTCTCTTTTCCTTTCCTTTCTTTTCTTTTCTTTTCTTTTCTTTTCTTCTTTTCTCTTTTCTTTCCTTTCTCACTTTCTCACTTTCTTTCTTTTTTTGGTATTGGGAATCGAACTCAGGACCCTGCACTTGCCTGGCAGGCCCTGTGCCACTGAGCTGTATCTCCAGTCCATTTCTTGATAACTGTGGCATATAAACGAAATCTCCTTGCTGTTCTCTTGATTCAAACTTTTAAAATGATCCACAAGCCTCATGCTTCTCACCTTTTAACTTTCTGCAGACATTATTGTGCAGGCTTCTTTTTTTCCTAAGCAACTAATAATTAACTTTTTAAATCAAGGATTGTGAAAGGTTGGTTAAGTTCACTTGGCAGTTATCTTGGATTCATTCTTAATAAAGAACTGCCTAACAGTTTTAGTTAGCATGTCTCTTACATGAATAAGAACATCATCTAGGTTAAAATAATCCCTTTTAAGCCTTGGAAAATGGAAGCGGGCCTGTAACACCATACTGTGGCCTAGGAGGACTCCACACTCCTCAGTGCACATGCTTACACTGCTGTTTCCTTTTCCTTCTTATATTTTTTTCTCCTTTCTCTTTTTAAAGAACTCATCATATATTAACAGTCACAAGTATTATTTCTTTCCACGAACTTACATAATAGTTTCAAGAACCTGTATGTAATTATAATCTCTCCTTCCCTTTATAGCATTTTCTGTGTCTCGGTCAGAGAATATGCACTGAAAGCCTGTTCTGTGAAAAGCACTGCTCCAGGAACAAAGAGTCATTTCAGCTCTAGAGACAGGGCTGTTTTAGGCTGGGATGCAGAGTCTGGACTTGCTGGTTATTTACAGCCAGTGTCCATTCTGAATGCTGCATGTCCTTGCTTTACCAGTGTGTTAAATATTTTGAATGTCACTCCGATACCACACTGGCAGAATCCCTGGGCATTTTCAGGCATGCCATTCGTGTCTCCTTTCCTGAAGCTGCACTGCTGCATGTAGGTAGAAAATTCCTAGATTTAAGAAAAAAAAAAAAGTCTGACTTTTGTCTCATTTTTTTCCCTCAATGCTCGCCAAGGGATTGTCAATTCCTGTTGTGTGAATTTTTCAGGAACTGAAGTACACATTGGGAAAGCAATTCAGAAAATAGAAATAACCAAGGAGAAGCAGAATTTCATTTTGTTTTTGCACAAATTCACAGAAGCCTAGAAATAAGAGGCAAGTATTGATGAAAGGGGGTTGTCCAGTTTGTACTGTAAGCTGTCTTTATCTGGGAAGACAGCAAAAGAGAGAAAGAACAGAAACTGACAGAGAGGGAGGTTCAGAGACAGACAGAGAGAGAGAGGAAGAGAGAGAGGAAGAAGGAGGAGGAGAAGGAAAAGGAGGAGAAGTCAGAGAAGAGGAAGACTAGGATGGAGAAAGTAGAGGACATACTTATATCTGAAAACTCCTTTTGAAATCCATAATTTTAAAGTATCTTATATATTATTCTTATTAACACATATGAAACAAAATTCCAAGTTTTTATTCTCAGACTTTAATTAATTATACTTAAAATGATGAACCCAAGTCAACTGATTCTATCTAATCACATCTTTTGGATCTGGAAGCTGAGTGTCTTTAGACTAGTTCAACCTTGTCAAACATCTCTTCTCACAGATAATTTTTGCCTAAATTAAAGAGATAACTATTGTTTACTGAACACTTCCTGTCTGCCATTGTTCTCTGAATTAGATGTGAAATAATTATCACAACGATCTGTCCCCATTTTACACATGAGGAATCGGAGAATTGCTATCAGCTACCCCCTCTGTCCTAGTCACACCCCTGTATTTGTTCCATGTGGTCACATGGCAGTCAAGCCCCACCCATGGAGATGTTTTTCACCTACTGATTTTTGGAAGATGTCTTTTGCTCAAATTAAAAAAAAAAAAAATGTTTCCTTTACTATTTCTAAGTCCAGGGCCATCTGCACTGGTCTACAGAACAAATTTTGTTGTGGATTAGATTTGTCAAGTACAAGAGCGGTTTAGTATATTTACTTTAGCTTCAGGGCATAACCACAATGGCATCAGTATAGTGTTCAGTATTATGGGTCCTGGTTTTGTGATACAATTCAGTGAAGTGACACTTGTTTCATATGTTGGAGCCGCAGGTTCTTTGTGTATAAAGCGCAGGGTTCGAACACAGTGAGGCTTCCAGCTCTAACCACAGCAATTTAGTTGTTTGACAAGTAAAGTCCCAGGCAAGTAAAGCTCCACTTCAGTGAGATGCTTTGGGTCACTCAGATATAGAAGCATCTACTTTTTGAAGTGGTCAGATCCATGTCGCTAGAAATAGTAACATGAAATTTTGCCAAAGGCGACTTAGAACAACCATGCAGAGTTGAAAGATGGACTATATTAGCTCTTAAAGAAATTTAATGACCCTGAGTTTCTACATGTGTTGGTAGAAATTAAGTGCATGTTTGGCCAGAGAAACTTCAAGAAAGGCCTAGCAACAGCTATGTTCAGGTTTCTTAAACTGGGGAAACAAAACCAAACCAAACAAAATCTCCATGTAGACTGAAACCAAGGCTCAAATTACTCTGAATTCTGTTAGCAAAGCAATAGGAAAATAAACCCAAACACCTGCTCTGTGATTACCAAGGTCAAGTTTAGGCAGGATTATTTCTGTAAAATTTTTCAGGTCACGGTGACTCAGTATTCAGCCTTTAACTGTAAACTCTGTAAATCTGGTGAGTGTTTCTTGAAATACAGTCTTCAAGCTATCTGCTTCAGGATCATCTATTAAACTGGCAGATTCCTGGGGCCTCAAAATTTTGACTCAGAACGGAAACTAAGTTTCTCTCTCTCTGCTCAAACAAGCATCCTTCCCATTCATTTTCCAATTTCTTGACAAGGATCCACAGGAAGTGTGCACATCAGCTTCATGGTCTCTGTAGGAGCTTCTTGTAGTGGTCACCCCAGTCAAGGACACTGCATCATAACAGTCTTTTATGACTCAAATGTTACGCTACAAGGGTGGTCTGAACAGTAAAATATCAGGATGATTTTGTTTATAATTTGCATACCACTTACGGAAAATCTAATATGCCCCGGTCCCTGATGCTAGACCTCTTTTTTCAAGATAAAAGGGAAAAAATTTCTATAATGAAAATAATACTTTAACTGTCAGAATTCTCATGGAAAAGAAGAGTGTGCTGATTTTTCTCAAATTGATGCTTATATTTTATTGGCACTGGCTGAAATTTGTGGGCAATTGTGGTTATTTATCATAGCATTGTGTGGCTTTTGGAATGGATCAGCCACGAGACTCATTACATTTTACAGTTTTTTTATGATACTTGCTTTCTTGTGTTTTTGTGTGTAGGATTTTTCTCTCAGAAGTGATTCCAGGGTAAGTATTCCTCACACTGGAAAGAACATGCAATGTGAACATTGTCAGTCAGGGCGAAAATGTCAAATAATGTGACCTGTTTTCCAGCCCTGAAATTCAGAGTCCTGTTTCTGGTGTAGGTACATTAAACAGGCTTCCAGTAAACATAAGACTTACAGAAGAGTGAGGTAATTGACACTATTATAGTGCCTCACCTATTTTAGCATAATAATTGTTCTCCACATCATAAACAAATTATCTGTAAAACCCGAAATCACTTCACAGATCTTACTTTGCTCATAAAATCACTGGCCTCACCCACATCATCCCACACCCCAAGCTCCCTATCACCCAACATGATATATAATTATTTAGGCATAGTCAGCCCCCATCCATCCCAAATGTCTTCCACCCCACTCCACCCCAAAGATATGAACTCACTTGACAACATGTATTCACAGCTATCTTCAAATAAACTCCTTTGGAAATATCTCCCATACCACCCACTTTGCTTCTTTCCAGTACACTTATTCTTACAAATACTTCTTGAGCATGTCCTACATGAGAAATAAATGTTCTCTGTTACTAAGAGATGTGAACAAATGATGAATATCTTTGCTGATGTTTCAAAAAAAAATGATGTGAGAAAAGAAAACAACAAGGAACAAATTCACTAAAATATATAGCAATTGGAGGTCAGGCAAAGACTAGGTTTACCATAAATTTTCCACGAAGTGAACAGAAGTGGAGACAAAAAAAAATCACAATTAGCTAATGTTTCAGGACTATAGAAAGATTATGGAAGAATCTCCAGACTTAATACATTGTATGTAGATGAGGGTGAGAATGGAAAATGCTGAGACAGTGAGGACACAGCCTGCGCAAACAATGGGCAATGCTGCAGTTGTGGTTGGGAAGATGATAAGTGAGTGTGAGACTGGGGAGAGCATTATCCGTGCAGATGAGTCTGAGTAGGGTTAGGATCCAATTATTGGACCCCTCGATTGCCAAATGGACAGGTTTAACTTTGAGTGTAATGGGAAATTGGCTCCACCGCTTGGAAAAGCACTGGAATTTTAGGTGGTGGTAGTTTTAAAAAGAAGAATAATACAGACTTGAAGGAGATAAAAGCCAGGTGCTTATGGTGTTGAAAGCAGGAAAAGTGAGGATGGTGTTGTTAATGGCCAAGGGCAGTGGATAGAAAAAGGTAACAAAGGGATGACTCTTCATGGTCGCAAGATGCCCAGGTGCGAAGAATGTTAAGAGTTCACAATCTCCAATTTCTTTGCTTTGCTCCAGTTTTTTAAAGTTTAGTTCAGGTTCCATTCTATCTAGTCTGTACTTGTCGGTGAAAAATTTATTAGTTTCTATTATGATTGGTCTCAATTTAGCTTTGAAAAAAAAAATTACCCAACTAAGTTGAGCTACTTTCTTTCCACAAAATAAAACTGAAATTTGCTGGGAAATGAGTCTTCTTGAATTTATATGAATTTACTTTTCCTTCTTTTAGGAAAAGCAATCCTTATGAACAGTAAAATGATAATGGCCAAGTTTGGTTGTGGGGTGGGGCACCGCGGGATTGTAAGCACACTCCCATCACCTCCCAGGTCCCCTCCGGAGCTCCACTGATGGCAAAGCACTCCTTCAGGAGTTCCTGTTTCTCAAGACAGCCGTAAGGCCAAGCGTCAATAAAAGAAATCTGATTCTTGCAGTTTTCTCTTTTGTTTTAAATAAAAACCTCTGCTTTATTACTAGACATAATTCTTTGGGTGACGTAGGGAAGAAAAGAAAGCAAATTTTATACACAAAGTCAGTGGTCCCCCACTAAATTGGAAAGCTATGGAAACTTTTTAAAAACATATCCAGGCACACTTTGCTTCATAACCAAAAGGCTGATGCTTCATGAATCAAATGGAAAAGCAGATTTTCTTTCTCCACACAATTCTTGCATTTTTCTTAATGATAAGAAACAGTGAAAGGCATCTTGGGATCTGACTAACCAGACACTACAAGTTGTGTGTTGGCTAAATATAAAGATTAATCTTGCCTTCAAGCTAATTTCTGATAATTAACCAAAATATTCATGAGTGCCAAAACAAATTTAGTATGTAAGGTGTTATTTTTTAATCTTCTTGGAAAGACTTATCTCTAAGAGAAAATAGGTATTTTCTATAGTTTGGCCATATTTAATATAAATAATCATTGGGATGACCCTAAACTACAGTACCAATCCTTCAGTGCTGCTTTAAGGAGTTTATTTTGAAGGAGATACAGCTCAAGGAGGGGAAATTTTAGTTGAAAGAAGTTATTTAACAGCCAGAATGAAAAAAAAATTCATTTATTTCTTTGGCTTTTCTTTTTCTCATGGACTTTCTTACACTTTCTAGACTAAATTAGGCACTTTGGTTCCATCTCTTTGGAAAAAATCATTAGGACAAAAAGACAATTACATTCTCTTCTTCTGGCACCTGACTGACTGATTTTGGAACTATTAGTCAGAAAATGACAAGCAGAGATTTTAGAGTTTGAGTTTAGAAATTTGGAGAGACAAAGAAGTACTTTGGTAAACTACCCCAATTTTTTTCCTTTTTCATTCTTTCTCTCTCTCTGTCTCTGTCTCTCTCAGTCTCAATCTCTCCTGCCTCTTTGTGTCTCTGTCTCTGTGTCTCTGTCTCTTTGTGTTTCTGTCTCTCTCTCTCTCTCTGTGGTGCATCTCCTACCCGAAATCAGGGAAGGTTTACATTTCACTGAACATTGCTTTTATCAAAGCACCCACAGATTGCATTATACAAAGCATATAAGGGTTCTCAGAAGAGTATTAGTCTGAGGAATTCTAACAATGAGCAGTAGTGAGTAATATTTATCTACATAACCATCAGAATCTTTTAATCCTTCACCACTGAGTACAGACGCTTCCTTCACAGAAGCAAAATCATTATCATACAAGAATACTTTTTGTACATTAAGGGACCTGACATTCTCAAAGATTGTGTTTATTTTAGGCAGATGGCTAAATGTTCAAATGATTTACAACAGACAGTCCCTGCAGATATCACCTGTGCTATGTGTTTTATGCTTTGAGCTGTTTCTGTTCTCCACACAGAGATGTTAGTATTGAAAATTTTAGTTAAGTTATAGTATTCATCCATTTATTCCCGTATGCATTATTTTATCTTGGGAACCTACCCCATAATCTTATAGGGGTCTAAAATTGTTTCATTTCTTATATTACAAGCATAAAACACATCTTTGGTCCTTCGCGTGCCATTATTTGGAAGCTTATCAATGCCTAGTGTCTAAATGCTAAAGTTGGTCTCCTCCCACACCCCCCTGCCTTCCAGTCTATTAAACAGAAAGGAATGCCAGTTTCCCCAGGCAGTATTTGGTCTCTAACCCCAACCCCTAGAGCATTTCTATTATGTCCTCCAATCTCTTTCAGTCCTGGTAAATCCCTACTTCCTCAGGTGAGCATTTGTCTTACTTGGAAAGAATTTTCGGCTTTCATAATGTTATTCATAAATGCCTGCTCATCACTTCAAATTAGAGGACTTTTCTGGCTAAAAACATATATACAAATCCAATTACCACTGGATTTTAATGTCTCAAGTCTCCAAACCTGAATCTGTTGAAATCTCAGCCTGGCTTACAGTAACTCGAGGAGGTTTTATATCAACTATGAACAGCCCTTTAAAAACCCAGTACATATAATAGTATGGCAACTCTATTTGGTTGCCATTGACAAGGTCTTATTGATTATGTTTAATATCATTCCTGCTAGGATTTAGAACAAAAGTCATTGTTCTAAATAAATGTAAACAATTACATTGCATGCTATTCAGGGTTAAAAATCAGTGAAAATTGTTTGTTTTCATCAAAATTAATCAGTAGTCCATTTGGAAAGTGTGTAACTATTAAACTAAACATTTACCAAGTTCAGTTTTATAAGTAACAACAAATTATTTAAAACTATGCTGTGCTTATTTGTAAACAATTGTTCCTACTGAAAAATATAATTGTAATGATGAATATATATTAAAGATTGCCAACCACATTAAAAACAGTGTCAGCTATCTTTAAAAACCTTTTGTATACAACTGCTATGTGACACATCTTAGTGATGTTTAGGCCAATCCACTTGGGTAGCTCTAGCCTCTTTTCTCTCTGCCACTTTACATGTATTCTAAATTTTCTAGCTATGTTTTAATTATTTTTTATAAAAATTATGAATAGATGCCCTTTACTGTAGTTTATTGTTTCCCTTGACCCGATCTGATCACTCTCTATTGGAATGATCTGCAAGGTGTTTTGGAGTCAGAGCAGAACCAGACTCACTGATGAATGGGAAATTTTCTTCTGGAGGCAAGATAAGATTTGCACTTTCCTTCTTCCCCTCTTTCCTTTGCTTTTGTTTTTGTCCTTATGCAAAAATTGACTTGTATTCCAAGACAGTTTACACTATCGTGCCATATTAAGAAATTTGGCCAAGAACCTTTTTTTTTGAAAAAAGACATTGTTTTTAGAAAATAATTCTGAATTGCATGTTAGATTTGCTTTTATTTATTCTGTGTTTTCCACCTCAGTGTGGGAGCTATTAAGGTGTCTTATTCTTTTAATTTAGCAACATGTGCAAAGAAAATTCATCAATAACTGATTCATATACTACATAAAATTGCTGTCAAAAATTCAAGGTATTCAGTATGGCTGAAAAATATAGTGAATGTTGGAATTGTGTAAAAATAAAACATTACAGTAACATAAACATTGTCATTAATCCTCTTCAGAATACTTCCCCTTGCTTAGAACTTGTCCCATTGTTTTTGCCACTTCTAAAGCAGTCTTGGAAAACCTCTTTCTGCAGTGCTTTTAGTTGTGCTGTTGTCTTAGCTACCTTAATATCCTGAACCGATTCAAAACATTTAACTTCCATGATCATTTTGACTTTAGGCAAGAGCCAAAAGAGCCAGATCCAATGAATAGGTGAATGGGGCCACACTTTAACGTTTTCACTGGACAGAAATTTTAGTAAATATTTTCTCTCTTGGTTAATAAATCAAGATTCCTTGAAATTAAAGGTATGATAATATAAAGTCAGTCTTGAATGGAGAAAAACTAATTACCATCTCTCATAATAATTAATAAACAATTTTGTCTTTAAAGAAAACCACATAGAAATTATTTGGGACCAGTTTGTATGAGTGAGAAAAAATGAACAAGTCATCAGATTGCTGAATGAACGATCTGTCAAGGAATATTTTGGCACCAACTGACAATGCTGTAACTTTTTCTGATAATTAAATAGGGAAATATTAAAGATAAGAATAAACCATGATATGTTCAAAATCACAAATTAAGTTAATGTTGGTAGACTGTCTATCTGAACAAAACATTAAAAACTGCTGGATTTTGGCAATACAATTCAATGACTGAAAATATATTCTCTTCTAGATCGCAATAGGAATTTTTGTTATTTTCAAACATTGCTCTACTATGTACTAGTCTGAGAATTATCATATGACCTGGAATTTCAGCAGTTATTTTCTTCTCTCTGCCTCCTAGTGTTATTCTTGATTCACTTAGATGAGTTTTATTTGCCAATCAGATTGACAGACCTTGAAGTCAGGGGCTACATCTTTACTATTTTTGTTTATCTCAGTGGCCACATAATATGTGAAGTGAGTTATATTCTTCAGTGTTTGTTGGACCAGTGTCTTTAGTGTAAATGCCTACTCCATAAAGATCACTTAATCTGTTACTTTCTAGCATGTTTTTATACACAGCCTGATGCTTATGGTATTAGAGCCTTCACCCTGAGATTATGTTAGGACTTTGCTATGAATGATACTCTCAACAGCAGTATACTAGCTTCTTCCTTAGATCAACAAAGTTGATAGTTTTTAAGAGTAAGAAACCTTATGATTTCTATGTTCTCATATACAGAGTAAAGGCACTCTTTTCTTTATGATATATCAGGTAATCAATGATTGCCTTATATCTCATAAGTTCTTACATCAAATAACATTAGACATAAAATGTTCAACACTATACTATAAATTTTTAATAATAAAACAGATGCTCCTACATATTTGTCTAATAATTAAGATTAACCATTCAAGATCATAATAATCTGAATCTCACTAGATTATTAAAATTAAGATGTTATAGCTAACCTATATTTTTTCATTTTATGTGGAAAACTTTTTTAAGTATCATAGAGAAAAATAGAGTTTCCTTCTCTGCTTAATATAGTCCAAGAATTGGGTAGATTCAAATATAAAAGGCAGGTAGACATGAACACTAAGTATTATTCCTAACTCCAGTGTATGTGTTGTATTTTTCCCCTAGTGTTATCCTAAGAGAAGAAAATGCAATCTTGCAAAGAAAGGTAAATAAAATATACTCAGATACAAATTGTTGAGTGAGATAAAAGGCCTTACAGTATCTGTAGTCCAAATTACTTATTTCTGTATTCCTAAAGGTGTTTCAAAGGTTTAGACAATTATTAATTTTTTAAAAGGAAATTAATTTTGGTATGTAATAAATATAAATTTCCAGCAAAATGTATATTTACCTGTGATTCTGTGTAATTATTTAAGGACAAATGAACTCTTATCTCAGTTCCTATTTAAAAATTATTGTTAATGCCATTATCAGCCACAAAAATCAAAACTTCTTAAGGCATTTTAAAGCCTCCCCAAAAGTGTTGTATTATTTGAAGACTTTATTAAGTTTATTGACAGTAGATTATTGTTTGGAAACATATTTCATATTTGGATGCCTAGATTTATGACAGATTTAGTTACAAGGGAAATGAATTTGATGGATAACACAAGAAGCATTGAACTGCATGAAAAATATTGCAATTGTTCATAATATTACTGCTTCACATTGAACTATCGAGTGCCTTGCAGCCCAGGGTTTATTAGAAATAAAATCAATTTTAGACAATAAAAGCCTATATTCTATCACTGAATAAAACACAATCTTCAAAGATCCTCTTTTAAATTAATAAAATCTATCAGTTTATGTATTATAATACAACATCCAGAAATAATAAAGGATGCATTGTTCACCCTTCTTAACCTTGCTACTTTGTGTGAAGTCCTGTGCCAGTGTCAATCTGATATGAAAATGCTTTGTGCTTTATCTCCCTGAGTTTTTCTCTTTGCAAAAATGTTATCCTTATTCTCTTCTCCCATCTCCATACTCTGGTACTGAGATAATCAAGATTCATATATTTTATGCTTTAGAAAGCCATCCACCTTCCTGGGCCAAGCTCTGTTCGTTTCCACTGGTAAATGAGCATCTTTAGAAGAGAGTTACGGGTAGATAGATAAACTTCAACCAATCATATGATATGGTGGCTGTGCTTAAAGACAACATAGCGTATTCTTCACAAGTTTTGTGAGTAGATTTTAAATGTTCTTACCACAGAAAACTGATAAGTATGCCAAACAATTCATGCGTTCATCTGTTAGACTGATTCATTCCATAATGAGTACATATTTGAAAGCATCAAGTACATGAAAAGAATGTAAAACTTGTGTCCACTGAAATTTAATTAATTAGGGAAGAAGAGATTTTCAGGGGCAGGGGTACAAAGGAGTGTAGGGTAAAGGAACAGTCCGGGGGACTTTGCCTAGTTCTTCACGGAATTTTCAGAGGTGTTTTCAGGAACTTCTCTCACCAGTAGTTTTCTCCCAGTTTCTCCAGCTTTTGTCATCTTCCGTTTCTTGGCTGGGCCATTGATTCCTTGTTTTGTTGTTGTTGTTGTTTCTGTTGTTGTTACTGTTGGAGTGCTCACAATTTACTCCTCCACAGGAGACAGACTCTCAGTGCCAGACAAGCATGACACCAAACTGCAGATTCCTCTTTCCTCTGAACAAAACTGCATCTCCTCCCAGGCTTCTTCTTCGGGTATCCCGGCTCACATTGCCTCTTTTCCCAGTCAATTAATAAAATAATCCTTAATCATCAGGTAATACATGAGACTTTCTCTGTTACATCTCAAATGACATGGAGAATGTCTTAGTTGCATTGATGAAACAAAACACCCCATATCCGTAATTCAAAGGAGGAAAAGATTGTTTGGTTTCAGTTTGTAGAGGTTTCTGTCCACAGTCAGCTGAGCCACTGTGGAGGCACATAGCTGAGGAGATGGCTCCCAGCATGGAGCTGGAAAGCAGAGGGATTCAGGCCAGAGGGAGGGAGACAGAGCCTTCCAGACCACACCCCCTGTGCCCCAGCTCCTCCCACCAGGCTTACCTCCTGAGGTCATATTAGCAGTAAACTCATCAGTGCACTGATTCACTGGTGACTGTCACCCCCCCCCTTCAGTCACTTTTCAAAAGGCCTCCCTGTGAGTGCCAGAGACTTTGGGGGGAGCCTCTAGGGATAAACCATACGGAAGCGTGTCAGAATTTCTGGTCCCTCTCCTCCGGCTATTTACTGACCTTACTCCTAGGTAACAGTAAGCTCTCCTCCCTCTCTTCTCTCCTATTTTCTTCTGTTGTCCCTCACATCTTCAGGAGAAGAGGAACATTTGAATCTGTTTCTCATGGTATCCGGAGAGTATTGTAGAGCTGAAGAAAAATTTAGAAATATTGTATTATTGATTTTAGAGGGGATTAAAGATTTAAAAAAAACCACTTCATTGTTTTACACATTAAACATTAATTTCAGTTGAGTTCTGACAGATACGTGATATATTCTTTCTGAAAAATTCAATTCATCATTTATGAGAAAGTAATTGACAACATCTCTACTCTTACCAAGAAATCGCTTGCCTCTTGCTAGGATCAAAGGGAGAGCTGCAGGGACTTTTTTTTGTACGTTAACTTTGGACATTTCTCCTAGTCAAGAAATCAAGTTAGAGACAGACTAGTCAAATGATTTGGGGAAAAAATGTTATCCAAGTTTTCTTGTACCCATACATCTGTTTCTATGGGTATATATTTATATTTCCCCTTTTTACCTGTCTAATCCAAAATGTATTTTCTTTTTATTAGGACAATAAGAAAAAATCAAAGTTCTTATTTTTAACTATATTTACTGTGAAACAAATTACCTTTACTGGTACAAATCAATCTCTAAAAGTTTAAGGATGAAGCAGGTAATTTGTTAGAATCAGTAAATGGGGCAGTAATTTAGTAAATTTAAAGTTCAAATCAACTAAGATCTTTGTTAAGTAAGATAATTTTATGAAAAAATTAAAATGGCTTTTGTTTTTATTATTTGCATTTCAAGATCCTCATAAATTTTGTTTTCTCAAGTAAAACAAAAACAAACATTACCATGACCAAATCTAAAAAAATCTATATAACAGAAGATATTTTATAACCAGAAAAATAGTATACTTTCACATTTGCATAATCATTGATAGCTTTACTTTTTATCAGACTTCACTGCACGCAATGTTTGAGGGATTTCTTAACTCTTAAAATGTTACCATGTCTTTGTTTCTAAGAGTATATGTCTTAGTACAAATCAAGTAGCCATAATCAGTATGCATTTCTTGTAGAATGGAAACATAAGTGACATTTTGAAATATTTTAATTGCATGTTCAGAAGTGCTAGTGGATATGCCAAAGTGAGAATAAGATCCTGAAACTAATTAATGTGGTTTCATTTATCAAGAGCACTAGAGCTGTTATAAATACTAATAATAGCATTGTAACAGTGTATTTCTGTTTGTCTGTTGATACTGCTGTCACAGGGCCCCACACCACTGAGTTGAGGAAAGTCTTTGTGTGGATTTATCAAAAAATATTCCACATTTCTCTGTAGCAAATTCTCACACTGAGATTTCTTCATCTTTTGCTAATATTTATATGGTACTGAGATTGGTTGTTCTGAGAAACCCATGTTCATTATTCATAATAAGAGAACTGAAGGAAGTCATAAAAATACTCTAAGGTCAACTATGTTAATTAACACAAATGTGAAAATAAAAAAAAATACAATAACAAATCACTGTTTTGTGAGGGAGCTAAGAATGAGCTGAGGATGTGGTTCAAAATGTTGTGGTTATTATTAGTATAGTCTCATCTCTGAACTAGAGGCTATTCTGGAAAGGCTTTGATCTTTCCTTTCTAGACTAAATCCTAGCATCCATTTCTCATCTTTGAAATTCCTAAATATTTGGGAATCTTTTTCATGGGAGTGCCTCATAGCACTGTTGCATGAACATACAGAAAGAGCAATACACTAGCACTTGTAGATGTGGATTTCAATCTCCCATTCTTTGGTAAATTGTTTTTCAATCCATTTTACTTCTGAGATTCAGGTAGGGAAATGGATTCACTAACTTGATTCTTTTCAACTAGCTTGTAAAAGTCCACGATTCTGCTATCATATATAATTGGTGCCTTGAAGAAGTAATATGATGAGAGCAAAATTTAAAGGAAAAAGTTCTACCTGAGAGTAAATTGCCTGCCAGTGCATAATTCCAAAAATTCATTTTGGGTTACTGTGAAGGCAGGCAGTTTGCAACATCTAAAACAACATAAATTCCAGATTAAATGCAAAGGCAACCCAAATAGAATGTGACAATGGCATATTAAATGAAACTCTAATTTTAGAGAGATAGAAGCATAGCTACAGATGAATGAATATAAACACATATAAAAAGAAATGTCTTAAAAATTGACTTATGTCTCTTCCCTGGGGCAAAAAACTAGATTAGTAACACTATTAAAAGAAAGAAAAGATACATTCGTGTGCTGTTTTATATGTGTTCTTGTTCAGAAAATTCATGTCTTTGAGTCCCAAGCTCAGCTAATTATTTATTATATTTCTACTTGTATTCCTTTGGAAAAATTATAGATCATCACCTTCATTATTTCAAAAAGTTATTCCAGACAAAGTTGGCTATAGAACAAGACTAGAATTTCAACTATTATAGCATCCAATAAAATGGAAAGAATGTAGCTTGGGAAAGAGAATACCTTAGATTTTATGGGTTTATGCAGTCAATTTACTACCTTTGTGACAATTTCCTAGCCTCTGTGACATTAACTATGCCACTTTGAAAAATCAGCAAGATCTCTGACCCCCTCTGATCTCTGACCTCTCACCCTATGTTAGGGTGATGTGAAAAATATGCATATGAATCATGTATCATAGTACCTATCACAGAATACCCATCCATTTATGTTCATTTGAAAATAAGAAAACTTCCAAGTTCTGGAAATTTTTAAACTTACAGTTTATCCCTTGTTTGCATGAAAGGCATATGGCCATGAGTAAACTATTCTTCTTTTGGGGTCCAGGGTTCTCATCAATAGAAAGAAGAGTTTGAACTATGTAATTTTAAATATTCTACTATTCTTTCATGTCATTTTATTTCTCTTGGTTATATTCCATTTTAAAAAGAAATCACTAACGACAAGAAAATAGATTTATTATGATAAATCTACCTATATCCAACCACAATGATTTTGCATAGTGTGGCATAACCCAGAAATATCCTGTCATGTCTTATTTAACCAATGCTTAATCCTGTTGTAAATTACCTTGAAAGCAGTATAATTTGCAATTGAAGTATTTGTCAAATTGAGAAAGATATTTTTACTTCTTTCTTAAAAACAAAATGTAATACACATATTGAGCTCTTTAAATGTTGAAATTTCCTTCTACTATTGAGTGTTATATGTGTTAGTTATAGTTTCTTTGAGCTATAGTTGATATTCTTTACATGCTAAATGGCAGCTACTAATTACATTAATATGCAGGTATCTGTCTTGTCTTCCCGAGAGGTCATTTTTAGTTTTTTTTTATATTAGTCTTTATTATAGTAAGAAGAATTATTCTTTTTTATTTCTCATGAAGATATGATGCAGCAATTTCTTAAAGCATTTAAACAAACAAAATGACTTCATCCATTGTAGGTCAAGCATTTCATCTTATGTAGACATTATGGCAACTGCACAAACAACTCTGAGAAATGTATGGAGAACACTTGTTTTACTGAAAAAAATTAATGACCCTTTGATATCATTTTGAAGAAATGGTTGAACAATGACAAAGGTGGTCTTTGTATAATTCAGTTTTTCTTACTGTAAAAGTTTTAATTATTTAATTATGTAAAAGTTTTAATTATTGTAGAAGTTTTAATAATCAGAATCTACTTGACAATATCTTTACCTTGGCAATAAACTATTGTGATACACTGTAATATTTTATTACATAGAAAGTACAACTCTTGAATTGTAGATTAGAGAAACTAGTTTTTTTCTTCAGTCTGCTCTTTAGGATCTTATGATGGAAGAAGCTAATATATATTATTCTTCTACAGTATTACAAAATTTTGTCTCTACTCAGACAGAAATGCAAAGAAACAGGAAAAACCCAAACAACAATAAAACCAAACATTAAATTTATTTAGTATTTTACTTTGCCTATTCACTGTTCTAAATTTCATGCATTTGGCTGAGAGATCATCTGAAAATGTTTTAAAAATATCAATCGATACTATTTTATTCCAATTTTTACTTGAAAATTCTGTTTACCTATTCTAATATGTTTTTTTCCTGTGTGGGCAACCATCTAATCCTTAAAAAGCTTCCAAATTAAGATATCAAATTAGATCCAGCAACCTCATTTAATAGCTATAAAATGCAGAAGTTGGCGATAGTATCTCTGAGACATTTGTCATTAATAACAATTAAATTGTGGAATATGGTTCTGAATCACCAGAATGATTTATAAAATAGTAATTTTCTCCTTTTCTATATACTTACATAGGGTTTAAAATAAAACAAAACAGAACACATTTAATTCAATAATTATCTATCTCTACATATGTGTCTTTAAGCTTAATAGTACCATAGGAACATGTTTTATTTTTAAGGATTAATTGGAATAACAAAATAAAATATCAGTGCATAGAGAGATACTAACTGAGATACAGGAAACACTTATTAAGGCATTTCAGGAGTGTGTGTCAGGGAAAAAAATCCACTAGGTGCATTAGGGAATATTTAATTTTTAGAAAGTACATTTCACTGCAAATAGTAGTCATTCACTAAGTCACTGTCGGTTAAGTATACATTATTTTAAGAGCCAGATTTACATCTTGAAAACATGCTGTTCTCTGGAAACTACACAGACATGAGTTACATAAAAAAAAATACCCATTTATAAAAATTGTATGTTTCACCCAATTTGGCCGTATGAATATCCACACAAGAAAGGAATATTAAACCATTAGCCATCCTGGAAAGCAGATGGAAACTGTGTGATAATAGCATGTGATAAAAATGAGAGATGCATTTTGTGGAATGACATTATTTTGGCATATTTATGCCCACTGATGTATCAACTCCACTGCACTTC
This sequence comes from Hydrochoerus hydrochaeris, assembly GCA_004027455.1. Lineage (NCBI taxonomy): Eukaryota > Metazoa > Chordata > Mammalia > Rodentia > Hydrochaeridae > Hydrochoerus > Hydrochoerus hydrochaeris. The sequence continues at coordinate 616,542 of PVLA01000200.1, read as the reverse complement.
CTTACAGAATGAAAAATAGAATAATTAGATGTTGAATACTGTAATATTTTAGACACGTCAATATATGGGTGGATAGAATTATCACCTGCATACTCTTTGTTATAAACAATTGTAAACACTGTAGTGTGAGATAAATACAAAGAGTTCTCAGTTTCTGAGAAACCTAGCATTTTCCATATGCACTGTCATATTCCATTCTTTTCTAATATTCATATTTCATTAGCATTTGGTACACAGGCCTTGGGAGTATTTTTGGAAAAAATGTATAACTATATCCAGTCTATATTTGTGAACAATTCATCATGTAAGCTACCATCAAGGCCTAGTTAGTTTGTGTAAGATACTAAATTCATTTAAATTCCACCTTCTTTTCACTTTCAATGTGCAAATACTTTTACTTGGATGCTTTAGCAATACAAATTGACATTTGCTACGTGAACTGCTGATGTTAATTTGATTACTTTTATATTAATGTTGAGTGCTACAAAATTAGCAAGAGATCGTTTAAAAATGAAGCTGGGAATGGAAGAGCTCTTTCTCTGTGACCCTCTGCAATGATGGTAGAATTAGTGCATGTATGTTAATGCTTGTTGGTTCTCATGAAGCCATGTATGCAACTTTGAAGGCAAACAATTTTAAGATTTTTAGAAAACTTGACAGCTTGCTTGCTTTATTTAAATTATGATTCATCAGAAGTCTTCGATCTATTTTTTTAAGAAATCAGAGAGTTTAAATCTATTTGAAATATTCGTTACAGATGCATTAGGCCGTGATTTATTTTTAGCAGTAAAAAATGTTTAACATAGTAAAGATAAGGTGCCTGAATTGTGAATTTAACACTTTTGGAGAGAGTAAATCAGGCTTTTTATTTTAAGAACATACTCATTTCTTTAATTATTTGTATCATTTGATGAAGTTGAAGAGATTTCTAATGACTTGCAATGACAATATAGTACGACCGTATGATTGCAAATCAAGGTAGACCTAAAAACTGTTGAAAAATTATTTTTTTTCTACCTTTTTGAGATAGTGTTTGAAGATGGTATCTCACCAGGTGTATGCATCTCACTTGTATGTAAGCTGTCCTTACCCAAAAGCTGTCCCATCATGGGGGCTGCTGTAATGCCTGCCACCTGTCGTGTACCTGCAGTGTGCATGTTGCTTTTTTGTTTAGCAATGAATTGTCTTTGTAAGTGTCTGTCTGTGACTTGCCTTATGCCTGAAAGTCTCTATGCTCATTAACCTTTTACAGGTGCCGCACCGTTCCAAGGAACTGCAGGTACTAAAAGAATGTGCAGTACTGATAAACACAAAGACAGCACAGCTAGCAGCTCTTCACTTCTCTTGCCTACTCACAGGCAGTGCTTGGCAGTGGTTGATAGAAGACTTAATGAGTTAGAGACCAAGCTAAGGAAGTGAAACTGAGGGCAATTAAGATCAGATGGGGGCTGTGATACACTTTTAAAAATTATTGAATACATGACACCCCAACTTTTGTCCCTTTCATTATATATTTTGTACAAAAAGAGAGTAAGAGAAATTGATCACATTATTTATATAGCAAGAACAATTTTGTTAAAGTTTACTCATGTGCTCAGGAGTTTTTTAAAAAGCTCTCAATAATATATGTGGTATATAGATATGTAATACAGAAATTTACTAGATTAAAATGTTCATGAATAGAAATTAATAGACCAAGGGATCATAAAATGATTACATTAAAGATTGAATATTGAATTATATGTGACTGATCCTTTTTATAATTATAACAGAATTTAATAGAAGATAGTCAGGTAAGATAAAAATTTAGTATTTTCACATTTTTTTCTTAAAAATACATAAAAATTGCACTTACAGAGGAAAATGTAGACAATGGTATAGCATCTAAGAAGTGAGCAGCATGTGTGTCCATATACATGTGTATTTCTCCTTAAATTCCATTGTAAAGGAAAAATAAAAGATTCTCATTCTTTCAAGCCATTGCCTCTAAAACTGATATTATTTTATTGTTTAAAATATTCACACTGATTTAAAAATATGCTCTTTTATTTAGAGTAAATATGTTAAGAAGCATATAAATCAGTTTGCCGTGGATAAAGCTTTATTAGGAAGATATTAAGTAAACTTGAAAAGCCACACCTGAGGATGCATACCTACAATCCCAGCACTCTGAGAGACTGTGGCCAGGGTGTCATAGATTACATACTTGCCTGGACAAGTAAGCAAATTAGTGACACCTGTCTCAAAAGAAAAATATAAAAAGAAATAAAAAGAATTCAGAATGTGGCTCAGTGTGAAGGCCCTGGATTCAATTTCCAGTACCACTCACTCCACTCAGAAAAGAAAAGAAAAGAAAAGAGAAAGAAAAGAGGCAAATCAGTCATACAATCTACCAGCTTACCACCTTTGATGAGTGATATTGTGATTATGATACTTACTATGCTATTAAAATAATGATGCCAAGGATTTTAAGTCTTTATCACCAAAGCCATTTTCAAGGGCTAAAATTGGGCACAATAATACTGTGTGACCACATTTCTACATAGTGGCTTCACAATGCAAAATGCTGTCTTGCTCAACCTCTCATTTTAAAAATGCAAACTCTTGCATGACTCTCCTATGTAAATTATTTAAAATAACCATCTCGTCCCCCTTTTTTCTGAATGAGTTTGAAATAATTACCTGCACTATTTTACATGGATGATGAAAGAAAATGGATGTTGAGAGTAAGAAGCCAGGCTGGCATTCTCGTATCGTCTTTCTAAGTAACAGTTCAAGAGGGTTAAATGCTGGTTGCTTTGCTCTTCTCTTTCTTTCCTCACACTGTTTCCTGCAGTCCAGATGTTATGCTTTTCCACCAGTCACCTGTTAAATACTGTTCTTTCACTATGACCTGAAAGTATTCAAGTCACCTCTGAAATGCTGCAAATCCTACAAAGCTATCCCTTGAAACACGCCCATCCTGGAGCCCTGACCCTACTCTCCAGTTGTAAGGTCAAGGTCTTCTTTAGACAGCCGTCCTTTGTCTTTAACAGACAGCAGGTCCACTGGTGCCTTGTAAGCCAGTGTGAGTGTCACCAGCACTGTACCTTCCTCCAAAGAGCGCAGTTGCGAGACGGGGAAGAGGGCACACAGTGTACTCGGGAGAGGGTTTAGCACAAAAGATGCTTGAGCCAAGCAGCGCTTAGTCCTTAGTTTCATTTTGATCAGTGCACCAGGGAATGAGAAACTGATGTTTTTCAAACTTTATTTAATCTGAATTTGCACTTAAATAAATACATTCAGTTAGTGGTTATCATATTGGACAGTGCCAACTTAGGTACTCAAGTTCTCTTTTAACTTTGGAAGACAAAGATTGAATATTTTTAATTTGGAGTTTGAAATAGACATGAAAAAATAAAACTGGTTATCATACTTGTGGGCATTCATTGTTCCTTCAGTAATTGCAGATTGTACATGTCTTGGTTTCTTATGTTTTTAACCTCTTCCCTCACTGAGTAGACATATCATATGCTGAAAACTAAGATTTTTTTTTCTTGCATTTGACATATATTGTGCTTAACTCATAGCATTTGTTCAGTAAATGTCAGTATGTTGGCCAGTCTTATATGTTGTGTAAAGGATCATAAGAAAGAAACACCTTTCAATTCTTTAATGCTTAAAAATGGGTGATTCCTAACACAGCTGTTTATGAATAGAGCTGAGGGATTTTCTCACTTTCTCATTCACATGCCACAAAAAGGCATGAGTTAATCTTATAGGGTGTCTCAATATCATACCAAACTTGTAAAATTTGGTGGGAACATCACAATTTTCAAGAGTTTGAAGAACTGTCCCAAGTCAGGTTAAATACATGTAATTGTGCTTTCTCTGAAGTTTCCAGTTAATTGTAAAGCCATACTGTCATTGGCTTTTAGAGGGAGTTAATTTTCTTTGGCCAAAGTGAGAAAATAGGCATTATAATTTCTGAGAACTTCATTTGTGATCTTATGAATCCCTTGGATAAGTCAAAGAAAGAGGAGCTGACACTAAGAACTGGGATGGAAAAAGGTCTGACAGACAGTAAATCACGTCCTCCACCCCTGACCCCAAGTACTATTTAAATGCCAAAATACAATGAAGGCAATTGCTCCACTGTTTTTCAATAATTTCTTGACCCCAGAATGCCACTAAGAATTTCAGAAGATGCTCATTCTTTTCTCATATGTGCTGTATGAAGAGTTGAGGGCCTTGGGGTACATTCTAGGCTATGATTCTTCCATATTTCCCTTCTATGAGATGATATAGAGATATTGAAGCTAGTACAATTGGCAATTTGCAAATAATTTTTTAAAAATAAAATAAAAAAAAGATATTTCCAAATCTAGCCAGAATGTTTTTCTTTTCCAAGGTGAGTCATAATGCCACATTAGTCAATGCGTCCATAAACTAGACTGATTTACAATGTATGGAGAAAGAATCATCAAAGTGACAAAACACTGTGACTGGTGGGGATGATGCAAACAATGTCATCTATTTGATATGCTTTCTTAGTTGTAGGAAAAATCTTTTTGTAAGTATGATGTTAACTTTGAAAATACATTGTCTTTTTAGGTTTTAATACAGCTTTACATGAAAAGATCATTTAAAGTCAGGGGAAAAAAATGGAGTTTCATTTCATTCTATTTTATTTTCCAAAAAATATCTTAAGAGATTTGAAGAGCACCCTCAATTTAAATTTTTAGCCAAATAGCAATGATCCTAAAAAAAGACAATGTTATGATTGGAAAATTTAGGTAATTGTATATTAAATAAAAGATTCAGATGATTTTAAAACATTCTGCAAGATAAAGGTAACCAATAAGGCAAGTGTATATTTCATTTTATATTGCTACTATTTCCATAAACTTACATTGACAGTAATTTCTTGTATTTTATGATTCTGAAATTCAGCAGTCTAATGTTAATACCCATGCGCTAAAATTCTTTTACATTCTATCCGGCTTCCTTTTTGAGTGGCACAATTCCTCGTTTTCAAAAATAACACTGGGTTAAGTACTTCCAGTACTGTGGTCACTGATTCTTTCCCTTTCTCCCTCTCCCCTGTCTTCTACTTAGAGGGCCAGATGGTTATATAAAGGTTTCTTGGACAAACCAGGATAATTTCCCCTCTTTATCACATAACCTAACATAGGCTCGGGTTCTGAAATTCCATGTGCACATCTTTTATCCCATTATTTTACCTACTGCAATGATTATACATATGTTTACACTTAATGTAATGTAATTACATATATATATATATTTATATATATATGTAAAATCCAAGTGTCATCCATCTATCAATTCATCTGTATATCTGTGTATCTGTGCATCTATATTTTCTTCTCTCCCTAAAAAAATGTATTCAGTGTTCTTCTTCAGACTATTTTTCTACTTTACTTCGTGGTTCTATTTTTTTTTTTTTATCAACTAAGTCTCTTAAAAGCCTCAGATAGATTTTATCTTGCCCAAATAATTTTAGCCAAATGCCAGGGCAACATGGAAGCAGTAAGTTGTCCATTTTAATTTTGTGGTTCTATTTAGAGCAAAAGTCCTTAGAGTCTGGAATCATTTGCTGTGTCCTTCAGGTACATTAAAAACAGACCCAGCAACCATCCCAGGGAGAAAGTTTGCAAATTCCAGTGGATAAGCACAGTTGTATTGTTTATAGACTCAGTAGACCTCTCATGAAGAAGAAAAGGCTTTAAGACAAAGTAAATAAAGGAAAGAGGAAAACTGCTTTTCTGCCCTTAGATGACACTTTGTTAGTTTAAAACACCTGCTCAGACCTTTGAAGACTCTCTTGTGAGACTTGCTACCATTAAATGAAAAGTGAATTCTCTTGGAAAGTGTGGAAATATGGCAGACATTTGGCAATATCCTTTTATTTTGTTAGAAATTAAGTTTGATTTTTTAAAAAAATTACTGTTCATTGGGCTCAGGATTCATCACTGTTTTTCTTTTGTTGTTGTTATTGTTTTCTTTTTTATAGTACTAGCAGATAAGGAGAGTTAATTGTAAGGCAGTTGTTGAGAGTAGTGCTTAAGAGCCAGATTTTGGCATTGCATTTTGGCACAAAAGGACTCAAAGACTTTCAAACATAATAATCCATTGTTTTAAATTAAGGCCATCTTTTAGGGTATTGTATTCTGAAATGCAATGTTTAAATTGTTTTCTTCTTTTGATAATTATAATGATTTAACTAGACTCATGAAAACTCTTTATTTGCTTTGTCGATTGAGGAAAGCTAAATTGGCTACTAATTACCACAAGGTGTAATGGTAAAATCACTGAACTCTAAATATGGTGATTTAAACATTATGGATATTTTTTAAAGCTGAGTATGTTCTTTTTCCTTTTTTTGTTTTTGCATTATTTTTTCTTTAAAGTAACTATCTTTACATTATTTCCATTATTTTATGAGAGAATTTATTAGCAATAAACATAATAAAGTTGAGAAGTAAAAAAAATCTTTCATAATTTTGTAATTTTCTCAGTTTTTTAATTTTATAATTGCTTATTTTAGAAAAGTTCCATAAGAAATAGTTGTAACTTGTAATATAGAACTGTGAAATGGAAAAATTTTTGTTATGAACATTACTTTAGAGTGACTGGCAGGGTGTTTTTGCTGGGTTTTGAAATCCTTAGCATTAGAGATGTGTTTTAATAAATGTAGGATTTACACTATATAAATTCAAAATTGTGATTGTGAATAGTAGTAAATTTCAAGTGTTCATGCTCCAGGTAAACTCCTTGAAAACCGATGCTGACGAAAATTCAGTTTTAGTCACTGAACAAGGTCAAATCTATATATACAGACAATGATAAATTACAAACTAAAAATTGGTTCAGATACATGTGTCTCAGAGACACCTCTCTACACAAATTACTTTTTCTAAACACATGTAGATAATGTTGAATTATTTCTTCAGTATGGTTCTGCATGAACATAGCATGTCAGAGATGATGATACAGACTGTTTGATTTGTAAGGAACAATGCAAGAAATCATCAGACCAAATACACTTTCTGTTTTTACTAAGGGATAGGATAAATAAATTATTATTATTTACTCAAATATATTCAAATTCTTTCTTTTTTGGTGGAAGACTAGGCAAATAGAAAGGTCTCCAAAGGGACCAAACATGGTTAAAATCAGATGAACAGTTTAATTGAGCCTTTTCTATGCAAAATAGGAAATTATAAATTAGCTAGAGGAAAATTGGATATAGTTCATAAAGAATAGACCTTCAAAATAGACTTTAAAAGCTAAATGGAAGGTGGGCACATTGAGATTAAAGTGAATATTACATTTAATGGAAATTACCAAAAAAACCATAAAAGCAGAGTGGAAGAAAACTGTTGAGGTGACCATCTTGATTGCTGGTCAGTGGAATGTCATTAATGAGACTCAACAAATATTAGTGAGTAACTGTCAGATTTATGATTTTACTCACTAAAATTGGGCAACGAGCTATTCAGGGAGGGTAATGATTGAAGTGACTAATGTGTGTGTTTATCTCATCATGAAATGATAAGAGCATAATACAATAAATGAGTATAAAGAGTAAAAAATGCCTTAGATAACAAAGTTCTCAAGGTGTGGTCTTTGGATCAGAAACATTGACATTGTCTGACAACTTGTCCCAAATGCCAAGCTTCTGGGGCCCATAACAGGTCTGGCGAATCACAACTCTGAGACCAGGGTTCAGCAGTCTGTGTTTTAACAAGTTCTCTGGAGGAATTTCAAGCATGCTAATATTTAAAGATAACAGGCTTAGAGATTTATTTCCTGAGTAGAGTCCACAGAGTTGAAGAGCTGATTAGATTTGAAGAAAAGCAAGAGAGAGCATATAACAACTAAAATTCCTACTGCAGACAACTAAGTGAAGAGTGAGGTAACTCACTGACAAATAACATGTGAGAAGATAGATTAGGCCAAAAAAAAATTTGTAAAATACATAATTCGTAAGAAACCTAACTTTACAAACAAAATTATAGATCCAGTGTCAAATTTTAGGGACTTGTTTCAATGAGAACAATTTTTTGGTATTTATTAAACTACAGGGTTAGTAAATTAATGTATTTGGAGTTTACTTTTACAAAGAAAAATCCTGGATGGAGCCTGAAATACCATTAGCATATGTGATACAGCAAGAAGAACATAAAATTTGGGGGTCAAAGGGCCTGAATCATAAATATGATCTGTAAAACCCAGAATTCCACCTGGCTTGAACTTATATTACCTTTGGAAAAAATCACTTCTTAGGACTTTAGGTTTTTGCTCTGTTTTCTTTTAAGTTGTCTCCTCTTTCATTCCAAACAATAGAAATATTGCCCGCCTTTCATAATTTTTGTCAAGAAACATTAAGTGTGTGAAAACGTAGCTTAGTCACTGGCAACAGGAAGCTTTCAATATAGTTTTCTTCTTGGCTGATAACTGGTTGTACAGAATTTCCTTTTAGTTATCCAAATATTTTATGGAGAAATAGTAACTTTAAGAAAAGGATATAGGAACAAGAAATATATTTCTCAAAATATTTCCATAAATGCAGAAAGAATCAAGACCAAATACTACCTTGGAAACTCCTGAGGCTTCTCAATATAGCTACCTATAGTTAGCCTTAGGAGGCATTGTTGAGCAGTATGCCTGAAAATATTTACAGAAAGACTGCAGAAAGATTGAATGAGGTTCTTTTGGAGAGATGTGGGAACAAAAGATATATTACATTTCAAATATAAAATAGCAATGCTCTGTAATGGTTTGCTATCAGCTACACCAATTAATGCAGATGATGCTAATTAAAAGTAAATTTAGAGAGTGATTAGGTTCTCTCACCATTGTTAGGGAGAATTGATTCTTCTATAGATCTAATATGTTAAAGTAAGAAGTTAATGATATATTGATGTATTTTAAAGCACCTAATTTAGACTACAATTCTGAGGAAAACATTTGTGGTAATACTGAATATTAAATGACAAACGTTTTCTCTTGGAAAAGGAATGGCACCATTTGCGAAACCCTAGAGCTACGCACATGTTGATGTTTCAAATAAATTATTGTATGTGGCTGTATAATCTCAATTTTAGTTTTATAAAACTTATAATGCAAGAATTCTATTGCACATGTGCTCATTTATGTGGCAGTATACAGCTGTGTGTGGCATAATAACTTTATTGAGCAAAATTATGTGCTGTGGAACTTGATGCAAAAATTTTATGGTTCCATCTGGACTAGCTTTGCAATTGAAAAGGCTGAAGTGGGCAGAGATTTTACAAAATTATGGAAATCAGAAGTAGGTTTCTGTTCTCGGTTTTAACATTTAGGAAATAAGGTCAGTAGGTGTTAAAGCTCGAAGGATTTTTTCTTATACTAAAAAGGATTTTCTGTTGGAACAAAGTTACTCTCCCTGCAGTAAGTGCATATAGCTAGGTCATACCTGAATCTATTGGTTATCTAGGAACAAGTTTTATAAACTCTTGTATCATAAACATAGCAAACTGCTGAATTCTGAGCCAATTTTTTCATATATTGCCAATAATTAAGGGAGAATTAAATGGTGTGTTATTTTGGAAAAACTTTTCTGAGGGCTTAAATTTGGCCAAGATTGTGTGAGAATTTATTAGGATATTGTGTGGGCCAATCTTGTGTAGAGCCATTTGTTGTTCATAGGAAAAGTTCTAAGTAAATGTGAGCTAGGTTAAGTGGTGAGATATAACCACTCATTTTTTTTCTTATGATATGTCTACTTTTATATTCTTTCCTATTGTTTTATTCATTATCCTTACCTCCCTTCTCTCTTTCTTTTAAATTGTAACACACCTAGAAAGGAAGGACTGAAACAGAGAAAGAGACAGAGATAAAGGACAAACTAAAACCAAGAAAACCGAATTTGATCCTTGTACCAACAAAATATAAATAAATAAATAAAAACTGAAACTACAATTAACAGAGAAATAAGAAAACTAACAGAAAATTACCAACACTAACAGCTTAATTTTGGAACAAAAATAGTATTCTATTTCAAAAGCAAACTTTTTCTAAGTGGTAAAATGATGTCTAATGAATTTGTTTTTGCTTTTATTGTCAAATATTACTTAATGCTGTGCCGAACTATATTATGCATTTTGGGATCTAGACATATGTTCATGTGCACACTTTTATGAAGATGGAGAAACTTCAAAAATGTGTTCCTTAGGTGGAGAATCTAGATTGTGGGCAGTGCAAGTACAGGTAAAAATTTGTGAGTAAAACCGATTCTAACAATATAAAGAGTATTAGCTGTTATTCTTCCATTATTTTGTTATGAAATTTGTTTTTTTTTTCATAAAATAAAAAAATTATAAGTATTTAAAGTCAAGATAAGCTCTTATTTTCATAGATTCCAGTAAGAATATGCTGAATAAATATTAAGTCATCCACAATAAAAGCCCTTAGGTAAAATAAAATGTCCATGGAATATCACACACCTTGACTTACATACACTTAAAAAAAAATATATATATATATATTAAGCACAAAGAGGTTATGTATTTATATTTAAAAAGACATAAAATGATATATTTTGAGCTTTTTGTGCATACAATTACTGAAATTGTCTTCAGGATATATTTTAAATAGTTTATATATGAATTTTATTGCTTTATTTAAAAACTTTAAACATATGCTTATGTATTGTTAATCAAATAAAAATGTACAATCAATATAAAATTGCACTAATAAGAGCTTTTATTGGCTGAATCATACCTCAGTATTTTACTTATAGGTTTGTATTTCTGAATATAGCCATATACTTATATCTAATGTTTTTAATGAACATCATACATCCACATGCATACACACACACTCATAAACACTAAAATATACAAGGATTCACTACCTTGTGTTCAACAAAACTCATTCCACACACACATTTATCAGCATGGATGTACATTTTAAAAGAAAATTTAAAAGCTTGCCTATTAACACAGTCATTAAATCTTGAGGTAATGAAATTGAGCCAAAACCTGATTACAAAGAAGCTGTTTGGAACAGTACCTGTTGTTATTATCTTTATTGTTAATAATAGTTACATAAATGAGGAGAGAAAGCCAATAATATGTTCATTTGATGCTTGGAACAAAAATATTTACCATTAGTGCTATGATCAACACTGTAATTATTTTCTTAACAAGTGTAATATGGAAGCCCAATTAGCCAATTGTAAACAACAACAAAACAACAACAGCATAATTTGGATTATACTATGGAGACTAATTATAAACTCCTGGAAAAAAATGATGAAGTATGCTGAAGCTATATTATAGAATACAGCTTCTTTTAACATATAAAACAAATTATATGAACAACTGTAAGAAAACAATTTATTTCTTACTCCTAGAAATAGTCATTCTGACATTTTTCCACCTTCTAGATAATCAGTAACATGCTTATAAAATCACGTACTTCAAAAATATTAACAAACATTTGGTGATTGTTATCCAACACAGGCATAAATAATAGACTTTGAATAAAAATTTGGTTCAGGAGCTAAGTTAACTTTTCAAGCACATAGAGTGATGTACATCCAGGTGCTATAATTCCCCCACTAGTAGATATTCACATAATTCCAAGTGGCACCCATCATTTCTACATGAAGCAACATGCATGATTTAATAGCACTTCGCAGCCTAGTAGGTTCACTGTACCATTTAGAGTGCTCCAATATACTTAACATAGCCTGGTTTCTGAGGTAAATTGGCATAAATAAGTTTGATAATCTGAGGTCTAACCTGGATGATGACGCTGCCTGTACTGCTCCCTCTTCGAGGTCACCAGAAATGTAATTTATACATTTTAATTTGTGTAAACTTTAGCCCTGGGTAGAAGACTTTCTCTTAAACCATAACTCTTTTACAGACAAATGCGTCCTATTGGTCTACAAGATTAATACTCGTTTAAAATTTCTTTCAAAGTGCTTACCAAGTGCTTATCTGTTTCAAATCTGTGGATCAATTCCCAGCATGCCCTGCTGTGAGCATACTTTCATTTCAATGTGTTACTTCTGGATTAAAGACTTTGTTTCTATTGACAATGAATATATAAAAAGGGAATCTTAAGTAGCAGTGTCTTACTAAGAAAGTTTCTAGGTAGAGAAACAATTACATCTGAAAGAGGCTTCCAAATTAAACACTTTACCAGTAAAATACTAACTGGCTTCCTTTAGCAGGTAAATTTGCCCTTTTTCAAAAGTGATTGATAAAATTAATTGTACCATTTTCATCGTACTAACTAAAATTAACCAAAAAAAGTTGTCTTTCTTTTCGGACAGATCCAGCATTAGCATTTTAGTTTGCTAAGTCAAAGTAATGTCACTTTCTTCAAAGTCTTCTGAGGCTTCAAAGTATGACCGTGCAAATCTTGCTAAGGTTTTGAAGGAGGAAGGGCTGTTTTGGGTCCTGAGAGATTATTTGACAACATTGTGATCATAATGCCTGTCCTCTGATTTCTAGAGGAAATCTTTCCTATCCAACACAGAAAAAAAAAAAAAAAACAGAGAGAGAGGAAAAATAAAAGCACACCCTGGACAGATACATTATTTAATTCCATTCCATCTATATATGAATAGTAGTTATTTCCCATGTACTGCATCCTTCTGAGTACTATAGAACTTGGGTCAGGAAGAGAGAAAGAAAAAGAAAACAGAAAGATGGGAAGAAATATTGGGAAGAGCCTTGGCCTAAAACAATAATCTCAAAGTTGTACATGGTCATACATGTTTGCAATCCCAGTAATTTGGGAGACTGAGGCAAAAAAAAAAAAAATTCCAAGTTTGAGCACAACCTGACCAACTTAGCACTTTAGCCAGACCCAGTCTCAAAATTTTTAAAAAAATGTAAAAATGACATTGGATGTAGCCCAGTTTAAATGCCCTGGCTTCAATCTCAAGTACCACAATATATGATCATCATCATGTCAAGAAGAGGTCATAAACACATTCACATACAGGACAAAGTATATTTTACTTCCTCAACTATAAGGGCCAGGAAATACAAAAATGAGGAAACATATACTAAGGATAATACTATAAAAATATCTAATATGTATTATGTGTTTACTACATAGCAGAAATTTTTCAAAGTGCTTTCTATTACATCAACATTTCAATGGTTCTGTCCAGTAGAAACTATATTATTCCCATGATAAAGATGATAAAACAAAAGCACAAAGTGATTAACTGTCCAAAACCATATAACTATGGGAAAAAAATTAAAATTTAGGCAACTTGACCTCAAAACACATACAATGACTGGGTATATGTGGAGATCAAAACAAATTCCAGAAAAGAAAAACAAAACTAAAATCTCTAAAACCTTTTTTTTGTGATTTTTCTGTGTAAGTTTTCTTCAAAAATATGCCCAAAAGTCAAATTTCTGATTTTTTTTCATTTTTCAAAAAGTATTTAATCATATGCCTACAGCTTAGAGTTGATTGTCTTTCCAACAGTTTGTCTTTTAAATGTACTTAGTTATACATTAATGCTCTGCAGAAGTGAGTTCTTTTATGTGTTGCAAAGTTTTTGCTATTTTTTTTTTTCTCGCAGGACCTGAGTGTTTGAGCTCTTTATAATGGGAAGATTTGGGACTGTGAGGCAGTTCTCCTTCCAGGTTTGTTTGCTCTGAGCCTCTTCCCAGTCTGAGGGCTTAATGCTGAAAATAATGTGGAAAGAAGCAAGGTGTGTCAGTGGAGGTGACACTGGCAATGCCACTACAACGGGATTAAAATCACCAGGCATCTTGCCACCCTTTATTGAGAAGAGGTATCAGTAGATCAGCTGGAAGGAACAGGCTGGGTTCAAAAGAGGCTCCCTGTGTGAAAAGGGAAGAAGGTAATGATTTACAGCTGTCTCCTTCCTAATAAGCTATTGTGTTAGGTTATTAATGTGATGTGATTTTGAAACATATGAGATTTTTTCTCACTTTTTAAAAAAATTTCTTTTTATTTTAAAGAGAGGAAAACTATAGAATTTCGAAACAAAATAATAGGGCAAATTTTGCATAACTATTTTTTGTAATCTTGCTATTTTTAGCACTCTTTTCTTCATAATCAGAAGGATGTTAAGCCCTTTACTAGTAGAAATCAGTTAAATATATCTATATATCTATGTCTATATAACTACAATCAAACACAAGGTGGTATAGCTATAATATCAATTTGGCAAATATAGGCCATGCCTGGGTTATTTACATTTAAACTAAAAATTAAATAAAATTAAAAATCAAGTTCCTTAGTTAAAAGAGCCATTATTATTATTATTATTATTGCAGTACTGGGGGTTGAACTAATGACCTCATGCTTGCCAGGCAGGTGTTTATGCCACTGAGCTAAATCCCCAGTCTAAGAGCCATTATGTTACAGCACCCTTTTTTTCCAGTGCTAAAGCTCAGGTGGCTGGTGGGCAGTCCTGGGTGGGAGGAGTGGGTGGTTAACAGGTCCCCCTGGAATTTCATTTTCTGGGTTGAAATCCAACAAACTAGCAGTGCAAACTTGGACAAACTGACTTGGGCTGCATTTCTTCATCTGCTAAGCAGAGGTGATAACAATATCAATTTTGCATAGTTGTTCTGGAAATTTAATGAGAAATATGTAAGACAGATCAGTATAAGGCGCAAATTAAGAGTTAAATAAATTTTAGCAATTATCATGAGAGCTTAGCCATGTTTCTAGAGCTGCTAAATGTCATTATAAAGGGATCAATTGAATATCCTGGGATTAAGATCAATAAAATAACAACTCCTATAATATTTGATAATAATGCATTTTCACTTCCATACATTGATATGCATTATGTCCATTTTCGGAAAGGATATGGGGCTATTAAACAGTTTTAAAGCACAAGCATAGAACTGGAAATGATTAACCTACTATTAAACAGAAAAAATGAGAACTGATGATGAGTGGCTCATGTGGAAAAGCATGGTTAAAGCGCACAAGCGCAGTTTCCAAAGAACAGATCTCAGCTGAGAAGACTGACAGCTATGGCTGAAGGAAGACGTCTATTTAGCCATAATTTTGATTCTTTATTTAGAATTCAGATAACATCTACATAACTGCAAAACAAGTTTCAGAATGGCATTTGCTTACAATGCGAATTTAATCGTTTTTTCACAACAAAAAGAGCATTCTATACTTGTTGAAAAATGCCTTAAAGCCTACCACTGTTTGTATTAAAAAGCAGGTATGATCAATAGGTTCTCCTAAACATAGGGTAAAGCCGCAGGACTTTAGTACAGGGACCTCTGGAATACTGGCTTAGAGGTGAGACCCAGGTCTGAATTAACTGGCTTTGATCTACCCGCTCCTAAATTATAAATCGAGTAGCTTGGAAAACTACTTAATCCCTTTGTGGGAATCACTAAAATGGAAATAACTATAGATATTCCAATGGACTTGGTGGGAAGAATAAGTTAATAGATGCTTTGGTTTCTTTTACTTGGTGAATATGTACATAACGTATCTATCTTATATTCAGTATTGAACAAGGACATTGCAGTGGCTGACTCTGATTTAGCAGAATCCTCCTAGTTCTGTTCTTATTCCTTTTTTATCTTGCACATTTGGTGTAGAAGATTCCTGTCAATAATCTGCATTTCCGAAATCATCATGGTAGAAAATATATTTTGAAATGTTGGTATATAAGAATCTCTGTAGTCCAGCTTTAACTGCCATATTTTCTCAAAACTCTATGCAGTGTATTCATGTGTTTTGAGGCAATTTCCAGAGGGTGAGAGATTCTGGGTTTTCTTGTTTCTTTTTAAAATATGTGAGATTTCTGTAAAGCAATTCTGTAGTTTCCAAATTCAGAAAAAAAGAGTGAGAATATATGCTAATGGAAGTTACTTAGGGAAACCTGAGTTAATCTGGTAATTGTACGCCATCTGTGGTAAGGAAATGAGATAGTGCACTTAAAATGGTTCAATAATTAAATATGTATTTATTAAATCATTTGTAATAGCTTTAGAATAGAACTGCAGAATTCAAAGGCAACCTCATTGTGATTACCCTTTACGCTTCACTGAAAAGTGAATTCCAGAGTCAGCTTTCTTTTTAGCCCTGAACATGCTCTGTCCTGAAATCTTAGGGTGAAAGAAAGTTGTCTGTTACAGCCATTGCATATTGCTTAATCACGGCAGCATGACATGAGGTGGCAGTGTCAGGAGGGCAGGGGGATGTCACAAAAAGCTGACGATAAACAGAAACAGTCAGCATATTACCTGTGGGAGATGGCAGATGATGTGATAGTAAGACAGAAGGCAGGCTCAGCACAGCAGCTGGAGAGGAGAGAAGGTGCATTAGGCAAATGAATTATGAAAGGGGAAAAAAATGAAATCAAATTCCAGAGAGGTGCTAACACATTCTTCATACTCACATGTAGTTGCAGTGTTTAAGATATTTTCATTACCTGGACTTTTAGGCTGTTCTTGGTTGTATAATACTCAAGAGAGTCCTGCTGGAGTTCACCTTTGGGGAAGAATGGAGGACTCAAGGGCTTAATTCATGGAGGGATTCCATGGCTCACAAAATACAGACTTTTTAACTTTGTTAACTTGAGTGATTTACTTTAAAAATCGTTCTCACGCATTAAGATTTTTTTGTTTGTTTGGTTTGGTTTTCTAAATTCATGAATTTGCCCTTGAGGTACTTTTTTTTAAAATTTTGTAGGTTAGGTGTTCTGAGTAATTTGGTGCCAATAAAAGGCCTACACTAGTTTTAAGTGAATACTAGCATTTCTTTGTTTTCCTGCCTTCCTCTTGTTAATTTATGGGCTTTTCTTCAGGAATGAGAGTGATACAATTTTTAAAACTTCATCATAACCTTTTTGTCCTATTTCCTAAAACCAATTGGACACAATTGCATTATTCTAACTCTTATACTCCCATGTGCTCTTGCACACTTGCCATGTGATTCTAAACATCTTTCTCTGTTTTGCACAGTCTGGTATAGTTTATATTAATATCCCTTCCAAAAGTAATTTTAAGAAAAAATTGCCCTTAAACTACTGTGGCTCTTTTTTTTTTTTCTATTTTCAACTTCAACTCTTGTTTCTACTACATTTTCAAAATTTTAGACTTACTAATTTTAGGTAAATCCCCTGGCCATTAACAACTGTTACTATATATTATCACGTATCAAATAATACACCATTTTACTGCACACCTAGGAAACAGTTCAGTAATCAAAATGAGGAGAAATTTAGAAATCCATTGAGACATAAATGAGTGACACTAAAAATAAATCCAGTTCTCTATGACATTGGTTCTGTGTTATTAAAGTATAAAATAATACAGACACTGAAATATTGGGTGTTTAATATAATAGATGTATAAAATGGCAGATTGACTTTATTCAAATAACAAACTGTTAAACATACTACTTTAGCAGGACAGTATATCTTTCTGACATTTTTTTTTCACCTGCTTCTACCTTTTGGCATTAGAAAACTTTGTTCTAATTAGTGGAGATAGTGAGGCTGCTGTTTGTTTGCTGCTGTCAGGGCAGAAATAATTTTATATTTATGAGAAACAAGCGATTCATACTAAGACCGAAGATGCACACAGACCACACAGCCAGGAAGTATTATTACTATACAGAGACACAATATTGGAACCATATCTGCAGGAGTCAGAGCAGAGACCAGTGAAGCTGTGGTAGCACGTTCTGCCAACTTCAAATCAAGTAAAATTCCAGCAACTAAACAGAATATTTGCTGAAAGTTAAAGATTTCTCATTAATTTACAGTTAATTATTATATTATCATAAAATATTTTGAATATCTATATATTGACCAACTATTCTCCTAATCTATATAGGAAATAGATGTATGGACTACTTTCAAAAATTTCTACTAGGTTTAGTTTCCCCAAACTACTGGGGAAAATTTCTACTGGGTTTATAAAGATGTTCTGCATACTCAAACAAACCCCAGCTTTGGCAAACATTGAAATATACTTTTCAGAAGGATAAACATGGAGCTCAGCAGTTGCTATTCATTGATTACTGAGATAAAGGTGCATTTTCTAATAAAACTCCATAAAGCAATTCTTAAGAGTACTTTTTGTTGTTGTTAACAGGGCTAAAGGTGAAGTTTTCTGGAAACTAGCTAGCTTAGATAAAACTAGCTTTGCCACTTTTGAATTATATGCTGAGAATGAAGGGTGAGGAAATGTGTTCTCTACTGAACTTTTAAGAATCCAGTAGTTTAATATGCCTGCAAGATTCAAAATACCTTGTACTATAGACGTCAGACTTAGAATATTGTCATCGTTGTTGAACTGAAAAAAATGTATTGGGAGCAAAAGCAATCCACATTCATGTTTATGAAGCTGAGAGGCTTTGGAAATTCATGCCTGGGTGAACACCTTAGAAACATGTTTTTACTGACTTCTCAAACTGACCTTTCAAATATATTATGTGATTCCATGAACTTAAGTTTAATCAGTTAAATAACATTCTGTGTGAAACCTATTTTGCGTATGTCTCTTGCAGTTCTTAACATATTTACCTGTTACGTGGTTGTAAATCTTCATTGTTCATTTTTCTACTACTTGAGAAGAAGATAGGTAAATTAAAATTTTTACTTAAGGATTATGACAGATCAAGTTAAACAGGAAAATGCAAGCTTATGTGAACTATATCGATTTTAGCTTGATCTGATTAGACCTACTGTGCTTAGGCCAGAAGTTAAAACTTGCAATTTTGTTTGAATAGCTTGAATTTATACTAGTAACCTAGAAAAAAATTGAATTTAACCTAATCGTAAAGTTGCAGTCTTAAGCAATTTTGCAAGAAAATGAAAATGGAGAAAATTTGACTATATAATAACTTGTCTAATTTTCACCTCTTGTTACATGGTTTGAATTGCAATAGTTCTAAAAGGAGGCCACAAAGGTGGTGTTTCAATAGACTTCCGCCTACAGGAAATAAAGATAAATGTAACACTATGGTAATTTTGAGAGTCATTTCATCTCATCTATATTTTTTAAAAAAGATTAGAATAATTTAAGCCTTTAGAACAATTTTGAAAGCAAACATTATTTGTGCTCATTAAAAATAAGTGCCAATCTTTTTTTGCCCCTGATAAATCTGCTAAAATATATGTATTTTTCCCTACATCAAAATACTAGACTTCTTTCCTCTCCAGGACTTACACAGAAATCAAGCTAATTGTCTTTCTGTGGGGTTCTAATAACATGTATAATATCCCTCAATTAACCATTGTGGTCTAAATAAGTCCAGATAAATAGCATTCAATAAGTTCCATTGACAAAGACAACCGCAAGGTTACAGTTTGGTTGAAGGTGTGGGGTTTATAGATAGATCCTTCATTAAAGAAATTAAATAGGAAGATAACAAATGCATTAAGCCATTTTATAAGAAGATATTTAAGAACTGTGCTACTATAGGAAAGTACATCAAATGCTTTTTATTCAGTACATCAATAGAAATAATGGACATTATTCTTGGAACTTAGCCTGTTTTTAATTTTGAACAGGGATCTTTTATTGATGATATTTGGCTCCTTTTCAGACATGCAAATGTTTAATGCAGTATCCTGAATTATAATCTAATAAGTAATAACCTTGATAGATTTTCAGGCTTTGAAATCATTTCTTTGTGCTTGTTCTTTCCTTGCAATTAGGATATGTTTAAGTGTTTACTACATTTAAAAGCATATGGTCTATATCAGACTGATGTGGGGAAACTGTAGCTATAACCAGTCAAAAGTCTAAGGGTATGAATGGACTGCGTGTAATTTATTTACTTTTTGTTTTGAGAATGGGGCCTACCGGTTTTCCCTTCAAACTTGCAGTCCTCCCTCCTCAGCTGCCTAGAACAATGCACTAAAACATCTAGCTTCTCCCGAAATGCTTTTAAAATGAGCAAGAGTATGCAGATTACTCTCAACAGCTTTATAGCGGTTAGCCATCAAAATATGACATTTCAAAATTGTAAATATGATTTCTTACCTAAAATTAATGTTGGAAAGGATGTGCAGGGAAATTCACAGGTCATACTTGAAAAGCTCAAAAATATTTTCTAATTTTGAAAGTAGTTTCCCGACACTATAATAATCTCTCAAAATCTGCTTTTTCAGTAACTGTATTTTAAATATACAATGATTGTTGTTTTACTATAGTACCCCTGCCTTTTAGTTAACAGTTTTAATTAGATAAATATGTAACTATAATTGTATACTTGCTAAAAATAGCATGCCTTGTAATTTATAAAGGATTCAAGACTTATCAAATTTTCAGTCAGTATTAAATTGTCTTATTAGAAACAATTATAGTTTATAAACCTTAAGAGTTCTTTTGACAGTGGATTAAAAGTTAGAGATGTTTTCTCATCTGAGACAATGTACATCTATCTCTCAAGGTTAAAAATTTTTAATTTTAAAATTTTAAAACAGCAAAACAAAAAAGGATAGAAATAATACAGAATTTAAAAAAAAACAATTTGATACTAGTTAATATATTACATATTGTTATCTTAGAAATAGTTGGTCAGGTTACAAGATCTAGGCATAAAAAATGATCAAACAATCAAACAATGACAGCACTTTCAAGGTTAGCAATTGTTGATCTCATAAATCAAAGTCAGTACACAAAGTCCCCTTTTTAAGATTATATAAATAGGATGGGGATATAGCTCAGTGGCACAAGAACCTGCTGGGCAAGTGCAAGGTCATGAGTTTGATCCCCAGTACCAAAAAAATTATATAAATTATATTCATATTACTATTAGAATTAGGCATGTAAGCTCATTATTACTAAAATCTAAGTATAAGTTATACTTTAATTTTCATTATAAACTGACTTTTTCTCCTAGGAAAGCCAAACAGCAGCATTCCCAGGATATATATCCAAACTTAAAAACTGGTGTTCTTAGTGTGTCCTTATCCTAGAACACAACAGCCGCTCAGTGAATTTGCATGAATACATTTTGTATGATACTTCAGATAACCTCTCTCTATACAAGAAAATAAAATAAATCTTGTATTAAGAATGTCAGAAAAGGTAGATAATTCTATTAAAACACTAAAAGCAAGAAATTACTTATTATAATGGATATCATTTCTTACAACTTTCTTTTCAATTAAAGAAGATTGGAAACTAAGTTTTCAAAAGGAACAACCATGGATTCATTCAGAGAATGATTTCTTTGTATTTAATTTAATATATATGATGATTCTCTGAGAAAAGAGCTTATAATGAATGTTCATAGAGAAATAACTTGATATATACCCCCATATAAAATCCATATATTTGTTATATTTTACAAGAGTTAAGAATATAAGACAAAAGAGAGCCCCATCCTGGAGAAAACCATGGTATTGTTTTGAAATTATTTATAGGTACAATAAATGGTACTTTAAAACTGTTCTTGTCACATAAAATTCCATTATGTTACATTGTTATTCATGTTATCTAAGTCTTCTGGTAAGTGAAGCCATTTTTCCCCTGGAATTTCCATTCTTTGCTATGATGCACAGATAATTACATCAGAAATTTAAACTAATATTTATTTAAAAATCATGTAGAAAAGAAAACCTTGTGAAGAATTCCGAAAAATGGTTATTTGTAATTTTATTTGGGGAATGCATAGTTGTCACTGCAAAAAAATGTATACTGTAGGGCTGGGGATTTAGCTCAGTGGCATTAGCACCGGCCTTGCAATCATGCGGTTGTGAGTTTGATCCCCGGTACTGATTAAAAAAAATATAGTGTAAACTCATTTACAATCCTGATTTACACAGACGTGTGCATTTCTAAAGGAAAAAGAAATGGCCTATTTAGATTTTACGGCAAAACTATAAACAAAGTTGAAAAAACACTCATACCAAAAAAGAAAAGAAGAAGAAAGTATATCTATAAAAATATTTGGAATGCTGCTATTAAAGGAAGAGATAGACAGATGATAGATAGATTTAATTTAGAAAACGGAGACAAAAATAAATACACGTAACTTACTCAGAAATTCACGTATCACTACGTACCACTAGTCAAAAATGGCTAATATATTTTTAAGTTATTTGTGTCTGTAGGTTCTTTGTCATAAGTGGCTTACACACTCATTAAGATTATAGCTAGGAAAAGATAAAAGAATACCCAAGAAAACAAAAGAAATGAGAGGAGACAGAATAAGAGGAGTAGAGACACCAGAGGAAGAGTAGGAGGGCAAGAAAAAGGAGAGGAGAGAAGGGAGCATGGAGTTAGGAGGAGAGGCAGGAAATGGAAGAGAAGGTAAAACAGGTCAGAATACAGCCATTCACAAGGTAGCTGGAAAGTCACACGTATCTTTAAGATACCACGTTGATTTTACCTTAATAAAAACAATGCAAAAATATTAAATTATAATGTCTTTTTCCACCATTTCTTAGTGATGTGAAGAAAGTTACAAAACTTGAGATTGTAATGAATTTTAAAATACCATAATACATTTTCTTAAATTATGTCAAAGAAAGGTTAGCTGCTAGAATTAGAATAGTTTTAGTTTTCCAGGAAATGTCAATTGAAAAAGGTCTTTGGTCCCTCATTCACTTGGCTCCTTCGGACGAATTTTAATTTCATGCACAGATTTATCACACTACCTGATAATATTTGTTTATTTGTTTGTCTGGTGTATTTATTTCTTCTGTGTTGTCCTTTTACTAAAAAGTAAGCCACTGTGAGAAGAGAATTGTTGTGCATAGTATAAGAGAAACCATATTCATTGGATAAATATATTTTAATCTTCTGAAGCTCCGTTTGAATTACATTGTATTTTGCCATATCACTGATGCTGAAGCATGGGTACCCTCTCTGTTCCTGCAGAAACAGCAGTCGTTTTCTTTCCAGCTTGCTATGAGAAAGTTCTGGGTCTCCCATCTCTTCATTTTCAGAATAGTCTTTGCTCTTATTCACAACTTTGTCTTGTCAAAAAAAATCTCAATGCATAAGCAGAGGAAACTACCAGTTGTTTTGTCATGTAAATAAATACATCCAACTATTAAAGCTTCACATCTGCACTTTAAGATGAGATGCCAAGCCTGTGTCAGCTGTATTATGTAACCTCACAGAAGTATGCTCTGAATAACCAGGTGATGATTCCCAGTGTGTTTTGTAAATTTTATTACTTAATAAGTAAGATATGACTGTAAAATGGAAATGTAACATAAACCATGCAACATTCTGTCCCTATCAATCAAGAACTGCCATGAAAGTATTATACAAAATCAAGTTTTAGAAGTATTGAATGAAAATTCCTTGCTCACTAAGGCCTGGTACACATTTTGCCTCTCCCATTAATTTTTCTAAAACCTTGCACTGCCCAGAATCTGTCTGTCAGCCTCTCTATAAGGCTTTCTCACTGCCTGCCCTATATCATTTAGCACATTCTTCTCTAGTACAATGAAACTATCATTCTGTGACTGTAATGTATCCAGCTCCCATACATCATAAATTTCTTAAAGTTACTATGTTTCATCTTTGAGCTTTCCCAAATTATCTTTAAAATACTTAATTGAATTACAAATCATATGTGTAAGAATAGAATTTACCTAATACCTACAATGTCAAAATGTAACTTAAATTTGTTTTGGAATTAAGTCTCTTAATAATGCTCATATATGTATTCATTAATTTTCACTGATTATCTTTGTGTTATGGCTACTAAAATAAATAGCTTCTGACAACAGGAAATGATTGGTCCTGGAATGGTGGACGGGTGACGAATGGTCAGGCTGTCTCTACAGTTCCAGGTTTATGAGCAAAATATGCTTAAGTGGCCCAATGACTCGGTGAGAATGTACACTTGTTCAGCAATGATTGGTATTGCAATATCCACACATTAACAGTTATTAGATTACAAAAGTGACAGGAATTTTTAATGCCATTTTATGGATAGAGTAAATGGAAACACATTTTAGAACATTCTTTTGGGTATTTTGAATAATTCCTCTTTAAATTTGACAGGAAAGTTTTACACACATACAATTTAACATAGGGTTTTACAAAGCAAGTAAGTAAAAGGACAGGACCAGTTACTTTACAGACAGATTTTGGTGACAGACCTTTACTCAATTTACTATGAAGGAGAGGATGAAGGGCCTTTGCATGAATCCATCAGTTCAGCTATTTTGAATAACTTCAGGGCTACCATGAAATTATGGGAATGGTGCCTTTGGATAAGTGCAATGCAGTGTTTTTTCCTAAGTGTTTCTTAAGGAAATAATCATTTGTGATGTATTTATGTAAAACTAAGAAGAAAAATTGGTGTTTTGAATAACTTAGTTGGAAAAGTATTTTCCCCAAATTCTCCAAGTACACTGTCTCAGAACAAAAAATTGAGGATAAAGTCTATTTTATGGAATATTTGTTTTGGAGAAGGGTGTGTATGTGTGCATGTATATTTGTGTGTGTGTGTGTGTGTGTGTGTGTGTGTGTGACAGAGAGACAGAGACAGAGATAGACTTTTTTACTTTTCTTTAACAACATTATGCTTTTATAGGTAAAGTAGGGAACGTAGATTTACTTAACTGATATGGGCATCCACTTTATATATGGGCATGTGGTAAGGCAGAAAAGTAGGACCAGTTGGTCAACTCTAAGAACTATCAAAGACAGACATTATCTACCTATTCACTTTAGGTACAGTCTGAATCTTTCTGTCTTCCTAATCTCTGCTTTTGCTAGATTTAACAAGACATGTAATTTATAAGGTTAACACAGAATTGAATTCTACGAGTTCCTAGTATTTTAACAACTGTTCAGAGGCATTTTTTTACATACCGTTCTGCTATGGGGTATAGGGCAAACTCAGTGTAAACAGCGATATTGTTAGGTGTGTTCATTCATTATACACAGTTCTGACACATTTGGGAAGAAGTGCTTTTTCGCAGCACATTATGCATAGTATCCATTCAGAATCACTTACTGATGAAATAAATGTACCCTGAATATGGAAAATGTAATAGAATTTTTAAACCTATGGTGTAAAGATTCATTATATACATATTCAGGTAGGCACTCCATGTATGCACACATATGCACCCGTACAACCACCGTCACCAATCAGGAACAGCAAGGGTTGTATAATAAAAGCAGTATTGTCTCTTGGTTGCTGCTGTAAAAACAACATAGAAAGGAGAACACTGAAGTTAAACTAATACTTAGAATACTTTGAATGAGGAGTGAACAAAGAAGAAAGTCTTTGGAATTGAGGATACATTTCTTCTTTGACATTAAGCACATTGATAATCAATATATAACAAGCTTACAGGCATGGCAGGGGCAAAAAGTTACTACTAACAAAAGAAACTTTGTTTTTCTTACAAAAATGAAAGCCATGATATTTCTGTCCGACAGTATTATAGCAATAAAACTTTCCATTTACCTGAATAACTCAAAGTCAGTTTCAATTTTTTAAATTAGAAATTAGACATTTTTTAATAATTCCCAGATTTGTAACTTCAAAGCATGAAAACTTATTTTTTAAACCTTTGGCATTTTCATTCTTATGAATATTTGGAAATCTTAATTAACTTGGAGAAAAGGCTAGGAAAGAAGATTATCAGCATGTCATGATTGACAGCATAATAAAATTTTCTTCCATAAAATTCTGACATGTTTAGCCTGACTGGAGTTCCTTCATATATTAACAATGATCTCGCTTTGACTTGTAATTTAGCTGAGTCAATAAGAAAAATATTCACTAATGTAACTCATGAAAAAATTCTAGTCAGAAAACCTAGATTGTTGACCTTACAATTATAAGTAGAGAACCACATTTATGCAGAATAATATTCTCCATTCTGTTACTTCATTTGTTCTTTATTACTACCAATATTTCCCCCAAAATTTTTCAGTTTCAAATTACCTACCATGTATCTTTCTCTATACCAGGAATCTGACGCCTGTCACTTCAGAAATACATCCATAGTCTAGTTATCTTTTTACATGATTTGGTCATTTACAATTCCACAGGTTAAAGGAAAACCTAGAAGCTGTTTCCAATGTGTTTTGCATTTCTATGAGGTGTTAGCTAAAGGTTTTCAAAGTCGAGTATATTTATATTTTGATAGAATTAGCTATTTGAAACCAAATCTGAAACTACATGATACTCAAACTTGAGTTAAGATAAGCTGCAATATGTCATCTATGGAAAAGGACAGAGATTAAAGTGATTATTTGCTTAAATATGTGTTTTGATGGCTTGTATGTATGTTGCTGATGGCTTTATTGTATCTTTTACCAAGTTTGTAAAAAGACGAGGATAGAGTTTTGATTATAAAATCCTCGTATGCACATTTTAACAACTCAGGAAATGGCCTAATAGTGGGAGGAAAGTACAAAATATCTATAGTTTTGATTTCCCCTATTCAATTAACAAGGTGAAAATATAGGAATAGAATATACTGTTGATAAGACTAAAAAGAAATAAATATGTTTGGGGAAGTGTGTGAAACTACAACTTTTAATGTTGTTTTAAAAATACTCATGGCTACCAATCAACCAACCTAATTGGAGGAATTTATCTAAGAAGTACAGACATACTTATTTTAGCTAATTACAAAAAATATAAGTGCATGTATGAGTCCATTATCAAACTATTATGTAAGCTGAACAGTCTTTAAAAATTGCTAGATTTATGTTAATTATTTTTATTTTTTATAATTATTTTTATTTTTATTTCAAATAGAAAAAAGGACAGAAAAATAAAAAGTAATCAAGCAAATAGACAAACAAAAAACAACAACAAAAGCCAAATGACAACCACCACCACAACAAAATAGTAATACAGGATTTCAAAACAAGATGACAGAAATTTAAAAATGGTGATTATATCAACTATTGTTATCTTCAGAATAGTTGCTCAAGTTATCAGATACAGGCATGCAAAACTGGTCAAACAAAGTTTTCTCTTTGAGAGGTTTCTTTCCTTTCACTATATCTATTGCTAGCTTTTGTATCTTATTTACTTTCAGTTTCTTACATTAGGGAGACAATATGGTGTTCACACACGTGGATCTGACATTTCATGTATGATTTCTAGTTGCATCCATTTCCCTATAAAAGCCTCTAGTTTACCCTTCTTTATGTCTGAGTAGTATTCCATTGTATAAAAATACCACATCTTTTTATCCATTCCTCACTCAATAGGCTTTTGGGGTGTTTCCAAGATCTGGCTATTACAAATTGTGCAGTTATAAACATGACTGCAGATATATCACTATAGTATGATGTTTCTGGTTCTTCTGGAAAAATACCCAGAAAGGTATATTTATTGTTATAAAAAGTGATTTTTAAAAAATTTCAGAAGCATGATCACGTATCATTTATTTAGACAATAAAATGTTGACCAGTGTTTAAGTGGAGTCACATGGTCACATGTTTTTGCCCAGGAGATAAAGCGGTAAATACAAATGTGTAGGGTTTCCAACTTCGTGGGCCTCAAAAACTAACTGGAGAAAACACCCATTAATCTCACACACACAGACACACACACACACACAGAGAGAGAGAGAGAGAGAGAGAGAGGGAGAGAGAGCGAGAGAGAGAGAGAGAGAGAGAAACATACATAATCAGAGTAACATTTCCATTAAGTGCTGAGAACCATATGAAAGGACATGTGTGCTTGGAGTGAGGGAGGTGGAAAAAGATGTTCTCATGAGGCAATAAATGAAGAAGATGGAATTATCAATAGAATTAAAATTTTTTCTTCTTGAAAATAAATGATCAAATCAAACAAAGTAGCCTGTCACTAAAAAGGAGAAATTGTGGCTTGGTGTTACTTTAAAAACAGAAGTAGAAATGTGTATGTGTGCAAAAACTCTACGAAAAGATTTCCAGAGCCCAATTCTTTTAGTACACTCTATAGAAACAAACACAAAAGCTAACTTAATTACTAACTTCATTTCTAATTTAAAGTTCCATTTATTCATTGAAAAAAAGTGAGGACCCAAGAAAGAGTTGCTTCCAGGAACGTGCTGGAGCAAATGAACAGTGAGGATTCTATCATTTGGTGACTGCAAATTTTATAAAACTAAATGTTTTCCTTCTGCTATTTGAATTTTATATCAAAATGCGTGAGTCTGCATGCGTTATAAATAATTTAGAGATACTGGATACAAAAGCAGCTTTTAAAGTGCTATAGGCAAGTCAACTTCTGGTTCCCATTTTAGCAGTAAACTTGGTTGTTAAGGCCTCTTAAGCTTTCTTTAGCATCCAGTGCTGGCTTTTAGCATGCAGAAAACAATTAAAAGCCAGGGAAGTACTTCAGGGTAGGTGTTCTGAAGGATGTGAATCTAGAAATTAAATCCTTTGTCGGCTGTAAAGTGGCACAAGCTATGACATCCAGCAATCTTGGTTTGGTACATTATTAGTGGAAGTCTGTCTGCATTAATACAAATGCAATCCAGGCTTCAATTTGACTGTTCACAGCAATACTAGCCATTTGTTTGAGTAATTCAAGGCTATATATATTCACACTGTGAAATCCATGTTTGATTAGGAATCGTATTGATTCCTACTCAGTGATTGTGTGTAACGTTTCTCATTTAAATTGAATTTTTTCTCTTCCACCTCCTTTTTTTTTTATTTTGCCTTCTGAATGGTGGAACTTAAGGAAGGTATTTATATGCTTTGAAAAACAATGGTATATGCTTACATTTAAAAATAAAAATAACACCTTAGGAAACTTTCTTAGGAATATAAAGAGTAAATAATTCACACATGTTTAATAAGTCAAGGTAAAGACGTGTGAGAAAAAGAAACAAATATTGATTTATATTTGAAAGCTTTGTCTGATTATGTAATGGGCTAAGGGTCTCCAATGGCACAAGGCCAGAGCATCGGATGCTATTACCACTAATTCATTAAGACACTTTCAATTGTTTCTTAGGTAATCTCATGTGGTCCCTAGAGAAATGCATGTTAAAACTACCAGGACTAGATCTATTTCGAATCAGAAAAAATTCCCTTAGTTTCTGCATTCTCCTTTAAAAATTATTTAGGGCAATTAATTATCTTTCCAAATTAGGCTAGGGAAAAATCCTTAAAAAAATAAAAGTACTGCAGTCTTTTGTAAAACTATTATGAAACATTATTTCTCAACCTAGGATGAACATTGTCATAAACAGCCCCAACTTTTAATGCTATATTCAATAAACATTGACTCTTTTAATATATAACGATTCAGAGTAGGTGTTTGAGGATGGTTTTGTATTGAGGTCCAGCTCAAACTTCTTCCAGCTCATGGTTCTAATGTCTCCTAAGACTTTGGAGTCTTTTCTTTTCCTCAAAGAAATAAGAAGAAAAAGAGTAGCAAGAGTACTTTGCCTGCCTGCCTGTTTGCTTGCTGGGGGCTAGTCTAGCAGACAACATCCATACATCTGTAGAACTCACAATCATATTTCTACATCTACACCTGAAAGATGGAGAAATTTGGTCTAGGCTGGAGCCTGGAAAGACAGAACGGGGAAAAGGTTGATTACTCATCTATGCAGAGTAAGAGATTTTATTAAGCAAACTGTTTATTTTTCCATAGAGATGAAGAATAAAAACAGCAACAACTTTCATTGTTGTTAATTATAACTTCAATTATTTTGAAATGATAAACTTAATATTTGGAAGCTTATACATCTTTCTTTATCTTAATTGTGGATCTAGGAGAACTGTTTACATGTAAAAATGTGAAATTATGAATTCCTTCTCTTGAATTACCTTCTACTGAAGTCATGGTTTAAACTGCAAAACCTCTGAATAGTTAATAGTAATAAAACTTTTGATTTTCTGTAACAAAAGACTCTGTTTGCAACTGATTGTGTACAGGTGCCCTTCGGGGATTAATAATAATTTTACAAATCTCATGTGTTCCACATGGAAAACAACTCTAGTTTTACTGATAAATGTATTCTAGGCACTGCAGAGATTTTGTGATTTTGCACAGTTGATGATGATTATTTATAATGGTAGAGTAGGTAATGACTTTAAAAATTCACATCGTAAGCTCTAAAATTCCTAGTGCTTAGTTTTATTGTACATAGTTTTGCTTACTGTATCATTAAATGTATTTGGGTAATGAAGCAAAACATTTTCTGAAGCATAGTTGGAAAGTAGAAAAATGCCTTTGAAATAATACATGATTGAAAGTTTTGTATATTTCTTATATGTTTATTTAATGAAGATACACTCTTGAACCAAAGCTAGGAAACATAGATGTTTAGAAGCTGTTCAATGAATATATTTCAACCATAAATCAAATAGATTATCTTGAGATATAACCAGAATATTTATATCTCCCTCAATCCGAGGCTTAATTTTCCATGTAAAAGGAAATATCTATACTTTTAGCTTATCTCAATTTTAATGAGTGTTGATTAAAAACTATTATGTGTAGGTCAATGTGTAAGCCTAAGAGAAAGAGACACTGAACTCAAACTCAGAATTTATCTTTCAATATCTTACAGGTGGTAACTAGAAGTAATAGGTAGCAGATTCATACTGTGGCGCAAGGTAGACTATGCTGACCAAGACGATGAAAAGGAGATGAACAGATCATGTAAAGGAAAAGATTAGAAAGATAAAAGCAAAACATTCGATGTAAATTTCAGACTAATATAGACAGATAAAGATACCAACTACTATTTTGCTTACTATTCAATTGCTTAGAGAGAGAGAGAGAGAGAGAGAGAGAGAGAGAGAGAGAGAGAATAACTGTCAAAAGTTTGCAGTGAACATTAAAAAGAGCTTTAGAACTGTCAAGATGGCACTTTGAATTTAAGTAGATGGTGGCCTGGGTATTAAAGTGAAAGTCTTTGCATGAATTGGCAAATACAATTTGGTCAGAAATAGCAGATTTTGACTTCTATATTCAGATTTGATTATTGGCAAAGCTAGAATTTGTGTTTATATAAAAGGGTCCTCTCTTCCTAAGGTGCTTTGAAGGGTATAAAAACATACCCTGGCACTCACATGAGGCTCTTGCATATGTTGTTTATTTTGATACCCCTATTCTTATCCTGGCACATAAGCTTCCTTCTAAAAAATTTGCTTGGGTGAGCAAGAAATTTTTTTTTTTATGAACAAGTATTTTTGTAATCAGATCTGAATCAAATTTCCATTCTGTCACTAACAGTATGCAGGAATGGCCTTTGTGTATGTTTATCACTTCCTATTGTACTTCTTTTGGTACAGCACTCTGTGTTATTGAGGCTGTATCACAGTATCACTGTGCTGTGTTCTAGTAACCCGTACTTTACGTAATAATTCCTAACAAACAAAAGTAGTGATGCTGGCAGTTCATAGATACAAAAGAGAAACTATAAAGTACTTCTTTTAAGTGAAAAGGGGAAAGTTCTTCAGTTAATAAGGAATGAAAACAATTGTATGCTGAAGTTGTTAAAATTTACTGTAAGCATAGCAGTTGTAAGGAAGTATGAGGAAAGAAAAAGCATTAAGCTATCTTGGTTTTTGTGCTTCAAAATGCAAAATATATCTTGAGAAGAAGGAAAAGAAAAAAATATGGCCAATGCCTCAAAAAAGAAAATTTACCAATGTTTTGAGAGAGATACCTCAAAACTTTATTGTACTGTATTTATTATTTTTATGTATTTATTTTTGTCATTTTGAAAAAGAATCTCACTAAATAGTTCAGGGTGGCCTTCAGCTCACTCTTTAGCCCAGACTGGTCTTGAATTTGTGCTAATCCTCCTGCCTCTGCCTCTCGAATGCTGACATTGTAGGGGTCCTCCACCACACCTGGCTTTCGTTATGTTTTAATCTTTTATTGTGCTTAACTTATAAATTAAATCTTATCAGAGATATGTATCTACAAGAAAAAACCCTATTTTATATATATATATGGTTTGATATTACATGTGATATTAAGCCTTCACTCTAGGTGTTGAAACCTATCCCTCCCAGATAAGGAGAACCTGCCGTGATTTTGAAATTTCTTTTTCTGAACTGGAATTCCTCATTTGCAAGATGATGGATAGAAGAGAAATAGCATGTGGTACAGTTAAGAATCTAAAACAATGCAAGCACAAAATAAATGTGGCATCATTATTTATTCCCTTGATCACCTCTATTCAAGGAAAGGTCTATATTTTGTTTTTTTGTAACTGTCTACACTTCCTTTCTGTTTTCAGAATTTTATTCTAGAATTATAGAGGAATCACTATGTAGAAAAATGGTGTAGCATTTCTCTGCCTTATAGTACAGTGAAGCAAAGAAAGACCAAATCCAAAACAAACTTTGTAAAAAGCATTCTCAGGGTTTCAGAGGAGTTAAATACAGAAGAAATGTTGAGGGACATGCAAAGAAAAGAGTGTCGTAAATCTAACAAGAACAGTGTTCTGGAAATCAAGTCACAGAGTGTAAGGAAGCCTGCTGCGAGACAGAGAAGCTTGGGAAACCTCGATGGCCATTTGGATTGAAGCATGGATTGATGCTTCTTGGCAGGAAGAGCGTTAGAACTTGAGATACTAATTTAGTGTTGAGGGATGATCACTTGATTGCAGAGAGTTCTATATTTGAGAAAATAAATACTTCAGAAAATTAGAGAGGAAAATACTATTTAAAGAATATGCCCTTTTTCAGGGTAGTATTATACTAGTCACTGAATAAAATGTAATTTCCTTTAATACTTGAGAAATGTGCAAGGTAGATAATATTTGTTTTGTTTCCTTTTTCTCCAATAGACCCAATTTCCATATTTGTTTAAAAACTGGGATAAAATCTGTCGAACAAGATTGCTGAAAAACCAGGGGTGATTGTGCAGCACATCCAGTGTAGTATCTGAAACAGAAGAAAATTTATTATTGCCTACTATAATATTCTTGTCATTATATTCGTATATATTCTTGTTGTTTTGATTTAAGAAATATAGAACCTGAGAATCAGAAAGATTTTATAATCTAACATGATACAAATAAACATCATATTTAATATCAGAACCCAAACATGTTTATATATAGTCTATACTCTTTCCTTCTTACCAAAAGTGTTTTTCCTTTCCTAGATGCTTTTAAAACATTTACTCTTCAAAACTATACACTATGGCAATATGACACAAAGTGAACTTGTGTTTTGTTTACCTAATAATTATTAAATAAGTTCTAGTAGATATTTCAACCTTCTGTGAGTTTTGGAATCTTAATAAATTATACCCTATATAATATTACTGAGAAATAGTAATCCTTTTTATGATGCTAGTAATAATTCATTGCTTTTATGACTAGTTTAATGAAATACACCATTTTGTCATTTTTCTCTAAAGACATCTAAAAAAGGAAAAGTTTAATGAAAATTTCACATGGTTTTCAACCAACATATTTCTTGAATACAGGGTACATTACATTTAATATCCCACAAAGCATCTACCATTAATTTTCTGCTATGAAAAGCTAAATGAAATGGCTATCAGTGTACTAACAGCATTAAGAAAGTGACTTGTTTCTTAATGCAGTTCTGCTAAGAGTTGGAAGAAATCCCAACTTTTCAAAGAGTGTAAATATGTAGAGGAACTTTTTGTTTTCTTGTCATTCCATTGATATTTTAGTCCCATTTAACAAGAAACTAGAGTCTAATATTAAGTACCAAGTAGATCTATGACATTGTTTTGGAGTGGCAGATTTATTTCTTAATTGTCATAGGTAATGAGCAGATGAATAAAAGAACCGTTCCCATTTGTCTATTATATAATAGAAAATCTCTCCCAAATCTCCCTTATTCATGTTTTGATACACAGCCCAAATATTTAAGTTTATTTTTCCCTTGGATATGTCAAAATGCAGCTTCAGCATTGTTTCTTAGATTTCGAACCTAGTCAGCCTTTATTAAGGATTCATTTTTGAGGTCCAGTCTTTACAAATGTAACCTTAGCAAAACATATTTGGTAATATCTAGTAAAAATATGAATGCTATAAACATCTCTTCTGCTGATAGTTTCTTCTAAAATCTTTGTGGCACATACTAGATATTTTCAGGACTCATAGAGCAAATAAGGAATAATATCTACTAGAGAGAATATAATATTTTAGGCAGAAACTTATGGTATCTACATGCTACTATAAGTTCACACAGTTATATTTACAAGTATATAGCAAGCAACTTATGAAACATGTTCTGTGTCATTTCTTACAGTAATTCCAGCTGGTATTGGATTTTCATTAACTTTTTCATGACCTAAATGTTTGTCAGGATTAAATACTTTATTAATAAGTCATAAAAACTTCCTATTATTTCACCACTTGTGGCCACTTACCTATGAGAATATTCCTTCGTTCCATCTAGTTCTAAACATTTTAGTTGAATGACCTCGGTACAGTGCGATCTCCTGCTCCATTTGTACAAGTGGTACCTTTTATATACTGAAGTTTAAACTTCCAGTGTTGATGTGGAAGTGACAAAAAATCTTGAGGCTGTGAGCTGAAGGACAGCAGCCAGACAGGCAGCCAGGGAAGCGGAGTTAACCAGAGGGGCACAGGCAGCCAGGGAAGCAGAGCTAACCAGAGGGGCACCCCGAAGTGAGCAGACTGTGAAGAGTGTGTTCCTAGTTTATGAACATATTATGGAGATGACAGATGCTATGATAAATTTGTATAAAGATATTGTCTGCAACATAATTTTTATGTGTTCCCTTTAAAGCTGCAAGTATATGTGTCTGTGAGCCAATATGTGTTAGCATACGTGCCTTCCTGCCTGCCTCATTCTCTCTCTAGGACACAACATTCTGCCACCTTGGAATCCCCCGGAATTTAAATGTTTCTACACATTGCTGATATTTGTAACACCTCTCCTTTCTGCCACAGAAACATGTTGCATTATTTGGCCTCACTGAGGAAAGGGAACTAGGTCACACACAAAGCATACACACGTGTGCGTGCGTACGCACACACACACACACACACACACACAAAGATACTTAAAGCCAGATTAATGTTACATGATCACAAATTCGAATGAAATACATTCAGCCACATCACAGAGCTGATTGGCTTTGGTTAATCCATAATTGGGTTAGTTAATAAAAGTAAATCTGCTTGGAAAAATGCTCACAGGGGCTTCACATTATTGCACTTTAAATAAAATTGGAAATAGCTATCATCTATTGCTAAGATTTTTCTAATAAGTTGCCTAATGCAATCACTGCACTAGAGCTCTTTAGCTAAGTCCCGCAGAAATTTTATGATTTACTGTAAGAAAACCCAGCCCCATTTTTGCTGACTGGTAAGATAAATCTATCTTTACAAAATGCATCTCACTGCCTCTCTGTTAAGTCTTGATGAAAGAAATAAATTAATCTCTACAAGAAACCTATAATTATCAAGCAAACATCCTTGGAACCTCATCGGAAATGATTTTATGATCTTTGGGTGGAAAATTTTATTTTATATTTGCTCAAATGCCTTAATCCTTTGACGCCTTGATATAGGATACTACACTATTCTTCATAGTATTCTGCATTATTTTTCCTAAAAATCCTGCAAACCTCTATAATTACATGAATATATATATATTTATTATATATATGTATCATATATATAAAATTTTTCTTTGCAATCATATGTATTAGAGTTAAATATATAATTATAAGTAAATCTCGGATTTCAGACCCTATTAAAAGTGTGGGATGTAGTATTTTGTAACATGAATAAGCCCTTCTGTATCAGTCTTGTTTATAGCTTATTGGTATTTTATCATCTTGACTTAATGGCATAACTGTTTTAATTTTCTATGAAAGTTGAATTAGCCAATTGAGTTCAAAGTATTGCACTTCCTTGTTTTAGATGACAATTTAAAGACCATTGTCATTTTATTTATTTTACATCTTTTAGTTTTTATTTAAAATATTTTCTCTTAAGATATGCAAAGGTGTTCTGGAAAATATTCTTATTTAAGCTAAACTATTTATTCTGTATGATAGTGACCGGGAATAGCTTAATATAATGATCTCTCGCATGATTTTATTGATATTACAATATAAAAGAAATTGATCGGACACATACACACAGTCTTACACATAAAAACAGTCTCAGTAACATTCTTTAAGTATATATCTAGCTGTGAATATAGCTCAGCAGCACAAGCACCTGCCTGGCAAGCACAAAGTACTGAGTTCCATTCCTCCTACAAATAAATAAATAAATAAATAAAATTCTATAAAAGTCATGTTTCTTTTTATTTCAAAGCTCATGTAGTGTGCTGTACTCAGACTTGATTATTTAAATGTGTAAAACATTTTGTAACAGAGGAAAAGAAGGTCCATTTTCATTTTGAAGTTATATATTTGAATTAACATTATAGACACTTTATTACTATATTTTCCATTTAGTCCGTCTTGAGCAGCAGTTCTTCATGCTAGATAACACACAGGATGAGCATCATTGAGAACTGTGCTAATCTTGCAATACAGAAACCAAGATGGGTGATTCTAGAATAATTTGAAGATTTGAAAAGTAAACATGAGTGGAAAAAGTAAAAACAAACAAACAAACAAAACTGTTGCATCACAAAAGCCACTACCCCAGTGATGGGAAGCAGCCCCAACCTGGCAGTGGTGGTTGTGTTTTGATGGTCATTGTGCCCAAAACAGCTAATTAAGCAGGGCTACAGCATGGCATCTTGGTATAAGTGGCAGCAAATTGGCATAGGTGATCATGAAGTTGTATATTCTACATCCTGAAACAAAGCAAATAATAAATATATCTCAGATTTTGAGGACTTGACTAAACCCTTTTGTTACTAACTACTCATCTATTATTTGACCTGGAATAACCAACCATGGGGCATTGATGTATCATCAGAAAATTTATTCAAATTATATCTTCTTGTCTTTTTTTTTAATATAGAGGTACTGTGCCTATTTTATTTGATGCCTGATCAGCTCAATATCAACTAAAGATAGTAGTCTGGCTTTGACAACTGTGGTTTTCAAACACTAAAATAGAGTTAAACACATTTGACATAGCTGGACATAAAAAGCAGATCTCTGCAGAGTAGAGACAATGGAATCTTAAAGAAGACCTTGGATTAGGTGATGAGTAGGTGCCCAAACACTGGCTTAAACCTGGAAGGAATATTACTCCAACATGGTTAGGGGTAGCACTGAATACATCATGGTGCAGTTCTGTTAAGTTTTGTCTCATAACTGTAGCAAGTAATTTTCCCAAGGACATTGACATCAGACAGATTTGAGTTCTCAATGCAGATATGCCATTCTCAATTCATGTTACTTCTTAGATGAAGTAGTCAAAAATTCCAGCAAGGGAAAAAATGTCAAATGAAGGAACTGGGAAAATTTTGAAAACCTCACATGGCATCTTGGTATAAGTGGCAGCAAATTGGCATAGGTGATCATGAAGTTGTATATTCTACATCCTGAAACAAAGCAAATAATAAATATATCTCAGATTTTGAGGACTTGACTAAACCCTTTTGTTACTAACTACTCATCTATTATTTGACCTGGAATAACCACACATAGTCAGAGAGACCTTAAAATGATAACCTGATAGCAAACGTTCGGGTGAAGGCTTGAGCCAAAGAACTTAAGACTCCTGGGACATCTCTTAGTCACACACCAACCTTAGGATAAATTTTGATGACCAGGTGGTTTGTGAGAATAAAGAAAAGCCTAACACAAAACCTAGAGAGAAACTAAGACTAATATTTAAACAAAGCAACACCACTACAGTGGAAGCTGGATTCTACTGGTCTTGTAGAAAAGTCCAGTTTTTTAGTCATGAATGAATCAACCTCCCAAATGGTGGGTCCTGAGCCACAAACTCTAAATGTATAACTGTGCAGTCATTAGTACCTCTGGCTATGACTGAGATGATAAGATTCGCCTGGGTTGGACGAGTGTGTGGGAGGAGAGGGGCTATGTTCATTTACTGGTCCTTTAAGACAGCCTTGTCACATCATCACAGCAATCTGTGTTTATATCCTCAGATTACTTTGTCTTCTTAGGGCCTCGCCTTCAGGCCACAGAACCTAAGAATACTCAGCCTTCATATCTATCAATTTCAGTTTTGGTAGAGCCAGGAGGCTGCAAGTATCAGGGTACCCAGCTACCTTTTTTTTTTTTTTTTTTTTTCTAAAACTTTTGTGGCTATGTGTTTATTATTAGATTACAGATTTTATTTTTTCTCTTTATCCTCCTTTTACTTTCCTTGTATACTTAGCACAGGATATTGGTAGTAGGATGTTATCCTGTCTAATAAATAGTGTGCTATTTGCCCATCTATCTATGGCAGCCAAAAATTTCTCGCTTAAAAATATTACCCAAGGACTATCTAGGCTTAACCAATGTCATTGAGACAGAGAGAAATAGAGGGAGATGGAAGGAAAGGAGACAGAGGGAAAGAGAGATTGATGTTTGTTGTTCAGATTGTGTGCTATCAGGCTGAAAGCAAAGTTACACTCTTTATTCATATATATTTAAATCATGAGCAGCATAATTTCATCTTATTTTAAATTATTGGTGCTGAGAACAGAACAACTAGAAAAAAAAGACTGAAAGTTTCAGGAAATTCCAATTACTTATGGCTTAGCAGCAGTAATTGAAAAGCTAATTTGTATAGTAATGAAGTTTATCTACAGAGAAAAAAGACAACAAGACCATAGCTGACTTCACC
This sequence comes from Hydrochoerus hydrochaeris, assembly GCA_004027455.1. Lineage (NCBI taxonomy): Eukaryota > Metazoa > Chordata > Mammalia > Rodentia > Hydrochaeridae > Hydrochoerus > Hydrochoerus hydrochaeris. The sequence continues at coordinate 577,859 of PVLA01000200.1, read as the reverse complement.
ACCAATGACTTACTCTTCAGTTTCAAGCAAAAAAAGGGAAAAAGATTTTCTGTGCTCTATTCTTTAGACAGATAAGCATTAACCTTGTTTTGTAACAACTGTAGTACAGTCAAAAATTTAAATGCAAAGAATATGCTCATGAAAATTTGACTGTCAAACAAAGTCTATGGTGGTTTCTGAATAAATAAAAGGGGTTTCTTCCCAAAGGCTGTCTTGGATATGCAGGTAAAATATGTAATTGTAGCTTTCAAGCAGATTATTTTCCGAATACATAGATACAATCCGCATGTGAGTACATATAACCCAAGGACAATGACAAATTTTGATTCCACACTAAGGAAATTTAAATTCATAGTTATTGGTCTTCTCAGTACCACAAAATAAAAATATTTTATATCTGATTTAATACAATTTTTAAATTCCTTTATTCTTCAAATAACATTATTTCAGATATTCAAATCTTCATTCCTCTTAAATATTTCTTTCTTAGTGTAAAGAATAAATGATGATATTCAACTTACTCCTTAGAAAAATATTTTAATCTGCCAGTTTCCTTCAAACTTATTTATAAATGATTATTTCCTCAGATAAGTGCTGGGATTCTAATGTAAGCTTTTTATGATACTGATGACTTTCTTCTATTACATATTTAATTACTTTTATCACATTTCATGATTATTTTAATTATATATAAGTAGTATGTAATATTTGTACCTGAAAAACTAGCTTTATTGCTTAACTTCCATAAGAATCAAGATAAAATATATAGTTACCTATTTCAGTTTCAATTAACCTTTTAAAAAACTTTACTTGCCTTAGTAAAATTATTTGTTTATAATTATCTGCATGTGTCATGCTAAGATTAAACAACCTCTCAAGATCAGAGAAACATTTTTATCAGATAATACACCCTTTTTAAAAGGTTTGAACTCTAATTAAAGAATTATGCATGTATAAATTACATACAATATCTCATATAATATTCTCATAGACACCAATGCATTTTCAATAATCCAAATTTTACATATATATAATATATATTATATATATATATAAAACTTTGTAAGTATAAAATTCAGATACTGAAAAATTCATTTTGACTTGAAATTAAAAGATGAGAATTTTGACATGAAATACTATTTTATCTTAGAATCTATTTAGTGAGTGGTAATAAATAAGAAATATATTTTGTCTGATGACTGTTTCCTGTCAAGATATTTTAGATTTTTAGTTACATGATAATGTATACTTTTCCTTTATATTTATACTTGCCTGTCTTCAATTGAAGGTTAGGTTTGGAAAGGAAGTACAGTGAACTCAATTCTTAGTGTATTGGTAGGCAGTCAGAAAATATTTACAGAACGAATCATTGTAAATAATTCTCTGATTTGTTGAAATATACTTGCCCAAAATAAATAACATAAACAAAATGCAAATAAATAGCAACATTTATTACTGCTGTTACATATTATGTGAAACCAATAGAAATGTTCTTCAATTTGTTCAAAAGTTATAGACCTCATAGATTATAACATAAAAATTTGAAATGTTAACACATCTATCAACAACAGCATAGAATTAGAAAATATCTGAAATTATATTTTTATAGATTTGCTGAGAAAAAATGTTCAAGTAGGATTTTATTGCATTTGCAAAACCTAGAAATATTGGGAGAAAAAGGAATGGGGTTCAGGAATGACTGTTTTTGCTGTAGAATTTCTTCTCTGTGCTATCCAGTTTTCTTATGTTATATAATTGGAATCTGCATCAACACTTCAAATCTCTTCAAAACTTGAATTTAAAAAATAACCAAGTTAGTAGAATAAATTCTATTTTCATTTACCATCTTCTCTTAATTGCATAATCTGCTGAATAATCACAGAAATTAAACACCTTCCACCCCTTTTCCTAATTTTCCATCCAATCCTCTGTTCCCACTCTGTTTTCTAAAGTTTTTATATTTCCTTTCATCTTCATCTGCTGATTTTCCTGTTGCTGTATTTTACATTTTAAAAAAATCTAAATCCAGTCGGGTGCAGCTGGGCATGTCTGTATTTCCCGTACTCAGGCAGGAGGATCATTGGGTATTGGAGGCAAACCCGGGCTCCACAGTCAGTTCAAAGTGAGGCTAAAATATGTAGAGAGACCCTGTCTCAAAGCACCAAAAAAATACATAAATAAAATTTTAAAAATCCAAATTAAAACGTAATTCATTCTCTGTTGTCCTGATACTCCTCACCAGATTTATTTCTCAGTCCTGTCTCCTTCCCTTTCCCCTTCTGCCCTTCTACTTCTCTCCATGAGTGGCATTGTCTGTAAAGAATATTTTACAGAAAACACAGCCTTAAGATTTAAGTTATCTAACTAAAAAAGGACATTATGATTCATCATTGTCAATATCATTGAACCATAATGACACGAACAGCAATCATGTGCTTTAAAAAGTTCAGATATTTGATTTTCATATTTTATTATGAGTAATATTAGCATAAACCATGGTACCTGTTGTAAAAACACATATTTTAAATGGGGATAAACAAAACTTAGCTGTAGTAAGTTCCTTGTCAAAAATTCAGAGCAGTATCTGACTTAAAGGGAATTGTCAGAATTCAGTCTCCAGGCCATAATCTGGGTCTCATTTACCTACCAATAATACTATTGCAGAATCTTTATAGGATTGTAAAAATCTATCCTGATTTCACTGCAATAGCTTTCACATTTTTCTGTAATCTCCCCATCTGCTTCACTGAAATGGCTCAGAGTGCAGGGAGCCCATCTTATCTGCAAGATGCTGTACACAAGTTTGGATTCTCTGTCAGCATTTAAAAAATAATAGAACTTCAAATAGGGTTGATTTAAACCTCTCTAGTCAACAGTTAGTTTTGGTGACATGAGTCACTCTTTCAAGTGATAATTTGCACCTGTTACCTTTATCCACAGGTTGGGAAATGATTGTACCTTAAATAATTATATTTTTGTGAAATGGGACACTGTACCCTCAATCCTGACACAGGGATATTGGGGTATTAGGGAATCCATACTTTTTGATGATATTTCATAGGGGTTTTTTTTTTGAGAAGAAATTTACAATTCAGGTCAATTTTCATGGAGTGATTGATGAGTTTCTTCAGGAATCCGTGTCTCTCATGGCAGAAAACATAGCAACAGCATCCCTTCTAGTAAGAGATGCTCTTCTCCTTAGTGTATTCTGTAGCATCAATCTGATGTGACCACATAGAGCATCTATGTTTCTTAATAATGCTTTTGATCTCTGCTTTGGCAGTAGCTGATGTTATCCTCAGAACCAAAGAGCAGGTGGCATGCAAATTATTTGAGGTGAGCATGACATTAGATTGTAATTCCCCAAATGGTGGTGCTGCCATGTAATTAAGCTACAACTAAGTGACAAGTATCTGACATCAGATAATCATTTAACAGAGGAAAATGAGAGACAAGTCATTATTTTAAAGTGTGTTTTCTTTAAAGTTCCTTGAGGATGCATAAGGATTTTCTTGGCATTCAAATGATCTCAAAATGTTTGTGTAATTATTTTTTGGCAGGTATAATAAAATGTTTATGATAATGATAAATGTTTCCAAGGCAGGCATCCTTAGATGTTCATAAGAAGCGTAAGTGGACTTTCACCTTTGATTTTTTTTTCACTGTCAGAAAACATGTTACCTGGATTTATATGCTACTTGTGCATTGGAAGTTGGACAACAGTTTAAGTACTAACTTTATTAAAGTGTGATAAATATTCATTTTGTTTTTATTGTTTTAATTAACATAATGCCTTAATCTGTATTTTGCTAATAATATTTTTCACTGAACGTAAAACATAAGTAGTTACCATTTTTGAAACACATAGAAAATAGATTTTATCTCCAAAAGACACACAATGACATTTTAAAATACTTGTGCAGTAAACAAAGAAGAAAATTGTGATGTAGATTATACCATATATTGTCTACTTTTTTATGGTAAGATTTCTATATTATCTGTTAGGTACATCGTAATTCACTATGCTAATTGCACTTTCTACTAAATTTACAGTAGCCAAGACTGTTAAAATTCCATAATTTAACATTATCTATACATTCAGCATGCTCCCCTGGATTTTGAATTAACTTTATGGTAGCCTTAATTCTGTCACTTTTCATAACTGACTTAACTCATCTTTGCCCAAACCCCTCATTTTGTTATCTGTCGGTGGAAACTCTTACTAATTTCTCTGGAGTTCAGTATCTTCATATTTGTATTGGAAATAACAGTCTAAATGCTGTAAATTTGATGCAAAACTCTCTCAAAGCCTTAAAGTCTTTCTTCCATGGGTGATGTAACCGTAGTGAAGGGTTAGTGCAAGGCCTTGGTGTCCTTGGAGGTACACTTAAAGGGAATTGTCAGAATTCAGTCTCCAGGCCATGATTTGTGGGATTTGTGCTTTATGATGTCCTCTTCCCTTATCATGGACCCAAAACAATAGTACATCATGTACTAGAATCTCCAAAACTGAAACTGAGAATAAACCATTTTTCTCTATAGATTATCCCAAACATTCTGTGATAGTGTTGTGAAGCTTACACAGGAACCTAACAGTTGTTTGTGATGCATCTTAAATAAATGTGTGAAACACTTCACTCAATTATTAGCATCTAATAAAAAAGCAGCAACCATTTCCCAATATTTTTGTCATTATTGATACCTTTCAAAATTTGTTTTAAAAATGATGTTTTCCTGAAAGGAAATTTTTCTGGACCCACTGCATGTATTCAAACTTCTGTTGGCAGTTCTGTTTTTTATGTTATTGTGAATACACTGAAATGAGCACCAAAGGAAGATGGTTATGTTCTCTGTGTTTCCAATGATTTTGATATTAGAGACCCCCTGGATGTTGGTCAAGTAATTTAGTGAAAAAATGCTCTGGAACATATTTGCATCTTTGTGTTCATATAATCTTACACTGAATGTGATCTTTCTTTCTCACTTGGTCATTTCTACAAGGAGGTTGGAGAGTGTATTTTAGGTAATATTTAGCTGTTGTTTCTTCCAGCCTTTTGTTACTGTGAGACCAGGATTTGAAACATGAATTTTGCTTTAAATACTAGAAACCTAAAATCACTCTTAATATGATACCATCGTGACAGAGGGAGACATTGTTTGTGTCTACTTCAAACAATGGCACAGGGCGAGTATTTCCCAACTGAGGATAAACGTGCTTTGCCGAGGGACAATGACAATACTCAGCATTCAAGGAGACAAGTGGATGGATTCAAGAAGCCCCAGCAGCAGATGGTCAGAGCCCAGGCCAACACTTCAGGGAGCAAATCTGACCTGCACTTCTACAAGTGCAGCCAAAGCAGAGATGTATTGTAGAAAATAAATTACATGATATGGAACAAGGTGTTCTCAAAGGTTTAGCCAAGCTACTTGATTCAGGGGGAGAGTACAGGAGGAAACTGGTGACTTGTCATTCATTTTAGTTCACAATTTGATTGAAATCTATCAGTACCAAAGGAACTTGAACACACACATTTTTTTCTTGGTAAAGAATATAACCATTATATATGCATAGTTTCTAATATTTTTGTTAAAATGTTGTGGAGATTATTACTGCATTACCCATGATAAACCCAAAAATCCAATAACACATACTATTGGAACTATTAAGTAAGGGTTTAAAGCAACAAATATTACTTTTTCTCAGTAGTTAAAAGTATAAACATAAGCAAAATAAATTCAAAGTGGGCTGGAGGATTATATGAGGGGAAATAAGAAATTACTATACATAAAAATCATGAGATTTGACATGTTATTTTTCACTATCTTAAAAATTGACATATACCCTTAAAATATAATTGTTTTATATTTTCACTTATAAGTTATATATAAATGCGATCATACTTTATATATCTACTTGTAACTTGTTTATTAGAAATTCGGGTTGTAAGTCAGTCTATGTTGAGGGGTTGGCTGTGGTTCACTGATTTTTGTATGTATATAAGATATTATTGAAGGACTAGATAATAGTTTATTTCTTAACTCTTCTATTGATGAATATAGAACTATTTACAGTTCTTCATTACAGCAGTCTACCCTCCCCCAGGTGCTCATATACAGTTTTCTATGGTTTCTGGGTTTTAAAATCATTACAAATGTGCTGCTAAACCTGGAATGAGCTGCTTAATTTTTCAAAGTTGAAGACTTCTTTGTGAAATGTAAGAAAATAGTAAATTCAAACATAGATTATTTTTCAGGAGTAAATTAGATAACATAAACAAGTGCTAAGGGGAAATAAATCAGGCATACAGGTTCAAATATAGTATGATTTCTCTTAAATGAGAAACATAAAATATTACATAAAGAGAAAATTAAAAGATAAGTAATAGCCAAGAGTGAGATAGATATTTTGCAAATGAAAATGGACCAAGAGATGGAGGGACAAGTTAAGGAAAAGAGGAGAAGGAGATGAAACAAGAATTCAGATGTAAAAATTAGTGCTAGTCAGAGCCTTTCTCTGCAAGAGGAGAAAACATGTCCCAACAGACATGTTGTAGACAGTACAATAGTCTGTTCTACACAGTTCACTTTTAATGTGTCTCCTCCACAATTCTCAAATTTAACTTCCAATAACCTCTGCACATTGACCTTTATTCTTACCTCTGGAACAGTGTGAAAGAGTTTTCTGACTATACACATTGTAATTTTTCTACAGGAGCAACTGAATGGCCTATTTTTGTCTAAATGTTTTGCTGGTGTCTGTCTGTATGCACACTTCATAACTGAAAGAATAAAATTCAGCCACGTGTCCTCTGCAGGTGAGGAGGGTACATTATAAACAAGAGCTGGGTGATTGTATCTCCTCAACAAGACAGTTAAATTTGATTTATTCCAGGAGTCAGAACTCACTGAATTTGCTAAGGTGGTGCTCCTCTCTTGTATGATCTGAATTCGGTTTAAAATTATGATCTTAGATACAAGGTACTGTTCAGAAATGTTGTTTGTGATTATATGACCCTGTGGGGTGGGGGATATGGTTCAGTGACACAGCGCCTGCCTGACAAGCGTGAGGTTCTGAGTTCAATTCTTGATACAAAGAAAAACAAAAACAAAACCTACTATATGATACTGTTTTCTCTATTGGGACAGCAAACATCTTAAGAACGAAACTGCCAGTTTATAAGTCAACTTTATTGAGATAATTTGGGTAATTGGTCTTCAGTGATGTGCACATTAGTGAGTTTGAGCATTTGTGTATACCTATATGGACATCACTCTGATCAATGTGTAAAATATTTATGTCACCTCAATAAGTTTCTTTGTCTCTCTTTGCAGTTCCTTCCTTCATTTTTCTCCATTCTTAACTGACCCTGCTGGGAAATCACTGCTCTGATTTTTATTGTCATCTTTTACTTTGTCATATTCTAGAGCTCTATGTAAATAGAAATGTACTTATGAAAACTTTCCTATTTGATTTCTTGTGCTCAATACAATGAACAAGACTTTCATGAAAGAAAGGATGTTTTTTAAAATTGATTTTACTATGAAATTATATTCACTTAAAACTCGTGCATGTACAATGTTTTAAATCACTTTAGTTCAAAATGATGTATTCAGTTGGTTGAAATAAATTATTTCTCTTGAGCACATAAAGCACATGCACAGTAATCACGAACTGGAACATTTCTTGAGTTTTGGCTAGATCAGCTAAATAAAAGTGAAGCAAAAATTTAGTCAGTAATTCCCTAGGTCATTCTTTACTCTTTAATCATGTATTATTCTCTCAAAGTTTAGTAATGTTCTTACAACATGAAGCATCTGAGTTATAAATGCTTAGCTGTTAAAGACATAATTTTCTCATATAAATGCCCTCTTGTGTATTGGTTAATACGGAAACTAAAATCCATATTAAGAAAAAAAATAAATCATGTGCCAGTTTGTAAGTAAAAGGGTTTTCTGTAAGTCAGCATTTATTCCCAGTGGGTGTTGAGAAAATACCTAGATCAGAAAAACATATGAAGATTCAGAGTGGGGGACAGAATGTGGAAAAATTACCCAATATTCTGGGAAAGGAAATGTTCAAGGGGTTTTTGGTAATTATAATTTTTATTAAGCAGAGCTTGCATTATAGTCCTTATCATTAGGTTTCTATAATGTTAAACAAATTTAGAACAACTTTGCAGGGATTTGGTTTTGTGTTTGCTCATCTGTTTATGCAACTCTTTAGCATGAAATTGTACTGCTAAGTGCTCCTGAGAGACAGCGCAGTATTTATTTTCATCCAAAGTGTACTTCCTCAAGGAAATTACTTAATGTATGGTGCCATCTATATACTAACAGAATTCTGTATTTGGCTATGTATTACTTGGGGGACGTTTTGTGACTGATGAATGTGTTTTAGCAGAGCCCAGGTACAATTTAGATGCTGAATGTACTCTAATGCCCATGGGCTGCCGGCTTGGCCTCCAGGGTGCACTGGTACCCTTTGAGCCTTGAGGCCTTTTGGAGATGCCACGTGGCTTTGTGTTTGTGCCTTTGAGAGGAACTGAGGACCCTGCTGATCTTTCTGTCTCTATTTTCTGCTTCTTGTCTCATGGTATGAGCAGGTTGCTCTGCTAACCACTCCTCCTGTGACACACCAAATTTGACAAAGGCCCAACACAGTGGCTGCTAAATTTGGGCTGGAACCCAAACAAACTTTTTTTTTTTCATTGTAAGTTATTTGCTAAAGATATTTTATTATAGGGACAGAAAGCTTACTAATCCGTCTGGGTTAATATAAGTTTGTTGTTCACTTGCCTGCGCTTTGCATTCTTTTGCTCAGTGCAGTTTCAGAAGTGCTCTCCTGGTACAGCATGTTTAAATCCAGCTAAGTGTCATGGCTATGACTGGAAAAATCACATCATGGCTTCTTGATTGCTGAAAGCCATGCAATTCTAGGCGAAGACTTGACGGAGTAAGAAGAGTGCAAGTAAAATTCGGTTCCATTCTTAGGCTGAACAGTCCTGCACTGAAGGAATTGGCCTGAGCAGCCTCTTGCTTCACTTGCGTCGCTTTGCTGGTTATTCTCTCACATTTTCTTTGGGTCAGGGCAATTTCCGATCAAACATGCTGTTCCTATTTCCCATTGTCACATTTTAGTTCAATCAATATGTTTCCTCATGTTGAAGATGCAGAAATGCCACCACATCAATTGGGCTAATCTTAAAAAGATAATGCTGCTGTACAAAAACACATTTTAATATCTCTAGGAATCGATAAATGCTTTCTAAATGGCAAAGAGCCAACCAAGAATTGTTGTTTTTTTTAACCTTTTCTTCATGGAGTTGGGTATCTTTTCCTGTGAGAGAGCTGTGTGCAACGGGGAACAAATGGCAGCAATGAGAGTAGAAAAGTTAATCAAAAAGGTAATCATGTGAATCCAGGCGGCATTCCCTCTGCAGTGAGCTACTAGTGTTTCTTATCAACAGAGTATTCAGTGGGCTAGTGCTCAGAGAGTTAGGGCACTAAGGTTTCCGTCAGTCAGCCGGGTGTGCAGCCTTGCTCAGTAATGTAGAAATGCAAAACAGTCATTCCGAGAATTTGCATATGCATGTTTCAAAGGCTGGCTTTTATTTATATGTTTGTTTGAATAATTGTCTTTTTCTCTCTTTCTTATTCCCTAGGTTAGATGGAAAGATAGCAAGGCTCAGCCATGCTTTTCCTAGTAATCATCATATTATTAGAATAATGTCAATGAGTTGGTTATTTTTGTTACAAAAACTAATCATACCTTGTGCTCAATAGAAGCACCCTGTCTCCTTTTATCTTGTAGGCTTCATTGATGATTGTTTATTATATGAACATGGTGACTGACTTTTTTAATGAATAGTAATTCAGTTTTGTAATCATTCATGAGAACCATCATACGCGTGTGTATTACATTTATGAATAGTGTATATAGGTAACTTCAAGTGGAGAGAAATTTGTAAATTAACTCCCAGCTTAGTTTTAGAGGGGCATTTTATGATGAGCACAAAGGAAAGATCATAATATACAACTGTTTATCTCAAGATTATTTTTTTGTTTATGGCTCAAAAATAACACAAGATAACTTGATTTAAAATAAAGTATAGTGACCACAATGAGACCATAAGATAAATCCATAATATTCACTGCAGGACAGCATCAGAAAGGAGGTCTCTTGTAGCAAAAGGGTGTATTTAATAAAGTTCGTGCAATTGTAAATTATTCTTATTGTTTCCATGCTACAGGCTTAAATACGGTTTCATAGAGTAATTGGCAGGCACGTCCAGAAAAAAATGAATCAATAAAAAGAAAAAACAAAATTAAAAAGAGAGTGTTCATATATTGGTATTGCAGAGCATTCCAATGTTAAGAATATATTGGAAAAAACAATTAAATGTGGATAAAGGAAAACCCACTGAATTTATGTAAACCAGTATTATAGTTTGAATGAGCACAGCGTATATGAAATATTGAAATGATAAAAATAGGGCCAGATTATGCAGTCTTCAGGTCAGATTAAAACAACTGAATTTTATTTTTTATCTAGTGACAAGTGATTTTACATACTTCAGTTTTAGAAAGATTAATCTTGCAACAGTCTATAGAATAGGCTAGAATTAAGATAGTAAGAGAAAGCCTAAATAGAATACTCTTCTAGTATTGCATAAAGAAGATCTGAGCAATTTGAATTAATTGATAAAAGAATTCACATGAAGTTACATATAAAATATAGTAAAGCAATTGAATATACATTTATAGCAGCTAAAGTGATGAAAAGACAAATTAAGGAAAATGACTGATAATCAAATGATATACATTAAAACACTTAGAGTACAGAGAACTGAAGGGTGACTTGTGGATGCAAGGTGATATACATAACTTTGGATAAAAAAACAAAGGAAGCCAGAATCATCATCTATCTTGGTGTTCTCCAAATGGCAAAGGAGAATGAGGCTGGACTTGGCAGTACATACCTGTAATCCCAGCACTCTGGGAGGCTAAGGCCAGCAGCCTGGGGTTCAAGCTCAGCCTGAGCAATATACCCAGACCTTGTGTCAAAATAAACAATTTCTAAGAAGGCTGGGAAATAGCTCAGTGCAGTTTCTGGGTACCATCCCTAGTGAGAGGTAGGTGGGGCAGAGAATGAAGCTATTGAACTATTGAAAATCGATTACTACCCAAATTCAAAACTACAGCTATGACATGGCAAAAGCATGAGCCAAAGTGTATGTGTCACCAGTCTCTTGAGTGCTTTGCCACATGAAGAGTTTTTAAAAACCAGACACAGCCAACAGAAATTAATAAAGACAAAGAGTTCATTAGAGTCATACAGGGTACGACTGTCGAATGCTCCACAGTAAAGCAGTCCTCCCGGCAAGGCAGTAACAGTGTTTGCACCTGTGCCAGGAGTGCAGTAATCACACTGTCTATCCATGAGCATGACGCAGTCATTAAACGCACGAGCCCAATTTTCTACTTGGTGGTGTTTTGTGTCTAGAATGTGTAGTCACCTTTTGGATGTCTCTTTCCAAATGTAAATGAGTTTCTATTACTTTCTGTCAAGTCTCTGGGGCAAAAGCCCTACTTCTTTGACTTAATTTTTAAAAAATAAATACATAAGGCGAGGTATGGTGACACAGTCTGGCTTGAAACTTTTCCTTTTTGAGCTCAGCGAAGTAGGATTAAGTTGGTATGATTGTTTCCCACCAGAGGAATAAGATTTTCCCCCTTGGTAGGAGCTATCATGCCTTAGCAGCCCCATCATGATTAGCGTTATGTCTCCTGCATTATAAGGTGCTTAAAACTGACCAGGGGATGAGAAATTGGAGATTTTTGGACACAGTTTGTGTCTCTAATAATACCTGAAAGGGAAGATGGCACTTTCAAATATAACTCATGAGAGAAAGTGTCACTCTGTTTAGTAGACAACTTCTGCCTATTTAAATAAACAGACAAGTAAGCAAATAATATTGGTGCCTGCAATTGAAACAAAATAATAAAAAGGCTTATGGAATTTCACAGATGCCATATTTGGGAGGTTAGGAAAGGATTAGCAGGTTTGTACAAAAGGTCAATTTCTCAAGATTGACAATGAGAAATTAGAATTTTTGTACAAGGCCTTGCAGAGAAAAGTCAAGGGTGTAGCTCTATGGGTACATAGTTGACCATCAGATCTGTGCCATTGATTTTGATCCATGTATTGCTAATTGTACACTCCGTATTTCTATAAAAATAGAGTCGTGACAATGTAGTGTGGTGCCTTTGCCTTTCTATTTTCTTTTAACATTTAAAATAAACAAGACATGCACTTTGATTTTATATTTTGTTGATTGATGTTTGATTATATTTTATACACTAAAGGCCAAAGAGTCTACCTTTTTGTATTTAACTTGAATTGTAAAATGATAACAATTATTCAGTATATGTTAAGTAATAATTTGCAACCATACTTTTAAACTATGTGGTTATTTCTAATTATTAAGTAAAAGACAAATGAAAAGAATGTGAATATTCTTAGTAATATAATTTGATATTTTAACAAACAGCAAGTTAACTAGTTGTTTCCATTTAGGAAACTTGGAGTCGTTTCACAAGAATATAAATATAAGATCCACTAAAATTTTCTTTTCCTTTTGGAGGATGGGAAAAATAGCAGTTAATTTCTCTGAGCTGAAACACAAATAGCTGAAACAGTTATTTAATTTTTTTTTTTTTTTTTTTGCATATAGAGTTTGCATTGCTCAGCCTCAGGTTTAATTTTCAGCTACTAGGGTTTAGGAAGTATCTCCTGAGCATTTCATTTCATTTTACTTTGCCTTATTTCATATTATTTTATTTAATTTCATTTTACTTTTGCTTTCTCATTTCTTCTGTGCCCATCATTAAGAATAACCAGACTGTTTTGAAAAATAAACCCATTTGTAAATGAATTATTTGTATTTCAAGGCATTCTATGGATTTATTCTATTACAGTGATGACACTCAGGAATTACTGTGTCTTCAGGAAAGAAAGTCTATTTGCTTTAGGGTTTGTTTTTCTGCTTGTATAATTTCTGATACTTTTTCTGAAGTGAAATTTGTGTTTGTCTGCCTTTCTGAGAAAGACAGAAAGGCTGCATTGTCTCTCTGACCCTCTCCCCTCTGTGCACTATTTTTACTACTCCAAAGTTGTTTCACGAAACTCACATTTCTACATAAATCTTAAGTAATGTCAGGTTTTAGAAAATAACTTTACAAGATTCGTGTGTGTGTGTGTGTGTGTGTACATGTATGTTGTGTCCTCTTAGGATGGTAGGGAAAGTTACAAAAACATTACTGTAAGAAATGTAAAAGTTTAGGAGTTTTTCAAAACACCCAAATTGGCAATTGTACTCTTTGCTGTTAGAAATTATAACAAGATAAGCATTATGTCAGGCTGATGCAAAGAATGATATTTAGAATATTTTGTGAAAAGCAACCCCTGATTTGCTATCATTCAGCACAGATACTTGTTAAGGTATTTTTGAGTGAAATTCTTAGTAGGAAACCACAGTTCTTTCTACATGCTCAGTTACTGCAGCATGTCTTTTCAGTATTTAGGAAATGGAAACTACTCCATCTGTATCTTTGCATTAATTTGATAGTAAATATTACAAAAGCTGCATTTTAAGGGCACATTTGAAAGAACCTAGGTAAACAGTTCTGTCATTGCTCTTGCATTTTTCATAAAATTGTAAAAATGAAGTACAATGACTCTGTGCTACATAAGTCAATTTTACCTACAAGAATTCTTGAATAGGTAGCTGGTGTCAAGTTTCAGTAGTGCCCTCAAGAGGGCACTGTCACCTGTTTTATATACTTAATCACTGTGTCCTTTTATTAAGACCTCTTGCAACACCTGAAGGGTGACTTTAACCTAGTTTTATCTGTAACTGCAATCTGGCATTCTTTGCTTCTTTAACAATCCCGGAACTGCAGCATTCCCCACCTGTCACTCATCACAAAACATAGGCTGACTTGTATTTCAAAATACAAGTATTGTATCATTAGCATTTCTTAAATAGGTCCATTTTAGAGTAAATAGTCCAGTCTAGGCATGTTTAATTATATTTTTTGCAGTAACCCTAGTTAATATTTACTCTTTCCACCTTTCCTTTAAAATGTGCCTTATGTAAATTGTTTTATGTTCCACATGTATAGGCTACCATGATTAACTTTGGAGTCAGACTGCTAAGATTAAAATACTAGCTCTACCATCCACAGTATGTGGCTATGGATAATGGACTTCTCCTTGAGTTCTTTTGAGGATTATATGAATTAACTATGTACACTTATAAGCTAATTTTATTAATTTTATATTATTTAGGAGATACATGCTGAAAAAGTCTTGTATCTGCCAAGACTCAAATCAGAGACTTACACATTTGTAAGGTTTAATTGGTCTTTAATGGTTGAAAATGTTTAATTACTTTTTTCAAAGTATATATAATTTACTATAACAATCTTGAACTTTGAAAACATTCCCAAATGTACACATACATTTGCAGTTTATAGGAATTCTTTTTGGGGTGACTGAGATTTAATTATACAAAGAAAGAAAATCATTTTTATTAATTATCCTAAAGCATAACAATTTAGACATGTTGAAATAATGATTTTTGCTTAATTTATTTTTAAACTATGCATTAATTTATTAGAATAAGTTGTTAAACACAGTTTTTGCAAATAGTATTTAAGAGAAAAAACAGCAAAGCCTAAATAATTTTCATTTTATACAGAAATAGCTGTGCATTATAAATGCAAATAGGAATTTATAATGACAAATATAAATTACTTTAATTGAATATAAGAAAGTGAAAGAATCACTTTCTTATATAACTTGCTATATAACTTTCTGTATAGAATAGTATTTACTCATTGGATTTTGTTAGAGCTGAGTAGTTGCATTTCATTGTTTTCACCTTTTTAAAAAATGTGTAAATTATTTGGCTTATTTGATTTTTAAGTGTCCTTACTATTGAAGCAGTTGAAACTTTCTTTTTCCCTCATTATATGAATACCATATTACAATAGTTTAAAAAGTTAGATGAAATAAACATGAACTGTTCTTGGAGATTAAAATAGTGAGTAACTTCATTTGGACTTCTCTTCAGCTGTTACTGAGGACATATATCCAAAATAAAATTTATCCTGCTTTTATACATTGTCCTATAATATGATTTACAGTTTATAAACTCTAGTGCACTACTGCTGTCAAAATTTGGTCATCACTGTGCTTTTTTAATATCAAGAATTTCAGCAATGAGACATGTACAGCTGCATTTCTGGACAAATGCTCATTGTAAAAGGAGCAACCATCCTGCCATTCCCTGATTATCTCACTTCTGTTACTCCAAACAATTGGACTCAAAGAATGACATTTCTCCCTCTTCAAATTTTTCTTCTCAAAATGCACTCATTTATACCGAAAGAGAAATACAGTAAGGATGAAGAGTTACAATTAACAGTTAACAATTGATTAGATTGATTAGCTTTCCTTTTGAGTTTACCATTTCTACATTTTGAAACCAGTATTACTTTATCAGGATCTGATCGGTCTTATTTACTTAGATATTTCTTATAATTGCAAAGGCAAATATGTCAGATACCTTTAGCTATACTTCATTCATTTTGTTCATTCTATTCTTGATGCCAGAATTTATTCCTACATTCAATATGAAATTCCGAGATAGAGAAGTGGCAAGTTCATATTCGATAGAAAATTTATTTGGTTTAGACTTACACCTATTTCTTCAATTAATATTTTTTAAAACCCACATGCATTGTAACTTATGGCCTGGTTGTAGATTTTTAAGAAAATAAACTTTATTTTATGCTTGTATTATAATTGCACTTCTTTACATTTTAATTATGTGAGCAATTGTTAGGATATGAGTTTCATGACACACAGATCTGTCTTTACCATGTACTATAATGTATCTCTACTATTCAGTTAAATATTGGTACACACATTGAAATCCCATAAATTCTTTTCAAATAAATGTATAAAATGAAATTATTATTAGTTGCTAACCACTATTAAGTACAGATAAAAGAATAAGAATGTGTCATAAATCTTGAAAACAGAGATTATTGGAAGATGTTTGCACCCAGAAAAGGTGTATATTGATCAAGTCCAAAAGCTTAATAATCAAGAATATCACAAGGTAGATTAAAAGTTAGCCATTATGTTTTCAAAACAGATTACATCTTAGAAAGGATTGTAAATATAGACACTTTCTAATTCATGATAATATTATTATTACTAATTCTCAGGCTTGATGACAGTTAGAATCTTTCTATGTCAGTAGAATCCAAGGTTAATTTGCTGTGATTACTGAGAATTACTTTGCAGGATTGCTATTCACTTATGCAAGGACAGAACTGTTAGTTCCAACACACTGAATCTATATGGAATGTCCAAAAAAGTCCTCAGAAGCCTCAAGCTTTTACCACAAATAGTTGCTTTTTCATATGCCAGATACTGAGCTTTTCAGAAGAAGGCCTCCCACTGGTGGTGCTGAAGAGAGAAAAAAGGCAAAGCTTAAATCTTTCAGAAGATAACTGTTGCCACTCAAAAAATACACTTAACCTAGTACAGTGCAAGTTATTCCAAAGAATCTAGGAACGCCTCCCTTTCAAAATATTGTCCTAACAGCTCCACCCTATAAAAGAACAAAATGTTCTTTGAGAGTAAAAGTACTACTATAAGTGAAGGACAACTGTGATGGCAAATGCCATTCATTTGTAACCCAGAAATAGAAAAACAAGTTATGGTTACAATCTAAAGGTGAAGTTGCTGCTTGAAAAAGAATTCAAGGTAGGTAAGATGAAATGAGGATAGAGTTACTATGAACGTTAGGACATGTGGAATGCCATTAAGTTATAGGTAAACAGTGTACTCATTACGAAGTCTAGAGAGCATAGGATTTACCATTTTATAGTAGGGGGTTTATGTTTGTGCTGAGGGGAACTGGGTATGTATATGTGAGAGCGACTTAGCCTATTAAGTAAGGTTAGCCAGGAAAGCAGTAGCCAAAATATAAGCCACACATCTGGGTTGGTTTTTTGTTTTGTTTTCTTTTTTTTTTTTTTTTTTTCAGTTTTTAGTTTTTGTTTTTGTTATCCTTGCTAATAGCAAGGATAGGGGATAAGTTGCTGTTATTATATGTCATAACTGCATTGTAAGTGATGGAAATCTTTACCTGAATAACTCTTACACACAGATAGTTTTGCAGGTTTAGGTATCTAAAACCTTTGGAATTTAACCTGATATGACTGATTACCAAGTCAAATATTGTCCTTAGGCCCTATATGACTCCCTTCATCTCTTACTTTCTTTTTCCATCCTCATACAAATTATTCCCTCTGTGATTAAAACACTGTATCAAAGGTGCACTGTATCACAGTTTTATGGTATCCATGTCTGCACCAATCACATGAGTGGAAAAAAAAAAAAAGGTAAGAAAGATTCTTTTGGCCTTAGGCCTCAGTCCCATATCCACACTGCTCTGAGGGAGGGGTCAGCTCTACAGAAATAACATTGGCTAAAAGCTGAAAAAGAGAAGCTTTTTTTTTTTTTTTCTTTTTTCCTAAGACGAAACAGTGTTTTTGCTTTAAGAAATTCTGGGCAGCAAAGACAAGAAATAATTACTGGTCACTAACTTAGTAGTTAGAATGGAGGCCCATCTCTCCGACTGTGATGCTCCTTGCAGAGACTTATCACTCCCTTTTGAATTTCTCTATGTTCTGCCTATAACTTGACCCCAAGAATATGCTTCAGGAAGGCAGAGGCAGAGGATTAGCCCCAGGCAAACTCTTGCCAAACGCTGGGTTTGTGTCAGATTCATTTCGCATCAATTTGCAAAAACCGCTTATAAAAATGCTCTTATTTTGGAGCTGGATGCTGAGTCTGTCTCCACTGCTCTCTACCAGAGATACTGTTATTATTTGTTAACCTGACAATTATGCAGGTGGCAAAGTGTGTATATTACTTTTCAATGATATAACAATTGTTCTTATAATTATGTGAGCTAAGAAATAAAATTATTGAGAAAAATGTCAACATACATACTCCAGACGAGCACAAGGGCAGCAATCTGTTCAGGGCTCTTTAATTAGACATATCTTCTAAATATGCTCCATGCTTTATCATGGATGCACTTGTCCAAGCACTGATTAGCTTCATGAAGATGAATGGCGATTATGTACCAAAAAGAGATAGTATTCTATGACTCTCATCTTTTATTAAAATAATATTGTTAAAGAGGCATCTGAAAATTCCTTTTCTGGAACTTGATATGTATAATTAAATTTCTACTACTTGGGCAAATATTGGTCTAATAAAACAGATTATATATGTAGGAAGCTTTTGAACTCATAAAATATGTTTTTATACTTTCCTCAAAAGTCCTTTGAGTCTGTTTCTTTCTTTTCTTTTTTCTTTTTTTTTTCCTTTTTTTTTTTTTAAATCTTAGAGACTGAAAATGGGACCAAGCAGACTTCCTTGGATGACTTCATCATTTCGCATTTATGGCCAGGTGCTCTCTGCTCTGTTTCACTGGTGTATTTAGAACAGGGTATGACTTGTGACTGGTGCCTGAATCTTAGCCATTTGGTTCACGTAACTATTTGTCATCTTTTTTCTTTTTTTTTATTAAATTGCCTTGGAAAGCCCTGTTCTTTCTTTAAACAATTGAACGCAAGCCACTCTAGGTTTTGGGCCTCTCTCGAATCCCCAAACAAATATGCTTTGTCTATCATCACAGCCCCTTCTCAAGCACCTGTTAGCTCGTTTCACTTTATTAAAATGATTTGTTTCTATGGCTTCCTCTCTAACTGGACGGTGAATTTCTTGAAGACAGAGATAGCGCGTCATGAATCTGTGTGTCCCTGAGTACTCCAACGTGCAGGAATTTGGCTCCTGAGCAGTAACCAGTCAACACTTGGTGAGTTAATAAGCAAACTGCAGGTAGGAAAGAGTAGCTCGGCTGTGTGGGCAGCGTGGCTACCTGAGGTGTGTGGAAACTAGAGCTAAGGCTGGTAATTTCTACCCATAGTATGAAATACTGCATTTTATTGTGATTATTTTTTCTCTGATATTTATGAATTACTGAGGACCAAATTTGATTCTGTTTTTTTAATCTAGATAATAGAGCTCTGCGTTTTAAACATAATTCCAATGAGTACAATAAAACAGCAGTAAATTACATGTTTTCAAAGGGTAGAAGCAAAACAAACTTTTAACCATATAAAAATATCAGCCTCGAGTTCTCACCGCATCAAATATTTAGTCTTCTTAAATAAAAGTCTTACACCTTGCCTTAAAAAGAGCAGACCTGTCTTTTGAAAACCTAAGTATTGTGCTTGTGTGTGTGTGTGTGTGTGTGTAATGTGTAATCTGTGCATGTGTGTAATGTGTGTGATGAAAGAAGTGGTTTGTGATCATTTGTGGAATGTACTTTTTGCAGAAAATAGATGGCCTCGAAGTCTGTAATTTTTGTTTTTCGGTATTATGACATTAATTTACTTATCAGGGACTTTCTTCAGAACTGTTTTCCTGTGGTTTTATAGAAAAATGGTTATTAGTTTTGCAAGTTTTTTTAAGTGTTAGCTATAGCTTTTTATGCCAATGAAAGACCAATGGATTTCATATTTTCGTATTTAACTGTGAGTTTCATCTTTAAGATGCATTCGGATGATTTTGCATTGATGATGCAACAAAAGTGTTCTCATGCCAGTTCCTGATCAACTCTGACTTAACCAAAAGTATTTTCTATGTAATATGATCTCAGTACCCATGGTTTCGGCTTTGTTAAAAAGACACAGAAGTCTGTCTTCTCTCAGAACCATAAAACCTGAGTGGTAATATCATCCTTACCAGTAAACACTGTAGATCTATTCAAAGGAATTCATCAGCATCCTATGGAACATCAGAAACCATACACTCAACTTCCAGCTTACAGGGAAATTGAGAGCTTTAAAAAATATTACATAAAATAATGCAATGAATTTAATTCTAGATAATCTTGTAAAATATTTAAAATGTGTCTTTTTCTTTAAGAATACGTTTCAGGAGTCTACTCTTCCAAATAAGAAATACAATTTTTATTCTGTACCTTGTACCCTGAGCAACTGCTTTAAAGATAACAACATGTAATATATTAACTATTGTTATTCTCCCATTATTTTGTTATGAACTTTTATCTGTTTTCCATAAAAATAGAAGAAAAAACAAAAAATAATAAAATAAAACCCTTAGAAACTAGAAATATAATACTGTAAGTGACTGAAGTCAAAGATTTATAACAAGCACGAATGGTTCTGAAAAATCTTTCTTCATGTGCAATTATGAAAGGACCTTTGTTTTTATAAATTGCAAATTTGTTGATGTCAGTGTCTGACTCTGTCTTATTGGTCACAGGAACCACTTCTGTAAGACTGAATATCAGTCTGTTGGAAGGGGAAAAAAATGAAAAATAGTATGATCACACCTATGCTTTCAATTTATTCATAATGTATTTCAGTATATATTTTCCTTTTATTGCACATTGAGAAATCAAAAAATATATATATTTGGAATATAAAGTTGTGTTATTCAGCATGATGTGCTACTGATATGAAAAACACAAATCATTCTTCCTAGCCAATCCTTGGTACCCTTTGGCTAGCATCTCTCTCTTGTTCTCCATTCAATGTCAAATTTCTAATAGCCACTATTTTACTCCTTTGGTCTGTTGAGTTCCAATGTTTCAGATTCATCACATAAAGGAGAAAGGGTGACATTGGCTTTCTGTGCCTGGCTTATTACACTTAGCAATAATGTTCTTTGATCCCATCCATGTTGCTGCAAATGACAGAATCTTTTCCTTTTAAAGCACTTTGTAATGTTTCACCGTGTATATGTACATAATCTCTTCACCATTCATGTGTTCACACATGTAGTTTGCCTTCATCCATTAGCTGTTGTAAATGATGCTTCAGTGAGCACAGGAATGTCAGACAATCTGGGTAAATTCTGGAAGTTGCATTGATGGTTTATGTGAATTCTATTTTTATTACTTTGAGAGACATTGGTATTGTGTGCCATTGTAGGTTACATTAATTTAGATTCCCATCAACTGTACTTCACTTTTCACTTCTCATTCCAATCAGTGCTTGCTGTGTATTGTGGTTTTTTGGTTTTGGTAGTAGCAGGTGTCTCATAGTTTTAATTTGCATCTCTGTAATGATGGATGGGACTGAGCAATTTTTCATCTATCCATTATCCATTTTATGTCTTCTTTTGTGCCATGTCTATTTAGTACCTGTCATTTCAATCATATTACTAGTTTTCTCTCTATAGCTTATTTTGTACATTAAACCAATGTGAGGTATACAACTTGCAAATATTTTCAACAGTTCCAAAGAATATCTCTTTCTTTCTGTGCTATCCTTTGATGTGTAAAAAATGTTTATTTTGATGTGAATCTTTTGTCCATCTTTGCTTTTGTTACCTTTTCTTTTGAGGTCAAATTTTAAAAAAATCATTGCATAGAACAGTACTGTATAGTTTCCTCATAGATTTTTTTCTCTTCTCTACCTCAATTCCTCAATTCCTTATAGTTAAGTTGTTTGTTATTACTACTTCTTACTCACTAGAAATCAAATTTCTCTTTTTATAGAGTTTGAATGGTTTTTTTCTTCAAGTAATCAGGTTCCAAATCCTCTTTCCACCCATTAAGACACTTTTTTAATTATTTTATTGCCAATTCATATTTTTTAGGTTCTAGAAATTTGACTTGATGTAGAAGGAAAACAGGATCACTGTTCTCCACTTCCTTGATGTCCACCTGGATTCTAAGTCACTCAAATTCCTACCTTTATCTTCCCCCATTTTTAGAGCTCAGCACGCCTATCACAAGAAAAACACGGAAAGATTTCATGGTGTGACAATTCCACATCCAAGACCGTGGCACATCGGTGACTGGTCAGATGGAGTGGCCCGATCTCTCTTTCCAGAATTTACATCTTGTCCTTGGACTTTTTTCTTTTTTTCCATACATGTACTTTTGTTATTGATTCAACCTATATATAATACATCACCCATCTTCCAGTGTCACTAACTCTGCACCTTTGCCCTTTCAAAATTATTTCACTTCAATATCTGCTATTGAGTCTTCCCTGTTCCTCTAAGGTCTTTGCAACGTTTTTACTGCGATTTGTGATCCCCCAGATGTGTGTTAACATTTACTTCCTATCTGATGCCTATGAACTATTATTGTCCTATACC
The DNA here is from genome assembly GCA_004027455.1 of Hydrochoerus hydrochaeris. Taxonomy (NCBI): domain Eukaryota; kingdom Metazoa; phylum Chordata; class Mammalia; order Rodentia; family Hydrochaeridae; genus Hydrochoerus; species Hydrochoerus hydrochaeris. The sequence continues at coordinate 555,565 of PVLA01000200.1, read as the reverse complement.
CTATCACAGTTTATGCCCTGTTCCTAACAGCTAAGGTTTAGTTCCTGGGAATGGGTAGCTATGTTTCATTATTCTTTTGATTTTTCTAGACCATTTGGTAAAACACAGTTTAAACATAGGCTCTACAGCTTAATTTTACTGATTATTTGAAATCTTTTCTTTTTTCTTTTCTTTTTTTTTGCACTGGGATCAAACTCATGACCTTGCACTTGCCAGGCAAGTGCTTATGCCGCAGAGCTAAATCCCCAGCCTGAAATCATTTCCAATATTAGTGATAACAAAGTGAGAAGAGATAGAAAACCTAGACTTGCAGCAACTTTTAATCCAACCTTCAAAGCAGAATTTCTAGGGAGTAATATGTGAAATAAAAAGTCACAACAAATCTAGAGACAATTAATATGTCAAACTTTGTATAAAATTGTTGATGACTATTAACATTACAGCTGTAAGGATAATCAGCAAGATGATACAGATTAACAACCTCTTCTGAAATGTAGGAATCTGAAACAGTGAGAATACCTCTAGCTTAAACCCTATCAGTTTTGAAAAGAGTGATCTTGCTTTATGAATATCTAGATTCTATGAATTTAATGTATTGCTAAAGTCTTCATTCATGACTTCCATGTTATAAGATTAGAAAGTCTCTGAAATATGCATCTTGATTTATATTTATTTAAAGAAAGTAATCTGAGAAACATGAGATCAACCAAACTAAAGCTTTTGATTTCACTCTGTAGTGTCATTGTGTGGGAAAGACACAATGCTAAAAATGCCAGTGGGGGTGATCTCCTTTAGTACATTTTTGCTTCCTTATCTTATGCCATTAATGTTAGTTTCTCTTTAGGGTGGTTTTTTTTTTTTTTTTTTTTTTTTGAACTTCAGTTCACTTGACTATTTTTCTCTAAGGCTTATTTGTTTAATAATTTTAAGTGGGGTTTGGAGTGTCTATCAAATTATTTTATCAAGCTCTAATAGATGTAGCTATATTCCATTCCCTGTTGTTTTTTAACTGCTTTCAGTGTTTTGTTTTGGCATGCTTTTTTCTTAACTGTATGGCATTATCTCTATTAGGTATTTTGCCTCTAAATATTTTAGTGACCTATGAATGAAAAAAAATCATGTTTTACAGTAGAAATAAGGATTTTTCATTGGAGCCTATATGGTTTAACTTCGTAAATACTCTTGCCTTTTCTTGTTAAGTGAAATTTATATTTCTTGCTTGATGTGATGCAACTTAAAATCAGATATTACATTTTTGTAATTTCTTTTCCTCTCAAATAAATAGCATGTTGAATTTGTGTAATGAGAGTATGTTTTAGGATTACGTTTTGTTTTGTTTGATTGATTTCATGATTCTAGAGTACTTTTTAGTTAAAAGTGGAACTTAATTGAAATTTCAATACTAAACTTTAAAAATAAATTTAAAATTTTGGATTCTAATTTTAAGATTTATTCATAATATGTCAGTTATACATTTTGTAATCTCCAAAAGCTTTGAATGAAAGTAGTTTTTTAGAAATCACTTTAGAGATTTTAATGGCTTTAAAAAGAAGTAGATTTTTAAAAACTCCAAATGGCCAATATTTCATTAATGTTAGTAAATAGCTGGCAGGATACTAGGTCCAAGACTTGAGCATTATACAAAAAAGTTTGTATAATCTTTAAAATTTTACTCAAAGAGGAAATACTAGATAAACTTTTTCCAAAGTAGTCAGTTGTAGTTATTAATGTTCTTCCTTTGAGATTACCAGCGCATCCTAAAAATAAACAAAGAAAATATTAATAATGAAAAGGATGTTTTTTTAATTTGTTATTGAAAATTTTTAAATACATTTAAGGTTCTTGAAGTGAAAAACTGAACACCTGATGCCGTAACTTTTATCTGTTTTATAAAGAAATGTCCTATATTGCCTAATTGTTGATGTGATTAATCACTAAGTCTTTAGTTAGAGACATTTTATACACCCAGAATGCAGGTGTGGGTGTGTCATTGTTTTTTGTACAAATTATACATATTACCATAATCTTTAAAATTTATGTTATTTGGGTATGCAAAGAATGAAAGAAAATTTAAGAAAGTGTTATAGAGAAATATTACGAAGTATTTATTTTTTAAAAAATCTCACTGCTTAGAAAAAAAATTTCTTTGTTATATTTGGCCCTTGGCTAAATGTACACATTCATGAAACATACAAATACATCTTAGTCAAAACATTTAAAAACAGGTGAAACCTTTTTCTTTTTTATTCTTTGCCAGTTTATAAAGAAATTTTCATTATCATAAGAAAAGTCTTTACCTTTCCTTGTTGTCGTCTACACATGCCAGCAATTGACTTTAGTTTTCTGAATTCATTTAACTAATAACCTTATTCTCATCTTTTTTTTTCAAAGTAATTTTAGAAAAAAAATGAGCAAATGATCTTAGAGAACAGTCTGTTAAGTAGCATAAACCGTCTCATTTTTAACAGTACTGATTTAGAGAAAATAACGAGGGCATTGAGGAGTTAGCTAGGTGACTTTCTTCAATGTATTTTAATTTTTCTGTGTTGGTAATTAGTGAAGAAAATAAAACTTTGTTTCATCTTTGTAAATGAATTGGATTCTGATAATACACTTGCTGCTCAATGTCACATAAATTTAATGTCACTGAAGTTAACTACAAAAGCAATACATGAACTGTAGTAGCGTCGAAAGATAATCAAACATAGGTACACACTTTTGAAACCAAGAATTCATGGAAAAGTACATCATTTAAAACTCTTGCTTGACAGAAAAATTTTTATCTGACAAATAATATTTACAAATATAATTGTATATTTCTCCAACAATACTACTAGTTATTTCTCCGTGCAACAATTTTTTTTAGGAAAGGTTTATTTAGCTCCTGGTAAACAGCATTTTAAAATGCTAAACTGTTGAAGTATTCATCCTTACAAGGTGATCATATTAAAGAAGAGACATAGTGTGTACCTAAAAATGCAAATTGCCTGCAAACCCTTCAGAATAATTAGTTGATTAAGCGTTCAAAGAGTAAAACCTTTTAATGGATGCCCACTGAACATTCTTAGTGTGTACCTATCCAACTAAGTGTAAACAACCTCTAACTCACTGAATGTAATATGATGATAGGCAAAAAAATTTCTTCTATGGAAGAAGAATTGGCAGCTTTGAAATAGTTCTACTCTGTGAGGTGCTAGCGAAAGTATTGACTATGACTCAGCCAAGAAAGCCCACAGCAAAACAACATTCTAAAAAACAAAACCATGAAAGTTTAAACAATTAATTCCAAGCCAGAGATAGCAGCGAAGGAATTATGATATACTTATTTTTTCATTTAAAGAGTTATTCCTCTGTTCCTTTTTTCAGCCAACACTGTTTAATAGAGTATGCCCAATGGTGAAGTTCTGCGGAATTAATTGTTCATAACCATAGGAGTAACATTTATTTACTTGTTAGGGCTTCCCTTGCATATGCTAGTCCATCAAAGAAAATTTAAACCAAAGGTTTATAAACTTAGCACACACATAGCAATCATCTGAGTAAACGGAGTGAGTGCATTTAACTGAGAAGAAAATGATTGTATATGACACTCAGCTATAAAGTGGATTTTCTACATTTTAATTTTTTAAAAAATTTTAATGAGCTTCCTGAGAAAAATAAATATAACCTGACAACTGATTTAACTAAGGAAGTAAAAGACCTTTCTAACAATCTAAGTAATATTTTTGGAATATACTGAATGAAACAGCTAATTGCCTGGCAGCCTTTCACACCAACTGTGTTGGCATTCTGGTGGCAAACTTAATAAATACTCTCTCATATAGACAAATGTGCTTCAGATAATAGTGGAGTCTTTGAGTGTAGGATTCTAGATACAGTCATTTGAAAGGAGAACAATAGAATGAGTAGAGCCAAGTAGAATAAACAACAGAGGCAGTGATGCACAGAATTGTGAAGCTATTTCCAGACTGACACTTACTGCCACATGAGGTGAATGCAGATCTAAAACCTATTGTTTAGTTTTTTTGGGGGGAAAGACAGGATCTAGCACAAAGCTCAATAAAAATAAAAGGAACTTTTTTACTTATACAGAGAAGTCTGATGCTTAAGGAATAATTCAAATATCTTCTAGAACGGACTTTTGAAACTTGTAAGGTTGTCTGATTTCATGTCATTATTCCTTAAGTTTTATGGTCTTTCATTCTTATTTTTGAAAACTGTAGTTACTTCTTTTCTAATTGAATTGCAGTGAAACCAATTTTGAAGCAAATCTTCATTCTGAGAAATATTTCATGCGTTCTTGCTAGCAATTATCATGTATGATTCTTATAATTTCTTCAATAACATGTTCATAAAATAATGAAAAATCAAACCCTTCTCATTCAAGTAAGATGGCTAGCAACACTGTATCAGTATTATCTTACAAAACCATTTTCATTATATTATGCACTTTGATGCTCATTGAGAAAATGAGAATAGAATTGTATCTATTGAAATTACTTAAATCGTGTGTGTTCATAACATACATTATAATTATGCAAATATTTTCTTCTAATGATTAAGCTATTATTTCAGTGTTGTTTTATTTCAGTGTTGTTATTTCAGTGTTGTTTTATTTGCTCCAAAAATTGCACACGTTCGCCAGTTTTGAACACAGTAAAATAATATTTTCCTCAACTTTCATTTTTACAATATTCTGGTAGTAAATAATAATTTAGATAATTGCAAGAATAGTCAAGTTAAATGTCTGTGCATTTAATTAGATAGTTCTAATAGAACCCCCCATAGACTTATAGAAATACAAATGATTTTTTTTGCTTCTCTATCATACTAAAATAACCTTATAAATCACCTACTATAGATTCCTTCTTCAAGTTGAGATTAAAGGTCAAGGCAAAATGACTCACAAAATTACACCATTGTTGAGGCTTAATGAAAACTAGAGTCCGCCCAATGCCTGCCTTTTTGTTAAAACAACAGCACGTGTGTTGTCACATATGCCAGACCCAAAAAGTATGCTGCTTTCCACTGAGCAACGCCTGTATCTTTACTCACCAGTTTATACAGGTTTGCTTAATTCCTGTGTAGAATAAATATTTTATCCACATCCGGTTTAAAGGTCACTTTTCTTTGTCCATGTATATGGTAAAATACAAACTTTTTGTGGCTACACTGGCGCCAATCTAGGTTATGAGTCCATCTACCTTTTTATGACAAGCAATTACTGTTTTTAACATTTTAAGTAGCCAAGATGCCACCCACGGAGAGTTAATTTGAGGTCACTTAATTATACTTTTGCTAGTATTAGATTTCAAAGACATGCTTATTTTTTACATCTCCAAGGAGCTTCCAGTATCCAGTTAGATCCTTAAATGCTTCTGTCTTGTGTATTACCATATTGTTTGAATGGCCCTTAGTGGCCGACCGTTTAATTAAAGTCCCTTGGGGGGACAGTTTTCATGATTTGTAACTGAGCATCTGCCAAAGCTCGACTTATCATGTCTTTTCCATTAGCTTAGGTTGCTTCTTTGTGTAGTTTTAATACTGTGCATATGTGGTAAGTTAAATACTTCCCAAGAGCAACTACTTCTTACCATCTCTAAAGTCTAAAACACTCAATTTCAATATATTTGAAAGTTATTCAATGATTTTTTTGACTCGGTTTATAATTTTTATATTTAAGGTATCACATTTTTTCTCATCTTTTCATTAGTAAATCTCTATAATACATAATGCAGTCTTCATTGGGAATTGGTCCATGTACATTTTGTGGCTTGGTTCTCTATTTCACCTCCTCCTCCTCTGCCTCCATCTCTTTCCATCGCTAGAACCCTTTGCCACACAAAGTTAGTAATTTTCCTTAAACCAAGAAAGTATGGATTCTGTTAACTAACATGATGTGTCAATCATCATCATCATCATTCCTGAAAGCCAGTTTTTCAACATTCTCTGCCCTGGGTGCATGATAGGCATCATTTTGATTACATCTCTCTACAGATTTTGAAAAAAGATTTTCATCTTTCTCCACAAAACAGATCATATGTGAGTCACCATGTTCATCTCTAAGTCAGTTATGAGAGACTTTTGATTTCTGTACAACATTCTCTGAGTTCATTTTAATTATTTCACTGTAAAAATTTCCCGTTGTTCTCTTCCTTGCATTTATTGTAATGTAAACAGTATTCTGTATCATTTGCGATGCCTCCTGGATTGAATATTTGTGATTTTCTTTACATCTATTTCAGTTAAAGCTACTTCTTGATTAATGATTCATTAGATTTGTCTCACAACAAATTATGGTGCATAATTCTTGTCCAGAAGTTTAACATCAGTTTAATACGATTTTATTTACTTTAAAAATCATATCTTACATATGGTAGATAGTGATATAATATAAAAATCCAAAGGTTATGGTTTTTAATATTAATTTTCTCTCAGAAAGTTCTTCTTTTTTTCCCTCCCACCAAATCTTACCTAGTTTTGTACCTAAGACTCTAAATATCAAACAATATAAAATAACATTTAGCTTTCTTCATTATAAAATTTATTTGAACTTTTTTCAGTGAAAATCTGTGTCACCATGATAAGTTTTGCTTTTTGCAGCAACAAAATATCCTGAAGCAAAAAAAGTGTAGAAATAATACTTTAACAAAAAAGAGTGATAACTCAATAATCTTAAGGTCAAGGTTACCAGATTACAGATTTGTTTTCTTCTTTGCTGAAATAATTGCATCACCTTTAATATTCAAAGCATGCAGATTGAAAGCAAAATTTTTACTAATTTTCTTTGAATTGATTGCTAGCTTGACTGATCTGACCTTTGCTTTAAATCAGAATTGACTGACCAATTGAGTCAACATAGTTAAATTGGTTGTGCATATATACAGAGACTTTGTTTATTGAATTAAGGATATTCTGAGCAACATAATTTCCCTCTGCTTCTCTTCTGCTCCAGGAAACACTCTATTTTATGATTGCATTTAATAATGTGTCAGCAAGCAAAGGGAAATAGAACCATACACAAGAGAGAGGAACAGTGAATCTTGCAATTTTTTGACATCCATAAAAAGTCTTCACAAATAATTTAAGATTCTTGTGTACTTGGCATGGATCTTATTTGTTACATTAAAGATGATATCTAAAATTTGGCTCCTATAAAGTTATCACAAAACCAAAGCCTTTGGCACTGTGATAACCATCTATTATAACTGTAAAATTTCCAACATTTTAAAAATTGTTGAGTGCATCCTAGTACATCAGATATGTCTGAGTACACTACGGATATTGCCTATTTCTGTGTTTCCAAGTCAGATTTTATTTTTGTACTGCGGAGAATTCTGTATAAAAGAATAGTACATAAAAGAACCAATATGGACTCTAAGATCTTGGAGCGGGATTTTCTACAAGTAATATCTTCTTGTTCATTTAAAATATCTAATTTCCTTTATTTTGTCCCCGTTCTTATCATTTGGCCATCAGAAGCAGGCCTGACACCCAGAAATTAATAATCAGAAGGATATGAGAGCCAAACGTTCACAGTTCTTGAGGAACCTGCCTCTCTGAGTGCCAAATCAACAACTGATTTCATAAATTTAGTGCTCATGTTATGAACTGTACTGCCAATGAAAATCAATAAAAACAATTTCCTTCTACATTCATGATCCTCTTCTCATACTCTTTCTTTATATTCTTTTCAAGGCTATTTTGTCAAAATGCCACAGGGCCATACAAAATGTAATTTGGTGTTTCTGTGTGTATGTCCCATGAAACCTGATTTTCCACGTGTACTTTGATTGGTATGAAGTGTAACTTTGGAGGCTATAAGCAAGATTAAAAAAAAAAGTTTACATAGCTTTTGACTAGAACACCAATTTTTTAAAGAAGAAAATTTGTATCAAAAATACAGTCTATAATATATTACACATAGTGTATCCATATATAGAGAGAGCATTTTCTCTGTGTGTATAATTGCTCTGGATGAGATATGGTTTCCTCTCCAAAGGTTAACATGGTAAAAATATAGTTTTCAGTATAAGTGTTGACATGAGTGATGGAACATACTGGAAACTCTTTATATCAAGAGGTCTCTATGTTCCTTGGTGGATTAAGACTGGTCTCTCAAAATGGATTGAATCTCAGAGGAATGAACTATTAGCAGTGAGGGCAGATTGTCTTAAAACAAGGCCACCGTGAACATGGTTGCTTCTCCATGTGAGTGCCTCCTTTTATGTTTCTCTTTGTATTGTGAAACAGCAAGGGATTCCATTGACAGAAGCCAGAACCATATTATTTGGACTTTTAACCTGAAAATCATGAGCTAGATAGACATCTATTGTTTCTAAGTTATCTAGCTTCAGATACTTTATTACAGCAACACATAATGGATCAGCGCATTACCAATGCATATAGTATATTCCCCAAGCTAAATTTTAATGGGTATCTGAAAATATGTTAAGAGAATGAAGTTTAAAATACAGTTTTGAAAGGAATGGTCTCTTGCATACAAATCTAAAGCATAACTGAAAATTCAAAGGCCTCCTGACAGATATACCATTATTCATGAATGAAATCACTTATAAATTTATAAATTCATTCATGGGAATCATTTATGAAAGTTTTGTGCTTTGTGGATTATTATTTGGCAGGTAAAATAAAATACTTCAGCTATCTACAAAGCAGTAAAAATTTAGTACGTGTAACGACAGAGTATTTTTTGCTTCTAATGCCAACTAATTTGCCTGTGAAGTTTATACGATTCTTACATGTTTAACTACTGGGGTTAAGTACTCACAAATCTCACAAAACTTTAGCAAGTAGTGAATATACTACTATGTATGGTGTGCCAAACCAGGGCATGGAGGATCATAACAAAGAGTCAATAAATGAAACCAACTTTTATTATTATCATCATCATCATCATTTCAAAACAATCTGAATAAAATGTGGATTGGTACTCTTTATTTAACACTTAAGAAATTGATTCTCAGGTTAGATAACTTACACAAGGACTTACTTGTTTAATGGAAATGCTGAGTTCCAAACCAAGGACTAAATGATTTTAGGGACTGAACTTACCTTCTTTGTGATAAGACAGTAACTATTTAAACTACTATATCCATTATTTGAATTTTTGTCCCAATTTGTAGCATATAAATGATACCCAATATTCACTAATCATGAAAGTGCTAGGCAAAGGGCTGAAATTCAGTTATCCCTGGTATGTATCTCCTCTATCATATCTCAGTGAGGGCAGGCTTTTGCAATTTTAGATGTAAGGAAATTGGGACTGAGAGAGGATTAGAAACCCATCCCCAATCAAACAGTTTGTAATTACTGAAGAATTAATTTTACTAAGTTCTAACTGAAATGCATGTGCTACTTTTAAGCTTGGTGTACCAGCTCAAAATAGTGTAAAAACATATTCAAAAATAAAGGAGATTTAAATGTTTTCTTACAGACTACATTAAGTATCCAAAAGTAAGTAAAAAAAGACACAATTGTATGTTTTGGGTTCCATTATAGATATGAGTACTATTTTTAAAATGAAAAAAGTAGAACTTATTTATGAACATTTAGCTTACGAGTAAAAGAAAATCAAATTAAACCTTACTTCTGCTCACTGGACCATGCTTCAGGGAAGCCCTTCTGTGCTTACTTAATATTTCCTGCTTATTATGTTGCAACAGAATTATATATTTAAAATAGGAAACTCAGAAACTATATGAATGGGTGAAAAAAAATCACCTTTACTGCTGCTACCAAAATGCAGTATCTTTAAAAAGTTTGCCACATACCCTCGCGTTAACATTTTGAATCTGTGCAGAGCAGGTTGCTGGAGGCAGAAGCACACACACAGGAACTGTACTTGTTTTCCAAGACTCCCACAGTAACATACTACAAAGTAAGTGGTGTAAAATCAACAACAAAAAACTTCTTTTATAGTTCTGGAATATAGATTTCCAAAATCAGGAGGTGGCAGGGCCACACCGAAGCCTCTAAGTAGCGTCCCTTCTTGCCCCTTCCCAGCTTCTTGTGGTGGCCACGATCCTTGGTGCTCCTGGGACTGAAGCATCATGATGTCAATCTCTGCCTCTGTCATCACATGGCTTTCACCCGGGTGTTTCTGTTTTCACATCTCCTCTCTTCTTGTCATGCTACCAGTCATATGATATTAAGGGTCCTTCCTCCTCCAGTACAAGCCCATCAGAATTTAACTAATAATATCTTTAAAGATCCAGTTCCCTGATTTCCAAATGACATTGCATTCTGAGTATTTGAGTTTAGGACATCATTATATTTTTCTGTACACAATTTAACACACATGAGCACGTGAATGCATACGCACACATGCACACACACACACACACACACACACGCAACGTTTCCAAAACTGAAACTTTAGCTTGCGTATGATTTCATAGTTTGTTTCACCTAGATTGTTATGTACACTGTCACTGGTAAAGGTTAATTTTGGTCTCTGGACACAAGTTGCCTTCAATTTTTCCAATTTTCCAGTTAAAGATTTTTAATTTAGAGTTTTGTTTGTCAATTATGTGGTAGTGCATTTTATCATCCCAGTGGTGCTTTTGTGAGGAGGTGAGAAACACTTCTGAGGGGTGCTATGAATGCGTGGTGTGTTATTATTTTCCTTGGGTAGTGGGAACAGATTTTTGTCTTGCTTTCATCCTTTTGCCTGCATATTGGCAATAAATATGAGATCTGCGTGGCAGCTTCAGTCTGTGTACTGAGCTCTGAGTCATCCTAACATGCAGGAGAGCAATCTTTGGTGAGCTGGAATGCTCAGCAGTTTAATAGCTGTGCTTAGTGCTCAGGCTTTCTGAGAAGCAGAAAAGAAATTTTAAATTAAATGGACTTTACTGAAAATTGTCTTCACTTTGTATTTTGGTTTCATGGTTGCAATTTCCAACTTTCTTTTCGCTCACTTACCTGTTGCTAAGATATCGCATTCAGGGTAAAATTAATTCTTCTCCAATTACAAAGCATGTAGTCAACAGTAGAAAGGAAAATCTAATATGCAGTGTACATATATACATTAGAACTTCAAAAACTAAGTGGCATTAGAAAAACAATAATGCAGCTAATGCATTTAAGAAAGATTATTAAATAAATCAGCATGCGGTAAGTAATAAAAATTAATGGAGTGTCAATGTGACTATAAGGTAATAGTCACTTTGTCTATTATTGCTTTTATTTTTCAGTTTGTGACTCCTAAAGTGTTCAAAAATGTCCTATCCAGCTAGTATAGATAGGCATTATTACATACTGGCTTAATTATGCTACTAACAGAAATCTCCTTTTTTTGAAGGATCTGTTGGACTAAGAAAAAAGTTTATTTTGTCAATATACTTTAATTTTGCAGTATAATTTCACTGGTAAAAACTGAACTGCAATGATAATGACAGGAAACCTGGAAGATACAAGATTGGACAGTTAAGGCATAGTACCACCATATTTTTCCCCAGGAGTTTTTGTGACTCACTCTATCATACATGAGTGTTCCCATTATACTCACAAAAATCACAATAACCAGTGCAGCCACCTCCCTGTTCTGAATCAGCACGTCATTGATTCAATAGTCATTGAGTATGTAATTTAACTACAGTTTCATTTGAAACTTGTAGTACTGGCAGTGCCCTGAAGTGCAAAGCTACTTTTTCCTTAAAATTTGCCAATTTGATATGCAGTATGTACAAATAATTGGAAGGAAGCATTCTCTTTCTTAAAAACTACTCTCCTACCTCACAATGAAAAGATGACAATGGATTATACCATCTGTGATATTAAGTAGCTTTGCATAAAGGTATAATCACTCCATATCCTCCAACAAAAAATAAAATGAAATGATAGGCAGAGTCTGGTGACGTAGCTCTAAAGTTTCTCTCTTACCTCACAATGAAAGGATGACAATGGAAAAAAATATCTCCCATCCTAGACGAAAGAGTATTTGAAGACTTGAAATATTACACACATACCTAAAGATAATGTGAAATACTTGCTGTCTGTTCTTTAAAAGTATAATCGTGTAGTTTTATCAACTGTAATCTAATCACTTGTTCAATGCAGTCCGCACACACTAATACATATAAAGAGAAAAACTGTTGTGACCAGACATTCTAAATATATTGCTAACTTTACCTTGTAACAGGTAGGACTTTTGCCAAGCATAGTGGTGCATGCCTGTAATCCCAGCATTCAGAAGGCTGAGGCAGGAGGATTGTTGCAAGTTCAAGACCAGCCTAGGCTACAAAGTGAGCTCACGGCTGCCTGAACTGCTTAGAGAGACTCTGTATCGAAAAAAAAAGATGAGACTTTTGAGAAAATGTTTTCTTTGTGGCACTGCAATTCTAAACATTTTGATTTTCATTTATTTGATTCCCTTAATTCAGGAGAAAGTAAATAAGGTGGGGGCTCTAATGTTTACTGTCTATGAGCTACATGTGAAATTTCTGTTCCAATATCTCAATTTTTTGTGAACATAAAAGACCCCTACCATTATTCTAAAAATTAAGTAATTAGTACAAAAAAGAGATAAATGCTGGGGATTTAGCTCAGCAAGGGAAACACCTGCCTTGCAAGCACGGGGTCGTGAGTTGGTTCCCTGTGAGTTGGATCCCTGATACCGATAAAAAAACAAACAAACAAAAAAGATAAGTAGAAAAATGTGTTTATAGCAGTCAAACAAATTATTGCCTAAAGGCATTCCCTCAGAGCAAGGTGACCAACTATACTAAGATGCTGATTAAACAAAGGATGTAGGGCTAAGTCAGATTGAATGTTGTCTACTAAGATGATTCTTGCAATGCAATATTAGTGATATATAAAGCTAAGTGTATTTGTAAACTACCACCTTTAAAATCGGTGGGGCAGGTTTTTCTCACCCACAAAGAAGAAAAACTCTTAAAACTAGTTTTTAAGTTATTTGACACGGGATTATAAACAGAGTGACAATTCTATAAACCAAATGAGAATTCAAGTGGGAATTTAGCTACGGTTACTAGCCATTCTCATTCACCACAGTTACATTCTCAAAAATATGACAGGGTTTCCGGCATCTTTTAACCTATTTTGTGAACTCACCTCTTTGAAATATCATCATGGCATTCCTCTTTCTCTTTGAAATATCATGATGGCATTCCTCTTTCCAGGTATCCTGAAATCAAATTTGATTTTTAGAGAGGATTTAATAGTTTCTGCTCAGACCATTGATGGAATACTTAACAACCCAAATATGTTTTTTCATGTGTATGGCACCATCTGTGATATTTAGCAGTATTTCATAAAGATATAATCTTGCCCTCTGTTTCCTTCAACAAAAAATAAAATGAAATTATAGACAGAGCCTGGTGATGTGGCCTGGTGACAGAACATTTAGTCAGCATGTGCAGGACACTGAGGTCAATGCACAGCACTAAAAATCAAACAAATGGACAAACAAGCAGGCAGAACTCAATGTTCACACATATTAAAGCAAATCTTCCCAATAATCTATTAATTATCTACACTTCCTAAAGAAATATGCACAAATAAAATCAGGATTACACCATCCTCAGAAATACTTTTTGAACACATAATGTAGTTACCAATCATAATAAATAAAGAGTTGATAGGAGAAGTCATGGGTTTTATGTATACCTTGATCATATATGTGATTTAGATGTCTTGTATATAATAAAGGAATTCTGGGGATTTTGAAATACATTATGTATCAGATTCAACTGAAAAGCTTGTTAGAAATACTTCAGATATATCATAATCTAGTGAAATGTGTCTGAATTTAGGGTTTGTGTCCAACATCTGCACTTTTTTATTTTTCTTTAGCTAATTTCATAGTGATGTGGAGACCCAGTAAAGTTTGGATGTAGCAACAGGACCTGTGTTCTAGTCTGTGTCAGTCTAGGAAGACTAAACTTTTGGGACTTTTTGTTTTTAACTTGAAAAGTACCAGTTGTGTCACAATGGCCTGTTGTATGGATTATAGTACTTATTGTAGCATCAACAAATATTAGCTTGAGGGACAGAAGAAGAGAACCTTAGTAGCCAGGTCACAAAATATTATCAAGGGACCAAGAAGAGCTAGAAATATGTAACGTAAGTAAGCAGTGAAATAATTGCAGAGCTTTCTTATCACAAATTTGTTCACTCATCTATGAATTGTAGCACCTATTTTTAAAATTCAACTGAACAAATAGCTTCTCCCTTTTAAGATCACTAAAGAATCTTTATATTTCACTCTAGATCTAACAGAAGACGGCAGCCAAAAGAGTTTTTTTGTTGCTAGAGAAAAATAATGAATATGATTGTTTCCAGATGATAAGTCCCATGGCATTTCTTCCCAAATTATTGGTGTCCTGAACAAAACACTGGACAAGACACACAGAAAAGGGAGCAGGAAACCCAACACATAAATAAAGAGCAAAATTAAAGATAAATATTTGAAAGTAGGAAGACAGATTTTTCTCAAATGCGCAGATCAAGAGATGTAAGGAAGAGAGAAGAAAGGGCAGGTAGAGAGTGAAAAAAGAATTAAGATGTGTCATATACATGAACCAATTCCCCTCAAGACATGAAATAATTATTACTGCAAACATGGAATAGTGAAAAACCATAATGTAGCAGGGATGTACATTTATGGAAAGGGGAAGACAAATACAGTCTGCAGATTGAGAGCAGGACAGTGAACAGACTTGCAGCTGCGGTGAGGATAAAGGAAGGATTGACTCTTCACTCCTGCAAACAAGGCACTGTCCTATCAATAACTCACGTGACCGGGTGCCAGACTTAAACTGCCCCATTGAAAGACTCACTTGGTTTCTGCCAGATGGAAAGAAGAGTTGACACTATAGCACTTCTGATTGGTTCCGTGCACAGTGCCCAGGAACTGCAGTCACTCTGGATCCCACGTTACACACATGTGCCCTGACTCTTCATGGCTTTGACAGATTTTGCCCAGTTCTTTAACTGGTTTGCCACGGCCCTAATCTCCTGCCTCACAATGAAAATTGACAGTGGGAAAAAAATATCTCGCATCCTGGAAGAAAGAATATTTTAAGGCTTCAAAATTGCACACACACCTGAAGATACTATACACTACTTCCTGTCTAATCTTTAAGAATATAATTGGCATTAGTTTCATTATCTACAATATAATCAATCCCCTGTTCAGTGCAGTCTACATATGCTAGCATATATATAAAATGAGAAGCTATTATGGCAAGACTATTCTGAATGTATTGCTAACTTTACCTTATAAACTAACAGGACTTTTAAGAATCTTTTTCTACTTATGACATTGCAATTCTAAATATTTTGATCTTTTTTTTATTTGATTCTGTTAACATAAGAAAAAGTAAATAATAATAAAAAAAAAGAAATAAGGATTTTATGTGCCCACTGTCTATGGACTAGATGTAAAATCTCTGTACTAGTCTTTCAAATCTTTGTGATCCTAAAAGAACTCTAAAACTGCTCTACCAATAAAAAGAAACATAAATAGGAAAAAAAATATTTATAACATTCAGTGAACAAATTACAACCTACGGATCCCCTCCAAGCAAGATGACCTGTACACCGAAGGCAGAAGGAATGCCAGGAAGTACTCTGGGTTTGTGGATATACCCTCCTGCACAAAGCACATTTCAGCACAAAGAATTCAATAACCTGACATTTCTCTGGTGAAGTGCATTATTCTGTTGTAGAGTAAATTGCTATGACCAAATTTTTCTGCAGTATCCAACTCTTTAATAACTCAGCAAGGTCACACCTCAAAGGTAGCTGTGCCTGCTTGCATGTCCCCTCGTAACTGCTGAGGACTTCCAGGGTAGCAGGAGGGCTCCCGAACCTGTCCACTGAGATCCTTAAGTTGCATTTGAGTTATAAGAGAGGCGGTTGTGTCCAGTGAACTCCACTGACATTGTCCTTTGTCACTGTTTCCTTGGCTTCTGAGTATTTGTTCCAGGACTAGAGTATAAATAGGGTGGACAGTGCCTAGAGCTGCCTCGCTGACTCATATAAGCTGTAATTACCCTGGCTGAGAGCCTATTTCCAGAACAGATTTAGGGCCTATAATTCAGGGAGTAACACTTGTTTTAAAATAGGGATGGTTCCAGACAGTCTTTAACTGTGCCCTAGAAATGTTGGGGTGACAGAAAAGATGACCTCTGTTGAGCGCATGTAACTTCTTAGTGTAACTATGCGTGTATGCGCGTGTAGTGTGTAATTCCACACTTTGTAGCCGTTGAGTTTGTGTTCATGCTGAATTGGTAGACAGTGTAAATAACTTTTAAAACGCTACTGTTTCCCTCTCCATGTCTTTATTTTTGGGGATAAACAAGGGTTTAGACAAGGGAGTTTCTTGCAATCATACAACAGCCAACTGTTGCAGAAGAGGGGCTTCAAACCGAGAAACACTAACCTATGGATACACTTGCTCTTGCTCTGTCCTGTCCAAAAGGCTCAAATTTTTCCAGTTAATTCATTTTACTGAAGTAAGCAAGGTGATATGTTGTCTCGGGCCTCAAGTTCCTTTGTGAAAATACATTTGCTTCTCATGGAATTTAGGACTTTCTGGTGATAATTTGAGGAAGTTTTAAAACAAGGAAGTAAGCGGGGAAAAAAAACCCCAATTGGGTAGACATATACATGTACCCTTTATATACTATAAAAATATCTAAGGAAAGCAAAAATAACATCCTAATGCATTTACTTTGAGATGTTTCTTTAATAACCAGAATTAATTTTGAAAAATTTTAACTTTTTGGCTCAATGATTGTGAATAAAATAATCATAAATGTTGTAAGGAATAATGTGAAAGTCAAGTTAAATCCTTTCTATGAATGAATGAAAGCTAAGGAAAAAATGTTTCCTTATTAAACTGTCTGTTCATCTGGTATATTTATGTTCTATTATTTATAGTTATATTAATTTAAAAATAAACATCTACAACTTATGTGTAAGTTAATGTCAAAATTTCCCAGTTTAATTTAGTGCCATTTGGTGTTTGTCTCAACAAATAAGTTTTAAATCGCATTTCTGAGATTTGACTCTCTTAAAAAAATGAAATGTTATGTAAAATCTTCCACAGACCAGATACTTTGATTGTATTATTGAAATAACTAGATTAACTAGGAAGGAAATGGATCTTGTATTGAAACTGAAAATGACTGATACAATCACTCATTGTGAAAGTATAAAGATAGTTCAGCCTGAAGTAGATGCTTCTGTCCATTGATGGCTCAGTTGGTTCAAAATGACTTCCAGAAAACACGTGAAATATGAACACTTGTGTGAAAATGAAACTTTTATATACCATCAGCTGTCACTTTGGATACTCTAAAATGATCCCTTTACCTGTAGTAAGATTTAGTCATTGAACAGCACATATATTCATCCAAAATTATAATTTTAGAGTTATTTTATATGGTCATATTTATTTAGACAGGCATCGGACAAAGAATGGTTTTCAAAGTAGCTGGGTAATTTTTTTAGCATCATTGATCCAGTAAGATCCAATAATAAGACTGACTTTTTGTTTAATAGAATTCTCTCTAGAATGTTCAACTCCATTAAGTAAAAAGAAGTTATTCAAGTTACATAAATATGTTCTCAAGGACACTGGCTAATAAAACATGAGCATTCGCGTAGATGTCAAATGTTTGTATGTAGGCGTTTGTGTGCGCAAACCACTCTGTAAGTATGTAGGTTATATTAACAAAACTCCTATTGTATTAAACTTAGACCTACTTAGACCTAATCAAATGCTTTTAAATCACTGGAGCCTATAGAAAACACTATTATGCAGTATCACATTGTTTTATATTTTTAGGTTTCTGTAAAAAGAATGTAAGAATATACATGAAAAGTCAAACAGACTTAAACAGAGGAAGATTTTTTTCCTGGGCTTACATATTTTAAAAGTTTTTATACCAGATTCATGAAGAAGAGCAAGTATATGGATTTGTTCATGCAAAGTTGCAGAATAGGAACAGTCAAGAATCCTAACAAACACAGTTAGTACAGTGCCTCCAAAAAAAGACCTTATTCAGTGTTTAGCTGAATTTGTGTAAACTGCTGTAGATATCTCTAAGATGTCTTTCCCTCATGTTGGAAAAGAAGCTTAATACTGCTAAGGCAATAGTACAGGGCCTTTTCTTGCCCTTATTTGCTTTTAGAGACTCACACTGTCCATTGATAAATGGGCTTTGACAGAAGCAAAGGTAATTCAAAGCTCATTCACAAGTAGAATAGTCTTTAATAGATTCTTTTTTTCAAAGACTCTGGGAGAGGGAAAATATATAGAGAAAATAGTATTAATTCACTGGGAGGCCGTTACTTTCTGAAAATCAAAAACACATCATTGTCTCTGTGTAGCTACATTTTAGTCATCATTTCACACTTACTGTGTGTGCCTGCTTATTTACAAACAGATTTATTTATTTTTATTCATTTAAAAAATCATTTTTACAAGAAAAATATGTTTTTTGTAGAAAATGTGTATTTTGGGAATAGTATTTTATAAACTGAGTAGTGTTAAACATAGCTTTGACAAAAGCATCCTGACATAAGGAATCTTTGAAATAACATAAGGTAGTTGAAGGTTTTAGTAAAGGCAGGTAAATGTCAGTTCTGTTTGTTTTTGTCTTTGACAATCAACTCATTAGTGATAAAATAATGAGGTCCCTCTGCCGAAAGCACTCAATTCATTGCCTTCACCCCACCCACCTTAGCTGCAGAATGGTTGCTCTAATTTTGTTAGAATGTGCTGCTATCCTCCTCCCTGCCACGAACCCTTCACATGTCACTTAGATTTGTTCCTTTTGTTCTTTAGACACACACACACTCACACACACACACACACACACACGAATATAACATTTAGAAAGAACTTTTTCTTCAATGTTGAGGAGATTCTGTAATTCCTAGTAGAAACCAGTACTAGCGTATTTGCTTTTCTATGCACTATGAAGAGTGTGAACACTTTCTTTAGTTATTATTTTTAGGTTAGCTTACATAAATAACTACCTTTATTACTAAACCAGTGTCTGAGCTGTGACTCATTTTTGCTGTATTTGTTTTTCTATGTTTGGAAATGTAACAAAGTTAATTGTCTTTGTAAAACAATAGTGAAGTAATCTAAAGCCATTTATGGATGCACATTAGCACAACTCTGGGGAAAAAAAAAAAACGGATATAAAATCTTAAGGAAATTTCTGGTCAAATGAAAATAATTCCATGAAAGCCTCCTCTGCATTTTATCATCTTTGCCAGAAATAATGTGAAATCTATTTTTAAAAATGACAACAGAAGGAAATTTATACTGATAGCAGTTATTCTCCTGAGCAGTACAATTGCACAGCACTTTGCTATGTACTTATGTGCACATGTGTAAGAGAGTGAGGCAAGAAAACCCACATATGGTCTTATTTAAAGAGCTTTTAATTGAGTAAAGGCACAAAGACACATTCACAAATAATTATGCTTTAATATAAACCAATTCAGGGTAGAAAGAAGTAAGTTTTTTTTTAAAGGAGGCATTTACAGATCATATGGGAAGCAATACGGTGGAGAACAGATTTGAGCACAGAAACAATAAATAGCTTCACGGAGAAATGATTATCTCAGATGGTGGAAGATGGACAGTGTTAACAGGTGCAGCTGATGGTGAAAATACACAATATTAAGGGTAGGCAACTGTGGGTAAAGACACGAGGGCCAGCGATCCCAGGTCATTTTATGGAGTCGTTTTCTCTCAATTGCGTTACACAGATCCCCTTACAGGAATGTGTTGACTCTTGAGTGGACTCACGGACACACGTTCTGCTTTTTACTCAGTCTGTTCACCGAGTTTGTTGAGTTCTAACATTTGTGGTAAGAACTGAGTGAACTCATGGATGAGAACTGTACCTGCAATAAATTCACAAAAGTGAGTAACATATGGTGCCCACCTAGGAGGAAATCGTTCTTCATGGTGGATGTGGACATAAAAACAGATATTTTAAAAGAATATGTAATAAATTCTTCAGTTGGATCCTTCAGATAGTTATGAGAGTAGAAAACAAATACCAACCAAACCTATTTGAGAGAATTAGAATAAATTTTGACAGAGGCACTGACATTTGGGCTGGATCCTGAGGGTGTGTAAATATTAAAGTGGATGGAAAGAATGTGAGATGAGTAATCAAAGCAAATAAAATAAATATTTATAAATGCAAATGGGTAAAGAGGGACATCATTTGTCAGAATGGAAGACCTTGAGTGGTGTGCTTAGGAGATTAGACTTTATTTTGCAACACTACACCCTTTGAAACTATTTTGGGAGACAGGTGAAAAGCTCTTGTTAGGATGTAAGCATCATTACTTTGGCAGTGATTTATAGCATACATAGACAAATAAAATAGGTTGTAGCTCAGTCAACCCATCTTCTCTGTTGGACCAAGTAGAGTTTTTAGTGTGTCTATCATTTTTTAAATTTAAAAAAAATTTTTTTTAACTTTTTAATTTTTTGGTACTGGGGATTGAACTCATGGCCTTATGCTTGCCAGGCAGGTGCTTACACCACTGAGTTAAATCTCCAACCCTTATCAGTTTAAAAAAGATACTGTTAACCCAATTACTTTATCATTCTTTACCCCATCTAAATAAACCTCTTAATTTCAAAGAGATCAGAGCATTTAAGCAGATTACTAATGAAAATTCATGTGCAGCTCAGTGATTAGGAGAAATATTTTAGGACAAGGCTGTAACTGTTTCATCATAAGGTTACTGTAATTTTTTTATTAGTGTATGTTTGTAGTGTCTAATGTTTACATTCTTTGTGGGGGACTGGTAGGCGTATGTAATGCTCCTCAATTTCTTTCTTTTCATTCCCTTTCACTTCCCTCCCTCCCGCCTCCATCCATGTCTTCATTCTAGTTCTTTTTAATTTTTTGGCATATATGTACATTGCATAATGTTTCCATTCCTTTCTTGGAGTTGTTGCATGTACAAACACATCTTAACTCTGTTTTTCATCCCATTTTCTACCCCCGCCCTCCTCCGTCCATCGCTTGAACCTTTCTACTTTAAGAAATATGTCTCCATAATTCCTATTTTCTATCTTTTATTTTGCACTTTACTCTTCTGTGGGGTTTCTCACATAAAATCTGCAATATTTAGGCTTGTGTGTCTGATGTATTTCACTTAACATTGTGGTCTCAAGTTACATCCAGAAACATATATGCCAAATAAAATATAATTGCCATTTCTGTGATCTCTGGGATACTTTATATCAAGACTAAATCCTAATGAGTGAAATATGATGAACATAAGGAGACACTGTCTTATCTCCTGTGTCTATAACTTTGTAGAACAAAGCACAGTATTTCAGTTAAATGAAAATTGTGTTTCCTTTTAACTTGTACATTTTGTATATGATCCTGATTCATCTAGATGAAAGTCAAGCTTTAATTCTTTGCCTTATTAATACTTAAAATACTCAAAGAGTTCATAGTTCTATCCCCTGTTATTGTCTTCTGAGCTGTACACATTCTACCTATCTCTGAAATACACTGAGCTAAACACCTTGACTCTGCCCTTACAGTGCAGGTACCTCTTCTCCGAGATTCACGTGGCCGGACTGCTTTTCATATGCCAGCTCAGCCATCACCACTGTATAAATTAGCTGTACTTTCCAATCCTCAAGACCCATCCACAATCAACCATATCACCACCCCAACTGGAATACACTAATGTATTTCTTTGCTTATGTGTCATTAAAGTGTTTTGATCTCCCCTTCCGGTAGCACACACTCAGTAGATTTCAAACAATGAGAAGAAATAATTTGTTCATTTAGCTCATAGCTGTTCTTTGAAGGTCCAGGATAATCCAGAGAATGGGAGAAAATATAGTAGTATCCTATATTTAGATCAGTGCTTTGAAAGTGATGATAATGAGCATGAATACACAGTATACTTGGGTGTGGCTACACACAGAAAAAGCATCATTCTTGGTTCCTGCCACAGAGCTCTGTAGATGGGTCTTCTGTGTTGTTACATAGTTTCATCCGCTTGAGAAATCTGCCCTGCTTCTCTGTGCAGGTGGTTCATACCCACTGATATATTTCTCATTTTTGTACCAGGAACATTATTAGAAACTAGGAGACAATCTTAGTGGCCTTTCTTCTAATCCTCCTGCTCTAGCATATAATCAGCCCCATCCTTTTCATCTGCAGAATGCTTATTAAGGATCCACTGAAAAGCACTTGGAAAGGGAGTCTGCATAAAAGAACGTGGCTGTCTGGAAGTCACCCTTTCTTGAAAACAGATGTGGATAAGAGTGAAGTATTGTGTTTGTTATGAACATCTTTTTTTTTTTAACATTATACTGCCTTCAAAAATTTTTTCTTTCACTTCTTGCTTCTTTTTTTTTTTATTTATTCAGCTCCATGTATGGTCATGAATATGATCATTCCATTTGCCTGAAAATAGTCTTTTTTCATGGTTTGCTACTAATGATAGGGCTGGTGTTGTGCTGTTTACACATTAGCTATGTGCTATGATAGAAACAACCAGAGATTAAGAGTAGTAAAATGAGAAGCAATTGAGATTTCAGAGCTGATTCTGCTACTATGTTACTCTGAACCTTTGAGCAGTAAATATCTCTCTGGAGCATAAGTTTCTGCCTTCATAGTAATTTCTCTCACAAATGAGAGAAATGATGTACAACATAGTGAAGAATCATATTATTTATATCTGAGATATACATATATGTAAAATAATTCACAGGCAATTTAGATATGGGCCAGTGTTGAATACTAGAGTTCTGGATTACGACCTGGAAGTCTCAATATAGGTGTTTCTCTGAATATGCTGAGTCTGTCACAGCAGCAAGAAAAGAATACCATCTGAGTATCGACCCTCCTTTTTGTGTCTTATAGGAGGTGACATCTGTAACTACATTAAATTCAATGAAGAATATGCTTTGTCAAATGCTGTTCTATATCAATAATTTAATCCTTCCTTCCTTCCTTTCTTCCATTAGTTTTTAATCACACTTCTCTATTGAAAATTTTTTCAATTTATCTCCATGTATATCATAAGCAAATCTAAACAGTTTGAAATCTGAAGGAATATAAATTCCCACAAGCCTTTTAGACTTCTTGGAACTGTATGATCAGGCTTGAATGTCTCAGTGTGAGTTCTGAACTCATGGAAATATTTATATCTTTAAACTATATTCAGATTTAAGTGATATGTAAATGCTATTTTGCATAAACATTTCATTCAAACAGAACAATTATGTTTCTTGATCCTATATGTTTTGAAGTTTGAAACCATTCTGTAACGAATTATGTATGCTCTGATTTAATGATTCTGGGGTCTACTTGTGCCATACTTATCAGGAAGCTGATATTACCACCTCCCTTAATACCCAGTCAGTGGCAGGAATTAATTCTACATTCAGGATACAACATGTTAGCATTTTGTGGTAGCATTCTTTACAGAAGAGATTAATTCAGTCTTTATCTAAGTAACCTTTGTGGCCTGTTAGTACAGAAAAAAAAAAAAGAAACACCTGTAAAAATGTATTTCTTTCATGCAGAAATGTTCTAGAGGAAAATCTTAAGGATAGATACTTCTTTCTTTATTTTTCTAAGATGTAAATAAGGGATTAACATAAATCAGTGCTACTATCTATAATATTTTGCAAGTGTTGAAGTTTTCTCATGTAAATTAATATACAATCTTTATACTTAAATAGCTTTTATACAGTTGATTCAGACAAACCAATACTGAGTAAGCTTATTTTCTCAAATTCTCCATATGCCAAAAGAAACAGCCAAAATTGCACATTTTTAGCCTTTCAGCATAATTTACATTATTATAGGTATTATTTTATGAGGAACTAAAACTTTCAAGGAGAACTACAATACAATATTATGAAATAGATTATTAATGTAATGTACAACATGAAATGATTAAAGGAGAAAGCAATGATCATATCAATAGATGAAATGACTTTCATGTCAAACAAAATCTTAGAATATTTAGACTACAAAACCTTTCTTAATCCTCATAAAACTTGAGGAGAGTTTGTAAGACTTTCCTTACAATGTGAAACAGGGGGCCAGGAATTTAGCTCAGCAAAGTAAGTGCCTGCCTGACAAGCTCAAGGTCATGAGTTTAATACGTGATACCAAAATAAAATAAAATAAAATAAAATAAAATAAAATAAAATAAAATAAAATGTGAAACAGAGCAAAAATGCTTGTTAACCCTGCTTTCACACATCTTACTTGGTTTAGTGAATAAAGACTAAAGATTATAATGGCTATAAATGCTATTTTATATGTGCGTATGTGTGTGTGTATAATATATATATGATGCGAAAATGTACAAAAATTTACTGAATGTGCAAGTCTTTTGCAAGAAGAGTTTTAAATTTAAAGTTTAAAATGAATTTAAAAGACAATAGACACCAGATGCCAAAGCGAGTTGGAAAATCAATTGCAAAATTTTAAAGAAGGCACTTCAAATAATTTACCTCCTATCTTACAATATCTCTCCCCCATTTAACTCTCCCCCGCTTATCTCTAAAGAGTAGCATGTGAATTGTCAGGGTGATAGAGACTTGTGAAGAGCTTGCTGCCATACGTGCTGATAATATATATACATCTCAACCACTTTTTTCAAGAGAATGGTTAAAGAAAGTTTATCCTATATACCAGGATGACAAAAGAGTCACTTGACATTACAATTTGAAAAACTTGCCATACAACCCTGAAATTTAAAAGATACATTTTCCACTAACTGACTCCTGGACAGAAATCTAGAATATGGAAAAGAATTAATAAGCACTTTTCAAAGAAGATTTAAAATGAGGTGACTGCACTCCAGAGTTTGTCAAATGAAAGATGGCATAAAAATTTTTTTCTATGAATTTGATTTAAACCTTACCACAACAGAGCTGGCTTATGATTGCTTTATTTTGTTTAACAAGTGTCAAATGGTAAGATGTCACAGTAAGATTCTTTGTGATCCTAACAACTAGATACTAAAGCCAGATACAGAAAATGGAAGAAACAATATAGCACTTGTGTCATATCTGTAGTAGGAGATGACACATGGAACTTATGCAAGATGCTATTCTAGTGTCATCTGTACATATTTTGCCAAGGTAAAGTGCAAAATTTCTTTTTCTTAAATTTTAAAATAATATATTTATATCTAAGATAGGCACATATTCAAAATAATCCACAGACAATTTATATATGGGCCAGAGTTTAGGACTGGTTCTAGATTATGACTCAAGAATCATAACACATAGATGTGTTTTTCAGATAACACATCATTCTCACATTTTGTTTGGAATTTCAAGGGTTCAAATTTAGTGAGAAAAATTTTCAGAACAAATGTGGTACCAAAAGTAACTTTCCATGCTTCAAGTCAAAACTTATTTTAAAGGCTGTTATTTGCTTAAAAAATAGTAGAAAAAAAGATCTATTGTAAAATAGATCTACATATATGCAGATAATTAATTTACAACAGTAGCACTTGATTTCAATGAGAAGAGCCTACCATCGCTGGTCTAAGTGTCCTGGAAGGAAAAAGAGAGAGTACAGCTTTATCTCACAGAAGATACAGAATAAATTCCAGCTGAGTTATACACTATAATTTAAAAATGTAAGACTTTGGGAAAATCACTTAAAAAAAAAAGCATTGATTGATAGAGAAACAGATGCTTAAGCCTGTATTTAAACACTGTTTGAACAGATTTCAACAAATGATCATATCTGGTAATAACAAGAGCATAGGAGAGATATGTAGAAATAGAAGTATGCATACGCTTCTTTGGAGGGGCAGTATGGGTTTGTAGGCTCACACAGTTGGGGAGGAATTTCATAAGAGCCAACAGAGTTCAACAAAACACTGATTGTCTTAGAACTTAGAAAAGCTCCCCACATGAACCCGTTGAGACGCCCAAGAATGTTAACTGCAGCTTTGGAAAAAGCACCAATGTCTATTATCAGAAGTCTGCATCTAGACATTGTGGACTCATAATATGTAATAGTCTACATATTAAATCAAAATGAGTGTACCTAAAAATGAAAAAGAATTTGTCACAATTTTTAAAGAAATACAAGCTGACTATCCATTTTCAAAGCAAGGCTGTGTCCTCTCCTTTTCATACAAGGTATCTTTTGACTACCTGTTGACGTGACCCCTAAGTCCTCTCTAAGAATAAATTCTCTCAATATGTTGAATTTAACTGTTAAGTCTTTCATAGTGCCTGCCTCAAACCTTAATCTGGACATTTAAGTAGAATATGATAAAGCCTCTTCTATTACTTTAAAAAATGCTATTAAAAGTATTAACAAATGTTACTTTAAAAAATACTATTAAAAGTATTAAAAAATGCCACTTGTTTCTGCCCTTTACCATCACAAATCTGTATTACTTTCCTCATTCAAAAAGTTGTTCCTAATTAGGGTATCTGTTTCTTGGTTCTGCTTTGGCTAATCAATATGACTTTTAAAAAATACATTATTAATATGTTAAGAATTTCATAGTTTCTTGATTACTGAAAATGACATCTATCATTGTTCTGTTTGTGATATTTTTAAACAGTTTATAAATCTGCTAGCAAACTGAGTACAGTAAAACATGTAGCATTTAGTCCTTCCGTTCATTAGAGACTCCTGGGAATCTCTATTCAATAAATGAGTAGCTATTGATAATTAGAATAAGATTATTCTTGAGAGACACAAGTAAATTTCTTGTGTTGCATTTATTTCTGTCTTTATATGGCTTGAACAGCAAAGTTCAATTGCAGTTGTGGACACACAAAGATGTAAAATTTAGAATAATCTTGCCATAAGTTTCAGCAAAAGTACCATGTGAAAATGTTTTTATGCACACGTAATTATGCATTTGTGACAATGAAGTAAATCCTTAAAAGGAACCTCTAATATTAAAATACCCAATAAAATACACACACAAAGGAACTACTTTCACATTCTGTTTGGATGTGTTTTCTAAACAATAAGCAGACTTTCTAATATTTAAAATTCAGAAGATTATATAAGCAGCAACCAAGGAAACATCAAAAGTGTTCCATATTAATTTTCAGGTTGACCATATCTTTTGTGTTTCCTAATTTTTTACCTGGCTAATTGTGGATAAATATATAACAAGAATATATTTTCATCATGATCATGTAAAGTTTTAAGTGAATATTTAAATAGACTTGAAAGCATTACATAGTTTTTCTTAATGTGGCTCTTAACTTCCTTTTTCTGATGAACTTTGCCAAAATTCCCAATGATACCTGCACATTGCCTCATATTTCTGGCTCTTTCGATACTGGAACACTATTATTTTAGGCTTTCTTCTATGACTTGGCCAAGAGTGCTGCGATTATGAAAGCTTATCTCAAGAACGTTACCAAGGCTCATTTCTCCCATACCCTAACTTCTCATTTAAAAAAAAAGTTAGAACAATCAGATAGCTTTGTAAAGAATCTTAAATTTAAAAAAGTTATGTAACAAAACATTTATTTCATTTTCTTCTCATGCAGGTGAAAATGAAGTTATAAGTGAATCTGCATTACTTTTTTATCATTGTCCAATCTTACAGTAAATTTTCTGTACAAAAATGAACTTAGTGTGAATTCATAGAGTTTGACACCCCTAGCCCAAACATGAGGTGAGAACCATATATTACACACACACACAAACATGGAAATAGAGTTTACTTTCTCTCCACAGTAAAGTGTGGATTTTATTCTGAATTACCTAAATGAAAACATGATAAAGTAAGATATGGCAGTCTGTGCTTAAAATGATTCAGATACTGATTTTTTCTGCAGTGAAGATGTGTATGTCAGGACTGGGGAGAATACTGATAAGAAAGGCCCTTTAGAAAAGCAAGAAATGGATACAAATCATGACATTTTCAGAACTTTATTTTATTTTAGTTTTTTATCTTCAGTTTTCTATAAAAGATGCTAATCAGATTACATTTTGCCATTCAGAAGTTATTATTAATCTTGCACTATTTTTCATAATATAGATATGAGAAGGCATATTAGCAATTTTAAGAGAAAGAGTTTCTTAAAAGGTCTTGCTCTTTTATCTTTATCACATATCACCTGAATGAGTTAGTTGCAAAATCCTTCCTTTCATGAGCCTTAGAAGTAATATAATTATATCTTTTGCTATACTTTTAAAAGACAAAAAACCTAACTTCACTTATGTTTGTGTCTGAGCCAAATTTGAAAGGATTACATTCTTAATCTTGACAGTCAAAGGAGACACCCCATGATGCTCTAAATGTTCCAGCAGGATTAAGGGGAGAGACTGCAGCTTCTCTAAGAGCTCTCCAGCCTGGCTTCAATATGCTCATTTTTCGATGGCGGGACAAGGCAGAGCAAAATCTCCAAGCCCTCCAAGTCTTTAAAGAAGTCAGATGTGTTGAAGTGTGACAATTATTAATTCATTAAGTTAGATAGAGGTTACTGTTGCATATTAAAAGATTTGCTTCTAACACATTCCTCCTTATATATAAATAAAAAGGACAGATCTAACAACATAAGTGTGTTTAATACAATAACCATAAGTAGAAGTTAAGCAATAAAAGATTTGAAAAATCTATAATAATTTATTCAATATCATATGCTCTGGGTTAATAGTTTTGCCATTTACCTTATTTTACGTTCATGATTTCCAAATTCATATTACCTAGGAATTACATGCAGAGATGCTTTCCAGCCAGGAAAGCACTAGGAAGCTGAAAGGCTTTGAATCAGTTAATCCGGTTCACTCTTGGCTTTGCTTTGTTTGAAAAAATAGAATCTTTCTCTTGTAACCTTGTTCAGGCTTGTTAAGGAGGCAGAAAGATGAATGGATGTGACTTCCTGCTTTGTCTGGTCTATCCTATTTCACCTATTTTTCTTCCTCTGTTTGTCTTTTTGATGTCCAGACCTGTGTGGAAAGCAAGCAGAGGAGAGTCCTTTTACTTATTATAAGTAAAAAAATTAAAATTACTACATAAAACCCTACTCTTGGCCTATGATATGTCCAAACAGATGCTGATTATTTGCATATGTTTTTAAGAAGCCTGTTCCTGAATACAGTGTATGTGTGTATATCTGCATTCATGTACATACCATTTCCTCATTTCACTGCAAACAGACATGATCTAAACACAGTTTTGGTTTAAAAATAGATACCTAATCCAAAATACATTATCAGGAATAATAAGTATGTTGTTTAGGTGTGCAAGATTTAGCACAGATACAAATTATATAATCAGCACAGAGAAAAATGATACAGAGAAAAGTCTACTTTAGAAACAATCCCTGCGGGAATATGCATATATATTTTTCTGTCTGTGTTGAGGTATTTTATATTTATTTGTACCTACAACTATATAGACTTGAACCTCTTTTAAGATAGGACTATACAATAACTGCTAAGTATCTTCACAGTTCACACTATGTAAAGATCAGAATTCCAAAAGGATCAGAGTAAAAGCATGACAATAATACATATTTGATCAAAATTCACTTGTACACTGAGAGATGATTGGCAGAGAACAAGCAGTATTAAGCACTCAGCCCTGCTCAGAGAAACTACACAGAATATGTAGCCAAGAATACCATCTGTTGAATATGAAATTCTTGGATCAAGACATTATAGATACATTTCCCCAAACAGCAGGGACAGAAGTCTTTCTGGAAACAAAATCACAACAGGGTTGCAGAAGTGCCAAGAGAGAGAGAGAGGCAAATAACTGTTCACTGCATTGTGGGGAGCAGACTTCCTTCCTGCTAGTGCAGACAGTGATTAATTACATGGCACGGTTTGGATGGTGGTAGTAAATAAACCTACAGCAGGTAGTCACTCTGTTCAAGGAATTTCTAAATCAATATATCAGCTACTAGCCATGGGTAGTTCAAAATCATTTTACCTTGTGTGGTGTCTCCCCCTTTATTTGATATCAGAATTTCTCGTCATCTCCTTCACTCATTATATTTTATAAAGATAATAAAATGATAGCTGTGTGGTATTTAATGTGAAGATTTGTCCTCTAGGTAAAATTTAGAAATAGTTCTACAGATTTCTATTTAGATCAATTATTCTTAGAAAGCATTTCTCTCTCTCTCTGTCTCTCTCTCTCTCCACTAAAATAAGCCTACACCTTTTATAGGAAAAAAGTTTTTAATCTAAGGTTGCACAGTTGTTGATATGAGAAGGACCTACACTTATGAGAGCCACTGTGGAATGATAGAATCGGTGACAGAGTGGAAGAAGTAGCAGGCTATTTACAGATGTCAGTGAAACACACTGCTTATTTAATGCTACACATTTAGAATAGCTGAAAATCAATACAGAGAGGACTAAGACTGATTAAATCAGAGATCAACTTCATTGTCTTTTTCTGATATTGAAACTAATTTTAGTCAAATATTTTATTTATACCCTAGAAATTTCTGTAGTTCTGTTCAGTTTCTTATAACATCGTACATTGAAAGTGTAGCACAGTTTATTATTATAACATCCACAAAGTACTCATTACTTAGAGGAAGGAATAGAAGATCCTAAAAAAAAGATACACTTTTTTAAAGCATTCTATGTGTATTGACTCATGTAATCCCTGAAACAATTCTAAGTATTAGATGTAGTTAGGATCCTTATTCTTTTTGTAACCACTAAAATAAGATTTTAGATAAAAGGCCATTGGTCACTCACTAAATTAATTTGAAACTAGCTGTCTTTCTTGAGATCCTGTATTCCTAATGACCTAGCCATGTTACACATTTTAAAAAACTATAGTAAGCCAGGTGTGGTGGCGCACTCCTGTAATCCAGGCACTTGGGAGGCTGAGGCAGGTGGATCACTGCAAGTTCAAGACCAGCCTGGGCTACAAAGTGAGCCCAAGGCCAACCTGAACTGCTTAGTGAGACCCTGTATCAAAAAGACAAAAACAAAACCAAACTCTTGGTATCCTTTAAATAAATTTTTTGAGCCCATAGATGTTCATAGCGAAGTCATTTGCCTTGCATGCTTCTATAAACTACCTGTTGAGGACAGTGGCTTGTTCTTAGCCATCTAGATTACCCTGAGAAGCCCATTTGCTCATTGTGATTTTGAGAGATTTGCCTGAAACTTTAAGCATTATTGTTAGTATTTCTACCAATAAACTTCAAGCAACAAGTGTACGCTCACCCAACAACTTGGGAGTACTCAGATTTATAAAATAATCACTTAAGTAAAGTTTGGTTACTTCACACTAATTTCCCCTGAAACTATAGACTTTGTCTTAGTATTTTATGCCTACCACAGACTTTGCTTTGTGCAGTATTTGTCAATGCTGTCTTTCTCTTTTTCTAACACTTTTAAAGCTAAGACAAATTATTTAATAGACTATAATTTCAACTTCCACTAGAAAAGAAGAATCACATGCAACTAAAATTAGTGATGAGAAAAACCACACTGTAAATAATGTGCTTTAGAAAACATATAAAGAAGGTGTGCTGAGCTTAGAATTTCTAGCTATGCCATCTTTTCAATATAATCGACTTGCTGAGTTAAATTTAACAATAATTGGAATTCCTTTCATCTATCTAGCAGAATGCAATAAAAGCTTCAAGCTAAATGTTTTTAATGATAAAATTAAAATATGCTTTTATGCTCCTGCAGTTATTCTAGTTACATTACACAGTATATCCTATACAACACTTCAAATATCTTATGTTCTGTGTATTCTGTCTTTATCTCTGACTATGATTTTTTGAGCTACATTTCTGAGTTGTTGCAAATGCCCTGTTTTATTATTCTGACTCAGTCAGAAAGCAGCTAAAAGTACTAATTGATTGCTTTAGATAAATAATTTCCTGGTCATTTATTATCTCGTGCACAGAAACACTTGTAATAAAAACAGAAAAAATCATATATGCATCTTAAATGTCATTATGTTATTTTGACTGTTTAAGGATTTTTTTTACTACTTTAGCAAAATTAAAAATGTTGGTTTTTATTCTCAGCATTACTTGTATGTGAAGTTGAGTGAGATTGTAAATTAATATCTGTACTAATAGGTGTTGTATTGAGTGCTGTGTATAAAATATCAAAAATGATTCAAATCATAACTGTATTTTTACATTATTCAACTCCCACTATAGAAATATTAAATCTAAATTTAGAATAGTAACATATTTAGGTATGTTTCCTCACTTGAAAATCTCTAAAGCCATTTATAAAAGCTCCTTATAACAATTTTCATTTTTCCCCATAATTCTACATAATGATGCTCTTTGAATAGTAATTGTAGCTAATGGAGAAGTAACATTATATTCAGAGAACCATCCACTAACTATCAGAGTCTTACAATAAGGAAAGATCCTAAAAATGACTATGTTAATGAGCTCAGCGTTTTAGCTTTTATACATTTCTATTGAGTAAAGTGAGCTAATTTTCTTTTACAGGCCACAGAAAACTTAGTAAGATTTTTAGAACTGCTTGTCAAGTGTAATTTGACCTAATAATTACTCCTAAAGATGTGATTAAGAAACACCTGACTCAGATGTCGTGTACATATGCAAACCACAAGTCATCACCCCTTCCTTGCCTTTGATTCCAGTGGCTAAACGCCAAGTCAGCAGGCTATGAAACAGGCTTTCAAGAGTAACATGCCTGATTATAGTTTATTCAGGTCATTGCACTTATGCCAAGTGGGTATAACAAGAGCAGGTCTTTTATGGATGCAGGCATTAAATATACACAGTATTTTGAAAGACTGTAGGAAAAAAAGAAAAGAAATTCTTTCCCTACCAAGAACCCTGTGAGGTGTCTTTAACATAAATGTTGTGTTGAGACTGAGAAAAAGTAATTCAAATAGTACAGCTATGTTAAAAGTGATATATAATCTAAGGTTGTACAATCTAAGAATGACAAAAATGTTTTCTTCCTCTAAAATTCATAGTCAGCATTTATACATGACTAGTATTTGTGAATCTCAGTTTAAAAACTGATAAGAAAATTACTGTTTTAAATGTGTTCTTGTTCTTTTGTCTGTTCTGCATTTATTGATTAATGCTTAAGTAAAGCTTAATTCCATACTATCTTTCCAGAATATCTATGAAAATTGTTATCCATATCAATTTTTATGCCTTCCAAAAACATATTATTTACGAAAATATTTAAGGGTCCAACTTTGAAGTTAAAAAATGTTTATAAAATACACTTGATAAGTGATATTATTTAGAGTTTTCTGCCTAATACAATGAACACTTTAAATGAAACATTCTTTTTTCTCATTGAGTATTAATAATGTGGAACAGTACTGCATATCTTAGTCAATTGGAACATGCATGTAACATATCTCACTAGCTCTCAAGCCCTTTCTCCCATTGATCCCATTTCCATCTCCTCCACCATGACAATGACCCCTTTCCTGACTTCACTCCAGAACCTTCATTTCAAACCTTTTATTTTTTTAAAAAGGAATTTTGATTCTCCAAAAATGTTTTTTCAGGACACACGCTCACTCGTCGCACCAGCATCTGCAGACAATGCTGTGAGCTTGGCTGTTGGCTAGAGGCCACCATGGAACATCATCCAGAGCCTCATTATCTAAGGAGGCATCCACGCCCATTAAAAATATTGACAGAAAATATTACGTGAATAATCAAAAGTAGATTTAAAGTGTACATCTTTAACCTTCATCTTTTTTCATTTCTTCACTGGAAAAGATTTTTAAATCTTTATGTGGCTTTTGCTTACATGATTCCAAATTCAACTTAGATATGGCCTTTTGCAAACAAATTGAAATATAAAAAGCAGAAAAAAATTTCCATTGGAAAGAAGCTCTAATTTCTACTTATGGGATTAGAGAAATAAACGACTGTGAATCAGTACATTATTTATATTATTCTTTTAGCAACTGGATTCATATTGATTTTTAAACTTTTATTAATAATCGACTTATGGTCTTCATTTTGAATGAAGCATACTAATATATTACTGAGATGAAAAAGATCAAAAAAAGGAGTTTGATATAAGAAAATACTTATATCCTTTTTAAATTTCCATTTAACTTTTAACTTATTGTAAGGAAAAAACAATCAAACTGTAATATGTAACTATATATAATATATGATTCTCTACAAGTTTATGAATAAAGTTTCTGCTTAATTCAAGAATTTCAGAACTCAAAAACACAGAAAGATTTTAGATGTATATAATTAAAGAGTGGATCTAAATGCTTGTATGATTAAAGGAAATGAACAATTAGATGTTTTAGGATAGTTGAATTGCGAAAGAAGAATCAGGATCAATCTAAAGTATTATGATTTCTAGTTTGGTGGTAGTTTTAGTAATCTCTTGTCAGAGGGAGTTTTCTTTCCCCATGCACATGTTCAGATTTTTCACATATTTTATATTACATGAAAAACTGCATAATTCCATGTTCTAAGAAGTGGCCAGTTCAGTAATGCTGTGAATTAAAGTTTCCTTATAAAAATAATCTATTTTCATATAAACATATATAACATACCAAAATGCACATATTTCTATATCTGTGAGAAATGAGGCTATCTTTCTCTATATAAACATAAAGACAAATATCAAAATATTTATCTTTGTTAGCTCTCAGTATTAAGTGATAAGTGAAATTTAAGCAACTTAAGCAATAGACCTTGAGAAAGGGGAAAAAATGATGAATGAATGAAAGCTATGGGCACAAGGTCAAGTTTTCATATAGTAACAATAATCACATTTTTGTTCTCCTGAGAGAGTTGGTCAGAGTTCTCTGAGACTAATATGTGAAAATCATAGTATTATCATTGAAAGGCCCTTTGGAGATAACCCAGTCCAATGGTTCTTAACTGAGGTTATGAGATGTTATGTGAATATAATGAGAGTTAAAGGTTCTCTCACTGGAAATTACACATTTTCCCAAAATTATAATTTTGCACATAATTCTGTACCCATTTCCAGGAATTCCAGATAATCCAGTCAATGCTAACACCTAATTTAAGAGATTGTAATCATTAAAAATTCACTTTTCAATAGACTGAGTAAGGAAATGCAGACTACTCACTTCCAGTTCCATAGACCTTTTCTTATAGCTTTAGTTTTCCAGCCTTTTGTACTAATAATGTTTAAACAATGTTCCCACTTCATGTTTATTTTCCCATTTTCTATGAATGAATGCAAATGAGTATGAGCAAATTTCAATTTCTACCATTGACTTGACCAGTTTTACTACCTAAACATAAGAGAAACATATGGTGCCCTTTTGTGTATATATGTGTCTTAGTCTCTCTGTCTGTGTGTTGGTGGCACTTTTAAAGCTCGATCTAAGCCAGGCTGCCCCACTTTTCTATTAATAGAAGATACTTCTGCATCTGTCTGCCAAAGAAGAATGTGCAGTAGGGAATCCGTTTTCCAGTGAGGGACACCTGGGTATTGTATTCTTCTATTGCTCACAAATATCACCTGATTTTCAAATAGGATGGGACAGTCTTTGTTGCAAGCCAAAAGGAATTATTTTGACTCTTCTACAAAAAAAGTTTTGTGACAATGAAAACATAGCAGGGACATTCATTTTCATTACATGTATTTCTTTACAATTTCATGGAATATCCAACACAGTACTCCTTACTTCCCTTTGTCTGCAGTGATGATGCAAAGGTCAGTTCTATTTATTGCATAACTCCTGTTTAAAAAAAAAAAAGATGTCTGATGACATTTGGTAGAGAAAAAATGATTTACAGCTCTCTTTCCATTTCTTTGTGCTCCTTATAAACATACATCTCTGGGAGTCTTTCTTGAGGTGATGGAATACTGTAACTGGATGTTTCCTGAGCAATATAAAGCACACATTTACCTTCCTCAGATTTATTTCGAAGTTGCTGCAGTGAAAATTCAAAGCACAGTAAAATTTCTGTGTCCATATAAATTACTTGGAAAAGTAGTCTTTTAACTTAAAACTCAAGCACAGTCTTTTTATAAAAGCATCAATGCAAAAATATCCACTACATAGTAAATCATTTTGATTCTTCCTGTAACAAACTTAATTATTCTGTGATCTTGGTGAAGTTATACTTCTGAGACTTCAGAATGCTTCAGTATAAGCCAAAAGTAACTTGTTTTCTCTACGGTTGTTTTGAGGATTGCGTGAGATAATCTGTATGAAAGCCTATGTAAACAACATAAAATATGACAAGATTGCAGAAGCTGTTTAAAAATCTGCTATTGTCATTTGAATCTATCACCACCTGTTAACCTGAATCTTTAAGGGATCTTTAAACTTCAGTTTTTCTATTCCAGTTCATGGTAGACAAGTTTTGGAAGATGTGAGTTCAAGGTTTATGTACAACTATTTTGAGGGACATAGTGTAAGATGCATCTGTACAATTTCCACATCGTCAGAATAGTGACCACAAAACTTGCCTTTCTAGTGACCTAAGAAAGACTGAATGAAATGTGTGTGAAAACCACTGGTAAATAACCATTCTTAAAGAGAAAATAAAGTGATAGATAATATCCTTTCAAATCTCTAAGTAAAAAAAAAATCATCAAAACCAATTCATTTGGCTGAACCAGAATTAGAATTTGCTCATGTATCTGTAACAATCTCTAGAACAGAAATATTCCAGGTACCCTGGTATGTAGCTGAACCAATCCATTTAGATTCTGCATTAAAAAGACAGATAACTGTATGACCACTGCCTCACAACCTACTACATCAGGACATGTAAAAACGAATCAATGAAAGGCTACATAAAGGGCAAAGCAGGTCTTAAAAACTGAAAAATCTTCACAATGGATTGTGAGGAGAAATGTGCATTCCTTGGTAAGAAATGTTTTAGTTTATCCTGCAGAATCACAGACAGGTCACACCGAGATAACGGAAAGCATTGCTGATAAACAGAAGCAAATCAGTAAGGCACAGTGGCACTGGGAGCAGTTTCACAGCATCTCTTAGAGGCAAATGGAACCAGGCAGAGCTTTAGCAAAAATTCTGCCCCTCAACCAGACACCGCTGATAGTGAACACATCATCAAAACAGAAAAAAATATATATGTCGTTTAGATGAAGGCTGTGCTTCTAAAACATGGCCTGCAGC
The DNA here is from genome assembly GCA_004027455.1 of Hydrochoerus hydrochaeris. Classification (NCBI taxonomy): domain Eukaryota; kingdom Metazoa; phylum Chordata; class Mammalia; order Rodentia; family Hydrochaeridae; genus Hydrochoerus; species Hydrochoerus hydrochaeris. The sequence goes on along the minus strand of PVLA01000200.1, from coordinate 518,437 downwards.
CAAAGCAAATTTTCTTTAAATCATTAAACACATTCAGGTTAAGTTTTATGATCTTCATTACCAGAAACATTATGCTGAAGGAATGCATTATTTAGAGTTTAGGAGTTAGTATCAAATGCCTGCTTACCATATTATTCCTCTGTTATTTGAAAAGACAAGAACCTGGACTTTAAATATTGATGATCAAACTGGTAATCTTTTTTAGGAAAGGTGTAGCTGTGAGGTGAAAAATCAAACACAGTAACTAGGTTTATATTTGCAGAAACAGGAAGACCTTGACCTGCAGGAAAGCCAAAGATATAATAGAGAACTGAATTATAGATCTACTAACAGGGCATTTTTTGTGGTCGCAACTTTAGCTTTAAATACCTCTGATGCTATTTCCTTTCCTTTTATTTTAGGCTATTAATTGTGGTAATGGGAATTGGTCCCAGGGTAGATTTTGTAGCTAGCTTAAATTATATTTCTCTAGTCTAGCAAGTCCCTCCCTGCCACCTTCACTTTTACTCGGGAGTATTCAATCGGACTACGATTAAGGATAGGAACCAAGGCAATGGAAGCAACTCTGTAGGAGTGCCTACAGGTGCTTTTATAACTTTTCTATTTCTACTGGGAATTGACTCACTGTCCTCAGAACTGCTCTCTGCAGGCCTTTCGATGAAGTCTTGCTTCTTATCACACAACTGTGCTAGTTCTGTCTTCCAGAATCACTGCTGTTAGTGTCTTCTGTACGAGTCTCTGTCTTACACTCTCTCTCTCTCTCTCTCTCTCTCTCTCTCTCTCTCTCTCTCTCTCTTTCTCTCTGTGTGTATGTGTCTCTCTCTCCCTTCATAGTAAAGCATTATAAAAATCATTTTATTTAAAAATGATTTTACTATCAGTATTTATCTTAGGTCACTCTGTGTCGCTATAACATAGGTTCAGAGATTTGAGTAATTGATAATAAAGACAAATTTATTGGCTTGCAATCTGAGACTGATGGAATGGCATCTGACAGGAATATTTTTGCTACATATTTCCATAAAGAAAAGACAGGAGAGGGACAGAGAAAATAAGAAACTAGGCAGAGTGTGTCTTTGGATAAGGAATGCACTCTAGGATCATGGCATTAATTTCTTCCTAAGGGCAAAGCCCTCATCATCTCTTAAAGGTTTCACACTTTAAGAATATCACCTTGGCAATTCAGTTTCTAACACATAAACTGTGATGACTTATTCTAATTATTTATCAAAACATCAAAAAATGCTGGAGAGGCTGTGGGGAAAAAGGAACTCTTCTGCACTGTTGGTGGGAGTATAGACTAGTGCAACCACTGTGGAGGTCAGTCTGCAGATTCCCCCAAAAGCTGGGACTGGAAGTCCTATTTGACCCAGCTATTCCACTCCTAGGCATATTCCCAGAAGAACTGAAAACATCTTACCACAGTGATATATGTGCACCCATGTTTATAGCGGCACAATTTGTAATAGCCAGATCTTGGAAACAACCTAAGTGCCCATCAACTGAGGAATGGATAAAAAAATTGTGGTACTTTTATACAATGGAGTACTATTAAGCTATAAAGAATGATCACACTGAGATATTTATAAATAAATGGATGCAACTTGAGACCATACTCATAAGCTAAATAAATCAAACTCACATGTATAAATACAATATAGTCTCCCTAGTGTAAGAAATGGTAAGAGTGCATAAGATTTTATGGTAATCATGGTTCCCCATTATATTTCTTTGAAGTCTTATAATGTTCTCACTCATTGGTTGGAATGGTTTTATTCTGTTTTGTTTGATCTTATTATGTGTAATGGAATGAACAGCTACTTTGATGAAAACGACAATACGGCAACCATTAGTGATTTAATATCATCTTGCTTTGAAGTCCTACCATGGTTTTGTTCTTCTATTACAATTGGTTCTATCATGTTGTGTCTTATTGGATTTTAATATGTGTAATAGTATAAACAATTTTTTATGAAAAATGAGTTATTATAGTAGCCATTGTTCATTTTCTGTTATTTGGTTCAGAATGCCCTGTAATACTTTCATTCTCTTGAATGGTTTTATACTATTTTGTTATGTTTGATATTATTGTGTGTGAAGCTATGCTCAGTTATTTCAAAGAAAGAGACATTATGGTAGATACTGTTACTATCCGGTTGTTTTGTTATGGAGTGCTGTGTTGCTTACATTGCTCTATTCTGAGCTGCTTTGTTCTGTCCTCTTATGTTTTATTCTCTTTAAAATAATAAAAAAAATCATTTCTGAAAAGTGAAGACAGCCTTATCCGGACAAAGAGTCAAACACTGGTTCAATAGAATTTGGCAGTGGAGTCATCAACTGAGATATTCTGAGAAGGAAATAATATTCTTTTAAAACAAAGAAAGAAAATAAGAACTCCTGTACAGCAGTATGGCATTTAGGCAATTATGTTAATTTGTACCTTTGCTTAGTGCTCCTTCTAATTATTAGTTTAGTGCTTCTTCTGATAATTATTACAGAATATTTTCTTGCATTTGACTTTTCATTGATATACTGATTCTTTGTGAAACAAACAAAGTTGGACAGAAAGTTTAAGCAGATTATTGTATTACATATGTAAACCTGACACTTAGCACCATCAGACTCTTCATTTTACCGCATGTCTAGTTAAATAGAAAACTCTGATATGGAAAGAATCTCCCTACCCTTATAAACCCCAAATAAAGACTGAAATATTACACACCATAATCTCACTGATAATGTCTTATTATCAATTGTCTTTATAATAAATTACTCAAATCTCTGATCCTTTGTTGCAGCAACACAGAGTGACCTAAGACAAATACTGATGGTAAAATAATTTTTAAATAAAAATAAATGATTTTTTTACAGTGCTTTACTGTGAAGAGAGAGAGACAGAGACAGAGAGCCTTGTTCAAAAGATACTAACAGCAGATATTCTGAAAGATAAAACTAGCACAGTTGTATGATAAGAAACAAGACTTAACCATACAACATAAACAAATCATATGCACAGAAGAAATCATAGTGTTATCAGTTTTTTTTAGTATATAATGCTGTTCTCCTTTTACAAGAGATATGGTCTTTATAGTGGATATAGCTGTGCTATTCAAGAAAATCTATTTTATGTTTACCTTCCTCCAAGTTTGAGCCACCTATCCAAGACAGAAGAGTATGTTATCAAACTTACATGAAATAGAGTGTTGGGTCACTGCCTCCAGAAGGGGAAAAATTAGGAGCAATTAAGAGATATAAAAAGAACCTAAAGAAGAATCTCCTTTTCATCTTGTCTCAAAATACTAGGTAATAGTAGACTCTCTCAATGAAAGAGTAGTAAATTTAGAATTTATCTATGTAGCATATAATCAACCTGTAAGATTTATAGCTTCACAAATTTAAGTCTGTGTCTAGAGTTTAAAACAAATCATTTCATGGCTGTAAAAATTTAAATGATAGTATAGGAGTAATTAAACTTCATGCTTTCAGGCACAAATTAATACATGGGCAAGAAAACATTTTTCTAGAATACGGTATAATTTAAACACATTGTTTAGTTTAAAGCTTAGATATTTGTCAGTGTAATCTTTATTTTCTGTTGTAGCATGCAGTTTGTTATTGAGTTTATCGTGTCCTCAAAATCATGAGCAAAACAATGAATAATTTCAGTAAAAGTACATAAATGATCGTTGTGAAAGTATCAGTCAATTTTTTGAATTCATTGCCATTCATCAGTAAATTATTCTATTAATGTGTATATGCATGCTTTTTCTGATGTATATAGAAATATACACACAGAGAAAGAGATCCTGACACAGAGAAAAAGAAAGAAAAATAACTTTTCTAGTCTCATCCTGGTTTCCACTAGTGACAAAAGAAACATATATGTATATCAGCCATTTCTTAGACAATGTGGGAGTCAAATATTTGTTTTTAAGCATATATATATATATATATCTACCTTTAAATACATAAATAGATATAAGCTTGTTTAGTTAAAAGGTAAGCTAGAATTTATGTACTTTTACATGTTTACTTTTCTTCTTTCCAATGTTAATTGTAATAAGGATCTTTCTCTTGTCTTAATTTGAAATAGAAAATTTCTTTTAAACTAAAACAGTTAATCAACAGCCAACATATTTAAAGTGTATTCCATGGTTATTTTATTCTTAGGAAATGTATGTTTCAAGAAAAGAAAATTCATAATACAAATAAATTATTTTCTATGAAAAGTCTTTAAGGCCAATGATTTTCCTCATAAACTATACTTGGGAAAACTATAATCCAAGGTCCTTTATGTACTTCTACTTAGGGAATCCTTTGCTTGTTTCTTTTCTATGAGAGAAGACAATAGAACCAAGATCTTGAATTTGTGACCCAACAACTTCTGATTCCCTACCTGACTGTGTTACCCACATAGACAGGCTAGAGCAATCAGTTAGCTTTCCTCTTCCTGTTATAAAATTATACTACCATATTTTAGGATGTTTTTATTTAGAGTCCTCAGGACTGACCACTGGAAAATGTCAAACTTAATCATAGGCTATTTTTGTGAAATGCAATTTTAGCACATTTGAGTCAATGTTTAAAAACAGTACATAATAACCAGAATTACCATGTGTTGAGCACCCATTTTGTACAAGTTTTATTTATTACATATAATCTTAACATTACTGCAACATCAATGTTATTATGTTCAGTTTGCAAGAACTCAAAGAGATGGGATATTTTTCAGAGCTACAAAGCTAACCATCCTTAGCAATGGTTAGAAGAACACTATCGTCATGGCTCTTGGTTCACATCAGTTCGATATAGATATATACTTGGCCAGCACTTTAATATACCATGTATTAGTTTGTAAGGGCTGGTCAAACAAACAAAATTTACTGGGAGAAAAAACAAAAAAAGGATTTATTTTTCTGACAGTTCTGGAACCTGGAAGTCCAAGACTAAAGCTTTATCAGGCTTGGTTTCTTTTGAGGCTTGTTTCCTTGGCATGTGAGTCACCTTCTTGCCATGACCTCATATGACCCCTTTACTGGTGGCTCATAATCCTGATCGTCCCTCATCTTCTTACACAGACACTAGTCCTATTGACTAACAGCCTCACCTTTGTGAACTTGTATCACCTGATTTGCTACTTTAAAGGCCCTATTTCCAAACACAGTCACATTTTTGGTTAAGATTTCAATGTATGAATTTTGCATTGACAGAATTTAGCTTACAGCACAGAGGAAGAAATAATTTCATTCCCAGAGATATAATGTGAGTGAGCGGTATGCTCTGTTATAAGGCACAGAATTTTAGTTTTTCAACCTAAAAAAGAGAAAAGAAGAAATCACTGTTGGCCTGCATTATGGATCTGAAGTGGGCTCAATCTTCCTTCTGGGTAAAATGGATAAATGGATTCACTTTTTCCAAGCCCCATGTGTCTCCCAGGGGTTGTGAGTTTAGCTGTCCTGTTTGGCCCAGAATGCAGATCATACACTGAGAAAAATGTCAAAGTAGCTAGAACCTATATGCATTTATCATAAATAGCAAATTTAAAAATGTTCATTAATGTGTGGGGATATAGCTCAGTGGCATAAGTGCCTGCCTGGCAAGTGCAAGGTCCTGAGTTCTATTCCCAGTACCAAAACAAGAGTACAAAAATAAAAAGCAAATACATACATATCTAATATATTTAATGAATATGTATTCATTTAATATTTACTAAATGCAAGATATAAAGTGGAGAAAATGATCAAGGATTTTGCACTCAAGAACCACAAAAACACAATGATGTTCTTATAGATACCTATAAAATGCATCACAAATAATTTATTTTTTGTTTCTTGTGTTAAGAACTGAGCTACATTATCTGTACTTCTCACTAAGACTTGAGGAGAATGCTGTTTTTTCTTACTGCATGTGAGAGAAAATGGAACCCCTAGAAGCTGAGAATCCTCCTCAAGACTAAGAAGCTATTTTCTCTCATTGCTAAGCTCTTGCTCTTGTTCACTGTACCAACTGACAACCTGAAATATGAAATGATGACTTAAGCTGTGTCTTCATGAGCATTTGCAGGAATGTATTGTGAGTGCTTTTTTTTCACATGTGCCTGTCCTTTCTAGAATGACAGAGTGATCAGGTTTTCTTTATATAAGTGGTATGTAGCCCTGTGCCTATGACTTGACATCAAGGTACATGCTATCAGTAGTAAAAGGGAGAAGTAAAGACAGGAAGCAAGAAAGGGGACAAGTTAGGGAAGGAGTGAGGGAGGAAGTCTGGTGAATAGGACTCTCACACCTGCTACTTCTGCTGTGTGTATGTTACGTAAACACCATCCAGCAAACACACACAAACGCAGACCCATGCATGTAAAATGTAGCTTAAACAGAAGTAAAATAATTCCAGTTTTTTTTTAATTCCGAAAAATGCCCAAGGAAAATGTAAACACTTAGAGCTGAAGGTTAAATGCAAAGTAGAGTTGTACAGGTAATTTTGTTAAAGAGCAGTTTAGCTGAGATGTGGCGTGCAATAAGGAGATTGTGATAGCCAAACAGGTTTGGAGAAATACAGTGGGCTAGAATGTAAGGAAGAATCAAACCACAAAAAAAAGATTAAGTATTTATGTAGGCAAAGAACTTCAGTACAGTAAGACCCTGATGAGGTAATCAACCCTAGTAGAAATGTGCCCTCTGTTCCTATGGAAGTCCAAATGCTCCTGATAGAATATAGGTGTCATGAAGTAGGCATTCAACCTGGCACATAGTTACAATGGGAACTAAGAGTAGGATTTTAGAATTCCTGGCATTTTAGGCATAATCTAGTTTCATTGCTTTGTTTTTAGAGAAAACTGGGTGGTAGATAAATTAGTAGGAGCTAATCCAACTTTAAGGAGCATTAAAAAGTGACAGAAGTGGGTCCCAGGTCTCCTGGCTCCCTCTGTAGAGTTTTCCCACTCAAGTCCAATTTTCCAGACAAATCATAAGTGGATGAGGCAGAGAAAAAAAGCTGTGATATAAATGGTTTGTACTTAAAGAAAAATGCTCTTTTATCTAGATAGTTCTGCACATGCATTTGCTTATATCTTTGGCATGTGGAAAATTGGTTTCTTAATCTCCAGAGAAAAATTGTTAATTTTTGCCTGGAGCATTCTCTCTGCTGATTCCTATCAGAATAGTTGCAACTCTAAAATTAATTTTACCCTATTTGCTGTGTTGGCTGTAATGAATCATATTCAAAATCACCAAAAACTTATACAAAAGGCTGCATAGAGGAGAACAAGATTCATTTGGTTTTTCCAAGCTGCTTCTCTGTTGATTATTACGACGTAGCATATTTTCATCTCTTATTCTCATTTGCATGAAAATTCATATAGAAATGAAACTAATGTATTAGGGGTTTTGGAAAAAATTTAAAGTCAATTATACTCTTGAAAGATTTATAAAAAATAAAGTGAGTTTAAATTTGAATTGTCAAAGGAAATTTTACATGCATTAAGCACTCTGTAAAATCCATCATATGTATTTAATTATGTACTGGGTTTTGAACTGCTATTTTAAAAGTGGTATTTTTACTTCAAAAAAAGATTTTTCAGTGAACTTACTCTATACATCACTTTAAATTATACTTGTAAGTATAATTCAGATAGTCTTATATTTTAGTGAGAAAATTTGGAGGAGGGATGTGTATGTATGATGTTGCTCTTACACAATGAAATTTTTTTCTCTCTCCCTCTCTCTTTTGCTATAAGCATACTCCAGAAAGAAGCAATTAACAATTGTCACATCTGTCTAAGTTCAAGTGCCTTAAGCCTTGTATATTTAGGTGTACGGAAAACCTAACTCTTTGTTATCACTTAGATTCTTTACCCAACATGAATGTTGAATTTCTGCATATTTATAAGTATGAGAAGTCTTATATTAGCAGAGTAAGCATTGACCTTTAATTCTTCCTTTCAACTGAAATGTTTCAAAACCGAGCAAATTATAGAAATGCATTGAGCACACCTTTCTTAAAATGCAAGGCACTGCAAACCACACTGAGGGATTCAAAGATATATGAGATCATCTCCATGTGTTCATGTTGCATCTGTGCACTCACAGGGTAAAATATGTATGAACCCAGGCATAATTCTCTATTACAAATGAAAGGACCTTGTAGGAATACATTGCCTTAACAAATTCATCTCTTTATGCATGAAAACTTCACATGGCTCTGACCCTAATGACTTAAATATTACCCAGGTGGAGCATTTCTCAAGGCTTATTCATGTTTTCATATCTTCCAGTAACAGAATTATTTAAAATGGAATATGATGTTGAGAATTCCAGCAATAGGCATCATTCTTTGAATTATTATTTAAAATGAAAACTGGTATGTCAGGTAGTCCAAACATATAACCTCTTCTAAAATATTTTTAGTTTTTTAATATTTTTAATTTTACACTTGTCTAGCCCAAATAATATCCTAAATCTAAAGTAAAAATATAACCTGAAATCAGTCTAAACCAAGTGCAAAATTTAAAAATGAAATGCCACTGAGATTGAGACCATTAAGATTAAGAGAGAGGCAGTGGTCTTGGGAGCACCAGTGTTAATAATGTATATTTTCTGTGAAAGTCTAATATTGAAGAAAGCATTTGTAAACAAAATAAAGATTTACTAATGGTCAGCAAAATAATAGTCAACTATTATGGTACAAAGATAACATGCATGTGTATCTGTGTATATAATTAAAACATGCAACTTTTAAATGATTTTTGACTTGTATAATAGACACAGCTTTATTGTGAGATCTAAATTATTCATGTTTAATAATACATGACTTGCATATTTGTTACACAGTACTCTAATAAAAATATAATCTAATTTGCATAATATGTCACTGAAATATTAATGATCGGAGATAACTTTTGTGTTTTTTTAAATTTATATTTATATTGCTATTTCATTTAGCAGATAGAGAAAATATACTTTGTCCTGTACTATCTTCATACCACATATTTGTACATGTTTCCTTGCAAAACATATGACAGATTGTCAACCATTCCACTTTGATAATCATATTACTTGAGAGATATTAGTTTTATACATTTATTTTCTGATATTTCCCTGAAACATTTCTATAATTAGAAATTTTCAAGAACATTGATGGAGATTCTATTTACACTGCAAACAATTTTTTAAATGTTTACAAAATAATAGCAAATAAATGCCCATTACATATTCACTACTCAATTTTCTTTTTAAAAACTGTTTGATTTTCTTTGGCTTATTATGACTTTCAGCATCATTGCCAATCTCATCTTTATTAGTGTCTCTTACTTTCCCTGTTTTCCCTCTATGTGAGCTGCCAACACATCCTTAGTTGATTGGTAAATTGTCTCTTATCACGCTGTCTCTTTTATTATACAGAATGTTCCTCCCAAAACAGAGCTCACCATACCACCCACTTATTTAGAAACATTGGTTATCATATTGCTTGACTATTTTGGGATTTCTAAGCATAGCCCTGAAGACTATTAACTAATTTTTTTTTCATTTCTAAATTTGTTCTCCTTCTATAGTCTGTATTTTCCATTCTTAACCTAAAAATAATGCCTTTTCTTGCCTGCATGTATCTACTTCTGCTACTCACTTGCCTGGAATACTCACCACCAACCCACTCCATTCTTTTACTTTGCTGAGCACTAATCGGCCATTTCAAAATCCAGATTGTGTTAGCTTTTCATTGTTGTGACAAAATACCAAAAGTAAACAACTTAAAAAGGAGAGACTTATTTGAGCTCATGGAGTCAGAGGTTTCAGGATACACTCAACTGGCTCTAATGCCATGGAGCTGTGAGGCGGCTGACCACCATCATCAGAAAGGCACAATGAAGGAGACGTGCTCAATTCATGGTGGTCAGAAACAGAGAGGAGGAGAGAAGAACAAGATGCCTGCTTCCAGGTCATGATCACAGTGTTGTTTGCTCCAACCATCCCCTCCCACCACCCCAAAGCCTATTCAGCTGTGAGTTCAGCAGTGAATCAATGCATTAATGACACCATCACCTTCCAAAACAACTTTGAATGGATGAGCATTTTGAGAGACATTTTTTTCATCCAAACTGTAACACAAATTAGATATCAGTTCTTCAAGGAGAATTCCTCCCTGAGACATGGACATCTGTATCATACTGCTTTGTGCATTGTATTTATAGTTTTCTCAGGGTTTGTGTTGTGTAGGACTGTGAGTTTTACACTGCAGCACCAGGTCTGTTTACTGTTCTTTTACCACTGCATGCAGAGTAATGGTTGTAATACTAGAGCTGCTTATAGAGAAGCTATGAGATTTTGAGTAAATGATTCCTCCCTAATTGTACCATTGTAATTTCTGCCTATTATATTTAAGGCAACTGAAGAAAAAAAAAAACTTCGTTGTCTCAAACACACATTTTCTGTCTTTGACTTCTGTCCTCTAACTGGGAAGAAATCAGTTTCTTCTTATTGGTAAATGGTATCCATTACTTAATTGAATCAACACTTAGTATTTTTTGGTCAGGATTTTATCAGTTACTATTGTGTTGTTCTTTTCTAAGAAAGTTTCTAGGTATTAAAACACATTACCATGCATCTGTCTTCTCCAACTTTTTTTGAGCAACTACTTATAATGATTTAAATTGCAGGACTATGTGCCTAATAAGCTTTCTGTTTAAAATCCTCACACTGAGCTTTCTAAGAGCGACGTGGTCTACATGTAAACTCTTTGCAAACAGCATCTAAATTACAGGCAGAGACACACATTAGGAGCTGCCAGAATTGTGTTTGTTGTGACTGCCTGGTTAGCTGCTGCTTGAACAGCTGAAGTATGGTGTATTGATCGATTACTGCCAGCTCAAACAAGGAGTATGCCAACCCTAAAGGGAAGTGAGACTTGCATTCAAAGCTGGATTGGGAAAGTTTGGCTGGGATAAATGGTGAAAGGGTGGGTTACTCTTTTGAATATGAAGGCATCAATGTATTTTTTAAAATACATGAAAATCTGTATGTGATATTTCAGGGATTTCCTTTGAACTTGATAAAATGGGAAAAGTTTTCACTTTAACGCAAAGGATGGTGCCTGCCTTTATATACAAAGTGGGGTGGGGAATGAAATTACGTGTTGAAAATGTGCAGTTCAGCAACTGAGAATATAGCTCAGCTGCACAGTGCCTACCAGGCATAGTTGAGGTCATGAGTTCAATCCCATGTACAAAAAAAAAAAAAAAAAAAAACCCTACAAAAATTGCAGTTCAAAACTTAACTTGGAACTGAAGCATTTGCTCTAACTGTGTGTCATACTGCTTTTACTTCTTTGTACATAAGGACACTTTGAATATAAAGCTATTAACTGAGTTTTATAACAACTGTACAAACTTATATCTTAAGTTTCATTCATATGAATAACTATAGTAACAATAGTATACAGAAAATAAAGTGTATGTGGATGAGTTTTTAAGTCAGGGTTTTCTACTTCAAATTCTGTCTGTATGGAAGACAGAAAAAGGACTTGCAGAACATTCTAAAAAGTGCTCCAATATACATAAGTGCTGTTGTGCAGGAGAGTGAGACGCTTCCAGACTGGAGAGCCCATCTTTGGTCTGTATTATCTGTAGGTCTCTTTGCTCTACAGACTCACTCTTCTCCAACATCAACAGCAACATTCCTGCAGTGCAGAAATAAAGATCATTTTTAGACTCATAGCTTCTACAGGTAATGTACGTGTGGTATACTTGAGAACACTCACACAGCCTAAAATCTATAATTTTAGCCTCCTCAAATGATAGATAGCAGGGATATTGTGTTGAGTGTTGTGCTTTAAAATAGAAACTAACATAAATAAAATAAAAAATATGGTAAAGGCAACAATTGATGTTCCAGTCGTGTGGTATTCTCCTTTCTTTCTTTCCTATTGATCTTGTACTGTGCTGCAAAATGCCTTTCTTGAACACTTGATATTTATAAAAATGTTCAAATTTTATATTAGGAATCATACAGAAGTTCCTGCAATTACAGATTTTTTTATATGCTGGTACAGAGAATCCACTTTTCTTCCTTAAATTTGTGCAGTCTGCTGACCACCAAGTGTATCTTAGCTATAGAATAATGCTGTTCCTGCTGTAAGCATGGCTGTTGCTGAATGAGATGAAGGGAGATTTCCCTGCATCCTCTGGTAATGAAAAGGAGGTTTTATATCATGCTCTACAGAGTGAAGAGTCACTTCCTAATTGGGCTTTGTGCTAAAAGTAGTTCTGCCTTTGAGCAGAAATATGAATGTCATGATACTTCCTATTTAACATTATTATGCATACTTCCTGGCCCAGAAGGCCCCAAATTGACTATTTATTTCACATCAATTGCTATGAAATTATTTGTAGCAGAATATAAAACAAAACAGAAAATCAGTGAGTAAAATGACCTTACTTGTCTTGAAGTGTATCCACTAGTTCAGAAATATATTCATTGGAAACAGTGTTCTCTTTTAGAAAATAATTGATGAAACCATGTGAATTTATCCTGAATATTAGTCCATAGATTAAGATATTTAATTAAGGATGATCATCTCAGCCTTTTCTAGTAATGAATTATGATTCTAATAGTTTTTAAACTTTTCTATCCTATTTATAACTTATACCACCTTTCAGATAATTATTTAAGATAACTACTCAGTATGTGAAGTTAATACCATTTATATATTATATGTATATATATATGTACATTTTAATTTTAAAGGTATTTTTCATAAATTCTCCTTCAGAAGTTTAATCTATCTACAATTTTCTTACACATTCAGCATAGAGTATATATAAGGTAAAATTACCCAGGAAATCTTTTTTTATAACTAGGCACTAAAGTATACAAGTAATGACATGAATCCATGGATGATAGAATGTAAATTGAAGGCTAAATGGTGATAGAAATGCATTTTGCTTTTGCTTCTTTTTTTTCTTTCTCACAATGAAGCAGGAAAGTATGATACAAATATATGTGATAGAAGGCCCATTAACTGGCATACAAAGTCGCTGAAGCATTGGAGTTCAGCAGAGAGACCAAAGACATGTAATGAGTGTGAGAAAGCTGTTTGATAATTAGAATGAGTCAAAAGCAATCTCACCACCTGCTTTAGCTTACATGGATGATAGGGGAAGGAAAATGTTCTTTGCTTCTGAGACAGACACAGGACATCAGTCAAAGTGATAAGAGATGTCAGTATAATATTCCTCTGAGTCAGTTATCAGGGAGAGTTAGACATCTGTGATGAGAGTTTCTAACCTTTTTCTTTGCTCCAGTTTTACTTTGGGCTTTAGGGCAATAGAATCCATATCAATATATATCTTTAAAAGTGCATGGTTCTTTGTTGGGAGAAATAAAAGTAGTTTATGATCTAGTGGGAACAACATGCTCTTTGAAATCAGAAGAATGAAAGACTTTTATTTTTTTGTGGTGTTAATGTGAAGAAGCAATTTATATTCCTTAAAATAGGGGCAAAATTACATTTCTCATAGGAATTTTGTAGATATTTATAGTTAAATGTATGTGAATATTTGTAAGGAATAGCTTGGCTAACAAAGGAATGTTGTTAGGTATTAAATTTACATCAAGGAAAGCCTAAATATCAATCTTTTTTATGCTAGTAAAATGAACCAAAGCTTAGAAGTACAATCTTGATATAGTTCTGCTTCATTTTTATTTCATTGTAGTTCCCTTCCCTCTTAAAGAAAACAAATTTGCATATTATTAATGCCAACCAAAAAAACACTTATTTTAAAATTAATTTCTCTCCAAGTGAACTACAGACCACGGCCATGTTTCTGATCAGTAAAATCAGTAAAAATCAATTTATGATATCAGTACAATCAGTTAATATTCCATATATTGGTATGTCCTAAACTACTAAAAATGATTCTCTCTTTTTCAATATGGAATTTAGTGTAATAAATGTGAAAACATTCTAATGTAAGAAAAATGCTAAAGGCTACTGATACATGATGACTTTTTTTAAAAATAGAGCTACAACCACAGCACACTGTAACATAAGGTGTACAGTAAAAATAGATACTTTCTGACTTATGGGAAAGAGAGAAGAGTGAAAGGATGCAATGTTTTTAAAAATTTCTCTTAACTAAGTTAACTGCCAACTCAGTAAACCTATGTTTGGGCCATGTAGGTTTCCACCAGCCTCAGTGGAAATTCCAAAAGGAGAGACAAGCCTTGGTTTTATGATTTCATAGACACCTACCTTGTACCTGAAAAGGTAGGACTCACTGTTGCTCTCATTATTAGGGAGAAGATTAAGTAAAGTTATTGACTTAAAATGTTGAGAGCTTGCTTACTTAGCGATTATAGAGAATTAGAGATATAATGTGTTATCCAGGGTAGATTTATTCATTCTAACAGATGCTTGAAATCATCATATGTGTTAGTCATTTAAAGAGGAAGGACAAGATGGGCAGACAAGGTTGTCACACGTGCTATGCAACGAATGGCATAAAGACATAGTAACTTCAAACAGTAAGCATTGGTTGTCGAGTGGTCTAGGCTGTAAGATGAGAAGGTTCTGCTGGGCTCACTGTGAGACCATGATCCACTTCAAGTTTTCTGAGAGTTGATTATATGACCTTCTAAGTCAATAGGGTTATTCTGTCCCAACAGGCTAGCTCAAGTTTGTACTCACACATCGGTATTGTTGCATTCAAGTGCTCTACCTGATGTTGATAATCTAAGTGATGGATTTATATGTTATTTTTCATGTGTCTGTAACATGAAATTCCATTACAATCTTTTTTTTTTTTGTACCAGGAATCAAATCCACTACAGTCTTAACTTGGACTCACTGAAGTTTTCAAAGCTATTATAAATATTTAACTTCAGCATAAACTGTGTTGTGACCAAAAGGGAGTATGGTCCATTTGAAGGCTCAGTGTTGTTCATCAGGAAAGGAAAGATTATATAACATAGCAACATCATAAGCATGGCATTTATTGCATACTAACAACAACAACAACAACAAAAGCCTGACTACCTATGCCTATTCTAAGTACATTCTACGCATTTGCTTTCATGGAATACCTCAAAAAACCAGGGAAGTAGATATATTTTTAGCACAGTTTGGAGCTCATGAAATGATGACAAAAAATTATTTAACATTTTCCAAGGCTTCATATCTTATTGGTAGATCTATGATTCACAGAGACTGTGATTCCTTGGTAACACATTTAACATCCACAATATACTGCCTCTCCATGTAAACAGCCACTTAAGGAACTAATCATTTACCATTGATTATTTAGTGTTTCACTGCCAAGAAACGGATGCCAAATATTTATGTGTAACCAAGATTAAGTTCAATTAGCAGATCTTTAATGCCACTGAAGTTTACCAGGCCTGGAAAATTTAACAAGAACTATGGAGTATAGAATGTATTTATTCAACAAAGATGCTTAGAAAAAAAGACCAGAAACAGCTAATTAAATATCTGCTAACACCTTCTAAGTTTTGGATTGTGTTCAGAATTTCCTGGCAACTGCTTTGCTTAGTCATCTTTTTCTGGAAAATATATGCAAAGTTTTTGTTTGTTCAATTATGGAAACTAAGAGACATGAAATTACATTACATAGAAGTAAGGAGTTTTACAGATTAAGCTGAGAAAACTAGTTTGACATCTCTTGTGTATATGATAATTTGTAGAAGGAAATAAATTATTTTGTCTGAACTATTCATGGCTTTGAATATTACAGAATAAATTTTAAAGCATAGAATGCCAAGAACTAAGTAGAGGTCAAGTTTATATTCATGTATGCAATTTTGCTATCATGTGATAAATCTCTATCAATAGAACTCCATACTGAGTGTATCAAATTACAGATGTCAGGATCTCTATGAAGATACCCTGGTCTATGATTTTAATTTAGCATATTTGTAATTTCATAATGTTTTAGTCTTAAATATGTGATTCACATATATTCCAGAAAAATATAAATTTTTCAAGTTACAAGCAAGTGTGTCACTATACCTTATATCTGACCTAAATCATGTTTTTTAATTGGGGGTTTAAAATAAGAAATAAATAAAAATTTAGTATTTTCAGTAATTTACTACCTTAAGTATTAAAGATACTTGTAAAACATTTTTCTCTATGGATTTTGTTTTCACATTCATAAAACAACAACAAAAAATAGCAATACTGGAGGTAAGAAAATGTAAAACAGGATGTGCTCTAAAAACCATGGGCAATTCTGTGTCATAGACATATTAGGTTAAGAAATACAAGAAAAGGGAAACCCCATCCCCAGTGTGCCTCATAGTGACTCACTAAAGAACTCTCTTGTTCCAAATTTTTCCTGCAAAGGAGTATATATTTTTCACTTATAAACTAAGTGTCATGGTTACTTTCATTGTAGGACAAAATACCCAACACCCAAAGTGAAGGAAAGAAAGGTTTATTTAGCTCACTGTTTGTAGAGGTTTCAGTCCATACTCAGCTGGCTCCAAGGCAGGTGGCATGGCTGAGGGAAAACACTTCAAGGCAGCAGCCAGCAAAAGCAGCCAGAAGGAAAGTAGGAGCAACAAGCCTCTTCTCCTCCCTTAAATTGTATCGCCACCCCAGGACTGGTGTAGCACCAACTCTGTGCCCTTCTCTTACATAGGCTGAGGATATTTAAAGTAAGGATGTCGGCTCCCTGGTGAGTTTTAATTAAATTTGTAAACTTCTGAAGTTGACACGATATATCAACCATAACACTAAGTATTGACATCAACTATTAGTGTGTCATAAACTCTCCAGATACTAAGTTCAAATCCAATACAGGACAGTGATTTCAGAAAACAAACAAACAAATAAACAAAAAACCATTGTGTATGCGTGTG
The DNA here is from genome assembly GCA_004027455.1 of Hydrochoerus hydrochaeris. Classification (NCBI taxonomy): domain Eukaryota; kingdom Metazoa; phylum Chordata; class Mammalia; order Rodentia; family Hydrochaeridae; genus Hydrochoerus; species Hydrochoerus hydrochaeris. The sequence continues at coordinate 501,566 of PVLA01000200.1, read as the reverse complement.
TGATCTATTTCTAAAATAGAAATAAAAATTAAAGGACTTAAAAAGTAAGATTCTAGAACTATGACAGCATATAATAAGCATTCTTTTACATGTTATTGGAAATTCCAGAACTTCAGTAGGGGGACAGATACTAGTTAAGCCAGATAACATTTTTTCTGAAGGTTCTTTTTGTCTCACTTGGCTGCCTTTTTATACAGTAGTCTGTCAGCAACAATGGGAAACTTCCTTCAGGTGACTGTACTATTAAGGTCTTGAGACTTTCTGTGTCTTTCTTTAAGTTGATAAGATTTAGGTGTTAGGATGCAGCATAAGAATCTTATAGATGTGCACTATTCTAAAAACTAGTTATACATGATTTGGAAGATATACATTCAGAACTTTGTCCTAGCAAACACTATACTTGGAATTTATATTCAGTGGAAGTTAGAGCTGGCATACTTAGTTTGCATAAATGATTTTATTTTCATAAAAGCTATTAAAGTGATAATATTTACCAACTAGTACTAAGAAAGTCATTTTAATCTATTTTTAATGTCTTTCTTGAGGAATAACACTTTAAAATGAGAATCTGTCTTTATCAATACTGTATGCTTAGTTGACGTACCATGCTGTGATCTCTCAGGATGATCAGAAATCTCAAGTCCACGAAGCAGAGCCTCTCTGCTGTTTATAGTATTTAAAATAAATTGTTTCAGTTGTCTGTGAGACTGTTTCCTGTTGAGGAGAACCTCATAATTAAAAACAGCAACTGGAATAGAATTATAATGCAGGTATTTTGACAATGTGGGCACCTGGTATATTATCTTGAAATAAACTGACCTATGCTTATTACCAATAGCGTTCATGCTAGGCGGGATTTGCATAACTACAGAGAATTAGTCCCTCTGCCCATCTTTTTGAAAAGAGCATAGAGTATTTAGTAGAGAGGAGGTAATTATGTGATTTGGGATAATAGTCAGATTTACTGTCTAGGACGCTATTCTGAACACTACATGAATTTCAGTATAATTGCTCAGATCCTGTTTAGATGAAAGCCAATTCATTTTTCCAGGTCTTTTTTTTTATGTTCTCCTTTTATTTTTATTGTTTTTTTTTAAACAGGCAGATCTAGCATAGCAAGAAAAATGCTATTTAATATTAATATTAACCTTTTTGTGTATTTATAAATGGTTATACTTATAAATGGTTTTGAGTTAGTAGAGATCAAATTTTGTTCAAATTATGGACTAAAATTTTTGTCCAATATTTCATTAGCATAGTAATCAATGTCCATAATTTTCTAAAATAAATAAACTATACATTCCATTTTTTGTGTGTAAACCATAGCATCACAAAAATACATATATTAACTCTCTTCAGAGTAAACACATGCACATCAGCAAGTGATAAGGTGAATATAGTATAATACAATACAAAATAAATGCAACACATTCTTAAACTGATTTCACCAATAAATGTGTATATATATTTTTTGTTTTTTGTTTTTTGGGTTTTGTATTGGGGATTGAACTCAGGATCTTGAGCTTGCCAGACAGGCACTTGTGCCACTGAGGTTTATCCCCAGCCCCTGTATTTGTTATATTTTCATTCTTGCAATACTTATACATGATATCTTAAAAACCATACTAATCAGAATATGATATGTCCTTACCAAAACATGTCAGATAGTGTTTCCTTCACTTCTACATAAATATATTAACCTTGCTAATATACTATACAGTATTTATATACACAGCTCATAGAAGAACTGAAACTTTAGCATTTTATATGGTTTTCCTTGTAAATTCCCACTTACAAGCAAATTTAAGATCTTTCTTACAGTTTAAACTTTTGAAATTTTACAAAACCATGAATAAACCTTGGCGACCATTCTGCATACTCCTAATATGTTGTCATATAAATTAGAGGCAATTTTAAAGTTTGATAGTTGGACACATTTATTATTTAACCCTACAAAATTTATACTATTTCTCTTTTTTACTTAAAAACCTTTTCTAGTCAATATAATTCACATAGTATAATTATAAATGTACTACTTCTGATATTAAATTGATTATTGAATATTTGTGTGGCATGTTTAAGTAAATGATAAATTATTATACTGGTATTAGCATGAAAAATAAGCAGAATCCTTTATAATACTGGTATTTTGAGAATATAGAAACTTGATCCATTATCTTGACATAAATTTATCTGTAGTTATCAGTTTTAAGTAGTTTCTGATATAAAATGATCAAATTCCAGATATAGATACATCAGTCAGCCAAAATCTGTATTCAAAATATTATTCTAGTAGTGCAAACTTGGACTTGTATTTAGGCCATCCATGAAACTGACCATCAAAGTATTCAGTTTATTAGGTCTCTTTTGGCCATGTTAATCTCCAAGTCAGGCACCTCAAAATATACACACTCACTAAAGCAGAGCGGAGGCAGAAACACAGAAGGAGGAGAAGAATGGAAGCAGAGAGGTGAGTATATATAACAAACTCAACAAGCAAAATGCTATTATTAAGCCAGACTCTTGACATAAAGACATGTGAACTGTCTTTCAAAGATTTGTCTTAAAACATGGAATTGTTATATGGCATCCTAATTTAGCCAGTTCACAAAGCTATCTGTGATGGCAGAGAAGGGTTCTTTCTTCAAATGGATGCTTCATTCTTTATTCCCAGTAGCTATTCAATGTCCTTTGTCTATTTATACTCATTATTGCCCCTGTAAGAACAGTGCTGTTTTTCATTACTTCATTGGTATGGGATGCATCGATTCAGGTTCGTGATCAGTTCTGACCTATTTCCCTCCCTCCTCCACTTTCGCCAAAATCTATGAATAGAAGTCAGAATAGAGTATAATACAGTACAAAATATGTGTAGCAAATCACAATTTAAGTTGCACGATTTCACTTTGATCCAGTAGAATCACATGTATTGAACAAAGAACATAAGCTTATGACAAATAAAGTAATGTGATGAATTGTGAATGTAGTTTTTTTTCTAAAAATAGGCTGTTATTACCAAGTCTCTGAATTTTTACTGCATTATTACTATGGGTTATATTTATTCCTTTGAAGATATTCTACTGATAAAGCAGTTGAGTTGGGTGGCTGTTGAGAAATCTGTTTATTGTGAAAGAATTGTAATTAACTAGTATGTTTTATTCAGTAAGTTCTTCAACTTTTCAGGGGTCACGTGACCATCCAATTGATTTCCTTTAGATTTTCTTACAGATGTAGATTATTTAAACTTTATTCACACTACAGTGTGAAACACTATAGAATTCCTTTTTCGTAAATTTGACTATGTAATAATAGCAATATAATATAAAGAATTCTTTATTATGTGTAACGTATCTAGGATTCCTCAAGGAGTTTTGAGATATATATTCTGTGTTTTCCTTTCTTCTAATAATCATGGATATGAGGAAGCAATATTAAACTTTAAAACAGTTTAACAAAAGTAACTGGATCTCACACAACAGAAAATCAGTTTAAAATATATATTTTTCCAGCTCAGAGAACTCTGTCTGTTACCACTACTGAATTCCCATTTATTGTTTTTCTTGCAAAATGCATAAGAAAAACCTCCACTGAATCCAGCTGCCTTGCGTATAACTGTATACTTCTTTCTTATTCTCCCCAAAACATTTTTGCAAGGAATCTAGGCAAATACAATGATATTACAACTCTTCATTCTCTTATTTCCGAAGCTATATAAAAATCGTTCTCTATGCAGTTTGGTGAGATGTTTGTGAGATCTAACCTGGTTAGTGAAAGGGACAAAAATGATACAAAGAGATCTAAGTTCTCTAACATAAGTCACTGTGACAACAGAAGACTTATCTTGTGCTAAAAATATCGTGAAGCCTCACTCAGTCTTTGAGTTCCTAGAGGGATCACTACACTAACACCCTTAGCGTGGCAATTCTAAGGGAAACATGAGACATCTTTAGTTTATCCAAAGTAGATTTGGTTATAAAAGGTCCCATAAACACTCTTCACCAACACGTCTAGTTGTTACAGGTAGTAGTTAAATTGCTGCTTTTACGAGCCTTGTGTTTCCTAGAAACACAACTGTGAAAGCCCAGCAACACCTCAAGAGTTTTAGCTGCTCAGTGTGGATGTTGTCATTTTCCCTGTGAGAGAATGGAGGTAACCAAAGTCTGTCCTGGCTGCATAAGAGGAGTTTGTTTGTTTGTTTGCATTGGAAATATGATTTGCACAAGTAGCTTAGAGGGATGTTTGAGAAGCACCACACAGGTAATGATGGCTTCATTATTCCGCAATCTGACTTTTTTTTTCCCTCAGTATAAACTCAGTAGAAGAATAGAATAAAAAAGAGAATGTGTTAAGGCAATTGTAAAACTTAAGAAACAAAATGAATGTGAGTGGCAATAGAAAGTGTATACAGATATGTAATCTCATATACTTCATATATAAACCATATATAAATCATACATATATATTTATATATACATATATGGGAATTCTAATTGCAAATCTGTGAAACACAAAATATATTCCAGATTGGCTTTAGAAAATTTTAATCAAGGCAAAATTAAAGATGTATCTTAAAGAAAACATCAGTAAACCTCATTACCCAGGCTAACCTCTCACATGTTACCAGAGGTTTCAACGAATTTCAGCTGCTTATTTCCTCTTTAGTAACACTCAAAACCCCTGAGTGTATCTGAAACTTTTGGAAATAAGTAAGAAGTATCATGGTGCTGAGACAGTTAATATTTCAGTATTCATAAATTCATTTATTCCATAGTTATTCATCATGCTTCTAAAATGTGCCAGTTTTCTAATCAGAATATTTTTCAATATGTTTGCTATTTCCTCCCACTAGTATATTAGCAAGATTATGATATTACTAATGCTAAAAACATGAACTTTGACATTTTGTTACAGCTTTATCTATTCCTGTGTAGAGTAGAAGGAGAAAGATGAATTTATGAAACATAACTAAAAGAAAAAATACCTCTTTTACTATGTTCGGGAGAGGTCACAGAGGTCAGCTCCAGTGGAAAGTAGCAAAATCCAAATTATTAATGCATTCTGTTTTCAAAGTTGGTAGGACTGCTGTAGACAGAACTGTCATTCTCCATGACAGGTATGTATTAGTCACTCAGAAATTAAAGAAAGGAAGGCTTATTCTAGCTCATGTTTTCCAGAGGATTTAGGCCATGGTTAGTTGAATACAGTGCAGAATGGTATGGCAGGAGGGCCCTAGCTGAGGAAAATGCTCACCGTATGGCAGCCAGGAAGTAGATGAAGAAGGGAAAAGCGAAGGTAGATACACCCTCCACAGGTACACCCTGGCGACCTGCCCCTTCTGAGGAAAACACACTTCCAACCAGCCCGTTTAGCTAAAACTCATCAACAGGTGAACCTCCACTGATAAGTATATCTCCCCATGAACCAATCACCTTCCAAAGCTTCAACTCTAAGTCCATAAGATTTTGAGAAACATTCCAGATGTAAACCATAACAAGGTCCAATGACAAAAATTTAACTTAACTTTTTCAAATTCTTCCTTGAATATTTCACGTTTTGTGATGTACAGTAGCGTCTATATTTGTTTCTTAGATTCTTAGCCTCTTGAAGAGAGGAAATCATGTTTAAATTAATTGTTACTACCACAGTTCTTGAAAAGGGGACATGCAATAGCTACTTGTTGTCTAAATCAGTGGGCACCTAGTTCTGCATTTAAATAAGATGTCTCCTCAGTGACTTATGGGAAACGTATCATTCATTTTCAAATCCATTCCCAGCCTAGCAACAAAATAGTTTCAGTTATGTAAATTAAAATGAGACTCAGTCACTGTGGCACTCAGATTTACTTTGAAAGGGAATTAGAATCAGCCACTGTGCTAATTTTAGGTCATTAGCTGTTCTTCTTTTGGAACATTAAACAATTCTCAACATTTTGTAAATGTTGTTCTAAAATATATGCCTCCTCCTAGCCAAGTCATTTAGAAATGTTTTCATATAAGCAAATTAATCTATCATTTTTCCTAATTTTAAAAGGATTTTAGCGGAAAATCTGTATAGTGTTATTAACCTCTTATAAAAAAACAAGATAAAAAAGAACAGGACATCAACTGGGTAGTAAGTTCTTTAAAGCATGTTTTAGATGTTATGGTTTTATTATAAATCAGTACCCATAATTTGGGCACTGATATTGCAAATGAACAACAAAAACTAAAGATGAAAAAAGAAGGGCAAAACAAAAGCTTTTATGGCTACATTAAGAGGCTCAAGAAACAGTATTTCAAAAAGAAAAAAAAAAGGAAAGAACAAATCTTGTTATATATATTTAACAGTTCTTGTTGACTCCACTGATTTTGTTGAGTACTAGTAGAAACATTTTAAATTAAAGATAGGTAATCCAAAATGTTCCAGAGGATCAATAATTTGACCTACAGTTTTTTTCTAATGCAGTTTTTTGTTTTTTACTGTACCAATTTTTTTTGTTGTTGTTTGTTTTGTTTTGCTTTAATAATTTGTGACCACAATTCAGTTTTATTTTATAGAATCTAGAATTACTTTTAGATATTTATGCATTTTCCTTTATAACAGGATATGATTAGCAACTCACCCAGTTCCAGTTTGTTTCATGCCAATTACTAACATCCTCGAGTCATTTTCTAGATTACATGTTAGCCTTACATTACAGCCTGTCCATACATGCAGGGAGGTAGGGGACTACCTGTCACACTCCTTCTGATGGATCAGACTCACATGAAAGTGTCATATATCTGTTATTTTGAGAGTCAGTGCTTATACATAATTCACACACACCTCAAAGCTAAATTGAAAACCTGTAAAAAACGAAACATACGTTTCATATATTTTTGTACAAGCAAATATTAAGCTAAAAAACTAACATGGAGCTGTAATTTTATATTTTGCTCTTTTTTCTTTTTTTCCCATTTTTTAAACTTCCCTTGTATTTTTTGCCATTCTTTCCCTTGCTTAGTTCCTGTTTTCATTTTCTTTCCTATCTTTCTTTCCTTCCTTCTCTTCTTCCTTCCTTCAGCACTTCTAATTTTTTTCTTTTAAGTTCTTTCTTGCCTGTCTTTCTGGTCTTCTCTACTCTGATTTTTTTGCCTACTAAGATGCCTATCTTTGGTCATTTTGGTCTTTTTATTTCATTTTCTATTATTTGTTCTGTGTATTCATTATGTTTACCACATGTTCACTGAAATTAGGAATAATGGAAAGAGTAAATAATAGGAGCAGGATACATCCTCTGTGGAAAACTTCTGGTGTGTATACATCCAGATCTGTGAGACACAGCATGTTGTTTTTTCTTCATACTATGTCCAAATATGGGGGTAAAATCAGTCAATGGCTAAGCAGGTGAAATAACTTGGATAAGCCCCTGGGTATCTGGTAAGAGTAGAGAAACAGTGATATCTATTCCAGGAGGCCTGTGTCAGCCAAGTCCTTTACATGTCTTTCATTTTCCAGATTTGATTTTTAGACAAGTCGTTTGACACCTATTTCTTATTTTGAACACTCTGGAAAACAGATATAGCAAATCTTGCCTCTTTCTCCTTTTCTTTCAATAAAAACGATGCCCTAAACTGTGCCAGGCCCTAAATAAGCAAGCTCTATGATGAGAACTGGAATAATTAGTGACAGTTTACACTTTTCAGGCTTCTGAATGCCCCAAGCTATTTTTACTACTTTATAGGGATAAATGCATGCCATTCATTATGACAGCTTAATTATTTATCTTAATGACTGAGTGTGTTGAATGTAATCAGCACGTGGTCACTATTCACAGGTTCATGTGATGACATCCAAAAGACATACCAGATGTTTGGCGTGTCTTTTGTACAGTGTCTTCATTTTCATTTCTACATACTGCGATGGGATAAAAAGGTATTTGTAACCAAACTCAATTCATGATGAATAAAATATTTATTTAACACAAATATGGAGGATAAGAAACAGCATCGACAATTTAGCTGGCTATCTGGTTTTATTTCTTGTATTTTGTTTTTGTTTGTTTTGTTATTTTACAAAACAGAATAACATGAGGAAGGAGTAATGCAAAAAAACAAAAGAAAAGAAAAAGAAAAAATAATCAGTGACTATGCTATGACTTTCTTAATTACAAAGGAACACATTAGAAAGTTATCACTTGTACAGAGTTGCTTAAAAATTCAAAGAATAATTAACTGAAAAGTAAGTTATTTCTTTAAGGAGATATCCCATGGTTTGCAGCAAGCTGCAGTATTCTGATCTCTGGATGCCTTTTGTGATGTTTTATTTTTATGAATTTTTAAGTCCTTGTGTCTTTTAATGTATGTCCTCCTGGCCTCCAAATAAAAGCAACAGTGAATATTCAGAAACAACCTTGAAGTAAATATTTCTCTCAAAAAGAAATTCATTTATTTTAAGGTGATGAAACTTAGTTTTAAACTAATTTAAAGCATGATATCTTGATGATTCAATATAAGGAATTCCATTTTGTGGAAAGAAAAAAAAATGTGTAGCTCCTCATAGTTTTCTACATGATGGCAGACTTGATTATGTCTTGCCCAGTAGGTAAAAGTTCACGATCATTTTTTCGAATTGGTTGGCAGCCTCGGGGTTAACTATTCAACAGAATCATCATTACATCTGAATCACTATTTAGCTAGAAATTTTTATTTACTTTTTTTAAAGAAAAAAACATGTCTGATTTATTTTAGAACATTTAGATATAACTATCTAGACACACTATAAGCAATTTTATTTTACTTTTTCTCCAAATTCATGAATAATGTATATCTACTCATTTTTTTCAGACTGTCTTACGCTGAATGTGGAACCTGACTGCAATTCTAAATGTTCTTAATCTTGCCAAATCCCCATGTGCGCTTTCAGAGCCATATAATATATCACGGGTAGCTAATTCGTCCTCTTTTTGACTGGACAACAGTTGTCATAGTTGAATGACACTTCTTAATGCAGCCTACTGGGTAAATGAAACCCTTAGCATTAGTAGTTTATTTAAGATGTTCTCCCTGACAATTACTTTAAAGGAGAAGCTATCTCCAGATGTTTGTTTTCTTGTTCTAAATTCTTCTGTGTTTGTTCTTCAATCCTGCATTATGTAGCCTCATTTTCATGCTCCGCAGGAAGCTGTTTCTCATCCCCCCCCCAAGCTAACTGGATCCCCATTAACTGGGATTCTGCACTTTTTAAAAACTTTCTAATCTATTTGAAATATTTTAAATAAAACTCCTTTTTAAAAAAACCTGACAAAAAGGGTTGGGAATTTAGCTCAGTGGCCTAAGTGCCTTCCTGGCAAGTGCTAAGTTTTGAGTTTGATCCCTTGTACCAAAAAGATAAAGAAAAAAATCCTGAAAAAATTGTAAAGTCCACCCCAATAATAAGGTGTCGATTATACCCTTTTGAAACAAACATTCTCTTTAATGTTCTTAATTTTACTACCTCATATCTCCATATAAAAAAGTAAGTTGAGCAGTTAAAAAAATGTAATTTTAAAATGTACAAAATAGTAATTATGTAAAAATAATTTCTTTGGAAAAAGTGATAATATATATTTAAGATGAAGGTACTAATTATTATTTTTGGCCTTTGTTATTATATATGAGCATGTCATGAAAGATAGTTTCAGTTAACTTTGAACAGCTAGTAATTATAAAATATGTTGCCAACTGTCAAAGAAATCATTCTTATGCTTACCTAATTTTTAAAATCGAATTATGTCCTGTAAGCTTCTTCTAATACACATTTCTAACATTTATTAATTTAAATAATTTAAAAATAAGCAACATTATATGCTATCCTTTATCCACCTATCTTTTTGGGGGACTCATTTGAAACAAATGAATTTGGTACCATAGATTATAACCTGAAGACAGGAATGTGTTATCTTTCACATGTGAGTAGCGTTACTGCTTTCAGCTACTCAGTGGCTAAGTACGCTAAAATTTAAGGTATTTAGATCACCCCCTATTTATTTCCTGCCAAAAAAACCCCTGAAAAAATTATGTAACTTTCAATAATTTCAAATTAGTATTCTCACATTCAAATATACGTATGGAGAGAATATATGAAAGAGTAGAAAGCAGCAGTTGTGATAACAGCACTGAAAGATACTGAGTTCCTTTGTATTTGCAGAACTTCAGGTTAAACTCTTGGTCTGCAGTTTCTCATTTAATCCTCAAATCAACTGAAAGTGGTAAACTCAGTGGGAAAGTGGGCAAATATAAACTTAAATTAGACATGTTTCGCTCAGTTCCCACTCGGTTAATCACCCGGATGCATTGATCCACAATTACAAGTGAAAATGAAGGTTTATATAGTGCAGTTTCTTGTTTTTAGTGCTCCAACATACCTTTGTGAAAAGTACAAAAGGTATGTATGTTGAAGAGACCATTACCTTTTTATCAATCTTTTAGAATATGTAGTTTTCCCTATCCTGCAAGTTATATCTTAGTTTGGGAGGTAATTATATATTCCCAAATAAAACAAAAATATAGTTATTCAATTATTGTTTAATTTTGCAATTTAAAGAGGAGGGATTAAGTATAGACCAAATATCATTTTGTGTTAATTTTCTCTCAAGAAATTTGTACATTTAGTCTTTCCCAGTTAAACCAACCCAATTATGATTTCTGTGTCTTATCTAATCTCTTCATTATGCTCTGCACTACAAATAATTGTCTAAATCGTACAACGTTTTTCTTTTCTTAAAGTATTTGTTTCCATTTTTCACATCCAGTTCACCAAAAAGTTGCATCTCTCCACTCATGCTCACTTCAACCCAGTACGCTGTGGTTTCCCAGTATGGATTTTCTATCTGTGGACGACAGTGATCCCAAACCTCATAATCGAGCAGTCTTCCTGCAATGTAATGTAAAATTTAAAATAAACCTATACTGCAAGGATGGGGCTTTTCCTTAGCTGAATATGGCTGTAATAATGGTAGAAGTCTGAGGTTTTTCCCAGCCCAGTAATTTACTCTCCTTGTTTTGACTTGGATAGAAAATTCTCCATCCTATTCAAAGACCAACTGAGGATCAGCTGTGAGAGAGAAATCAAAAGAAAAACAGGATGCATCCAAGACACATCCAGGGTTTCTTGGCCTTGAAACTTTCCCTGACAAAGTTCTCATTTTTCTGTATCTCCAAACTAAGCATATGCCTATTATTCAAGATAAGACTTTAGGTGTAGTGGCAGGTACCACTGCATCCGGCATCCAGGGGAACCGATTTTCATCCAGCTTCTTCCATAGAGAGAGGAATACTGTCCAACTTCAGTTCAGCTTAGATAAAGATGATTACTCCTTTTTTAATTGACAGTCAGAGTTTATACTATATTTACACATTATTCATTGAGATGTTGTGGAGGAAGGTGGTGAAGAACACATACCTGGTTTTGTAGGCATGTAACACACTCAATATGGTAAATTCTTGGATAATTCCCCTCTGTGTGCTTCAGTTTCCTCATTAACATAATGGGGTGATATACAATAAGTTATATGTAAAGGTTTTGGGATAATATCTAGCATATCAATATTTGACAAATGCATGAATGAATGTATTTGGAATGAATATTTATAGCCTCACAATACAGTGACCTCTTCACTGAACCTGGAACTTTCATGCTGATTTTCTTCAGTAAAGTACATCTCTGTTTCCTTTCCACACTGAAAATTCTACTCAGTTCTACATCCTTCCAGAGCAAGTCTCACCACTAAGGGGCCTTCAGCTTATTGGCAAAGCAGAGAAGACTGACAGGTTAGGAAGCAGTGTTCCAGCTTTTCCCAGCTAGTGTACTTCAGTACCCATGGAGCACGATCCCTGCAGTCACCTACATTTTAAGTAAATCATTTAAAGGGATACTGGCAAAGCATATGCTTCTGTGATAATTCCCATTATTACAATTCTTGTAGTTTTATCTTTTTTACAGAAATTGGTTCATTTGTGTTTTTACAGGATAGTGGCCAATGCACAAAGTTTTGCTACAACGAATTCCCACCAGTCCATTTTCTTTGAACAAGAGCTGCAGAATAGCCAGCGAAACTAATTCATTGCCCACATAGGGAAATCTGTTTACACCATGAAAAACCTATTTTCCTGTGTGATGCCTTCTGCTGGCAAAGTTGAACTGAAACATTGGCAACAACAAACACACACACACAAAGACTTAAATAAAGAGCGTGTAAGGCAGATGGCAGAGATGAAGAGTAGATCACCACTGTCTGCTAGCCTCACTGTACCCCTTTTGAATTGTTGCAGTACCATAATTTTGCCACGATTATCTGTGAAATTATGTTGACTGCTAAGCTCTGATTCATGCGTTTCTTAAATCATCTGTTGGAGAGATGACATTCTAATTGCACTCTTGAATTTTTTACACGATGAGTTTGTTAAGTGCAGACACATTTTACTAGAGAAAAAGCTTAAATGTATATAATTTGACATTGTGACAGGTTAATACTTAGGCATTAAACCAGCGGTACAATTAGACAGCTTGAATGTGTCCTACATCTTAATGTCTATATGACTTTAAGAAATCACGTTAAGTCCCCCTTTTCTAAAGGGTCTGTTGCTATTTTGCTGATTGAAATAAATCAAAGTCTATCACAAGATTTAAGTGAGTTATAAGAAATCTTGTCGCAATTACATCTAATTCTAGAAAATTGAAATCTGGGGAACAAGCTATAAATTCACAGTATCTCAAGGTATCAAAAAGTATTTACAATAGACTTCCTCAAGGTGCTACTGAGGATGTGACTGTTATTTATTATTTCAGTTTTCTAAGATATTTTTAATAAGAATAAAACGTGTCACTGAAATTCAATTGAAATAACAACTATTATTTAAAATCAAGATATTGTTATTGTATGTATTGAAATTATACTCAATTATACTAAATATCATATATAGTTTATTCATAAAAGCCAAGAATACACTAATTTCTGTTTGATATGGTTTATTCATTTTTTTATTTAGGCAATCTAATATAGGTCCCCACATATGCTACGCAGTTGGGGTGCCACTGAGCTACATTGTCAGTCCTTGATATGTTTAAATTGTATAAATTTTTGTTTCATTCACAATAAGAAATTCATTTTATACAGGAATCAAGTATACATACACTGTACTCATATGCACACATATAAAAACAATGCACATCTTCAAATAATAATGTAAGGTTTTTCTAAACTTGTTTATTCCCTCTTAAGTGGATTTAACCTCCAGCTTAAAGGTTGTAATGCTCATTTGAAAAGTATTGATCTAACCCGATGATAACCATTTAAAACGTATCCTTTAGATTGCTAGCACAAGGCAAATAAAGTTCAAAAGACTGTATTTGGCTATCACAATAATAGATGTAGTAGTACATGCCTTCAATCCCAGGTACTTGGGAGACTGAGACAAAAAGATTATAAGTTAAAGACCCACTGGAGCAACTTAGTGAGGTCTGGAAAAAAATATATGTATATCTCTATATATATGAAAACATGGGGATATAGCCCAGTGATTAAAAAAGTAGTAAAACACCTTTATTACAAGAATGAAAGATAATAGCTTTATGCTATTTATCTATTTTTACAGGACTCTGTGTTTTGAAAAATGTATCTAGTAAATGAGCTCTATATAAGTCAATAATAAATTCTATGTCTCCGATTTATTTATTTATTTATTTATTGGCACTGGTGATTGAACTCATGACCTTGCACTTGCCAGGCAGGTGTTTGTGACACTGAGCTAAATCCCCAGCCTCTCTGGTTTATTCTTAAGTGACAAATGCATCTTATAGTCAGAGGTCCTGGCAACATTAAGATAACTACAAAGTAACTATCACTCATAACCAAAGAAACTTAGCAAACTGATTCATATCTATGCATAGCATCATGACCACTAAGTATAGGATTTTTTTCTTAGCACCTTCTTTTGCTTCCAATGACAGCCTCCCGTAACCTCTAGACTGAGTATGACCATTGAATGATTTGCTATAAAATATATCAAGAAATATATCAAGAAATAATGCAATTATCACCATTTTATCCATAGAGAATTAAATTTAAAGAAAAAAGTTACATAACAAGGAAACTTCAGTGCAACATATTGAGTGCTACGACATGGGTAGATTCAGGCTAAAAAAAAAAAAAAAACTTAGGTAAAAAAGTATAGATTAGGCTGGCCTAAAGAAATTTTCAAGGAGAGCATCAAGAACTGGATTTTGAAGGATTCATGAGTGACAGAAATAAGGCAGAAGAAGCATCACACTAACATGAAGTACATGGGACACGATGAGGCTTTCCACAAATGACAGCTACATTAGGTCTGTTTCTTGCAGCAGCAGATGAGAACATGTAAGAATGTAAAGAGATAAGATTTAAGAGACAGGCAGAATCCAGATCCCAAATGGCCTTCTGAGGGAAAATAAGGAGTTTTGAAGTTAAGTGAAATTTATGGAGCTGGGTTTTAAACTAGGGAGACTTTACTTACTGTTCTGAAAACAGTCTTTTTTTTTTTTAAGATTAGAGTAACACTTCTGGTAATCACTGAAAAGGAAATAGTCCAGCTCAAAAAGTAGCAGGGGAAAAATGGGCAATAAAAATTAGGAAAAAATACCATAGAATTTATAAAGTACTCTTTAATGGTGTGCCCTGCTATCTGCCTCTCTACTTCTTAGATATTATGTTATGTTCTCTTATCTGTTTTTGGGTATCACACTGCCAAGTATAGAATGGTTTAAGGCGACTGCTGGAAATGGTGCCAGGCAACTATCACCAAATGTTGGAAGAACCAAATATTAAACGGAAAAGTGAATTCTTTATATATTACTCGACAACAAAAACAACAACAAAAGACTATGTTGATTCATCATATATGAATGAACATATGATTAAGTGGAATTCTCCAAAGTTCAGTATAAAATCTCTTGAGTGAATACTACCAAAATTAGCACACATGACTCAGCTGGAAAGTGAAAATTAAATTTTTCATCTGTGTTTCCTTCAACAGATGAAATAGGGGTAGAAAAGATCAAGGGTAGCAAATCTCTTCTGTTCTTACTCTGATCAGAGAAAATATATTTTAAGTCCCTATTGCATAAGGAAAACTTTACAACAAACTTAAGAGTTTAAAACCACAAAACATTAAAAGTTTTGTCTGTCAGAAGTCTGATATGAATCATAGGACTAAAATCTGAATTTTCAAAATGCAGCTTTCCTTTCTGGTGGCTTAAGCGGAGAATCCTTTTCTTCGCCCTTCCAGCTTCTAAAGCCTTCTCCTATTCCTTGCTTTATAGCCACTCTTCTTTCTTCAAAGTTAGCAAAGACAGATTGAATCTTTCTCACATCACTTTACTCTGACATTGACTATTCCTCTCCCGATCACTTCTCCTTTTAATGACTCTGTGATTATAAACTGTTTCACTTACATAATCCAGTATAATGTCCTTCTGTTAAGGACAATGAACTATCCTAGGTGCAAAGTTCTCTTTAACATGTTCCTTAACTTTGCACAGGTTCCAGGGTTCAGGATACATGCATCTTTGGAGGGAACACTCTGCCAGCATAGCGTTTCAAGAACAAAAACGAAGGGCAGCCCTACACAAAGCTCTGGAATTGCCTCTGAGCTCATGTGCAGTGGAAAATGTAATGCAGGTGTTGAGGATCTCCCAAGTTTGTTTCGCCATCCATCACAG
This sequence comes from Hydrochoerus hydrochaeris, assembly GCA_004027455.1. NCBI lineage: Eukaryota > Metazoa > Chordata > Mammalia > Rodentia > Hydrochaeridae > Hydrochoerus > Hydrochoerus hydrochaeris. Next base: position 485,873 of record PVLA01000200.1, on the reverse strand, counting down.
GATGCAAGAGTGTTCAACAGTGAGACCACCATTCTCCAAAACTACAAGGAATCGGAGAAAAGAAATTTCAATGAGCAGCAAAAGTCAATGAAACAAACTGAGCCAGCATTGCTTCATTGATTTCCCCTCCCATTATGTGCTCATTGGGTTTTATTAGCTGCTCACGAAAGACCTTTTCCTTCCTTTTCCTTTTATTTCCTTGCTCCATGGCAGTGAGCTCTTCACCACTTCCTTGGTCCTAATTGTGACTGCAAACTTTAGTTTCTAACTGATCAGCTTATTGATCAGAGTTTTAAGGAGTCAAAATTTCAAACACTTAATCTATTCCCATAAATGATTTTTCAGTTTCTTCCCAACTGCTTTGAAGAACACATCTCTCAGTAGTACTTCTGAACTTATTGTTTACCTGAAACCTTTCTAGAAGGGAGAAATCTTTGTCTCGCAAATCACAATGACTAAAGAAATCTGTTACCACACAGCTTGTTATTACAGGAACATTTCCAACTAGATAAGCTTTTCTATGTGACTTGTGAAATGTTTCTACAGGCACTCCCAAGCAAAGAGTTTAGTATGGGAAACAGCCATATCATTAAAATAATTACGTAGCTTCTCAGGATCACTATAGTGAGAAAGAAAATGAGTATCATAATGTTTGCTAATTAAGAAAAAATTGAAATTATATTTGTAAGTCTAAATTGCTATGATTTCCACTGTACAAAATTAATTGCATTATAATTCTATTTCATTCATGATTTGTCCAATTCTATTTCATTCATAATATGTCCATTTTAGAGTTTAACACATAAAAATAAGTATAAAATAACAAAAAGAAGTAACTTCTACCATATTTTTGTCATAGTAGTGATACATTTCTTCCTAAAAATAGTCCTTAAGCCTAATTTAATTCAACATTTAACAATTGATTTGCTAAGCATCTAGATATTTAATGAGAAAAACATTATAGAAACTATCTTTTAACTGCTCAATTTTTAGAAACATGGATTATCATGACATAGATAGGATGAAAGTTAGTCTGAGAAAACAATTTCCACTAAATTTTACCATTTTCTTTTTGGCTTCTTTATTTATATAGTTATTACATTTGTATGTTGTGAATTTGTACATCACGGGGAAGCAAAGATAAAATTCTCATTGCTTTCAATAAAACTAGAGCAAAAGTTGATATAGTAGTGCCTATAAGTGCTATATTTACAGCAAACATTCACTTATAAAGTCTATTGTTTTAGCATATATATCAACAACTTTGTCTATAAAGAATATTTGATTAATAGATATAGAAAGCTAAAGGAAAAAATTATCATACCAGTAAATGATCATTGCTTACTTAGATCAGAACTTTGAAATTTGTGTTTCATTACTACAAAATTTGTTAAACTTGACAACTTACAACTTTTTTTTTTCTTTTGGTACGAGTGATTGAACTCATGACCTCAAGCTTGCCAGACAGGCATTTGTGTCATTGAGCTGAACCCCCAGCCCTTGTAATTCTTTTAGTATTAGCTACATCACTGTTTCCAGTAAAGCAACATAAAGTAGCTAACAAATTATATTAACCTAAAATTTTATCTGAATTAATATTGTTTTTAAGTTCATTATCTCAGAATTTAATTCCCTTCCATGGTTAATAAATGAAACTTTAAGACACTGGTTTAAAATAACTATTGACTATAGATTTTTAAGAAGGAAAAATTTTACAAGTTGTTGATTAACAATCAGTTAGTGTCCCTAAGCACTGATTTTCTATGTAAGCATAAACAATTATTGGAATTTGTAGACTGGGGCATTTATATAACTTAACCTAAAATAATAGCATAATAACCAAGGTATTATTCCTACGTCAAAATATATTTAAGTATTTTTATTTCTAAAAATCATTTTGTCACCAAATGATAGTCACCACATGTAGTTTTTATTTATTTATTTATTTATTTATTTATTTATTTTTTTTTTTTTGAGGATGAGTACTGTACCATTAAATATTTCTTAACTTTTAAATCAAGGGAGGTAGAATTCTTTGTGTTAAATTGTACCTTCTTTCTGCCATCTACCAAGATGTTGTGGAAAAAAAATGAAACTGTAATTGAGATAAAAAAATTAAACCTCACATAAATTTTATGCTGTGAATACACATTTACCTTGGTGAGAGGAGACAATATTTCCAATTTTTATCAGGTTAATACAGTCTTTGACCTCTAAAACTGCTGATCAAAGAAAATATATTAGCCTAGAATAGAAATCTGAAAAACATGTTTGTTACAATGGCAAAATACAAATGAATGCTCCAAAATTGCGCCTGTTCTCAGTAGGACAATCCTTGGGTAACTTATGAGGTAAAATGTTCCTAACCTCTTTGTGGGTTTTATAAACTCTCTTGATCCATCCCAGATCACTTCCAGCACTTCCTCCTTCTCATTCTCTTCTTTTCTTTCACACGAAGGTGTGAAGTCAAGAAGCTCAGTGCAGCCACATTCCTGGACCTTCATGGACTGATCCCTCTCAAGCAGTCCCCATACATTTACCTGCTGTTGTACAGTTTTCATGTACCAACCAGCAGATAGAAACATGTTTGAACTGTTTTAACAAGACTCATTGAGACATGGCATGCACACTCACCGCTGTGTTTAGCAATGCCACATTCAGGATGACAGCGCTCTAAGCCTCAGGGCAGTAAATGCTTCTTAGGATACATTCCATTGTTTTTTAACTAAGTTTAGCCTAAGGTAGCAGAAAAGTTGCTGATGCTTTCAAACATGTTTAAACGTTTTAATATTATCATATCAGCCGGAACTAGAGCACTCCAAGGTATAACTGAGTGAAATCCTGTAATTAAAGGACAAGCGTTTTCATAGCTTTATACAGGAGCCCTCTGTTTGAACTTCTTAATTAAAAGTGCTTACATTTCTGAAAATGTTCTTTTCAAAGGTTGCATTTGCAGTGATATTGGTCAGTTTGTTATTCATGATAAAGACAGATCAAAGAGGTAGAATGTATTGTTTTCTAGATCTCATGCTGTTGTTTGAAGCTGTTTATGTACAGCAGATACTACAATATCACTTTGTTGTTTTAGTGATCCATTGCTCATCAACAAATCCTCCCCAGATAAACTAGCATACTTTAGTGGTTTCTCACATTTTGTGAACTGGTTTCATGGCTCTGCCAGTTTTGCCTGCTCACTCATGCAGCTGTGGAGACCTGGAGACCTGGAGAGCTGCCTGGCAGAAAACTTTGCTGAGACAGCTGGGAAGGTTGAAGGTCCTTCGGAAGTGGTTTTGCATCTTCTGAGAGGCTAGACTATTTCCTCTCCGGAAAATGATGCCGCCACTTCCTTTTGTTGTTTTAATTAATTTCTCATTGTTAGATACCACATTTTATGCAAAGTCAAAGCAAAATAGTAGGCCAGCAGCCCAGTACTTTACAGTCAAGTTTCAAGAGAAACAACTGATCATGAATTTGATCTGTTTAGCTTGTAAACATTGGTACATGCTGCATACTTAGTAAATCTTTAACATTACTTAGTAAGCAAAACTAGGGGGATGTCTAGTTTGGAGTAAGTAGGACTTAGTGGCATGCATACTTTGTTAATAGATGATAGCTATGGTGTATTTTAGATGCTTATCAGTGTACTTCCATTTGTAATACTGAAAAAGTAACTTTAAGTAGATGTCCCTTTAGCTAAAATATAGGATCAAATCTGCAATAAGTTATCTGAAACCACTGAGATCAGATAGATTTTAAAATTCAGAATTTATCATATGTTGGAAAAAGTGAGATCATACAAGTATCCCATATTAATTTAAGAATCTAAGATAACCATCAACTATGTGCTTAATTAAACCCCGTGGTTCCACATTAAAATATATATATATATATATATAATCACTTTATATCAGATAAATGGAAAGTAAAGGTAGCCTTTAATAGTTCAAATGAGATTTGCTCTAATTTTATTAGAAAAGTAATACCTTTGGTTTTCTGAGCCTGAGGATTGTATTCAGATGAGAGTGTGCACCTGAAGTAGCTAACAGTCACTGAAGGCTTATTTATTTCAAGAACTATGTCATTCTTATGCCATTATACAGATGAACAAATTCTCTACTGTCTCCACCCAGCTACAAAAATATGATAAGGCTTTGAATCTAGGTTGCTTAGGTTCTAAAAGTGTTCCTTAAACATATCCATCTCATTCCAGGAAAACTGCATGGGGAATGGGGAGGGAGGGAGAGAGAGGAACAGAGAGAATCCTTAAATGTACTCAAAGGCTATAACTTAATTGGACACCTAGATGGTAACAAAGACCATACTGTGTACCACATACACATTGACTCAATTATGCTACAATAAATGTGAGAGTAAGTATGAATATGATACATAAGTGGGTTGGGAGGCTCAGGGAAACCATATGCAAAGTCACACAGCTTCTAGCTGAAAAAGCCTAGAATCTCAGTGTTGTGACTCCACATCAACTCCTGAAAGTTTGCTGCACTTGAAGAAAGGGATATAAATGACCCACAAGTGGATGAACAAATAGATGGTCTAAATACCCTCCTCTAACTTATGTAGACCAGCATCTCTGTGATCATTTTCAACAGCCTTTGGGGATCTCAACCTGCTTTTCTTAATCTGAGTGACTCAGAACTGTTAATTTGACTGTCTTCCAGAAAGCCCTCATACATTCTAAAGGTCAACTGCCTGTTTGTGGCAGCAGTGAATACTCCACAGTGATCTGTTATGTTTGCCTACCTAGTCTTGCCAAATTTCCCAAACTGGCAAAAGGCAGAGATCTTTTGGTTAGAGTTTAAAAAGGCACTCCAACTCAGCAGCCTACTTTCAGCTCTTTCTCATTGCTCATAGACTTTATCTGTTGCAATAATAATTTTCAAAATAAGTTATAACTGACATTTAACTCTTAAGTACTGTCACATAAAATGAAAATAAACAATTTTGATAATTATATAGAAGTAAAACACTTGCTTTAATCATTTGAATAAAAGAGATATAGTACATATGTTTGGACTACTAAAATAAAGGTAATATAAGTATCTGTTGGAAATATTGCTTCTCGTCTTTTACTTTTCTTACTAATTTTTTGTAAGGTCTTTTTATAGCTTACCGAATTGGACAAGAATCTAAGGTGTTTCTAAAAGAAAAACCTTTATATATGTGGCATTCAACAAGTTTAAAAAGAAACACCACTACTTAAAAGGGAAAGTAGTCCACCTTTTCTCTCTCTACAAAGGGAGAAAATCTTTTTTATTTGCAGAATTTTGTTCGGAAATATTAAGAATGTGCTTGTACTTCATTGCAAAGAACAAATCAGAGGAATGATGTGAACATTTGAGAAATTTACACACTGATATAGTTCATGTTTACACGTTGAATATTTCATGTATCTCATGTTAAATAAAAGAAAAAAGGCAAATGATGCATACAGCTGTAAGTATATGAGCTTTTAAAAAAGAAAGAAAATTAAGGTAGGTATATGTTAAAGCTAAACACAGCACGTCATGTGTACTTTTAGCAAATGAAAAGATCCATGTAGCTTCAGCCCCAAGTGAAGGCCGTGGAGCAGGGGTTGCCAGGATTCTAGCAGAATGTGCAACTCAGCAGTTAATACTCCAAATCCTTCCTGGTGCAGCGCTGTCTTCCAGAGTCTTAATGAGTCCACTGTGCTCTACTGTAATAATGATGCTGCTAATCGTTTCTGAATAGTGTAGGGCAGCTTCTGGAGACAGAAAATGCCTCTCTAAATCTGGGCTTTCCTTGTTATTTCTAATGATCGTGTGTATTATCTGTCTGTCAGTTCTTGTTGAGATCAATGTAGCAGCCTCTAGCAGCATCTACTCATCACTGGAACATCTCCCTGCCTAGGAAGGGTGAATTCTTTTGGGGAGAGAACTTGACTTCTTACATTTGGATATGGTTTTCCCTGATTTAGGACATTTATACTTTTCAGTTTGCACCATTGTGTGATGCTGTGCATCTATTTTCTATGGTGCTCTTTTTTTTCCTTGTCATTTTCTTTCCTAGGGGACTTTAGCTTTTTCTTATGGATTTGTCAGCGATAATCAACTTTTTTTTTTTCTTGTACTAGGGATTGAACTCACAACCTCTTGCTTGCAGGCAAGTGCTTATACCACTGAGCTAAGTCCCTGGCCAATATTTGACTTTTAAGTGACTCAGCTGTTATTTTTTAGATATGAGTAATATAGTATAATGGGAAAACATTACATTGAAAGTCAAATCACTTATCACTTCGTCTCAGCGCCGAGTTCGAGCCCTTGTGTTTGTTTCCTCCTTGCTATGTGGTTTAGGTGGTAAGTAAAAGCAATGAAATGCAGGAAAGTATTTAATAGATTATGAATCATTCTAGGATTATTTGCTGTTGTGATCGTTATGATGGCTTGCAACTGTATTTCTCTCTCTCTCTCTCTCTCTCTGTCCCTCTCTCTGTCTTTCTTTCTCTCTCTCTTTTTTTCCTTAAGACAGGGTCTTATTATGTTTCTCAGGCTGGCCTTGAACTCACTATGTAACCCAGGCTAGCCTCAAACTCATGGCAACTCTCTTACCTCAAGACATCTCAGTTCTGGGATTGCAGGCTTGTGGCACCACACCTGGCATGACTTTTGAGAGGGAAGTTAACTTTATGCCTAAGAAAGGACTTGAGTTTTCCAAAATGATGCAATGATTCTAGGATGTAGCATAATTAGTTCAAAATAAACACCAAATGTGCAAATGATGTTATACAAGAACAGGATCTGCTGAACAGCATTTCTACTTCCAGTTTTCTTGCAGTTTGAGATAATTAAGTGAGGGAAAAATATAAATCAAAAAGCATCTAAAGAACCGGCTTTATTGTGGAACATGCTTATACAGAATACTATTATATTTCCATATAGAACATGCTATATTTATAAACTAGCACAACTAGTGACAATGGTGATTAACTTCATGCTTGTCTACCTTCTGATTAAAACTAAAGGAATTATTTCTAAACTGAATTATAAAATAATTTTCTTAGATGTTAGCAGCATATTTGGTGATGAAGAGTTACTAGTTGCGGAGGCTCTTCCTCTATAACCCACCCACGCACACACAAATTAGAACATTTTAGAAGTACATCTTTACAGAAAGAATAAAGAATTGTAATAGATTTTGTATTTTAAAAATGAAGAGCACATGTCTTCATAATTGAAATAAGAAAATACAAAAGCACAAAAGATGCAATTTCATTTCTACCTTACCTTATTAAGTTGCATGATACTACAAATTACATTTGTTAATCATTGACATTTCTTTCGATGATTCATTTTAGTCATCAAGAGTGGAAGTTTTGATTGCTGTTGATGATTCTCTTATAGCCTTTCCTGATTATTTTCTAAATTTGATAACAAACATTGCAACATGTCTCAGCCAATTAGGCTTGTCAACTTCCACTGTGGTCCCCAATCAAGTGTGTGACTTTGGAAATGACAGGAGATCTTTATTAAAAGTCATACTTCTTGGATAGAGATGTGGCAGCTCACATGTGGATGATGGCATAGAAGACAAGCTGCCTTTCTAAAAACAATAAGAGGAAATTAATTTTGGCAGGCAATGCTCTAGACTATTAAATAAAGACCAAGGGAAAGGATGGAAAGCACCTCCATTACAGTTGATTGGAAACTGAGTTAATCTAAAGCCTTGGTGGCAAAACTATGGCACCTGTGCTGCAGCTGATGTTTGCTGTCACTGAAAACTCAGAAAGGCTCACCACCACTGATCTAAAAAATGTTTGCTTTTTTTTTTATGAGCTACAGATAATTCATATACATAAGTTGGAGAAAAAGTAGGAAGAGTTAGACCCTCAATCGAGCTTTACAAGTTGTTTGTAAATGCATCCCAAACAAATGAAAAACACATGCAGTGAATTTCAAACTAGAAACACAAATTAATCCCTGAAAAATAGCTACCTGTGAAAGCTTTTCTGTAAGTAAACCGACACATTGTGTGAGATGTAAATAAATTTAGAGAAATGATGGGAGACAGTTCTGGGAAATCTGTGCAGAGAATGACAGCCCTGTTCACAAATAGTTTTTTTTTTTTTTTAATTTCAGTACCAAAGTTCCTAATTATTTTCATGTATCATAAGAAAAAAGTTTGAATTTGTTTGAAGGGGAAAAGAAAAAAGGGAATGTTAGAATAAAAAATATTTCTAATCTTATACTTTCCATTTTTATAAGGTGTTTTCCTATTCAAATAACTTAAGTCAACTTCAAACAAAGTATCCCAAAATAGGATGTATTTCCAAAGAATTTGCAGTTTGCTTATTTAATCCAGCCAGATTATCAAGATCATTCATAAAACCTTGTCAATAGTATGATTTTAATGCCCCTAAAATATGTCCCTGAGACATGCAGCACAAGGAATTTAGCATTTTAAAAATCAGGTATTTATTTTCTATTGATGACAAAATGAAGGGGATCTGCTCATTTAGAAGTCAAATAGCAGCATATGTGACTTTAATAAATAATCACCTTTACACTTCACCTTCAGGAAAGCATAAAAGAATTCTAGATTTTCTGTGAATACCACTAGCATTTTCTCACGAACCCTCAGCAGATGGCATAAAAACCTCCAGCTGCTGCTCACAAATCAATGAACAAAGAAATATCAATATTTCAGTTATCTATCACAGAAGAAAAAGTGGCGGTCTTATTGGAGAGCCTTGATATAATATATTTGAAAGAATGAAACTTGTAAAACACCCTGTACACATTTTAAGACATGGGTGATGATACAGGGACAATGAGGCAAGAGGTACAAATATATTGGGAATAACCTGAAGAGCCTTCACTTCTATTCTAACCAAATCTATACAGCATTTGGCGTATTAAAATCATTAGCGTAAATACATTTGCAGAGGTCATAGTACCCTATGGCATACGGGAGTGCAGTCATGTGATGACTTTTACGTAACACTATAAAATACACTAAACTTTACAGATTATTCTCTTCAAATCTGCTGGAATAATGCAAGTTTATTTCTCTCCCTTCGTTTTTAAACAAAAATGGCCTTGAGAAGATTTTGAATAGGAAGAAAATGTATAACCATTCCCTAAAACAGAAACATATCCTGATTCATTCACATAAGTACTTCTTGACTCCCTGTGTTAATTTGCATCCCTGGTAATTTCCTAGAAATCACTTAGGTTTTTAGACTATTGTCCACTCCATTGGGAAACACCAATAATTGGGAACACATGCTCTTTCATAAAACATTCAAGAACTCACTATATTTAGTCAACATCTTATCAATCAGATAATACTTAATTCAGCAAAATAATGATGATGCGCTGGCATATGTGCTTCTGCTTAGCACTTAGGGAATTATAGCACAGCACATACTAAGTCCCTTGGCACAGTGGGCGAAGGGAGAATATGGCCTAGAGCAGGTGGTAATATTGCTAACGTGCCCATATCTATGAGAGAATTAGACTTTGCTTTATACTTTTTAACATGCAATGTGATGTCAGTTTAGGTTCTACTCAGTCATCCTAAAGTCTTAGAATGTATTTTAAATATAAAGTTTTGCATAATTGAATTCTATGACTAATGCATAAGCAAGAAGAAATCCAGTTGACAGATGCACACCATTTCTGGGGTGACATAAACATGCAGAAAATTATCTGTTGCTCTTTAATGATTTTATTGTGGACACAGAAAAAAAAATTGTACCTCTGGAAATATACAAGCATCTACTGAGCACTGCTTGAGAATATCTGCATGCCTCATCCTGCAACAAGTACATGTATTTCTAACTTTTCTGCACATTTAAGTTGATTGTTTGTTCCATTCCTCTTCTTATAATATTTACTTTTTGCAAAACCTTATCTTTAGTATATAAGAAGTAAAAATTGTTCTTTGGCAGGATGAGTCACAGAGTATCAGGGAAGCCTACTGAGGAGCGACCCACACTAACAGCTGCTTCTCCTTGGTTTCAGATTCAAGGCCTCTTCCAGATGTAGCCTTGACTGGGAAGTGCACTCGCGAGTGTGATGAGTACGGCCACTCCGACTCCTGTTGGATGCCAGTCCGCACTTCTCCGGAGAGGAAGAAGAGCCAGCCCAAACTCTCTACTTTCATGCCTGTTGATGAACGAGGAAGCCAAGAAAAGCTGGCCAATGGCGAGGCGGCCATCATGGGTGACCGCAACAGAAACCTCCTGAACAAAAAGTTGACCTCATCCTATGAGACCTTCAGTGCAGCTAGTTTCAGCAAAAATGAGGACGCCAACCCTGAGGATATTCCCCTGACAAAAACGGGGGAATATAAGCCATCTCCTGTCAATACTCTCACTAGAAGAGAAGTTTACCTGTAGGCTGTCAAGGAGCAACAGCAAAGTTCTTTTCATGTATGAGAAGGAAAATAGGGGCAAAAACCTTATACAGAAAAACCATTTAATCACAAAGAGGGGGCTACCAAAGAGACAAAGCTTTGCCTGCCACTTCTGCCTCCAGATCAGGCATCTAGTGATACTGTCAGCCTGATTGCAGTGTACAATGTAGAGTCCATCCTTGTGATTGCATGTCTGACCCTCCTCACTGATACCTAGCACCTGATCTCTCTTCCCCACCCACCCTCAAGGAAAAAAAACAACAAAAAAAAGATGGTTGCAAGTCTTTTTCATGGTAACAAGCCTGATTAGCAGAACACAACACACTCTCATTATCCCTACCTAAGCTGAAGCATGATTTTAGTCACTTTGATTTTGTTCAAGTGTCTTCTGGCTGGTTTACAAAAGCAGGACAGGTAAATTATATTGCAGACATACCATCAAAATATGGTTTAGCACTATCAAGGGCAATTCTTTGAAATGATTAGCTTCCCTCTGAAGTTCTATAAAGGGGGACAATTAAAAAGCATTATGGAAGATCACAGCTTTAATATTTTAATAAAGACTTTGGGCAAAACAGTATTCAGCAGGGGATTGAAGTCCCAGGTTGGCATATGTTGTTATTTTCAGGTCGAGAGCATCAACTTTAATTCTATACATCCACCGAATATTCTCACACAACCTAACATTTCAATTATGCTAATTCATTGTTTTCAGAACGGGACCACAGTTATCAACAAACTTGAACAATTGTGTCATTATGAGGCCAAAGATCCTATGGCAGATCAGGGAAATCATGAGGTTGATTTGGTCTTGACCTGAAAATCCATTAAACTACAAAAACAACTAAACGCCTGCACATACAGAAACACTTAAACACTAGTTTGTTTTATATGGTCTCTTCCCAGAACACATACTTTATTTTCAAAATGGATATTATTTGAAAGCTCAGAAAAAGAAAAAAAAATCAACCAGACATATTCTTGGTATTATAATAGGCAAGTGGGTGAGGTTCAAGCTTAGGTTCACAGCATGGTGTCAGGGAAGACTGTGCTTTTTGAAAGGTTGTCATTTTTATCAGTAGTCAGGTAGAGAAAGATACACTATACAGTTTTATCACTTAAATCCACTATGATCATCTTCTCATCCCAGCTATGCTTGATGGTTTTTAAAATTACACAGCTATGCTTGATGGTTTTTAAAATTAGAACTTTTAACTGTCCCATCACATTCCATACAGCACTGCCGCATGACTTGCAAATGCAGTGCAGTGCAGAACTATTTCGAAACTCACGACATCCAAACAAGACAATACCCCAGTTGAATTTGATTTAAACGTTATTTATGGTATGTCTGGATTTAAGGTATGTCTTAAATAAATCCAGGCTGAAAATGAATTTAACTTAGTTCTGGGCAATGATATTTCTCAGAGTAAGTACAAATCAAAGCTGAAAAACATAGTTTTTTCAATTGCAGTGAGAAGAGATGGGACACACAGATTTTGAGCCACTTGATCTATATGATTAAATAAATTAAAAATCAAGCTGGACATTCAGAGAAAAGTGACAATCTGGTAGAATAAGAGATAACCGGTAAAGAGAGTAAATGTTCTCATTACAGAATGTTTGTAATCTGTTTAAGGAGTTACCTTGACTGCTCCCTAGTGAACTGTAGACATACGTAGCTTTGGATAGATTCACACTTTGCAGAATTTCTTAGACTATGAGGTCAAGCATACTGGCATATAGGTTGATAATTCTTTATATGTCATCAAAATACTTATCTCTGAAAACCACTTTTCTGTTCAGTGGGGTACTATTTTAAGATCATTTCCTTATACTCTTTCTTAAATGGAAATTTCATTTTGATGGTAGTTTACGTATAATAGGTAGGATAAAAAAGATATGTAATAGAAACAAAAACATTGGACTAAGATATCAATAATTGAACATGCTGATGTTTGATTATTATTTACACTATGGAAGGATGTAATTCTTGTACTTTGTTAGAAAACTGCATTAAAGCAGTTTTGCCTTGTATAATCTGTAAGTACCTATTAAGACAAATACTTCTAAAGATACTTATGAAATGTATACATATTTTTTCTTGCACGTTACAAAGAAATAATTGCATAACACAGATGTTCAACAAAGTTTTTTTAGTGTGTTTTTTTTTTTTCTTTCATGAGACACTTGAAACCACTAGATAGATCATTTCACTCTATTTTAAAACCCTTCGCTTGTCTGTAAAGCTAATACGGGCCACAATGGACCTTTAGATTAATTTGATCCACATTTCCCAATGATATTTGCACCACATTCAATACAGCCATGCCATTGTCATTTAACTCGTGAACCTCTCTTTAGAACTAAAATGGGTGTGAAAGAATAAAATTCAGTGTAAGTATTCACAGTAATTCTAGTAGAATTAGCTATCATAACATGTTTATTATATAATGAGCTGGCATGACACAGAAATATATTTTGTGTTTGTATGACTTTTATTTTGAATAGTTTAAATCTGGTGCCACTCCACATATAGAGTGCTTTTGAAAAAAAACAATAAAAAGAAACAAAAAAAAATAAATACATGAGTGAATGCAAAATAAGCAACTGTGCCTTTTATACCTGTTGTTATGGTAAAAAAATGGTTGTTTGGTTTGGACAACGAGGGGAAATGGGCTATTCCCAAATGTTTTGAACCTATATATTTATCCATGTTTATTTTCTGAAAATAATAAATAATATATTAAAAATTTGCCTTCTGACAAACTCGGATAATGGACCAGTCTTAAATACTGTTCATTCATAAAAATTTAGGGTATTAATATGGGCTGCTTAAATCTCACTGAAGGTCAAAGCATTTATTAGAAAAGTAATATGAAGAGACATTATCAGGAGTGAAATTAGTTCATTTGCAAGATAAAATATTGATTTTGAACTTTTTTTTCTTTTGGCTACTCTTTCATTTTAGTTGTACAGTATACAAACTGTAGTTATTTTCTGTACACAAGAATTTCAAGTGGACTTTTGCATGCATTCTACATTAGGGCACATTTATAAATTAACTATATAAATTTATGTGTATTAAAACGTCTATAGCATCAGTCTAAAATCTGTTGCTCTTTTTATCTCCAAATACCATTTCTATATGTGTTTTGACTGGCCTGCTGCCTGAGTGTCAGAAAACAAAAGAGGCATTATTTTTATGGGAGGAGGAACTAAGATGGTACTAAGGATCTGCCTGAAAGGGACCCTGGGAAGCTGTACACAGCAAAATAAGACACAACAGACAAGAAGGAACTGCCAAGACTCCAACAGCCATCCTAAACAGTTTTGAGAAATCCAAACGCCCAAGCCATTTTAAATGTATCCTTAAAGGAAAAATAAATGTATCCTTAAAGGAAAACAATAGAAGTGAGAGGCTGACCTTGGATGTAATAAAGCTGGTTAGTGGTGACCCAGGCAGAAGTCCAGAAAAAAGAACGTCTGGAGGAGGCATCACTTTTTCAGCTACCTAGGGTTTACTTTCAGACAACTTTCCCTACATTTTAAAGCACTTGCATTCAATGTGGTACGATCTGTTTGTAATGTTAATCATTGACTATTGTTCTGCTACTTGGATGTTGATAGTGAAGCAGAGAACAATTTATCATCGTTTATTATGAGTCACTATGCACGCAACTATGCTAAACATGGCGAAATGTATTAAACACACGTCCAAATATTTATGAACTCTTTACATAATTTAATTTGCTTTTGTACAGTTTTATGTAAATAAATTGCTTGTCATTTTTGTCTCTGCAAATTAAAATATAACATGGTCAAATGGTTTCACACTTGTAAGTGTACTCTCTTGAATGTAATCCCGCTCTGATTGGACACGGAGTGAATGAATGCTTGTACCATTTTGAAGTAAGATGATTTCCTTTCTGCTAATTTACATGGAAGCAAGGAAGACAGTGTGGTAGCAATTATTTATTTGGGTACACCTGCAATAATTGACAGACTAATTTCAGTGATAATAGAATAAAACTTTGATTCTTTGGTTTCAACAAAATAATTCCCAAAATTTACATAACTAGCTTTAAAATATTTCAGTCCACAGAAAAATGATTGATTTTTAAGGGGAGGGGAGTGTCTCCCAAAATTTCTCACTTCAGATAAAAATAAATAAGAATGCATGTCTGTTATCAATTTATTGTTATTGTTTCTATTATTGTTTGCTTGTTTGTTTTTGTGATGCTGAATATCTGGCCCAGCACCTAGTCAAGGCACCAGGCCACTGAGTTATATCCCCAGCCCAAGAAATATTTGTGCTTAATGTAAATTAAAGACAAATGGGGAAAAGTTACAGATTTTAAAAAGTTGTATTATGTGAAATTTAGGGAAAAGTTTCAAACATGAAGTAGAATGTTTATCTTGATCAAATCATCTTTTTCTTTAGTTGAGCCTTCTTTTTATATCTCTATTTGATCATTTATCTTATTTCTCTTTTGATCATTTATTAGTGCTTGTGACTATTCCACTTTATATTTGTTATAAATTGTACTCATAATAACGGTTATCTTCTTTATTTATGAATTCAGTACCTGCATCTTCTCCAGTACTTCAGTCATGACCTTTCCTCCAACTCAGAGAATATTTTCTCTCAGTATTACTAGATTAATGGAATTTTTGTTCCACCTCACAACAGGACTCCTAAAACCTACCCATCCAAAGCACAAACCCTATAAAGATTGTTGCCTTAATGCTTCTTTACTGTTAATTCAACCAACCCTCTATATGAAAATTCAACCAATTTTACATGAAAATCTATTAAAGTATAAAAATAACTAAACCCATGCACACAGAAACACTCGAACACTAGTTTATTTTGTATGGTCTCTAAGCCACAAAAATCTTTCTTCTTTTTAAAAATGGATTGTTTTTGAAAGTTGAGAAAAAGAAAAATTAATGAGACATATTTTTGATATAGTGGACAACTGAGTGAGGTTCAAGTTTATACTTTTTAACATACAGTGTGCAGTCAAATTAGGTTCTACTCAGTCATCCTAGAGCTTTAGAATGTGTTTTAAATATACAGATGACTTGGATGCCTTGCACTTTCTTGAATCAAATATATATATAAATTATATAAATATATATATATAATTTATATATATAAAATATAAATATATATATGAAATAATTGATTATATATATATATAATTGATTTTGACAGGCAGCCTTCCTTCACCAAAAAAGGAATTAGGAGTAAGTAGGGTGAGTAAATCTGCTTCAGGTTGTAGAAGGTAAAGAAATAACATATCCATTCATTTTTTTCTTCTGTTTTTCTAATAGAAACAACTAGCAGACCAGCATTATATAATCCAACAAATATTGTGCTGTATTGTTTCCAAGGCTTAAGTTTGATTTTTCTACAATCTCTGATATATTACAAAGGTCATGAATGTTAATTAGAAGCTTGACTATATAGTCACTTCTTCCCAATAATGCCTTACACTTTATATCATCCATTATGCTTTTAACTTTGCTCTTATAAAATTTAAACCATAGAAATTGTTACATGAGTAATGCATAAAAGCGAATTTTACTCAGTAAATAATTTTCAGATTGATAAAATTTGAATACAGTCTTTTACCTGTATTGATATTATTCCTTCTACTGGCTCGTGGACCAATCAAACTATTTCGGGTCAATTTAGTGCAGTGATAAGAAAAGAAACTGCCTGCATTTACCTGAATAAAATGTGGTACTTTAGGAAGTGAAAATTTGGGTAGTGGACATTAATTATTGTGATGGGCAGACAGTAATCTTCACTTGACATTGCTCAGCGTAACCTGGCAGGAACTATAACCTTTATGGAATTTGTGACTTTATAAATCTAGAAGCTTCACAGCCTAGTTTCTTGTTGCTGAATACTTTGCTCTCAAATACCAAGCAATGCAACTGTGGTGAACTTTGGGTGATTAACCTAGTTTTGGGAACTTGATCACCACACCTGGTAGAACTATCAAAAGCATCAGCCCCTTTTAAAATTAACAAACTAGTTTCAACAGGCTGATTTCACAAAGAAATAGTATGTTGCGCTTTTCTTTCCTCCTTTTCTCTTTCTGTGTCCCATACTAAAGTCTTTTGTCACGTTTCAAAAGTTAATGGCTCTATCTTCTTTCAAAAGCATAAGTAGTTTTCCTAGGAACTGTGGGTGGTATTAAATAGCTAAAAAAGGAACCATCAACTACTTGAGCTCTTAGGGAGAAAAATAAAAAGGGCTAAACATCCATTTGTTTATTTTTTCATATCTTTATTCAAGGCTCTAATACCTGTTTATAAACTTACCGCAAAAAGGTGATTAACCAAGAAAACATAAATTTTCCAAGCTACAGGGAGTAAGGAAAGGACATGAATGTAAAATATGGAAAGCTAAAGATGTATGCTCTCTTTTAATCCTAAATTTATTTTTTCCTATTGTGTTCAGTTAAATGTAAATTTTATTAATTGGTTGAATTTAATATGTGATCCATACAG
This sequence comes from Hydrochoerus hydrochaeris, assembly GCA_004027455.1. Classification (NCBI taxonomy): domain Eukaryota; kingdom Metazoa; phylum Chordata; class Mammalia; order Rodentia; family Hydrochaeridae; genus Hydrochoerus; species Hydrochoerus hydrochaeris. The sequence goes on along the minus strand of PVLA01000200.1, from coordinate 468,950 downwards.
GAATAATTTTGTTTACTTATTAAGCTTCCTGAGGGAAGATAAAGAAAATGATTAAATAGTCTATAAAAGGAAAATTTGCCTTCATTACTTTCTGGTGATGATAAAACAAAAATAGTTCATTTGGGATGTGTAGTGTCATATTGCCATTAAAAGCTGTCATTATTTAAATGAACTGAGAAAGGTCGTAGGAAAATTGTGTGAGATCAACAAACTAATGCAAGATATAATCTTAAAGATTAGGATGGAATTTGAAAATGAAAAACATTAATGCACCTGACTTTTTAAAAAATTCATAAAGAAATAAGCAAATAGCAATCAAGAAAGAGAAAGAGGGAAAGATTATTTTGATAATTTATTTCAAAGTGCATTAAAACATTAAAATCTAGACTTTGTAAAATTAGTACTAAATGGATAGGTTCATATCAATTTCTCCTAAGTAAGCTTTATATGTATTACATGGAACATATTTATTGCAACTTTATGGATGGTTATAAAATTTGACCACACATTTAAACCTTTTTATAGTACATCTTATGTAAAGGAAGTGAAAGCAAAAATATACTTGAAAGAACCTAAGAAATAAAGTAGCTTTACTAGATTATTTACATAGAGATTTAAGACTTCTTCCTCTGCATGGAAATTGAGTATCTGAATTTTTTTGAGAGCCTACAGTACAATGGGGACATTGTTGAGTAGCATTTCTTAAACTACAATTTGAGATCCAATAAAATATAATAGACTGTTAGGCACACAGTTTTTCTAAAGGAATTTTTAAAATGTAGAATGTATTAACACAGTGATCAAGGTAATATTTCAGTACATTTTTAAAGATACAATTCTCAGTTGAACCACAATTTAATGTTTGGTTTTTAAGTTAACATTTATCCATGCATTGTGAACAACTGTATTATTTGGAGTTCAAAGGTTTAGTTTTTCTTCTTTTTCTTAGAAGGTTCCATATTTTATGTAGTTGTGTGAAACACCAAGTTAGAGAACTTGTTAAGTAGAGAACTATTAGCAATGAGAATGACAGAAGTAGAAAATATCAGGATATGCAAAACTCAATTGTTCCTATAAAGGGAAGAAAGTAAATACCTTGGGCTCTACAATTCAAAAGTAAATTAAAAGATATTATGTACATACTTATATGGCAGAAACAACAGATTTTGAGGGGTTTTTTTGTTTTGTTTTGTTGTTAACTGAAGAGACATAAAAAAGCAGAGCTGTACTTGGGCAGTTAATTTTAGCTTGTTGGTCCTAGCACACAGTAAAAACTAATTGCACTGACACTGTTTTGAAGATGTCACTACAAATCTTTTTTCTTCTTGCTTTACTATATCCCTGCTTCCTAGAACAGTTATAGTTTATGACCTTGTAAAGCAAACCACCCTTTTATGTTAAACTATTTGGTTACCCAAGTTCCAGAGTTATTTCTGGATCTCAAAAGGTAGCGTATGAGGGATCCAGGTCGATACAGTCTTCTGGCCACAGGACAGGAGCGCACATCTTAATGCAAGGGTTATCATTATCCCAAACTTAAAAAAACATGTCTTATTCTAAAAATGCCCCTTTGGGGTTAGAAGTGGGAGATTTGATATTTTCCATTGGATCAAAGCCTTAAACTCCTAAATAAATGCCAGAGATAAGTGCTTCTTATAGTAAGAAAAAAATAGTAAAATCTTTCAGAATAAAAAGAATAAATAACTGTAATGAATATAACTGCATATTAGGAGCCAAGTAACTTATTTTTATTTATTTTCCTGCATTCCAAATTGTGTACAGTGATATATATTTTGCATTAATAATTTCAAAAGTGAACTTTTTCAAGATTTTTTTAAACTTTTGGGTTTAAACCTTTGGGTTGTTGAGTATAACTTAAGAGTAATAAAAAAATAATTTTAAGACAGTGGAGTTTACCTTCTATTAATGCCCCCAACAAAGTTGTATTAAAAGTTAATTATTGTTCCATTGATGGTCTTTGATTTTAATTATTCCATATTTGAGCAAGGTGAGTAAATTATGCTAAATAACTTCAAAAGTCATTGTCATCAAGCTAGTACAAAGGAAATAGTCTTCACATAAAACCTAAATATAAAAACAGTTAAAACCCTAAATTAAATGTTTATATTTTGAGTAAAGTAAAATGCACCCTAGCAAAAAACTGATAACTGTTATGAATCTGTTATCCAGGTTTTAATTAACATAGGCAATATGGGTGGGTCCTTTGAAATGTAAACTAGATTATTGCCACATATGTTCTCTTTTCAACTCTCTATGAAGACTCAATTTGGGAATTATTATAGGTTTTGACTTAGCTGTAGTCAAGGTTAATTGATTGTGTTAAACAGCCACAAAGGATGTATGGAAAAAAAAAACTGCAAAAATCTATACTAGCCTACAAAACAATTAAAACTCATCAACTAAAATAATCTAGGTGCATTAGTCATGAAAAAAGATTAATTCTAAGTTGGTTGAGATAGATACTCAGTCTATAAATCATTAAAACATCATAAAAGACAATGATGCAGCCACCATATTGAAGAACTTGCTTCAAGGCTTTCTAGCAGATGAAACTGGAAAAAATAGGGTGATTAGGACAGCAATATAACCCTAATCCAAAGAAACTCAGCTGCCACTAAGGCATCCTCGTGTAATACTTGAATATGTCACATACCATGTCAATTACTGCGGTGCATACAGCGATGTTTAGCATACTGCTTAAATTGCAGGCTCATTTTCCTGTTTTTTCTCTATTTTCATTAGATAAAAGCAAGTAGCATAACATAGTATTTAAATTTTCTCTCTATTTAGGATTTATATGTCCTTCACAGCCAGTATTTTGTTATTCTCAGGTTGAAAGGCTCTAGTCATCAGAGAAACACTCCAGTTTGACAATAAATGCAAGCCTGATGATTACACTAGCAGTCATAGGTGGGAAATAATCTTCACTCTATTGTAATCAAGCCTAACTGCCAAGCATCACCTTGTCGTTTCAGTAGAGATGAAGGCACCAATTTGTACTTTACCTCCTCAAGAATAGAAACAAGCTATGTAAACAGAAGGATATATTCAGGCTTAATTTCAATCCTTAGATACAGGTATAAAAAAGGTTACTCAAGATAGTGAATTGGAGCCAAATTTTCAAAACCTAATTTGGAAATAATATTTGGATTGATTGTTTTCATCATAATGATTAGAAAACACAGAACTTTATCTCTGCCCTACTTGTTCTCAATAGCACTGCGGCAAAAAAATATTTAAATAAATAAATATTAAAAATTCCTGTGCTTCTCCTCCCACGCTGATTTAAAGTTCCCATCATGGCGAAGAACACATTTAATTCACTCAACTGTTGTCAGCTTCTATCTGTCCCAATTAACTCCAAATGTGTTTTTCAGCTATAATTTGACTTAACTTTAAGCCAATATGAAGTCTTGTTTATAACTGTGTTATGCACAGCATAATTTCTAGGCTAAAATTATAATCAGAATGCATATTTCAGTAAGCAGCACCTTCACAAAGATGTCATAACGCTTCTCCAATTGGTTAAGATAAACAATTATTTGGAAAAGTTGTCTATTAATATGATCATTTCAATTCTAGCTTTCATAGAATTTCTATTCATGATCAAACCCAAATGAATAACAATTTGAAACAAAGTTTCTGAAAAATGTGTCATATACCTGCAGTAAAGTTACACATATGCTTTTTCTTCTGTCTTGCTTAACTTCGTATCTCTCCTCCAAAAAAAATCAATGTAATTTACAAATTTCACAAATATATTTAGGTTCTCTCTCTCTGTGTCTCTCTGTCTCTCTCTCTCTCTCTCTGTCTGCCTCTATATCTGTGTATCCATCTTTGTGCCTTTCTCTCATATTAAGGATTAAATGCAGGGTCTTCACTCTGAGCTACATTCCTAGCACTTTTTGGTTTTTTTTGAAACATTGTCTCTAAGTCACTAAATTGCTCAGACTGGACTTAAACTTGTGACTCTCTTGCGTCACCTACCAGAATTCTGTGTTTACATGTGAGTAGCATACCAGGTTGTTTCTTTCTTTTAATAGAATTGCAGTCTAGGAGAGAAGAAGTCAGGATACCAAAACTGATAGACTTCTGCACAACTTGGTGTTGGTATAGCCAAAGGTGAGAAAATGACAGTTTTTGGACTAACTTGTAAGGTAAAGAGGGATATGGACGTCCAAAATTTCCTGTTTTCCTTTCTGGAAGTGTTCGAATATTTTATTATGAAAGAGTTATTTTATTTGATGCTCTTTTCTTGGAGAAACTGTAACATCCTCAGGTTGTACAAAATTTCTGAGTCCATCTGAGCAGGAGCCCGAGTTCCTTCAGAAAATTCAATGACTATTATCCAGTTTTAGTGCCTCTGATACTAAACAGTAACCCTTTTTTAGTTCATTTGAATTGCAATAGCAAGGTTCCACTGACTGAATGACTTACGAGATGCACAGATTTATCTACTATAGTTCTGGAAACTAGAAACGGGATGTGAGGGTGCTGGTAGAGTCTCTTCTTGTGAGGGTCCTCTTCCCATGTGCACACTATCAACTTCCTGTATTTTCAGATGACCAAAGGCAGGTGAGAGGTTTTGAAGTCTCTTTCATAAGGGTACTAATCCTATTCACAAAAGCTTGAATATCATGACCTAATAGCCACTGCAAAATGCCACCGCATAAGACTTTCACACTGGGGATTAGAACTTCAACAAATGAACTTTAAGTGGACACAAATATTCAGTCTTTAAAATTCTCCTTAGTGACAGGAATTCCTACATTTATTTGGTAACAGTGGCGAGTTTATGCATCTCTGTCTCTGCTTCTAGTTTTCTTATTATGACTAATAGTTTTTATTTCAAATATGCATTGTCCAAATCAATAAGGAACTAACCATAATTAATCCTTAAATCTACTGTCCCAAGCTGCAGAAGGAGGCTATCCTTATCATGGTCAATAAGGAGACAATAACCATCACAAGCCCAGAAAACAGAAATTCTAAAGGTAAGAGCAAAGGGAAACCATTGGTTCCATATGTAGTGATCAGGAATACTAGAGTACAATAATGGAAAGGGCTCTTCATCATGGTATAATATAGCAGTTTTATAAGTACTGTTTCTTAGTTCTAGTTTTTCACATCTATATTTATGATTTTGTCAAGACAGCTTACCTATTCCTGGACAAAATATCTGGTAGATACTCAGAATTTAAAGGAGGAAAGGTTCATAGTGAGGTTTAGCTCACAGTTTGGGTCAGTCCATAGTCAGCTGGCTCCAAAGCAGGAACCTAATGGTCAAAGTGTGTGGCAGAGCAAGGTTCCTTATTACATAGCTGCTGAGGAAGACACTAGGAGAGCAACACCAGAAACGAACAGGGTGGGCATTCATATGGTGCCCAAAGCCACACTCCAGGACCCAAACAGAAACATCCAGAAGTTTGCTCTACTAATATGCTAGGCATCTCCTAATCCAATGACATTGCTACATTCAGATTCACAGTCATGATTAATTCCTAATCAACACCACACCCAAACATCTCTCCTTAAACCATACTTAATTTCTAAATAAAGACTATGGCAAGTTCAGAATCCCACAGATATAGCTATCTATTTTACAATCATAAATGTAATAGTTCCTTCATCAGAGTCTCAACTGTTCAAACATGTTTGCTCCAGAAGATGTAATAGGGTTCATATGCAAGGGATATGTTTTCTAAAATCATGCTAGAACATTTTACTGGGTAGGTCTTACTTTTGGGGATACAATGCGAGTCAGTACAACTGCTTAACTGTGAACCTCATAAAAATAAAAATAGTTATATAAATCCAGCAAAAATGACATATGATAAACATTCCCATTCCAAAAAAGAATAAACAGGAACAGAAATGAAGAGGACCAAAGCAATATTAAAACCCAGCAGGGACACAGCTGCATATTCAGTGTCCAGAGCACATGGTGGCAAACTGTGAGCTCCAAGGAGCATTCACACCTATGCCCTTCCTAGCTGTCCAGAAGACCTCTCTTTCTTTTTGAAAGGTTCCACTCAAGCATTAGACCTTTCCTTTCCTGAGTCCCACATTCCTGACATCTCCATCTTCCTAGGATCACCACTACACCTTTGGTTTCATTCCTCTCAGATGCTCATTGAGTGACCTCCCAGGCTTTTCTCTGAAATCTGAGTAGAAGTCTTCCTTGTCTCACAACTATTATATTGTGCATGCCAGTAAAATCAGCATCCCATGAATGACATCAAGGTCTGCTACAGCAGAAGAATTAGCTATGCCCCCTAAATCCATGGCAGCAGTAACCTCCTAAGGTATGCATAGGTGAATATGGAAAAATAAATCCTGGGGAACCATTTCCCTGAGAAGCCCTTTATGAGTAAAGGATTCTGGCACTCTGCTCCAATGAAATTTTGGTATTGTTGCACACTTGAGCCTGTGATGAATGAGTTTTTACTGAACTTTGAGATTCCCTCAAGATGTTTCTTCTTGTGCCTATATAAAATACTTGTTATTAGTATCTTTAGCAGTCACACTTCCTTTGGCCCCAGATTTACTTTTGGCACCTTCTGGACTGAAATTTAAACTTTAATTTTTTTTCCTTTTCTTTAGCCTGATTTTCAGTATAAACCTGAATAAAAGCTGTAAGCAGTATCCATGCCACCGTCTGAATATTGGACTATCTTGACATCCTCTTCACCGGACAAATTCATCAACTGGCCTTAGACTCTTGAAAGTCTGAAACTTTGTCATAGTGTTGACTGGAATCACCTATCATATTCTGGTTACTGAATTCTAGACTTTCTCTAGCCAACTTAATCAAACCTTTCCAAAGTCCTCACAGAAACTAGGTCCAAAAGATTCTAAACTACATAGTGAGGTCTAGTGACAGCAATAAACCCCCTGTTGCAATTTTTAATGTTAGCTCCCCTGTTGCTGGACACAGTACTCAAATGTCACAACTCAAAAGATGAAAGGTTTAACTTAGTTCCTGGTTTGGGTGGATTCAGTCCATAGTCAGCTGACTCCAAGGCAGATACATCATGGGAGAAGCGTGTGACAGAGCAAAGCAGCTTAGTTCATGGCAGCTAGAAGGAACAGAGCAGAGGGAAGTTGGTGAAGAATCATAGAGAGACCTGAGGTCATGTCTTTATGACCCACCAAGCCACACCCAGGAGCACACTCTGCAAATCAGTTTATGAACCAATTAGGGCTTCTGTCTTCTTGTGGCAAATGCTTCAGTTTTCCTCTGCCACCTTTGTATATTTCCATTTTTCCCATTTACATACTGAGTAGAAAACCCAAGTTGGTTCAACTGGATTCTTTCTTCAATTTGAAAGACTCAGAGACAGAAAATGACTTGAACTGATTGATTTTGGTTGAGAAAGAAGATTATACTGAAGATTCAGTATCCTTGAGTATACTGGAGATTATACTTGTTAACTGTAGACTAGATTCCCAGAACATGATGAATAAATCTATCATAGGCTTTTTTATTGAGCTTTTTATTCTGATACTTGCAATACACAAGTAACTCATTAAAGGGTCAAAAGCATAGTTCAGAGATGATAAATATGCATCATGAACATCTATTCACACTATTATTCTTCCTATCTTTCCAGCTGTGTCTACATAAGTCTTCCCAAGACTATGCTTTGTTCTAGTTTTGTATATTCACTGTTCTCACTTTCCCTTGTATTTCAATCACTTAATCCTTTTCCATGATAATCCCTAATCACAAAACATGTACTTCTTTAATCCCTACTCAAAAGATGTTCATAGTACAAAGTCTAGATTCTCTAGCACTTGCTCTGTGTATTCCACCCCAAAATAACCTATTAAAGCTCATGCTTGGGAAGAAAACGATAGCTCTTATTTTTAAAGGAAATAGTGCCACTAAACACTCTTGGATTCTTGTTTCATATTTCTCTTTTTTTCTCACAACAAACAATGAATCAATTCATGTGTGAAAAATAGACTTCTCATTTTATTTTTAAAAATCATGAGTTAATTTTCAAATAAAATATATTGACTATAAAGACCATTATTCTCTTTCACCTTCCTTAGTGAATTACTTAATTCTTACATTTACATCCTACCCTGTATATCATACTATACAAACATAGAGAGGGATATAAAAGGAGGTGGAGCTAGAGAGAATTTTAAACTTCTCAGCATATGTTTATGATCTCTTTTTATACATTTGCTAATGGTACAATATGGCTACTCCCTGATTTTCATTGATAAAATTCTTACCACAATAGGTTCTTTGTTCTAAAAGTTTTATTTTGGTAAGAAAAATTATAATCTATCACTAAAGAATTTCCAGGGTGACATTATATATGGTTGTAGAATAATTCTTGCAATTAATTGAGGTCATTTTCTTCTAAATTATTCAGTATATTTCAACATTCACTAATGCACTAATGCTTTCTGATTAGTAAATGTCTTTACTCACTTTTCATGAAAAGGTACTTAGAGTTACAGTGATACGTAATACAAAGAGAAAAAAAGTGGTCATAATATTCTTCTTTGAGATTATCTGCAATAGATTTGAGTTTGTTTTGAATTTATAATATGAAATAAGTCATACCCATAATATTCTTAGATGAAAATATATTCAATAATTTAAAAATATTTCATTTTAAACTTTTTCAGAGCTGTTACTGTTTCTACACTTGATATAACAAACAGCTGATGCAACACACATACATACTCACACGCACACACACACACACATACACACCTGTCTGTTCTTTTTTGTTTTTATAAGATATATATATATATATATATATGTCATTGTTATTGTCAGGTACTCAGCCTGATGCTGTTGCTGATGATAAGTAACTGCTTACATGCTTAGCTGAAATTTTTTGTAAACCTGGGTCTTGTTAAGAAGTTTTTAATGAAGAGAAATAGATTATGGTATGTCCTGTGATTGTGATTTTAAAAGTGACTTAAATTATCTTTTCACATGCTGCAATATAAATGATATGAATTTTATTTAAGTTTTAAGAATGGAGTAAAGAGTCTGGAAATTACTCAATGAAAGTTTAATTTTATGCTCTTATATTTATAATGATAAAAATAAGACTTACAATTATTTATTAACTACACAAGTTTTAAGCTCTGAATTTAATACTATACCATCAGTATAGTCTAAACAAATGCATGATTTAAATGCTAATGGCCCATTTTCATTTAGGGGAACTGAGTGTCATTATGAGTGTAGATTCTTCAGCTATTCAGTTAACAAATGCAGAGTTCAAAACATCAGAATGACTTCAATATCCATCATTCTATGTACATAACCACTACCCAAATTATCTTGCCATTTAGATTTTCAGATCTATTAGTGACTGTGCCTAGTACAAGATGTTTTCCTTATAGTTTAGAGCACAAAGGGAGGACACCAGAAAAAACTGTCTTCCAGATCAGGGTTTCTCAACAGTGACACTGTTAGGGTTTTGGCTTAGATAAGTCTGCACTGTGGAGAACAGAGTTAAACAGTGCACGGCGTTTAATGCGTAGCTGTCTTCTGCCTACTAGAAGCCAGCAGCATTTCCTCCTCAGTCATTACAATAAAACGTCTATAGAAATTTCCAGATGTCTCTAGAAAGGTGTTGTGGAGGTACTAGAGGAATGAGGGGAGCTGCAGAGGGTGACCAGAAAAAAACCTGACCCTGATTGAGGACCCACACCACACGGTACATTCTTCTTTAATTTGTTCAGATCCCATGCCATTATGTTGAGTAACAAGAAATACGTTTCTTGTTGAGTCTTGCATACTATAGAGTTTAGATAGAATTTTCATGTATTAAGAAAATATATTTTTCTAAAGCATATTTTTGCTTAAGTAAAAAAAAAGAACGAAAAGTTATTGAAGGTTTGAAATAATTTAATATACTTTTCTTAAAGAGGTATTTTTTTTTAAAAATCTCTATTTCCACTTCCTTCTTCTCTGGCCTTCCCTAGTGAGTGTCCTAAAAAATCTACAACTTTTCTCTTCTCCTGCTTCTTGTTTCTTTGCTTGCTTCTTTTTATTTCCTTCCATTTCTCTATCCTCTGCTCCTCTTCCTTCCCTTACTTTGTCCATTTTAATGGACCAATCATTGTTCATATCCTTGGTTTCTTTTTTCATCCTTTCATCTCTCTATCACTCCCTTTGTTCTTCTTATTCCACACTTTCCTTCTTTGTTTTTCCCCAACAGTTTGAAGTAGCACATAATTTTACTTTAGTTTTCAATTTTCCTGTCAGTCTTGCGAGAAGAAGCAAATACAAGAGATTGTGAGCATGCATAAAAATTTAGACTACAAAATCATTCATATGTGGTTTCAGACATAATTCTTACAAATATTCTTTAACAGGAATTTTTAGATTTGCATTGAGATTAAAATAAATCAATTGCTACAATTTAAATATTTACATATAGTGATTTATTCTAACACCTTCCTGATATTTTACTTTTTTCACTAAGATAAGATGCAACATAAAGGTCTCAATAAGGATTTTAAAAGGCATTTATTAAACACAATGAACCAAAGGCATTCAGAGTAATTTAAAAATCCCTTTTCTTTTTGTACACAACTTATTTAGGCCAATGAGATCTCCAAGGTAGATGGAGATCTACCTTATAAAGGTAAACGCCTTAGAATTGCAGCTGATTTATTAATGCAAATAAAAAGTACCAGAGGACTTAAAGGAAACTATCTCAAACCCTAAAAGGAAACAACTTCCTATCTAGAATGATACATCCTGAAAACTGTCTTTCAAAACTGATGTAGAAATTAGACTTTTCTGTCACAAAGTACATCTTTTGAAATTTATGACCACCAAACCATCACTACAGAAATTCTCAAGGTTTTCCTAGAAAGAGACAATGAAGATAAAAATTCCAAAATGTCTAACAGAGTGAATGCACCAGGCAGAAAGAGCATTTAAAGAGAAGCAAGAAGAAGGGGAAACAGCAACAGAAAAATAATGCAATGACAAGAATGTATCAGTTGCTTTTAGGATGAGCCTCAATGTGAAAGGTCTCAATTCCATAGGCTAAAGACACACAATGGCAGAGTCAAACAATAATTAAAATTCAGTGGTATTTTATATAAACTAAACATACTTAATCCAATGTGAAATTCATAGACTAAAAATTAAAGGATTAAAAAAATATTCCTCCATGCAATTGTAACCTAAAAGCAAGCAAGAGTAACTATCCTAACAGCACACAATGTGGATTTCAAGACAAAATTGATCACAAGAGGGAAAATTGTCATGCTGATTAAGAAAACAATTCATCAGGAAGAGACAACATTTGTAAACATAAATATATGAAACACCAGAGCATTCAACTTTATAGAACAAATCTAATGGACTTAAAAGATCAGATAAACCTCAAACAATTATATGAGGAGGGAACTTAACCGCCCCATCACCAAAACACAGATCAACTAGACAAATATCAACAAAGAAATATCAGAATTGAACCAAACTTTTGAACAAATGAACTTAATAGACATCTGCAGTGCTCCGTTCCTCAACACAATACACATTCTCCTTAGCAACACATGGAGCTTTAACTAAAACCAACCACATACTAGCCCAGATACATGCTTATATAAATGCAAAATAATCTACCTTGACGTATGCATATTATCAGATCATAGTGCTGTTAAACTAGAAATCAATGGCAAAGGAGACCACAGAAACTGCAAATACACAGAAAACAAACAGCACAATCTCGTATAATCAGTGAACTACTAAAAAAAAAAATCAAGGAATAAATGAGACATTTCCTAGAATTAAATGATAAGTCCAACATAACATACCAGAACCTAAGGGATATGATAAAAAAGTCCTAAAAAGAAAATCTATTTCTATATATTCTGACATCAGAAAAGGTAGGCCAAAGTAAATAAAGAACAAGCCAAATTCAAAGCTAATAAAAGGAAGGAAATTATAAATATCAGAGCATAAATTAATGAAATACATTCTAAATGAAAATATAAAAATCAATAAATTGAAGAACATGTTCTTAGAAAGAATAAATAAAAGATACAACCCTTTAATTAGTCTAATAAGAAAAGAAAAGAAAAGAAAAGAAAAGAAAAGAAAAGAAAAGAAAAGAAAATATCCAACCCAGTGCAATTACAAATGAAAATGGGTAAACCACAACAGGCACTACCCAAAAATCAAAAGATTATTAGTAAATACTTTGAAAGCCTGTACTCAAGTACTTTGAAGAATTCAGAAGAATACATTCTGAGATACATATGAATTACCAAAACTAAGTCAGAAAGACATAAGAACCTTAATCCAATAAACGGCCAAAAAAAAAAGAAGCAGTAATAAAAAACCAGTCAAATAAGAAGACCCCAAGTTTCCATGGAATCACTATTAATTTCTGTAAGAACATCAGTGAAGATCTAATGATGATACTTCTCAAACTCTTTGTGAAGTTGCAAGAGAAGGAATATTCTCAAGGTCATTTCTGGCTACCATAACTCTAATTTCAACACCAGACCAAAAACTAGCCAAAAAAGTGAACCCTCAACAAGATACTGGCAAACTGAATGGAAAGACATTAAAGACATAATGTGCTGTGACCAAATAGACTTATCCCAAGGAATACAAGAAGGGGGCAACATACACATATTAGTAAAAATAATATATCACAATGTTGTTTTAATTTGCATCTATTAAAGGACCAATGACTGACATTCAATCTTGATAGAATCTGTGAAGAAAATAATTGTAGAAGTGTCATATCTAAATCTGATAAAAGATTATGCCATTGTGACAAACTTATTTCTAACACCATATTAAATGATGACAAACTGAAAGTTTAACTTTTAAAATCAGAGACAAGACAAAGATCCCCCTATCATCAATCCTGCTCAATTGCAGAACAATCAGGCAAGAACAGGAAATAAAAGGGATATGCACAGGAAATGAAGAAATAAAGTTATCATTGTTCACAGGTGATATGATCCTCTACGTAAAATACCCAATGAATTCCATCAAAACACTCCTAAAATTAGCAGCCATGCTCAGTAATACAGTATGATACAAAATCAACATGAAAAATCAGTAATGTTTCTGTACAGCAATAATGAACTCACTGAGAATGAAATTAATAAAACTATACCATTCATAATAGCATTAAGAAAAATTAAATATTTAAGAATTAACCTAACAAAGCTAGTAAAACAGCCTTGCAATGAAAAATACACAACTCTGTAAAAAGAGATTGAAAAGGACATCTTAAAATGAAAATCTAGACAGTGTTCCTGATTAGACAGAAAAATATGCCAAAATGGTCATATTCCAAAACTAATATATAGATTTAATTAAATTCCAATCAAAATAGTATTCCACAGAGAACAAGAAAAAAATCCTAAAATTCTTGTGAAACTAAAAGAAACTTAGAAGAGAAAAAGCAGTTCTGAGTAGGAAGAACAAAGCAAGAGCCATCACAGTGTTGTACTTTAAACAATATTACAAAGCAACAGTCATAAAAACAGCCTGGCACTAGCATAAAAATTGACATGTGTGTTAGTTGAACAGAATGGAGGAGGTAAAAATAAACCCAGCCACTTTATCTATCTGATCTTTGGCAAAGGGATCAAAACATGCACTGTAGGAAAGATCGACTCTTTAACAAATAGTGCTGGGAAAACTGTTTATTCACATACCGAAGGTTAAATCTAGACACATATCTTTGACGACACCCTAAGCTTTAACTAAAATGGATCAAAGACTTAAAATAGAAAGAAATCTGCTGAAAGTTAAAATAGGTAAAGATGTTGAAGACACAGACAGAAAAGAACTTTCTGAGCATAACTTCAATACATAAGAATCAACAATAAGAATCAGTAAATGGGATCCAATTAAATTGAAAAGCTTCTGTACATCACACAACCAGCAGGTGAAGACATAATTTACAGTATGATAAAGGTTTTTTTAAACCTATTTTTTGGTCAGAAGATAAGTAGCAGGAAAATAAAAGACATTAAAAACATTAAACCCCCAAATAAAAGACCCAGTCACAAAATGAGAAAACAAAATGTATAGATACTTCTCAAAAGAAGTGAAAATTGCCAATAAATACATGAAAAATTGTACAACACATCTGACCATTAGAGAAATGCAAATTGAAAAAATTGAATTTCTAGCTTACTCTGGAAAGAATGGCTAATGTCAATAAATCAGTAATGAAAAATGGTGTTGGGGAATACCAATCTACATTGTTGGTGGAAATGGAAACTAGTACGACCATTATGGAAAATGCTGTGGTGGTTTCTCAGAAAACTAAGAATGGATATTCCATTAGGCCCAACCTTTCTTTCTAGATAATTTCAAAGGAGTTAAAAAACATTATTCATAGTGATGAATATCCTTGTACACAGCAGCACAGTTCATACTAGGTAATCCTTATAAGTGGCCTCTATGTCCAGGCTCAGAGGAATGGGTAAAGTGTGATGTTTATACACAAAGAAGTATTACTCTGCAATAAATAAAATAAATGAGTCATTTGCAGAAATACAGATGCACCTTGAGACCATAATATTAACTGAAGTAAAATCAGACACACATGCTTCAATTTTGCATGCATTTTCTTATATGAGAAACCAAAATTGTAAATAAAAATCAAAATAAAAGATAATAATAGGCAAACAGATCTTTTACAAAAGGTAACAGTCCAAGAGATGGGGGTAGAGTGTAAGATGGTAGGGAAAGGGGATGTAAAAAACCCAGAATTACATACATTTACCAATTCCCCACAAAGAATACAATCATTATGTACTGCAAACATGTACTAATGTAAAAAAAAATTGAGAAAAAAATTTTCAGTGAAGTTTGTGTATGGCTTCTTTGTTGTTGTAATCTTTGGGCTCTAACATGAGACTTCCTTCTTCAGGTTTTTTAAAAAAATTTTTATAGCATTCAGCAGATAGTACCTCTGCGTGTGATGATCCATTTAGCACTAGATCTCTTTGCTTGATTCAATGACACATAGTTTCCAAATTAGTGTAAATTAGTATAAGTGTGAACATTCACACATGACTTAATATATAGTTGTAACTATTGAACAATTTGTTTAATTTTCAAAATAATGCTATAAGAATGGTCATAATACAACTTTCAGGTAAAGAAACTAAATCACTGACAGGTTCAGCAAGTTTCGTAAAGTCACCAACAGTTACACATTTAAAGTCATGATTTTGGTCCTCATGGTGAATATCCTAATCCTCTCTACTCTACCCCTTCATTATAAACAAAAGCATTCTCCCTGCCCGACAGACACGTGTTTCCACTCTGGGTACACACTTTCCCAGAAGCGATATAGACTTTCTAAATCTCTGAATAGCTGTATCTTTCAAAAGCTGTTTCCTATAAATCAGAGACGCAGCTCTACCTTTCATAAGGTGTAGCACTTCAGAGGACAGGAACAGCAGGCTTCAGAGGCTGTCCCAGGAGATTACAGGACAGAGCTCTGTGGAACTACATCTTTACAGGAAGCCATAAATAATTCTGGAGCGTCTGAGAACACACTTTTTGGCCTATTTAAGATTACTAGATTTCTGTGAAGTTCAGCTTCCAAGTCTGTTTGTATATAATTGATATAGCTCAAACTTCAAAGTTAGGATTGCTGGAGATTCAAGATACAGTGCTTGCAGAAAAATAAATAAACAAAATAAATAAATAAATACCCCCAAACAGGAAACACACACGCGCACTCACACACACAAGAGCAAGTCAATCAGTGTGAACATTCACATTTAGAAATCTGTGTGCCATTTGGTGACCTTTAGAATGATAAAGAACTCATTTAAATATGACTAAATCTGAGGGTTGTTTAAAGTATTTAAAAGATTGTTATACTCTTCTCAGAGTGTTGTATTCTTTTTTTCTCTTTCTGTATCTTGTGAGGAGGGGCTCTGGGATTACTTCTGAAGATTGACCAAAGTCTCAGGTGAAGAACTGATTTCACAATTCAGAAACTGTTGATAATGGATAGCTTAATGTACTAACTGTTCATTAGTTTGAAGAAGAAAAGTGTAATTTTTATTTTGTATTTCCAAAAATGGATTCGGTTATCCTTCAAGATCAATAAAAGAGACAGACTACCTAGTCCCCAAACACTGTGTAATACATAAATTATTTTAAACATATATATATCCACTCAAATTCTTCTCAATATCTCAAATTCTTGTTTGCTTTTTGAGATATCAAGCCTATGGTTTTCTCTGTATTCATCCTTCCTACAAAACAGAATTTCTTCCTCAGATTTAAGTGTAACTTCTTAACAAGTGGTCAGCATCCTTCACAGGTGTAATTCGCTCCTGCTACCTCCTGACTCTGGTAAGCACCATTCTATTCTCAACTCTTAAGAGATAAATTAAAAATATAAATACATAAATTATATATATATATATATATATATATATATATATATATATTTCCTATGAGAGACATCATGCACTACTTTCTTTTCTCTGCTGGGCATATTTCACTTAATATAATGATTTCCAGTTTCATATATTTTATCAAAAATGACAAGATTTCCTTTTCATTGTGTATATGAAGCACATTTTCTTTATTCATTCATCAGTTAATTATTACTAAGAGTGTTTCCATTTCTCAGATATTGTGAATGGTAATCATGGCAGTGAGATGTCACTTTCATACACTAATTTTACTTTCTAAGGTATATTTGTTTGTTTTGTGTTGTTTTGCTTTGCTTTATTTTATTTTGCTATTGAATTTTTGGAGTTTTTTATGCATTCTTGGTATTAACCGCTTGTTGAATGTACTGGTTGCAAACATCTACAATTCTTTATGTCATCTCTTATCTATTGAATTTTTTTCTGTTGGGCAAAATTTTTTAACTAGATGTAATCCATTTTTTTATTTTTCTTATATTTCCTGATCTAGGAGATCTTTTTTTAAAAAGTATCCTTGTCCATTGCAATATCCTAAAACATTTCTTCTATGTCTTCTTCTGGTTCCTTTGCTTCAAATCACATATTTAAATGTTAAATCCATTTTGAGTTGATTTTTATAAATAGATAGAAGCCAATATGTAGTTTCATTTTTTTTTCAGTGTGAATACCCAATTTTCCTAGTAGGATACATTGAAAATATTGTTCTTTCTCCTACGTGTGTTCTTAGTACCTATGTCAAAAACCAGTTGTATATGCATTATAAGTTTATTTCTAGGTCCTATATTCTGTTTCATCAGTCTATGCACCATTTTGTGCTAATACCAAAGAATTTTAATTATCTTTTTTTCAGCATTGTTTCTGGCTATTTAATTTATTTATGGTTCCATACAAATGCTGGTTCCATACAAATGGTAAGATTGCTTTTTCTAATTTTGTGAAGAATGTCACTGGTGTTTTGATATGGTTTGCAGTAAAACTGTAGGACTTGGGTAATATGAAAATTTTGACAATATAGATTATTCAGTCCATAAACACCAATGGGATAGCTTTCTATTTTTTGTTCTTTTTAATATCTTCTATCAATTTATTACAATTTATATCGGAGAGAGTAATTGTTGATAGATTGCATCAAATTGAGAAGTTTAGAAGTTTAAGGGACATGGCAGGAGGCCATGGTCCTTATTTTTGTAAAAATCTTCATCCTGTGCAAGAGACGGCCACAACGATGGTGTGAATGGCACATCTGGTTTAGGAGGTGGCAGCCTGCACGCAACAGAAGAGATTAAAAAAGACTTGCCCCCCTCTTTTTGCTCTTGTTGTTTTTGCCATCTTTTGCCACCTTGAAGTGTTGCCCCTGTGCCATGCCACCCTGCTTTGGAACCATTTGATTACAGACTGAAACTTCCACAAACTGTGAGCTAAATAAGCCTTTCCTTCCTTAATTTCAGGTGTTAGGTATTTTGTCCCAGCCATGAGAGAAAAGTAACAAAGACAGAGAGAATTTTGACTTCTTTGGTTAAATCTATAATTAGGTATTTTTGGAGAGTAGCTGTTGTAAATATGTTTGCTTTCTTGCTTTCTATTTCAGATAATTCACCATTAGAATACAGCAATTCTACTAATTTTTGTATGTTGATTTTCTATACTG
The DNA here is from genome assembly GCA_004027455.1 of Hydrochoerus hydrochaeris. Taxonomy (NCBI): domain Eukaryota; kingdom Metazoa; phylum Chordata; class Mammalia; order Rodentia; family Hydrochaeridae; genus Hydrochoerus; species Hydrochoerus hydrochaeris. Next base: position 450,844 of record PVLA01000200.1, on the reverse strand, counting down.
AATCTTTCATATATTTGTTTATTAGTTCTAATAGTTTTTGATGCAATATGTGAGATTCTCTATGTAAAATCATATTACCTCCCAATAGCAACAATCTGAAACTTCGTTTTCAAATTGGGTTCCTTTCATTTTAAAATTTTTTTTTCTGAATTTTCCTTGATAGAAGTGTCAATACTACATTTAATAAAAGTAGCTAAGTGGGTATCTTTGTATTTTTTCACAGCTCTTAGAAAGGTCTCAGCTTTTCTTCAATCACTATAATGTTTTCATTGGCTCATTTTGTAAGACCTTTATTAGATTGAGTTATGTTTGTGCTGTGCCTGTTTGTTCAATATTTTTATCAGTAATGGGTATTGAATTTAGCCAAATCATTTTCTTCATGAATGGAGATTATTATATGTTTTTTGAATTTCATTCTGCAGTGCTATATATTACATTTATTAATTTTCATATGATGAACAATCCTAGTATTACAGAGATGAATCAATCTTGATTATGGTGAATGATCTTTTTAATGTGCTGTTGGATTTAGTTTAGTAGTATTTTGTTGAGAATTTTTGCATCTATATTCATTAAGAATATTATACTGTATTCTTGTTTGATATTAATGTTGATCTATTGGTCAAATTTATATTCTTTGAACAAATAGCTTATATAAAGAAAATCTTTGTTTTGGTTAATACTGTCAGAGGCTTCAGCTCATGATTAGTAGGGTACATTGTTTTTTGAAAAAATTATCTGGTAAAATAAAACTAATCATCTAATGGCCAAAGTACAAAAGATAGATACTAGAAGATATACAAGCATATGATAGTCCTCTTGGAAAGCAAGTCCACAATTAAATAAAACCACCTTGTATATCTAACTTTTCAATGTTTCTGTCATTTTTCACTAATGCTGTATGGCTGGGAAATTAAGCCTGCAACACATAGCCATTGAGAAATCTTTCAGATCCAACTGTAGCATCCAACATCATCAAAGTGTTCAGAAGAGTTTCCTCCTCTTCATTTTTTTGAGGGTGACATTTTCAGAAGTGATACAAGTCCTTCTTTGAATGTCTGATAAGCCTTTGCAGTGGAGCCACTGGGTCCTGACCTTTCAGTTGATGGGAGAACTTTTTATTATCGCTTCCATCTTGTCAGTTCTTATTGTTATGTTCAGGTTTTCTGGTTTTAAGTTTCTTGGTGACTCAATCTTGTAAAACTGTATGTATTGAAGAATTTAATTTGTGCCTTCTGCTATGTTGCCAAACTTGTTGACCTACAGTTATTTTAAAAAACACCTATTCCATCTGCCATTAGATTTATGGTTTCTGTTTCAATTCTTAGTTCATTGATTTTAGTTTAGTGCATGGTGAGAAATGTGGTTCTAAGTTTAAGTTTTGGTATGTGAAAAGCCAGTTTTCGAGTATTAAAGAGGTTATCTTTCTTACAATAAAGGTAGTCAACCCCTTGGTAAAAGATACGGTGACTAAGTGTGCTTGAGTTGTTTCTGTATCTTTTAATCAGTTCCACTGATCCTCAGGTCTGGTTTTGCCATGCTGTTTTTATCACAGTAGCTTTGTGGCATAATTTCAAGGCAGGGACTGTAATGAACCCTATGAAGACTTCATTGCCCGGAATTGCTTTTGTTATTCTACATCTTGGGCAATCATTGTGGAAATCAGTGTGGGGATTCCTCAAACAACTAAAACTAGAGGTTTCAGTTTACCCAGCTATTCTACTCCTTGCTATCTTCCTAAAACAATTAAAAGTATCATATCACAGCAACATACACACACCCATGTTGACAGCAGCACAGTTTGTAATAGCTAAATATTGGAAACAGCTCAGACATCCATCAGTGGATGAATGGATAAAGAAGATGTGATATTTTTATACAATGTATTACTAATTCACTAGAAAGAAGGATAAACTGGAATCATTTATAGGTAAATGGATGCCCTTGAAGTCATACTCTTAAGTGAAATAAATCATTGCATTGTTTCTCTGATATGAGAAACCAAAAATGTAAATAAGGACCAAAATGTGTAATAGGTATCGTGAAATAGGAAGAAAATATTCTAATGTGAAAGGAATCAAAGGAAGGTAGAGGGGGGAAAGGTAGTAAGTGAAAAGAAAAAATAAGAGAACAGAAGGAAAAATTGGAAACAAAACTGTGAATAGAAGGAAAAATTGGAAACAAAACTATGCAAATAAAGAAGGGGATAGAATTTGAAGAGATGGAGGAAAATAGAGAAAAGAAGGAGAATCAAGATATATACTGGTACAAATTCCCTATGATGATCATGAGTATTATGTATACTTAAAATATACTTATAATAAAACACTTTTTAAAACACATGTACACAATTTCCTTAGGGGAATATATAAAATTAGTGCAAAATATACAATAGTTTATTTTATTGGTTCCACAATTGTAGCTCTTAACTTTTGGTAGTGAAGGAATAAATATGAATCACATTTTGGGATTTTGAAGAGACTGTGAATAACACAGTTTGTGTCTTAATGAATTTTGATGTAGGCTCTATGAATATACTTATCAAAAGTCTTAAAGCCAAGTTTGGTTTTTTGTATATTTTAGACAAAATTCCATTAGTTTCCTCCATTCATTCAGTCATGTAGGCCTCTGACAGCCCCTCCTGTAAACTTTATTTGGGAGTTTTACACAAACAGTTTCTGTCTTCTGAGATAGAGGCTCTTTTCTCTGATTAAAGATATGTATGAACTTTAAGACCAGGCAGGCTCTTTGGGTCCATTTTACATTCATGGGGCCTTCTAATCCTTTAAGAAAAGACATTTTCTGATCCTATCATGACTAATGCACACTGGGTTGTGGTCACAACTCTTGGGGCAAAAAAGAAAAATTAAAAGAGCAAAAGAGACAATCGACTTTTGACTGTACATATTTTGCCTTGATTTTTCATCACTATTGGAGATCTTTTTAAGGCTGATCAAGACAAGACTTATTTCATACAATTTTTTCCTGTGAAAAAGCAGTGGGTAGACAGACTTGAAGGTTAATACAGGAGCAGAGTTTAGTGCCTGTGCTGATCCCTGTTTCAGGCATTTCCTCTGAGTTATTTATACAACCCGTGAAGGTATTAGATACCTTGCTATTTTGAATGTCTATTTTTAATTATGCAAGGTACATAAGCATTTTAATTAGGTATCCAAATACATCATATGAGATTTTCCTAGTAAGAAAATAAAAGTAATCTAATTTATTATTCATTAAATATAGAGGCACTAAAATCTTATGAATAGATTTTCAGCTGAAGATGTTAGGATCTTTTTGATGCAGTATATTCACAGATTATTTCCTCCTACATTTCTCTAAGCTAATGAAGTGTATAAAAGTAATGAAGTTGAACCACAGTCTTTTAGGTTTGGTGCAGTACTCTAACATGACAAGGGAAAAAATTTGAAAACTGTTTTGGTTAGTGCTGGCACTCTGAATTAGAGCTTACTTCATTCTTTATTAATATGAATTTAGTACAAAGAATGTACATTTGTGTTTTATGAAATGAAATCATATCATTGTCCTGTTATACTACTGCAATATATTTAACCTTCTCTGTGTTGTTACTACATATATATTTATAAAATTAAGCTACACAGCAAGAGAGAAGATCTTTATTCATAAAATTAAATGTTAGTTCCCGACATTTTTCAGAATGTCTTTGGCATATTCAAATCACAGGATGTGATTTTTTCATTGCATTTTACCAACTAAACTTTCCTGTGATATGGATTATAAAATTCTTAATATTTATGCTTAGCAATTAAATCCAGAAAAGAATTACATTCACAGAACATACTTAAACAGAAATAGCAATGACTACTGGACAAACTTTGTGAGGCTTAGGTTTTCTATGCGCTTTGGGGCTGGGACCTGAGGGATGGTATTTAACCTGATTGAAATTTAATTTTCTTCTACACACAAAAAATCTTGTTCCATTTTGGGGGGATAGTGGAGGTTATAAATAATGTGAAGAAGTATCTGGTATCTAATATACATTTATTAAATGGTAGTAATTATCATTTTATCATCACTCTTCAATGATTTCTTTCTCTTAGACCTCTTTCTGTTTTTATTTCCATAATCTCAGCCTGCAACATTATCATGTCTTTATCGTTATAACTTACACTTAGTTTTAAAAATATCTTTTTGATTTTGCAATACTAGTAAATGAAAATAAACTTCAGTCATCTAAGATTGTGTGCTTAATCCCTTAATAATGTACTTACTCTGAGATATTTAATATTGAATTAAGAGTAAAACGTAATCTTTAATAACTTTAGTCCCAAAAGTTTTAGAAATATTTTTAAACTCCAGAATTATTGGTTGATGGAAACTCTTCAGCCCCAGGTATTTGGAAGAATCTATAGAGAAGGTAAAATTTTACTTCAAACCTCTAGATGTTTCTTTGGGCCTCAGAATTAAAAATCACATAAAATTAGTAGCAGAAAATAGTATAAATTTAATGTAAGTTTCAAATGACATGAAAACACCATAAGGATGTGATGGGCCAACAAAGAGGCAGTGCCTTAATGTTTTCATACTAGTAAAAAGGAAAGGAAAGTGTGAAAAAATAACTAAGCTATGTGAGGAAGCTTAAATAAGGTAAGCATCATTTACAATAGAGTTGTTTAGACAAAATGCTCTATCTCATCTTCTTGTCCTAGATGACAAGAATCTATTTCTTTCTGCCATACAAAAGACACCTGGTTTATGCCTCCTTTCAGGAAGAAATAGAAAAAGTCCGAGTGACCTTGTTGTATTTTCTGAATTGTTTTCTTAAAATACCTTAAACTCAAGTGGCACATTTTGATAAAAGAAAAGCATATGTGTTTTGATTCATTTCCCATACTTTGATCGTTCCTTTCCAATTTTATTGAGAGTCTTGAAAATCAAAACTATTTTCGTCAATGATAATATTTCCCCATAATCTTAGTGTGAGATGTATGAGGCTATTCTTGGGATTCATGTATTTACAATGATTGTGACTGTATACAAATAGGGGACATTTGGCCATATAAACCAAGAAAAAAATCAAGTTAATTTGACAGCTGTCAGAATTCTAAGCTCTCCCCTCTTCAATCCATTGCTAATGGTTTGGTATGTATCAAGAATTGAGGGGGGGTAGAAATTGTAGGAGAATCCACTTGAGCAAACATTATGCATCACTACATTATTTTAGTAGACATGTTTCCTTTCATGGTCCAGTTCAGAGGATATCATTTCTCTGAGTCCATCCTTTGTGGCATAGAATTAATTACTTCTTCATACAAATTTCTGTAATGCAAACATTTTTTTGCTGAGATAATTACCACATTGCATTTCAGGAGTATTATGGATTGGAAACTGGTGGTCAACTTAATGCCAGCAGAATTAAATCACCATGGTGCTGAGCATAGATGTTTCACCTGAGGAAAGTTGCCAGCATAAGTAGAGATGTGGAGAAGCAGAAGCAAGCTGTTGAGGCATTGAGACGTTGTGGCGTCGTAGCACCGTGGCATTATGGGTCCTCCTACGTGTTGCTGTTTGAGCCATTTGTTCTCCTGGAGAAGTTCTGGTCCTCACATCGAGCATTGCTTCCTGATTCTGGAGGGGAAGATGTGTGCCACTTAATCTCCAGGATGAATCTCGTCACGCTGGCTCCCTGGCATGTACTCAACTGTGCTTATCATCGGAGGAGCTCGGGGCCTCCATGTCCCTGAGGATGGCTGTAGTGCTTTTCACGACAGCTCTGGTTTTTGTTGTGAGTGTGACTTCTTGGCTCCAGTGTAAAAGCCTCAACCTACTAGCACAGCTCCTTCACCCTGTTGGTATAGACTTCCACCTCTGACCTTGGGCCTTTCCAGCATGGATCCATAAAAGAAACTGGTGTGAGTCCTTCTTGTGGGCTCTAGACTTCCAGATGGACTCATGAGAGGCATTATCATGAGCTCTGGGTCTTTATCTGGACTCATGTGGGACATTGCTTTGGGATTCAGGCCCTTGATTGAATATTCTGTGTCTTTAGTGTTGTGATTAGATTTCCTGCATTTTCTAGTGTTAACTCTGGATAACCATCATAAAAATATTATAAACTCCATGTCCTGATCATAATTTTTCTCTGCACAACCCCTGACTACAACAAGGAGTGTTTGAAAGCATGTCTAAGCCTTTTCTAGATTTACTCCACTTAAGTCCATCTGTGAACATTTGTCAATGGACTTATGGCTATCATGGAGAAAGATGTCTATTATTCTTAAAATTAATAAGAAATATGGTCTCTATGGTTAACTTTACAGATGCCCACTGTTGATAATTTTACAGTAATGGTTTATCTAGGATTATACAGATTGGCATGAATTAGAAATTTAAGAATCATTCTGTTAGGATAAAATGCAAATACTACACTTCTATTTTTCTTTCTTAATCTTCTTGCTTCTTTAAACATGTCTATATATACACACACGCACACACATACATACACACATATATATGTATATAATCATATATGCAATGCCTTTAAAATTCCTGCAATATTTTAATTTCTTTTACTTTTCCTTTACTTGCAGAATAGCTATTTGTTGAATATAGAATGGATGAGTTGCTATAATGCCCTAATGGTCACCTAATTGAATTGGCCGCTCAGGTAAAATCACAAGTTGCTACCCTTATTTAGTAAGCCTCTAAATATATAAATAAATCTGTCAAGGGCCATTCTACATAATTTCTTGGGAAAAATCACTTCATAATTAAATTGTGACTATGGCTTGTTTGGGGCCCAGTATCTTGCCTTGCAAGCTTGCTATGATTTGCAGAAACATAACTCTGTGCCTCCTGTCACAGTTGAAGCTTCAATGATCCTGTGATGCTGTGATGACCCATGGCAGGAGTACATCAGCTGAAGACATCCTTGTTCCTTGAGAACATGGTATTTAAAAAAAGGGAGGAAGTTTTCACCTGGAGGAAAGGACAAACTTCTTATTAACCTTCCATCTCTTCCCAGCATCCTTATCTGTATAAGATTCTCATCAGTTTAAAATTACCACTGCCCTCAGTCATTGAAGTGGCTCAGTGATCCTCATCAACATAAAATTCTTCACAGCTTAAAACCACCAGCACCCCCTGAGTTATCCAATGATCCCTTCACCATTTTCCTAAATGTAAATGTGACTAATCATTGTCAAGGTTCTGTTGGCCTTTTGCTTCTCATGAGCAACTGCCCATCCCAGATATCTGTTGCTTTGCTGTATGCATCTTGCTCTTTCTTTTCACCATGAACAGTAACACCCTAAAGGAAACTGGAAACTCACTGCAGGAGTCCCTGATACAAACCTGTCATAGTTAAGGGTCTTTAAAACTATTTTGTGAAGTTATGTCTAATAGTCAACATGTACTCCTTAATAGAGGCAATGAGATTTAATCAGAAGGATCTATGCCTGCATAGAATCAGTATAAGACCAATTTAAGCTATTTTTTCCCATACAGGATATTATTTATACTCTTTCTTACAGCCCCTAAGGATTTAATTCCTCAAACCCTATTTTCTTGTGGAATAGATAAAAATTATGATACTGAGATATTGTGGAAAAAAGCAAAAATATATTAACACACTTTGGCTGAAACTAAGACAATTGGTTATTATAAATTATTTCATTTTATATATTGCAAGGAAAAGTCAATTCAAGAAGCACTAGCTAAATTTCTGTAAGATGCTATTAGCAAGTTTCTGTAGGTCAATAGCAAAATATTTATGGTCAGAGTTATATTTATGGTCCATTTGAAGGTGACCATTGTTGTTTGCTCCTTTCCTTGTTTCCCCTTTGTATATATGTACACCCCATATAAACTTTGGAACATTCTTATCTCTACTATTTCAGCTAATTTTTAAAGAGACAGCAGCAACCGTAAACAACATAAATAATATATATAACATAATAATATAATATTATTATAATATAATAATATTATAATATAAACAACATAAAGAGAAATTTTAGATTCAGACAGTGAATCAATCCAGATATTTCATGAAGTGCCACATGTCCATAAGGAGCTAAAAAACACAGTTTATGTGTTTCATGAAATCCCTTAAAATGTAGTAAATTTAAATGATGCATCAAGGTAAATGCAAAGTATCTTTTTTAAATTTATATCGGTGTATATGTGGATTCTCAGTTTTCATAAAGAGTTATCATCCATACTCTATAATAGCTTAAATATTTTTGTAACAACCTTGGTAATGGGAATGAAAATTTGAAGATGTGTTAAATAACTGGAGAAAGAGGAAAAAAAAGTTATTACTAGTGGAGGAAACTGTCCCTTTGGAAGTATAGAAAAACTGATAATTCATTTGACTGTCACTTTTCATAATTATTTGGTGCTTTATATTTCTAATTAATTAATATATTATTTTATTCATTTTCATATACCAAGTATGTACATTGCCTCTTAAGGTCCCAGGTATCATTCTAAATTAAATGTAAAGATGTAATCTCTTTTAATAGTTTTCAGATATTAAATTGTGTGTGTGTGTGTGTACTTGAAATGGTGATGAGTTCTAAATATAAAATCATAAAAGGAAACAAAGTTTTAAAACAACAGTGGCACAAAACCTGATCCAGGGATATAGATAGTATAGTTTAATTTAGAAGATTGCCTAATAATTAATCAGCTAAAGTTGATAGAGAATAACACTGTGTGGAGATAGTTGTGATATAAGCAGTGAATACCCTAAAGCAAGAAGGAAACTGACTAAGAAACAAGTTCAGGGTTATGGTATTTGGACCATGGTTACAGCAGATGGTAAGTTCAAGGCGAGGTAGGAAAGTTAACTGTCAGTACACCCTCATGTCATCTTAATATGAAAACGAGACAAAAGCATCACACCACATGCTTGTTTTTCACAAACTGATTACCTTGGTAAATTTCTGCATATCATTCTATAAAACACTTCTTGAATCTTCTGTGCACAATTAATCACTTCAAGTATAATGTTAGTTTGATCATTAACATATTTAACATTTATTCTTGTTATCATTCATTTGTTGAATCATCTCCTTCAGATAATAATATGTTTTAGAGGCTATGTTAGACAGCTATATAAGATCATCATGATTAGTGTTCTCTATAGGAACAGAATCAATAGAAAAATATGTAAACATAAAACTAAGAAGATTTGTTATCTTCTTGCAGGTTAAGAGGTGGAATACTACACAAAGACAGTATACACAAACTGAAAAGACAGAGAATGCAGTGTCTGTTTAGGCAAAGAAGTCAGAAGTCATAAAACAGGAAGAACAGGAAGTCATGGAATAGGAGGATGGAGTGCCAATCCAAGACTGAAGGCTGCGCAGCTTCCCGAGAGTTGCTGGTATGAATCTTCATTGAAAGACTGAAGTGAAGAAGAAGGAGTTTGATGTTCATAGGTGATGGTAGTAGCAAAAGATGCACCCACTCAAACAGAGCACAGATTTTTAAAATGCAGGCTGATTTCCTCCTGCTTCCTCTTTCTATTCCTTCTGGCTTGCAAGCCTATTAGATGATACTGTCCACAACTGGGTGAGTCTTATCCCCTCAGGTCCCTGTCAGTCATCTCTGGATATCCCTAAAGACTCATCTTGGAGCATGCCTTACCATTGTGCAAGTAATATCTTAATTCCATCAAATTGATAGGTAAGATGGACTATCACCGAGGAGATGGGAGGATATGCCGAAAGTGCTCATGACTTCAGGAACTTTGCAGTATAGAAAGGGATCACTTAACTCATTATTTGTGATTTTTACATGAGATTTTTATTTCATAATTGTGAAGCTTTTTAGATGAATTTTGAAAATAGTGCAGAGGTCCTATGTACTCCATATACCCAGTTCCTCCTATCAAAACATCAGAGTAGTATGATACATTTTTCACAATTAATGAAATAATAAGATACACTAGTGCCTCAGGCAAGGTCCTTCAGGGAGCCAGAACAAATGGAATAGGTATGAAGACAGATAACTGAGGACTTATTACAGCAATTGGTTTCCATGTTTATGGAGGCTGAGAGATCAGACATAATCCAGAGACACTGGAACTGGTGGCATGCAACAGTTCAAGGCAGGCAAACTCTGAAACAGGGAGACCAGTGATATAACTGTCAATCTGAAGCTGAAGTCCTGACAATCATGGGGACCACTAGGGAAAGTCACAGAATTCAAAGGCCAAAGTGTCTGAAGTTCTGATGTCTAAGGATAAGAAAAGTAGTCTGTCAGCTCTAGTGAGGATACACACTGGGGAGAAGAAAAAAGATGGCCGATCGATGGGTAGTATGATAGAGAGCCTCTCTGAGAAAAACAACTCAGATGCTAGAATTTAACACCATGGAGAAGACCAGACAAAAGGAGAGGAATTCTCATGACCCAGGAAGAAACTGAGGAAAAAGAAAAGGAAAAAAATTTAAAAAGAAGAAGTGTGGATGGAGGGATGGAGCTGGGCACACTCCGGTAGCTGTGCTGGGCACGTCCTAGAGTTGGGTGACTCACAATTGAGCTGAGTTCTCTGCCCTGCTGAGAACGGGGTTGGTGAGCCCAAGACCGTTGGTGGGAGGAGGCACTGCAACAGGGAGTGGAACAGGTGAACTGAGCTGCACAGACTTTGGTGAGTGCTGAGAACTGGGTTCCTCACAGTGGGGTGACTGGCTAGATGACATATTGGAGTTGGGCAGGACAGGCTGGAATCAACAACTGAAGCAGCATTAGTTGGTGGCTCCTGGCCCAAAGCGGACTGGTGGGATCTTCTCGGGCTGGGCCATGCCTCTAGTCAGAACCCAGTAGCCAGGGACAAGGCTGTCCCGAACTTATGATATCTGCAAGACACACACTAAAGTGCTAAAGACACTCACTGGTTGACTGGCTGAGAGGGGAGGTACTGGCCCACATCAGCCCTGTGTGCACCTCATAGATCAACAGCAAGCTGGAGAGGGCAGCAATCTCTTAGGCAGTACACTTCAGAAAAACTGTAAGCAATATGAAAAGGTCCTGAGAACTCCACCATTCACCTGTCTGAAAGAAACCAGAAACATGACAAGACAAAGAAACAACAAAAAAGCCTACAACCACTGACCCAGGGAAAATAAGTCCAGGAGAGGTAAATACAGAGGAGATTGAGGGTAGTAAAGATGCAATATGAGACATGGCCTCATCAGAAATAAAGAAATACTTCCGTGACCTCATTGACAAATTTAAATCTGAAATTCTAACTCAGGTGAAGAACGATATGAGAGGATTAATAAAAGAAATGCTGGGCACCACTCAAAAAGACACAAATGGAAGAATGGAGGAACCCAGAGAAAGGAGAGAAGCCTTTGATGAAGAATATAAACAAAATCTAGAATACATGAAACAGATCCAAAGAGAATATCAGGAAATTTAAAACTCCACTGAAACCTGGCAAAACTTCTTGACAGAAACTAAAGACAGACTTTCAAAACTTGAAGATAGATTTTGTATGATCATAAAAGGAAAGATCTCTTAAAAATAACAAGGAATCAGGAAGCAACAATACAAAGGCTAGAAGATGACAAGAGGATTTATAACTTAAGAATAAAAAATGTGAATCAAAAACAGGGACAAATACAAATGAAATAAAAAGGCTATTCACAGAAATAATTAAAGAAAACTTCCCAAGCATAGGAAACAGAAGTGATGTTCAGATATATGAGGCATAGAGAACTCCAGCCAGCTAAAATAGATTCACACCCAGACATATAATAATCAGGATCCCAGAAATCCATCACAAGAATAGAATATTAAAAGTGGTCAGAGCAAAGAAACAGATTACCTATAAAGGAAAACTCATCAAAATCATAGCAGACATCTCAATGCAAACTATCAAATCAAGAAGAGCTTGAAATGAAATATTCCAGGCCCTGAAAGAAAATAACTTCCAACCCAGATTGATGTATCCTGCAAAACTGTCTCTCAAAAGTAATGGAGGGACAAGATATTTCCACAACAAAAAGAAACTGGGGGAGTCTGTGACCACCAATCCAACCATGCAAAGAATAGTGAAGGACATTCTAGAGAAAGAGAAGAAAATCAACAGGATTCCAGGAACAATGGCAGAAAGGCCTCAATGAAAGGGGCAGACAGTGGAATGAAGGAGAAAAGTAAACAACAATTACAGAAAAATAGCACAGCAGAGATGAGGCAGAGAACATTGGCTATATTGCTGTTTTGTCTTGACTGATTTTATTCTAATCTGGTATGCTTGATAGTATCAAGTCTGAGAGTAGAAGCAACTACTCTGAAGATGACAAGATTCAATAGGATACCCATTCTGGTTTGATTACTAACTGCCTTTGAAGTCCTATAATGTCTCCAATGTTTGGTTTTTATTAGTAGTGCTATGTATTGCTATGTTTAATTATACTATGCCTGATGGTATAGACAATTTTATTGAAAACAACAAGAAACATCATAGTAACTATTGTAGATCACCTAGTATTGTGGTTTTATATGTCCTTTTCATTTCGTGTTTCTCTAGGAATTTGTATTGTTGACTTGTTTTGGTTTATTTTTCCCTCTAATACAGAAAAGTTAGGTTGAAAAAGCAGAGTCAAGATGACTGATCAGTGAGCAACAAAATACAAAGCCTTCCAGGAGAAACAATGCATAAGCCAGAATAAAACACCTTGGAGAGACCCAGAGGGAGGGAGATGGATCCTCTGACACAGGAAGAAATTAAAACGTAAAAAAGCCTATCAAAGACATCAGGACTACAACTTAAGCTAAAAATTATGGGACACAGTGTTTTCATTTGTGGCAACCTGCCAAGTTTGCAAAGGCCTGAATCTGCACCGGCAGGCAGAGCCGCTCAAACTCATTCCCGCTGCCACTCACAGGAAGCACAGCAGTGCTGAAGTCGGGGGTTGCTGAGCCCAACAGAAAGTGGAGCCAGCAAAGGGACCTTCCTTAATTCATGGTCAGTGCTGGGAATGAGACCCCCCCCCTCCGTGGGAAGGGTGTGACCAAATGGGCAACATGTTGGAATCGGGCAGGAGGAGCCTGAACTGGGAGTGACTGTGATTTCAGTTGGTTCCTTCCTCCTCAGAACAGATTCATGGGATTTGCTTGGACTGGGCCACAATCCTGGCCTGGACCCAATGAGCCATCCCAAATCAATTCCCTGCACCTAGTAAGCACTAACCAGGTGCAGGCCCCTGAAGTTTGGTTGGCCCAATGGGGAGGGGCAGGCATAGGCAGCTGCTGCTTACACCTCAGTGACAAGAGCAGCTTGGAGAGGGCGGAGGTCCCTCGCCAGTGTGCTTTGGAGGAAACGTGGCCAACAGGGAAGGGGGCTGGGACCTGCACTGTAACTTGCGTGGAGGAAGCCAGGATCATGACAGGAGAGAGAAGTAAGAAGAGGCCCCCAGTCCAGAAATCTGAGAGCCCTGATCCAGGACAGGGAAAAACAAGGGAGACTGAGGGCGGCAAACAAGCAACATGAGACATGACTTCAATGGACTTTAAGAGTTATCATTGGGACCTTGTAGACAAGCTCAGAACTGAAACATTAAATCAGGTAAAGCAGGATATGAGTAGAGTAATAAAAGAAGTGCTCTCAGAAAGCATCTCTCAGGAAGATACAGACAGAAGAAGGGAGGAACACACAAAAAAGGAGAGAAACATTCGATAAAGAATATAAAGAAAATATAGAATACATAAAACAGATTCAAAGAGACTACCAGGAAATTAAAAACTCATTGAAAGCTGGCAAAACCCCTTAAAAGAAACTAAGGATAGACTATCAAAACTTGAAGACATGTTTGCCATGTGTGATCATGAAAGGAAAGATCTCTTAAAAATAACAAGGAAACAGGCAGTAACAATACAAAGGCTAGAAGATGACAAGAGAATCTATAATTTAAGAATAAGAAATGTGAACAAAGAAGCAGGAATACACAGGTGAATTACAAAGGCTATTCATGGAAATAATTAAGGAAAACTTCCCAAGCACGGGAAAAGAAAATGACATTCAGTTATGTGAGGCATACAGAACCCCAGCCACCTACAACCAAAACAGATCTACACCCAGACATATAATAATCAAGATACCAGAAATTCAATACAAAAACAGAATATTAAAAGCCATCAGAGAAAAGAAACAGATTACCTATAAAGATAAGCCCATCAAGATCATGGCTGACTTCTCCACACAGACCATCAGATCAAGAAGAGCTTGGAGCAAAATATTCCAAGCCCTGAAAGAAAATAGCCTCCAGCCCAGATTTATGTACCCTGCAAAACTGTCACTAGAAATTAATGGAGAAACAAGATGTTTCCATGACAAAGAGGAACTGGGAGAGTTTGTGACCACCAATCCAACCCAACAGAGAATACTGAAGGACATTCTAGAGAGAGAGAAAAAAAAAATACTGAGATTTTAGGAACAGTGGCAGAAAGGCCTCAATGAGTGAGGCAGGCAGTAGGATGAAGGAGAAAACTAGACAAACAGGCAGAAAAATAGCATAGCAGAAATGAGGCAGAGAAGGATGGCTAAAATCTCTAACATAGATGGCCTTGATACACTATATTATTAATAGTGCACCAGGATTTAAAACCCACGTTACTCACACTACTCTGCTTAGATGTATCATATTCTGTTCCAGTCATTCTACCTGTGCTAGATTTGAGGGCACAGACAATAATCCAAAAAATAACAGGATATAGTATGGTAATCACCCTTAATTTCCTATTAAGTTAATCTAAAGCTCTGTAAAACCTACACTGTTTTACCATGACTGATCATAACTGAATCTGGTTTGTTAGATCATTGTTTTGTATTGATAAGATTTTATTCAAAGCTGTTATGATTGATAGTATCAAGTCTGAGAGTATAGGCAACTGCGCTTAAGATGACAAGATTCACTAGAATATACACTCTGGTTTGATTATTACCTGCCTTTGAAGTTTTATACTGTCTACAATGTTTTATTTTTACTAATATCATTATGTACTGCCATATTCAATTATACTACTATATTCATTTATGAATGATAATATAGACAATTCTATTGAAGATAGTAAGAAACAACACAGCAATCATTGTAGATCACCTTGTACTGTTGTTTTATATGACTTTTTGGTTTCATGTTTTTATAGGAATTTGTTTTGTTTTGTCTTGCGAAGTTTTGTTTTTCCCTCTAATACAGAAAGGATAGAAATACATGTAGAGATTCATGCATGTGTAGCTGTTTACACTCTCGCTGTTTGAATATCCACTTTGTGTGCTTTAATTTTGTAACTTGAACAACTATTTCTAAGAGGACAATGTGTAATTTATCAACTAGTGATTTCTTGTTTATCTTTTTTTTGAAATTCTGTATTATCTCTATCCTTTACATGTTTTTGTTTCTCTTTAGATAAAAAAAATTTTTAAAAAGGTAAAAGGAGGAACAGAAAGTGCGCTAAAGGATATAACTGCATTTATGTTAAAGTGTGTAGGATTGATAACCATGTTGATACGTTGTTATTGCATCATTGAACTTCTTTGCAGCCTCACTGTTTCAATGTCCACTTTTTATGCTTTAACTTTGTAACTTGAACAACTATGTCTAAGAAGACAATATGTAATTTATCAACTAGTAATTTCTTACTGTTTATTTTTTTCTGAAATTCTGTATTGTTTCTACCTCTTTCTCTGTTTTGCTTTGTTCTTTTAAATAAAATTTTAAAAAAATTTAAAAAAAGAAAGGTCAGGTATACATGTAGAGAGTTATACATGTGTAGAACATCTAAACAGTTTAAAAGGATTATAGCTATTGTAAAAAAAAAAGGAGAGGAAAAGAAAGTATTCTAAAGGATATAACTGCATGTATGTTTAAGTGCGTAGGATTGATAATCATATTACTAAGTTTTTGTTGGATAGATGAACAGAACTGATTGCAGTCTGACAGTTAAATGTCCACTTTGTATGCTTCACTTTTGTAACTTGAAAAACTACTTCTATGAGGAAAATATGTAATAATCAACTAGTGATTTCTTACTTTTTTTTGAAGTTATGTATTATTTTTGCCCTCATTGTGTTTCATGTTTTTTCTTTAAATTTAAAAAAAAAAGGGTACAGACTTATCCTTTTTCCCCTTTTCTCTCTACCTATAATCTCAGTCAGTTCAGTAGTGTCTACCACACTGGGAAATGACCCTGTCTACTAATTCCATCAACTTACACCCAATCAGGTCTGGGAAAACCTTCATAGGCACATTAGGAAAAATGCCTCACTGAATATGTGGTCAGTTGGACACCTCAAGGTTAACCATTACAAGTGGTGCTAAATAAGTGAATGCTTCTTCATATTTTCTTAATTCTTACATAATATCCTTTTTTGCTGTTCCACAATATAAGAACTAAACAAAGAATATGATATATGTTTAAATTTAGCCTTTAGTAATAGACACATTGCATCAGTCCCCATGAAATTACTCCCCTTGGCATCAAGCACACTCATCTCACTGTTCTTGCTACTTTCTAAAGTCTTTCTGCAAGTCCTCTTTTATGAGTGTCTTTATGAGGTGTGATGAAAAATGCCATGAATGACACTTCTGAGTGCTATCCTCTGGAAAGGCAAGTTCATAAACCATCTTATGGTTATGTTCTCATCCATCTTATTCCTGAGGGCTGGTACTCTTCTAGATGTTGCTACTTAAATTAGAAATTCAGACATCATTTTAACTTTGCCTTTCTGTCAGATACCATCAAAGTGTTTTTACACTAATGTTAATTGCTTTGATTACAGACATACCAGATGTGCGCAAGGTACATTAGGAACATGGCATTTTCACTTTTCAATTGATAAAATACCTAATCACATTACTTTTTATTGTGTGAATTTTCTCTTGCGAAACCAATTCTGTTTTTAATTTTGATCTTAAGTTTTTCTTAACTCACCCAGCTAAGGAATTTAATAAAGCACATTTTTCCAACTCTGTTTATGGTGCAGGAATTGTTTTGATTTCTTCTTATTAGATATCCCTGGAAGGGTAGATATAACTCAAGAGATTCATGCAAACAGACCACTAATCTTCATTTTTGTAAAAATGCCCCAGTTTATCCTCTGCCCCCTGCAAAAAATTGCAGAGCCTGATAGCTGTAGGCCAGGATTGCTTGCAGAATATTCTTTCCATGGTTGTTTTGGGTTGGAATTTAGTTCATAATATCTTGATGTGAACAAGATCTGATTTGAGCAGCATCAGGTTTTTGTCTGATTATTTAATTTTCTTTTCCATTTTGTGCAAAACTCAAGAAATGAACAGGGATCTCATCTTATTAAAAATCATTTGAATAACAAAAGAAATTACCAACAGAGTGAAAAGACAACTGGCAGCATGGGAAACATTTTACCCAACTGTTCCTCAGACACAAGAATTCTATCTAGAATACATAAAGAATCAAAAACATCAGAGCCCCAAAATTCAAATACCCAATCCAAAAATGGGCGTCTGAGATAAAAAAGCCCTTCTCAGATGAAGATATACAAATAACAAATAAATACATGAAAAAAGTATTCAACATCATTGGTCATTTGAGAGATGCAAATTAAACACTGGGATTCCATCTCACCCCAGAAATAATGGCTATCAACAAGAAATCAACCAATAATAACTGATGAAAAGGCTTTAGAGATAAAGGAACATTTCACTGTTGGAGAGAGTGTAGACTGATGCAAACACTGCAGAAATCAGTGTGGAAAATCCTCAAAAAACTAAGATTGGAGATCTCATTCTATTTATCTATCCCTTTTTCTGAATATTTTCCCAGAAGAATTAAAAATATTATGCCATAGCAATATATATATATATACACCCATATTTATAGCAGCACTACTTGTAATAGCTAAATCTGGTTAACAACCCAAATGTCCATCAACCAAGTAATAGATAGAAAGATGTGGTATTCTTATGTAATAGACAACTACTCAGCAATAAAGAAGGATATATGTAAGTCATTTATAGATAAATGAACGCAACTTGAGACCGTACTTATAAAAGAAATAAATTAGACTCGCCTGAGGTAAACATCACATCATCTCCTTAGTGTAAGAAGCTGAAAGAGCAAATAAGATACACAATGAACAACATGTATTGGAAAATGGGAAGAAACTTTAAAAGGAAGGAGAAACTGAGATGGGGGAAAGGAGACAAAAAGGAAGGGGAAATAATAAATACATAAGATAGCTAAGATAGTTGTACTACTAACTGTATTAGTTCATTGAAAAGAAAGGTTTGTGCTTGAATTATCTGATCAGTTTTTCATGTAATCTGAGCAACTAGTTTGAGAATAACAGTATGCAATGTATTAACCTTTGTTAGTTCTACTGTCTTACTTTGAAATTTTGTGTCACTCTTTTTATTGTCTTCTTTAAAATAATAATAATAATAATAAAGAATGGACAAGTCATTCTAAGAATTTACAGCTGTGTGTAAATGGTTGTATACCAGTTAAAGAGTGAGGCAAGCGAAGATAGAAAGGGCCCTGCTTCCCAACAGATGAACCAATGCCCTGGAAAGCAGAGAATCTGTCACCAGTGCTCTCCTCCTCTCCCAAACTGCCCATGCGAATGTGTGGGGAGTTGTGCTTTCTCCATCAATGTGCTGGCTAGACTTTCAGTCC
Organism: Hydrochoerus hydrochaeris; assembly: GCA_004027455.1. Taxonomy (NCBI): domain Eukaryota; kingdom Metazoa; phylum Chordata; class Mammalia; order Rodentia; family Hydrochaeridae; genus Hydrochoerus; species Hydrochoerus hydrochaeris. The sequence goes on along the minus strand of PVLA01000200.1, from coordinate 432,196 downwards.
TGCTGCTACATCTACTATTATTAGATATACCTGGGAAAAGATGCTCTCACCATGGCCCAAGTAGTCAGACCTGGAAGACAGAGGTCTCTGTTTACCATAAAAACAATCAACAGTTAACAATGTATCCTCATCCATAAATTTAGCTTCCCTGTAAATATTCCACATACGAAAGAATGGAGTAAAAAAGAAAGAATGGAATAAAATAATGAATAACATTATCCATGGGAAAACATGTTGGTAAGGCAAAAGATACACTAGATAATTTAATTTCATTTTGTAAGTTGATTACAAGTATATCAAGGATTGTATGTTACCTACAATGAAAGTAGCTTCCATATACCCAATGAATATTTTCAGATAAAATGAGTAACATGCATCTGTATTATACTATAATGACTTATTTGCAGAGAACTTTCAAGCAATATTCAATATTTATATCACAATTCAATTTGGCCTACTAAATTTATATTTATTTTAATGAAAAATACCTAGAGATTGCTTTTAAAATACACCCTAGTGTAATTTCTTTTGATTATCATTTTGTTTCAAACTTTATTATTCAAATGAGAAAGAAAAATTTGTCATTTTGTGTAATAACTGAGCCAGTCTAGTTATAAAGTGTCAGACCAAGGTTTTGGGCTTTGCCTCCTGTTTCCAGTGAAGTCAGGATCTCATGTGTGCTAGGCAAACCTTCCACAGCTGAGCTATATCCACAACCTGACCAAGAGTTTCTTTTTTTTTTTTTTTTCCTTTCCATCAGATTTTATTGGTACATTTCATGTATACACAATGATCACAGTCATCATAAGGAATTTGTTCCTGTACATGGTATAACTTGATTTTTCCTATTCCCCTACTCTCCCTTCAACCCCTTCCCCTCCCCATTCCCAAAGTTTCTTTCCATTTTTTCCTTCTTTTATCACAAACTAATCAAGGATTTTAATGCATGTTTTCTAACACAAAAATTATTAATCCTAATTCACTTTATTTTTCTGTTTTTAGGCACAAGTAAAACAACTAGTTTACACAAACATGCAAATAACCATATTTCTTCATAACAAAAAACAGATTGTACTATAATTATCAAAGAAACCATCAGTCTTTCAATAAAGCTTCATCAAAATTGCATTTACTTTACAAGAATTAACTTATACAATATTGCCTCCCTTTCATCCCTTATACACAGAATACAGAAAAATATCTTTACAAATAGTGCAGGTTATTTTACCAAGCATTCTACTCAGTTAACAAATGTTCCAGAATTAGCGTGGAAGTAGAATATGATGTTAATTTTTTATTACTTGACCTCATTTCCCACATGTCCTATCTTGTGAGCTGATCATTATATTTAGTGAGATTTTAGCATTTAACAGTGTGAGCTCTGAACGCAACTTTAACACTTTGCCTGGTACTTAGCCTGAAGAAACCATAATGGAAGATGCCTCTCACCTGCACATTGATTTGAACTTACTGAAAGGAAATTATTAAAATAATGTATTTGCTTGTTTCCTCCATGGTATAAAGTGAATCTTGAGTGTCCACTACAGAGCTTTACATTGAAGTCTTCATCTCCAGCCTATGTTGCTGTTGATGGGTTACAATATTTTTGGATATAAGGCCTAATGGAAGAAGTTAGGTAACTAGGGAATGCCTTAAGGGATGTGTTTGCACCCAGTTCCTTTGTATTTTTTAATCTCTGCTCCCTACCACCATGAGGTGGACAGACCTCCTTTGCCATGTGCTTACAGTATGGTATACTGTGGTGGCCTATGTTCCAAATAGATATGGATTGAAATCTCTGAAACTGTGAGCCTGAAAAAGCCTTTTATCATTTTAAATTGATTATCTTTGGTATTTTGTCACAGTAATGCAAAACTGCCTAACATACTCTTTAATTCCACTGTGGAAAACCAGAAAAACTGCCAATCTGTAGACAGCTAAAGGACATAGCTATAAATAATATATAAGATATAATGATAAAATAATCCAGACAAATTTTTGGCAAACCATTAATCTTGAACTTGTTTCTGAAGTTTGGCAGCTGCTCACTCATATTTAGATCTTTCTTAATTTCTTCTTTTGCAATATCCTTTGAAGCTTGTCCAATTTTAAATGTAATTTATCTTGGCATATGGCCATTCTTAGTGAGTAGACTTAGCTTCTAGTAATAGTCTCAGTTCATCTCATGTAAGTGTTAGGCATTGAAATTAGCAAAAATATTTTAGGACAAAATGCACTGTGCCTCAAAAGTAATAAGACTGCTTTACTTTTGTGGCTCACAATGTTGTGCTGAAAGCAAGTCACAGGAATGAACTCCGAATTGCTGATAGGATCTTCCACAGCATTAGTAGTTAAGTATGATGACCACGTTAAAGAAGACTGCACATTTGGAGGAATCTTCTCATGCAATTGTGTAAATATTCATTCTCTAGTAGCTATATTTCCATTACTTTCAGAAAATAACTCAAATTCTCACAAAAGAGGGCATGTGAAATGGCTTTGTGTCTTCACCTGCATGTCATTTTTCATGGAAGCAGAAAGGGCAAATTATCTCCTGGCCCCTGTCACCCCATTCATTATATTCTGTTTTCTAAGAAAACACTTAGTTCAAGTAATTTCTGGCTGTGAATTTTTTTCTTTATCTCTCTCCAAAAAGGCATTCCAAGATGTGTCCTCAAGTGCCTCTACTACAGAGGATGTGCACTGAGCATGCTTGGACAGTAATCTGATTTTGCCCTATAGAAAGAGAATAGATTTATGGAGAGTGGAAATAGAATTAGGTAGAGTGAATGGGGCACTCACTGTAGGGCTCCAAATTTTCAGAAATTCAGATAAATATTTGAGGAAATGTATTAAGCAAATCAAACTTAACGGAAAACTAAAACCTAAACCAAAACCCAGTGGTATACAAATATCCAAGCCTTGCCTGAATCCTTGCTAATTTGTGTTGTACAAAAAATCAGTTCCTTTTAATCAGCCTGAAGTGTCTGGGGTTTGTTAGATGTTCTTTACATGCTAAGTGGGTTTATATCAGTTGAAAATGAGGTGAGAGCTAGTTGGACACTGTAGGATTTGCTAAGTAGTCTCATTTATTGATTATACATATTTTATTAATATTTTCCAATTATTTATAATTGTGAGATTATATTTTAATAAATATTTGTGAAAGGCATATTTCTCTCAGCTGACTCTGGCACTCCACTTTCAAACACTGGTAGAGCGTAACCTTTTTTAATCCCTCAAATGTTCTCCATCACCCTGCATTACACCTGAGAACTGAGTCAGACAGTATTGTCAGTACAAATCAACTTGCATGTCTGTTTAGACAAAAATTGCAATCATTTTTTAGATTTCTATACCTTTTCTGAATAATGTGAAGGTGTATAAAGACAAAATAGTGGGAAAACATAAATATCAAGAAATAAAAACTATCACGCACCATTATAATAGAACGTTGGGCATGTTCTTGGGTATTTAAATTACATTACTGTTTATTCAGCATACGATCTGATTCAAAGTATTTACAATTCAAATATTTGTGTTTAGTGTGGGTCTTGTTTTGACTGTTCAGTCTAAAAATTATTCTCTTTATTTCTAATCTTTAGGTTATGCTAACCTAGATTAGCATAATACCTTTGGGTATCCTTAATTGAGGAGTAGAAATAAAAATAAATGCTTTAAACAGTTTGGTTGATATGTACAATGGTAAAATTTTGTGTCACATGAGTAATTAAATTACAATATTTTGGTGCAGTTCAATGTTTCTGAAACATTAATGCGAGAATAGAGTTTGGAACATAAATAAGTATACAAATGGCTATTAGGCAAAAATGTCAGTAGGGCTCATGTGAGAGCACATATTGCTCTATCAGAATCTTTACTGGACAGCACTGAATTGTGTTTGTTGAAAGTGTAGGTTTGATATTCATGCTGACCTGCTAATCAATTATTAACTCTAAGTTATTAAATCTGTCCAGAACTCTGTTTTATCATTTGTAAAATGGAGGTAATATTATAAAGCAGTTGATAAACTTGTTGAAAGATATTTTGACGTAACATTAGACATACGGTAAATATTTTCTAAGTAACTATAACATGGTCTCTGGTCTGTCTCAATTTAATTGCTTAATGGCATATTCTTTATCACAATTCTGCATTTTAGTTTTTAAACACACACACACACACACACACACATTTTACTCTGCAGGAGGAAACATTTACTGTTTTTATGTTCCTACGTTTACACATTTATTTGCCTTTTCATTTTTCCAAAAACAGTCTGAAATTCTCTGTAGCCTTTTTTCATATTTCTGTATGTACTATCTCATTTGTAATCCAAAAGCATTTCAGTAACTGCAAAGTTTTCCTTTTTGATAATAAAATGAGACTTTAGTTTTAAGTGAAAGATGCTCTCCCTTTATAGATTTCAAGCTTTAATTATATAAGCCTAACAACAACAACATCAACAACAAACCACGGAGGCTGTCTGCAACTGAAAAATGCATGCTGGAAATATAACCAATGTGTCTCATTACTAACTATTGAAAATAGTACAGTAATAAAGCTCTTATTCAGAAACTTAATAAAAATATGAAGTTAAAGTAGAATTTGGTAAGATTTTTCTGACAAATATCAGTAAGCAGAAAAAAATAAGGGCATTTAAAGAACATTATTTTTATGTAAGATGTAATTGTTGCCTTCTGTTATGAATCACTAGAAAAGTTAGTTATGCTTGCAAACATCTCTAAAATTTTGTCTTCCAAGAATATATTTTTAAGAGAACATTTAAAGGCAATTATCATTTAAAATTACACTACAATGAAAAATACTTTTTTTCTTTTATGCAAGAATTAAACTGAGATTGAAAAGTTTAATATCTAGTTCCAGGTGTTCAGTAATACCAGCAAAGCTCAGGATTTTCCAATTTTTTTACTGTACACTTCTTGAAATGCTAGCTTTATTCAGATGTGTTATACAATGTTTATAAGAAGGCAGCTGCAGCTACCTCATTCTCAGGTGGAGATACAGTGCAAGCCATGACAATAAGCAAATTTCTTCACATGTAGCTTCCTTCTTTGTGAAGTTATCTTCTACAAAAGTCCTCAGCAGCATTCTTTTTTTATCTTTTGAGAAATTGATAATGACCACTCTTTAAGGAGTTTTAAGTTCACTTTCTATGTGAATAGGAATGTTGGCTTGGTACATTGTCATAGACTATTGTCTGGCATATGGGTCTGGACACACACACACATACATTTATTTGCTCTGTTACTCTGCAGGAGGAAACGGAATTCCTTTAAAAAGTTGTTTTTTCATATTACAATGCTTCTTCATTTTTATTCACTTTGTTCTGAAATGTTAGAATGCTGGCAAGCCACAGTTAATGTCTTTTTGTTCAGTCCAGATATCTGATTGTTCAAGGTACTTGCTATATCCTGCATCATCACATAAATACATATGAAAAATGAAGAGAAACAGAAAAACATATACTGGACAAGAAGATGGAAAACACATGGAAAACAAATTGACATGCTTCTCTCTCCTTACAGGTTGATCATGAGGTTGGCTTTGAACTTCTTGGCAACCAATAGGAACAGGAAATAAGATCAAATCAAAGTATTCAAAATATCCACAATACAGTAATAAACTCCTGGATCACAGCAAATACAGTTAATCTGGAAAAAGGCACAAGCATTTTCCCTGAGGGTTCAGACTTAAAACGGACAATGAATGACTCAGAAAATCATAGTTTCACTTACTTACTGCTACTTCTGAGGCATAATTTCTCATGAGTTCCTTCAAAGTGAACACCAGCATAGTAGTGAAGTATAATACAGCAACCACAATCCTTGGTCAGGGCCTCAAATCCCAAAACAAGTATGTATAATAGAATTACATGTAAGGAAACTATTCTGCTTTCTTTCATTTGTAAATTCAACTTTATAGAGAGAATAACATTCTCAGTAAATGTACAACAAAATCTATCTCATAGTCACTTATTTGAGTGAGTTTTGGTCAGTTATTCCTTTTAATTTTTTAAGTTAACAACAAAATAGACATTTTCTTAATTCCATTTTCTTAATTCTTAATTGCTAGTTGGATTTCAGCAACTAGTAAACAAAACTCTTTTGTTTAAAGTTTAAAGAAAATAGAAACCATAGATATAAGTATACAACCGACAATCAAGAATTGTCACTTAATTTACTATATTTTAAGCTTACTTTTTCTTTTTCAGTTAGAAAATATCGTTCTGGGAAATGGCATGTCAAAAGATTACCTTTGGTGTTGACCACTGACTTTTCTATCTATAAGTAATTAAAAATTTAGGAATTTAATTCGTTTTCTATCATTAATTTTCATCACAGGTTAAGTGGTTTGTCTGTTTGACTTCTTTTCAAGTTCCAGAGTCTGAACTTAGACATCAGTTGGCAAAAGATAAAAGTCTCAAGATTCCGGGAGCCTCAATTATTATTCTCTCTTGTGTAAGTGACCGTTTAGGTTGTATAAAGAACATCTTTTGAGAGGGAACTTTGAACCTTCCATGAGACATGCAAAGATAAAAACTTACAAGGTTCAGGAAATATTCTATTGTTTTATAAAATAGTTGTCTTTTTATATAATAATTGTACCTAACATTTTAAAATGATCTTTCAGTATAACTTTTTTATTTTGAAGGATTATTCTGGAAATTTTCATAATTTGTATAGTATACAAATAAAATCATCAACTTCTAAAATTAATTCATGATTAATTTATTTATTGCTTTCTTCCAAATAAATTTACCTTGAGAACACTAAAATTCTTTGATAGAGTTTATGCAAAAAATATGGTTAGGTTAGTTTGGTAAGTTAGATGTATGAATAGAGGCATGCATAATACTTTCAAAAGGTCACCAAAACTGCAAGTGCAACTGAATCTCTGGAGTGAAAACTTGACTGATTTCAAGTATGTTTAAAGCAACAGAGAAAAGAAAGAATGTTGCTGTCTTATTGAAAATGCAACCTCAACTTGTATGTTTTCAAAGTACATTGCAATACAGTTAAAGGTGTCAACAATTAAATTTGCTAAAATTTGGCTTTCATTTGAGCTGATTGTGTTTTTAGTAGCAAAGAAAAAAGTGCTTTTTTAGCAAAACCAAACTTTTCATTTACTTTATTTTAAAAAAATTGATTCCTTAAGATCAATCTCCATATATTCATGATTGTAATACAAATTAATAAGTGAATTAATCTTGATTTATTAAATAGTTCTTACTACCATTTTGAGGAATTCAGACCACCCAATAGATGGAAATAATTTCTCACTTGTTGCACTATTCCATAATTAACATGTTCTTTTTCAAATGAAATAATGTATCCATGTAACTATATAAATGGTTTACTACCCCCTTTTCTTAAAGACATTAAAAAATTTAAGCATAAATTCACAAACTTCAATATAAGAGGATATCTGCCTAAAAACAACCAAATAGGATGAAAATTTGGGCAAGAAAAAGTAAGGCAAATTAAAAATAGAAACAAAGCAAAACCAATCAAGAGGTGACAGATCTCCCAATGTGCCCACAAAACAAACTTCCTGAAGGTGAGAGTGACCAAAAGTGAAATCACAAAATCTCTCGTGAAAAATACTAGTGATAGAAACTGGAGTGCAAAGGGCCAGAAAGAACAGCATATCAGAGCACAAATAGGAAAAGAGGAGGCAGAATTACAAACAAAATGCCAATTCCACTCGCAAGGTGTTTCCCTCGCAAAGCCAAAGCAGCTTCAGTTTATAAAGTTGGAAACTGAGCCTGCTGTTCTTTCCATCGCCTCCTGAAAAGCTTTCTAAAAGGGCTAACAGTAGTCCAAGAAAGATAACTCACTCCATACAGTTTTAAAGAAAACATCAAACACAGCATGAATACAAAAGCATGAGAAAAACATTAAAATAAATATAGCATTAAAAAAAAACAAAGAATCATTCTAACAATTTATTGTTGTGAGCCAGAAAATGAATATTATAAAATCTCATTTCAGAAGAATTGATTGGTTTGAGATCCACTTTGGTTATTGGTAGAGAGCAATTCTGGGGATGATGACATGGGTCATGGGGGTTGCCTTGGGGCCTATGTCTTGTTTCTACCCTCTTCCTCTCTGTAACTGTTCCCTAGCTCTGCTTCTCAACATCCGCAAACTTAGCAGCTTTGCTCCTTCACATCTTTCTGCCATGCTATTTTCTGTGTGTAGAAGCCCACTGATCATGATGTAAATTCCCTTAAAACATGACCAAATCAGAATTTTTCTTTTCTAAATTGTGGGTGTTGGGTATCGTACCCAGGAATGAGAAGCTAATATATCTATGAAGCAGAGTATTGGGGAAGAGATAAAGAAGCCAAGGATCATCTATGTTTCCAAAGGTCACAAACAATGACTCACCCATACACATCCCGAGGCATGCTTTAATACTTTTCTAGTTGTCTCTTAAGTCAATCACATGACAATCAAGGTTAATCATCACATTCAACCCCTTATCAATGTGACACCTGAACATATCAAAACATATTATACTCAATCTCATGATAATTAATCTTCAAGTAAAGTAACAAATTCGTAATTCCACCTAATATGATGTGACCATCGACAAAAATTGAACTGACTCCTTCCCCCATAACCTTACTAATCACAACACTGGTCAAAAGTGAAGGTTCAAAATTTTTCTAAGACTCAAGGCAACTCAAAGCTGTGAACTCCTGCAAAAATTAAAAGCAAATTATACAATTCCAAGATATAATGTCACAGGGTAAAAATTCCCATTCAAAAAGGGAAGAATATAGAACTAAAAAGAATTGGGAGCAAAGCAAGATAAAAACCCAGCAGGACAAACAGGTCTTTTTGCTCCATGTCTTAGTTTCCTGATGACATGATGACCAAATGTGATTTCCAAAAAACTCAAGTGGCCGCACCTCTATATCTTTGCATTTTGCTTGTAATTCTTACTTTATATTTGGCTAAAAGCAACCAGAAATACTTATACTACTACATGAACATTGGGTTACCTGAATAATTCATCCAACACCTTTAAATTCATTCTCACGCAAAGTTTTATGACATGAAAGAAGTAGACAGATTCTTTACCAGAATGTAATATGAATGTAGTTCAATTCTTAGGAACCCCCATCTGAAAACTTTTGAGTAGATTCTTATAGATCTTCTGAATTCAAACAAAAATCACTTATCAAGCTCTGCTTATAAGTTCTACTTTTAGGCTTTCTCCATCCCAGTTCTTCCAAATTTTTCTGAATTCCTACCATAACCAGGTTACAAATGCATCTGAACTACATTGTCAAATGTAGTCACATTTGACACCTCGATTCTCTGGTACCAAAATTTTTAGCTTTCTAACGTGTCTATAGGACAAAATATCTAATTTTTTCAATTCAAAAAGAGGTTCATTATGACTCATGATTTCAGAGGTTTTGGTCCATGGTTAGCTGGGTCCAACACATACACAACACAGAGAAAAGGCATGGCAAAGGGAGTAATATCCCAGAAGCACAGTTCAGTGGACTAGTTCCAGAAAAGAAGGGGCCAAGGATCAGATTTAGGTTCACACCCATGTGGTCCAACTTAAAATACCCAAAAGTATACTTTGCTAAGCTCCTAGGCAATATTTATGTCAATCAAATTGGCAATCAAAATCAGCCATTTCATAACAAGTATAAAAATTAAGAGTAAAACAGAGAAAAGACAAGGGAAATTTTTACAGACAGGTAATAATTGTACATTTTATGGGGTTCAGTGTAATGTTACATCTGTATGTTGCATATTGATCATCTTAATATACTTAACTATTTATCATCTCAAACACTTAGCTGATCTTTGCAATAGGACATTAAAAACTCCCCCTTTTAGCTTTTTATAGGAGAGTGATACAATATTAAGTCTACTTACCCATATGTGTGATAGAACTGTAATGTTTACTCTTCCTATCTGCTGTAATTCTCCATACCTCATCCCACCCCAGCCTCTGGTAACTACTATTCTGCTTTCTATTTTATATTCTATATACAAATAAATTCACCTACTTTCTATTACATATATGTTTTGGTTATTTTTTACTCATTGCTGAGACAAAATACCTGACACCCCAAAAGAAAGATTTATTTTTTACAATTTTGGAGGTTTCAGTCCAAGCCATCTGGCACCAGGGAAGCAGGGTGGTATGGTGGGCCAGCTGCAAACAGCAAAAGGCAAACCGGCCAAAGAGAGAGACACATCTTCTCCCCCCCTTACATTGTATCCTGGCTCTACCCCTAGGTAGGTGTAGCAATCATACCTCCTATCCAAGCACTAGCCAAGGAACCAGTCACAAAAACTAGATTTGGTCCAGTCCATAACTGCATGAGGCTTGGGGTACACTGACATAAACCATGAAAATATATAAGTGAAAGCACACAGCTTTTGTCTTTCTGCACCTAGCTTATTTTATTTAACACTCTGAAGTCAAAGTCCATCTAAGTTGCTACAAATTACAGGATTTCATCTTTTTATGGTTGTGTAGTATTCTGTTGTAGATATGTGTTATATTCCTTACAAATTCTTTTATTTATTGGAATTTTGGCTGCTTCCATATTTTGGTTATGGTGAGTAGTGAAAAAATAAACATAGGAGTGCAGGTAGATTGGATAGACTGACTTCATTGCTAGGAAAGTACATTTGATGATTACGCTTTCTACATTACCTTGAATTACAATGAAAATACTTAAAACACATAAATTTACATGTATTTTAGAAATATAAAGTACCTGCTAAACATTCAGAGAAATAGTTATAGATGAAAATCACTGAAGTAGAAGCTGATACTCACGAATATATCATTGTTTAAAATGAAAAAGCAAAAATATACTACATAAACCAAAGCAGAACAGATGTTCTTACAGACTGCTAATTTTAAGGGTGAACCATGGAGCAAACATCCTTCCAAATATTAGAGTACTATGCATGTTTGTGGGTACACATGCATATATGCCCACATGCAAACACATACAGATAAAATAATGACCTTAAACATTATTAGAAAAACAAAAAATATGCTATAAAAAACACTAAGAGTATTTGGCATTGTCTCTAAATATAAATGTGTTTAGTTTTCCTAGTAAAATAGAAAGTAATTTTTATATTCCACTACAAAAAGTAGTATTGCATATGTGTATATAAAAAATATAGATAAAATAATATTTATATGGCTTTAAAAAGACAATTGAAAAATAGACAGGAACATAGAGAAGACATAAGTATCTTATAAGTAAATAAAAAATTGATCAATCTCTCTATAAAAACAGAAATATAAATTAAGTACCCCTGAATTCTCATTTTCAACTTTTATATCAACAAAATATAAAACTACGGGATAAATTCCATACTCTAAATATAGGAGTATTAATTGGTTGAACTATAAAGTTTACTATAACAAAATTAACCAAAATTGCAAATACATATAAATCTTTATGGAAAATTCTATTTCTCAAAAAATATTGTGTAGGTATCCTTGCACTGTAGAAATGATGTATAAAAAGTTTTTTAGTTAACATTATTTGTTAACACAAAATAAAGAAGATATCTGTTAAAATAGGGTAAATGAAGTAAATTATGGTACCTATGCACCAAATGGAACACCACAAAATTATAAAAAGGAATGGGAGATTTTATGTCTTACAATATAGAAGAAACCCTGAGATATAGTAAGTGATTAAGGAAACTAATAGAAGCATGTACTACTTTTTTATAAACTATTTTACAAAAATAATATATGTACATATTCATTGTGTTTGCATAGGCACAAGGAAGACATACTTATTGCTAACAGCTTTAGAGGAGGTAGCAAGAAAGTGAATAAATATGGGATATTTATTCTGATGAATATTCTGATAAACCTTTCATTTATATACTCTAGAAATTTATTAACTCTTGGAATAAGTCTATTAAAATATGTATAAAATATAAAGGAGAGTTTTCACAAAACTAAACAAAATGAGCTAATAATATCTGTTCCAGATATTTCATTTTGTAAGAACAATCAGTATAATTTCATATCAAGAATTGTTCATTTTTCTTAAAAGGAAAATTTCTTGAGGAATCAAAATTAGATTCTTCTGCTTTTATATAATTTGATTTTATTTCTTAACTTTTGCAAGAGTTTTGCAAAAATTTGTTATACAGGATATCTGGATAACACTTCCTTGGTTTTGTTTTATATTCTTAGGAATCTAACAGATTACAGACTCCAGCAGGCCAGGCAGGGAGAAACTTCTCCCATCGCTTTTATTGTACTTGTCCATGCACTGCAAGAGAGTCTGAAATAGAATAAAAGCTCAACAGATATTTAATAGACTGAATTACCACATCATTAAATGAACTAGCACTCTTAATACCCAGATCAAAAGAGGCAAAAAGGGGCATTCTTATTTTTCCTTTAAGCCCCTGTTTACCTTTAATATAATGTGTGCCTCTCCTTAGAGATAGATTCTCATTACATTTCTCCACTTTTGTATTCAAGTATAGGCTTTGAAAAAGACTTTCCATTACCCATGTCAACAAGGTATTCTGAAATTCCATGATAATTAGAAAGGCCCAAAAGATTGTATTTACCTTTCTTATGTTCATTTTAAGGCTCCTGAGGGGAAAAAATGATCTGATAGGCTTTTTCTACACCAGGGGAGAATTTCAGGCAAAATAATACTATAACATAGAAAAAAAGAAGATGTAATTTTGAGGTGACCATATACCTAAAATATGACCACAAAATCTCAATAAGAGGTTTGATTTGATGTTTACTTCCTAATAAAATGTAATCTATTTTGCTATGATTTTTATCTATTACTTCTAGGTTTACTATTTGACCTACCAAAGCAAAAGACTCTTATAAGAATATCTCAGAATTTTCTTATCAGAACTTGTATTTTATCCTTTTTTCCTTGATTTTCTTTTGCATTACCTTTTAGGAAAAAGAGTTTTACTAACTTTGCAAATTTGTGATCATATATACATATATGTTAATTAAATATATTTGATTTATTCTATTTTTAATAATTTAGCTTCAGCAAAATTTTATATAGTAATATCATAGATCCATGAAAAATTGGGTTATATGAAAAATACTAATGCATTTATGCATGAATTTCTAATAAAACCAATTCTCATTTGTATGCTTTAAATATATGTCAAAGACTAGATCAATAGACATGTTACTTTCTGTAATTATTCTTCACTTAGATGCATAAAATTTGCAGCCAATGAACAAAATAGAAAGCAAAATAATCCTATAGTCTTAAGTTTGCTTTAAAATATATTGTCAAGAAATACAAATATGAATGTCATCAACTTTATCTAGCAGAAACAACCAGTAAGGAAGAGGTACTTTACCACCATGAGATCTTGGAAATGTTTTTAAAATTAAGTTTCTAAAAGACAGGAAGCTTGTTATTCAGTTTAGATACTTTACATTAAAATCGACTATTTTATATATGTTAATGTATCCTTAGTTCTCCCACTAGGCTACTTAGTATATGTTAGCAAAAGTCATTTCTGTATGAGAAATCTCTACATGGACCTTAAGGTCAACAATTTTAAAGCAACAGATGCAGTTCTTTGACAAGTGCATTGTTCTTATGGGAAGCAGGAAACCTACCAGCCTGCATGGAGGGCAACACTACAGAGGGAAGAATTCTGGTTCCTGAGGCTGTGGTGCCAGCTAGTCCACTGGCCAAAGGCAGGGTCAGAGGCAAGGAGCAAAAGAATGGGTAATGGATCCAGGCCAGACCTTTTCAAAGACAAGGGAAACAAATACTACCGAATTAGATAGTCAGGGCAGCAGTATAGCTCATCCTACTGTCTCCAGCACCCCCTGCCCTTGTTCAAATTCCCCCAAAAATCTAGGGGGAGAAGATGAGTAACTCAATTTTTTTTTTAACAAAACATCATTATGAAATTTTTGCGCTTTATTTTCATAAGCTAAGGAGACAAATGCCAGGAAATTCCAGATAAAGAAAAGAAAGGGGAGGAGATGGGTTTAGAAGACTTGGAAAAATACAGCAAATATATCATGTATTGCTTTTTAAGAAGAGTGCCATGACAGAGGATAGAAAAATTACTGAATTTTCTCAAGGGTGTAGAGATAACAAAAGTCTGCAGATTATGATGTATGCTGAAGATTCCTTTGTATCACTCACAAAACAAAAATTTCTAGCATGGAAATTAAGGGAATTTAAATAAAAATAATTATTCAAACTTTTGATCCATAAGTTTATTACTTCGTGGTACAGGATTTGAAAATTTCAGGCTCTTTTCATCCAGCCCAAAGAATTGGCTGGAACAATCCGGCCACGGCTATGGTGGAACCCAGGTGGCTGCACAAAGGAGCAATTTGCCCGCCCTCTTGGTAAGTGCCTTTCTCCAGTGTGAACCAGGAGGAGAACCAGTAGTGTCTCCTGTGAGCCTACCGGTGTGCAGCCTTGGAATCAAACACCACCACCACCACCCTCATTAGCAACTGGGGACAGAGATCTGAGCATCTCTTGAGGGGATCAATGTGTGCAATATAGCCAATATGGGGGTCTCCTCTATCTTCTCTTTGAAAGCAAATGTTGTTTTCAGTTTTGTTTCATTATGATTAATTGCTTTACTCTATTCAACATTCTCTTTTGATTGGTTTTATGATGTTCTGTCTTTGGTTTGACTTTGCTGTACCTAATTGACTGGACAACTACTGTGAAGATAATAAGATATACTATGGTATCTATTACTGTTATCCTGGTAACCTGCTGTGAAGTTCTGTACCAAATTCACTGCACTGTCTCAATTGGCTTTGTTCTGTCTTGTTCTGTTGTGTTTCTGCTATATTCAAAATAAAAAATAAAAAGAATTGGCTGGAACAACTGAGTAACAGGTAACACAACTTTTTACTTAAAAGTCAAGAAAGAAAAGGGAAAAAGTAAAGAAAAGAGAAGAAAGGAATGAAAAAGAGTAGAAAAAGGCACAAAGTTATAAGTCCTGCTAGATGGGACACCCGCAGAAACAGGAGGACATTAGAACGGCAAGATGGCAGCGACTGCAGCATCAGTGGTGACTAACTTTTATATGCTCTCAGATCCGGTCCATCAGAAGTTGCTCTTCTCATGCAGCTGCCTGCAATTGACAGGTCACATCTGTCCCTGGTCAAGTTGAATCTTCATATTGAGCTATGTCCCCAACTCTTAGCATTTTTATATTTTGATTTTGAGAGAGGGTTTCACTAAGTCACTTTCAGGTTGTGAAACTTGACTAGCTTCCTATCCCAGTCTTCCAGAATGCTGGGACTCTGGACAAGGACCATTACTCCTGGATAGTAATCAAGTTCCCAAATCAAAGTTAGAGACAAAGTAAAATATTGTTTAATGAGCTAGGAGATGACAGGTAAAAAGTAATGTTACAAGGGACTTATAAATTTAACACAAAAGGAGTTTAAAATATTTAGTCTGTGTAGTTCAGTTAATCATGGTTTTCTTAAACAAAGGTGTACTCACTCAGTTTTTTATTCATCAATTTATGAAACATTGATTTATACCACTGAATTATTTCTAATGTTCCAGGCACTATAGCTTATCCAGTAATATGTCAAATAATATTTTTGAATCCAATTTGATGGTTTATAATAACTAAAGATATTTCTTTAACTTTATTAAAATTCTTTTGTATTGGAATTTATGGAATAAAGGCTTATGATACATCAATTTGTGTGTATTTTTATTTAATTGTCTATGTGAAAACATTGAACAACTGAATACAGTCAATAATGAACAAAATACATTAGATTTTTCTTTTTCTTCATAAATAGAAATAATTTATGAACAGGTCACAAAATCCATTACTTAAGACCATCTAAGGCAAAGGTGGTATTCTGAAAAAATTAATAATGTAATAGTTTTTAACAAAAGAAAAAATTATCAAATTGTAAGCTTATATCCATATCAACACTCAGGTTTATAGTCAGGACACGTGAATGCTGCAGCAGAGATTGGTACTGCAGCAACATTCAATGTTTTTTAGTTCTTTTAATAATGGAGACATAGTTCCCATGTGTGATCTAAGCAAACATTATGCACAACTGGAGAGTATTTTATGCAGATTCTTTTGAATGGGGCTGTATATGTTATATGTTTAAAAAGTGGCTTATGACATATGAACAATTTTACATAACAATTGATATACAGTCTTCATTTTTTAATTTTGCTATACTACTGACTTGGATTTGTTAATATTTGAAGATTCTATTTTGGATCCAGAAATGAATACAATATTTTAAAGATGGAAGAATCTTTCAAAGGACTACAGATCATACCTATGTATTGTTGTCTGAAACAGAGTATATTCCATTTACTCTGTCTTGGTATCTTTGTTACAGCAGATTAACTCATACCTTGGTTAACATGAAACACATCTGTGATTACCAAGCTTTTGGACTATGTAAAATATTATTTAGTGGATTTTTTTGGTGCATTTTACAGTAAAGTAAGCATAACGATTGTTCCAGCTCTAAGTGCTTATGAGCCTGAAACTAAATATGGTTGTGCTAGCACAGAAGATCACTGGTATTTCTAAATCACAGGTACCTCACCTTTACCATAGCAGAAAGATTAAATTAATGTAGTGCAATAATTGTATAATAACCTTTAACAAGCAAAAGCTCCTTTTCGAACTCTACATTTCCCCTAAAAGATACTATGCATTTCCTAAAATCTATTTTTGAAGCTGTGTAACATTAGCATACTGCATGTTATGACCACTAATTGCTCCCTTAACTACATAAAAGTGGTGGTTGGAATAGGGAGAGTTTTAAATAAATGTGGGCATCATAAAACAAGCTAAAGAAGAAAAATTTCTAGTGGAGACCAATGGAGGAAAATGTAGACTGTATGACTTCCTGTCACCAGAAATGAGAATATTTGTTATTGAGAATATTTGCCATAGAGAATATTTGATCTAATATACTTATGGAAAAGCATACTTAAAGAAGATGGCTAATCATATTGTTAGCTTTTCTGTAGAGTTGTTAGTTGTTACTGAGTTCAGTTGATTACACTACATTACTAATGAGACCAGGGTTCAGTCCTCATGTAGAAACAGGTAAATTCTCCAGACTCCAAATCTGTATAGTAGCCCCTAGCTTTGGCTAGCTGTTTCAAAATTTACACTCTTTTGTCACAAGAGATTGAATGTGTATGGATCAGTGACAATATTCTCATTGCTAGGAAAATTTCTCAAGATAGATGATAGGTCAGCAATGTCACTTTAGCATAGAAAAGACAGCATGTGTTGTCATATTGAAAAGGAAAGCAGGGATTTGTCAGCTATCCAACTGTAATTGGATATTTGAGTTAGTAATCGAATAGAATTTAAATGATCAACATGAGACTTATGTCATTTACTAAAAGTACTACCAATTGGGAGTCTCAAGTGTGTGAGGACCTAATAATAGTTATTCTGGCCTTCACTGTGACAATCTGCCATGGTAGAAATGATGATGAATTAAGCAGTTCATGCCCCACTTAATGTGATAGAAAAACACAGTAAAAAAAGCTCATTTACCTGTCCTTTGACGTATATGGGTTTACTATACAAAGGAATCATAAAACAAATGTGGTGGGGTCCTAAATTTCTGATGATAGGACAAATTATATGAATTTAATGAAAAGCAACCATGATACTTAGAATTTTACCATAATTATTTGTTTAAAGGTATTCCTTTACTAGACACTGATTTATTTATAAAGGAACATCTCTTACTTGTTTGTTAAATCACGAATATAACGTGGAATATGGCATCCCATGCACAGATGTTAAGAAATTTTACAGAAATGGTATTAACATTGAATTATACAATAGTCTCAGTTATAGTAATATTAATTTCATTGGCATGAATGTGTTTAAATTTTGTTTTTTAAAAGTTTGCTAATATAAATGTAGTTAAATATGTACAGGCATATTCTTAATAGTAGAAAGGAAAAGAACTAAAATTACATCTAATTTATATAAATTACAACAATGGAAAAGTAATCTTTAATCTTACTTAACTAGAGTTTGTTGCAGAAGTTAAATGGGTCTCAGTTCAGCATGCATCTCAACAGAACTATTAAGGAAAGTATTTGCTTAGTTGCTGGATTTTATGTAAACTAAAGCAGATGAGAATAAAAAAGGAAATAAACAGTAATTAAATTACACAGAAATTTCTGGATGAAATAAAACAATTCTTTATAGTTTCTAGGTAATGGCAAAAGTGTTTCTGGCAAGAACAGCATAATTAACAGCAGTGTAAAGCTTTGCTTTGCATTCTTTTGGCAATTCAGTCTACTAAGTCGAAAGCTGTTAAGTAAAGTATTTGAGCTTCATATTAATTTGCATTTCACTTGACTGCTTTTACTGTTTTGTAAGCATGAAGAAGAGTTTTGGGTTCAACATCATAAATTACTGTTAAAAAAAAAAACCCAAAAAACAAAAAACTAAAAATTGCTGCCCAAGCAGTGCCTTTTACTGGGGTTGTCATGCTGTGAGCAAAACAGGAGGAAAAAAAAGAAAGAAAGAAAGAAAAGAAAAGAAAAAGATTTTTTAGAAGCATTTCAGCACCAGATCTGTGCTATCAAAAATAGTCTCCGAACATAGTTAGAGTTATCTAGAAATTCAGCAGTTTGCAAACAAGTGCGCTAGGGAGTAGTTTTTTCACACTAAAATATTTTTGCTACACATCAGCAAGTCCTTGAGGAAAGCCTGCTGGCTCCAAAGGCCTGCAGTTTGCTGTTGAAATAGCGGAGAAATAATATTTAGCCAGTGTTAACAGGGAAGCAGTGATGTTACTGCTCTCTTTGTGTAGACTACTACATTTGACCAAAAATGGTTTGACCGCTGAGACTGTGAAGCATAATTCTATTTCACTATTTAGTTTTTCCTCCTTCACACGTTGCTCTTGTTATTTTTTGGAAGTTCTAATTATATATGTTACTTATTATTCTCATAGATGATTTTCACTAAATACAAAATGAAGAAGTATTGATTTCTGGAATGGCAAGCCATATTATGTAAGTATGTCCATGTATTTATGCTTATATGTATGTAAATTCAGCATTAGTTCCATTTTGGCTAGCTATTGGCAAAGTTAATATAAAAAGCAAAGAGTATCTTGCTTTAGGTGTGTGATTACCTGGGTTTTAGTTCTCTGAACTATTAGGAACTGTGTTATTTCATAGTAGTATCCTTCATATCATTAGAATATTTCAGTTTCCCTTTTGCTATGTCAATTTCTTCTCACAATTAACATAGGCTTCAATAATTATTATATATTAATATTGTATTCATCAATTATATTAATATTAGTAATTCATATATCTATAATGTAATCTAAAAAATTTTAAGGTCATTTGACTTCTGATCCTCTTATTTTAGGATGTGTATCTAAATATCTAGCTATGTGTTTATATTTAGATGTATGTGCATAATAGCACAGATAAATAAGAAAAAACAGCTTTAATAAGCCAGAGCATAGCAACTCTTTAGAGAAGGAGCTTGGATTCTGGCAGCTATCCAGATAGAAAATACAGTTGTTTAAGTATTTGCTCATTAGTGAAATGAAATGATATCAGTTTAATTCATTCCCATTTCATGTTTTCTATGTTTGAAAGGAACTGTTTAATAAGTACTCTAAAGGCTTTTCTGGAGTGCTTCTGTTAAGATTTGTTTTCCTTTTGTCTTAACTGGACATAAATTAATGAAGTAATACTGAGTGAGGTGTTCGGACTCACCCTAAACTCTTCCTAATCTATTTGTTGAAGAGTTTTACTGTAAATTTCATTCACTGAAAAACTCATACAATCTACAGCTTTTAAGACTCAGCGGCTGAGATTTGTTAATAAATGATATTGAAGGCATCAAGTAATGGAAACATTCCAGCACTATTTAGGGGAACTAAGAGGCTGCCACAGTGGGAGAAGCTGTTGTATAGCCTCAGGTTTATCTTGAGACATACAGACAAGGAGATAAAATGCATATTAATCCCTAACGAATAACATTTTTTGCTGTTGTACTGGAAAGGAATTTGTTTTGTCAGATTCAGTTTAAATGAGGGCAAATGGAGAGAAATCAGTGCTGACTACTCATAATTGGAAAATGGGGAGAGTACTGAAAGATGAGCCTGTGATGGGTTAATACTTGTTGTCAACTTGATTAGATAGAGAAATACTTAGGAAATTAGTGAAGCATACTTTTGGTGTCCCTGTTAGGGTGTTGCCAGAGATGACTGGCATATGTGACAGGAAACCAAGGGAAATGATAGCCACCCTCTGCGTGCATGATAAAACCACCCAATAAGCTTGGATCCCAGAGAGAATAAAATCAAGTCATTAAAGGTGTAACACAGGGCATATTCTACCTGCACCCCTGCTGAGTAGCAAGCATCATTCCTCGTCCATACTCTTCTGCCATTTTGTTTCTGCTTCATCATAGGAGTAAGAAAGATGGAGCCACCTGATCATGAAACTGTAAGCCAAAATCTCTTTCTTTTTTCTAGTTTATTTTCTTAGGTATTTTGTCAAAGCAGTGGAAATATGGCTAATCCAGGGTTCACTTCACTTTATTTATATATCCAACTCCTCCCCACTAATTCACATTTATGAGCCACCTTCACTTGGGAGGCCATTTGTACAGTTGACATTTTCACTATTTCTTGACTCCATTTTGCCTAAGATTTGCCACAAGGAAACTCAAGAGCCAAAAGGTGAATACTGACATCTCCAAAATACAACAGATGTCAGGACCATTCACATATCTGTCATCAAATTAGGAAAAATAAGAACAGAACTTATTTTGGGTTAATGAGTACACCAAGGATTATGAAGACTATACTTTCTGGTTTTACCATTCTTCTTATTGTCTTCTTTATTTATTTCCTGAAAGGCATTACTGTGCTAAAACAAAATTGTAAACCCTCCAATGAAGCCAAGCAAAACAGTTTTCGTGCAATCAAATCATAATCTGGGCCTGATCCTACCATGAAACACCTGTTTTCACTTAATATTTCCAAAAGGCAAAAAGAACATACTTCTCATAAGAAAGAAACAATGTTACCCTGGGGGTATTACCATGGGTCACTATTACTTCCAGAAAAAGGCAAGATTTGGAACAGAGATCCACTGAATTCTTCTTTCATTTTAAATACTACCTTAACTATTCTGTTTAGGAAAAGATCTGTTACTCTTCCATTCAGTTATGATTGGACTATAAAAGATTTAAAGCCAAATGGATATTTGAAAAACTGGTTAAACTTCAGTACATTTTTGGAAAATATTTTGAAATGACATTTTATAAGATGTGTCCAAGATTGATTCCTCACAACAAATAGGAGAACAATTTTATAGGGAAGATTCAAAAGTTTTTTAAAAGGTACTGAATTCACATTCTTTATCATGTGATTTTCTTGTCACTGCCTATGAGAATGTCTTTCAAGCTGAATTCCTATCTCACATATTTTCCTGTAAATTCTATGTTGTCAGTGTGGCTGTCACCTCCACCAATGATAATTACCATAATGATAATTGCTATTCACTCCCTCCACCATCGCCTCGCAATTGTATCAGGATTGGGCTATATTCACTAATGGTGGACATGATAATAAAAAGCACAAATTCTACAACACCTCTCAGGTTGCTCAGGCAGGGGAAGCCAGGCATCATTTTCAGGAGCTGCATGGCAAGATTCGGCTTGTGAGAATGGCACATTCGGCTGTCCAGTCATGTGAGGAAGCCAGCATGGAGACGGATCCTCTGAGCTCAGTAAACTTGCAGAACACTATGACCTTTAACATATTTGCTGTGAATTGATGACATATTCCAAGCTATACCCAACCACCTAAGCCATTCCCAAATTTCTGATCCACAGATACTGCAAGATAATAAACACTTATTTAAAGCAATTAAATTTTTTACAAAGCAATAGATAGCTAATAAACTCATGTGATTAACTTTGCCTTGTGAAAGATTTGAAGGAATCATCTCTCCAGAGTTTTATAGGAGATGGGAACATCTTTCTACGATCCCACAAATACCTGTACCTATAGACATTTCTGTGATCAGTGGAATACATTGCTGAGAATGTTGAGGGTGGGGTGATTGTCTTTGCTGTAATGAAACTTAAAAAAACACTGCCTGATTTTAAAAAAAATTCTCAGTTTTATGTGTATAATAAAATGAGAGAATTCTGTTAGCTACAACCAAGCATAACTTTTATGTTCATCTTTTTTTTCTTTAAGCAGAGACAAGATATCCTAAAGACGCTCTCATTCTCATCTTTAGAATATGATGTTGTCTTTCACTGTAAAAGGGTCTGAAAAGATGTTAGTACCTTGAAATTTTAAGGTTAGGAAAATAACACTACTCAGGAAAGAATAAAGTTGTGAGCTCAGACTCAGGGTTAGTTTTTGGCCTTTGAAATTTATAGAAGAATGTTCACAGTTGGAATTTGAAATTATTTGGTAATTGTGACTTATTTTATATTGTTTTATATTTTCTTTTCCTTTCAGGAAAGAGAATGTCATTGTTATTGCTACCATATGCCTAACTCAATGGTTGGGAAACAGGTAGTTCATTTCTTGTGTTTCACGGGTTCATAGATGATGAAAAATATGATGATAAAGTCATTATACCCAGAGCTTCACCACTATAGGTACTGTAGATTAGCTTTGTGGATTTGGAACTGATAAGATCTTGGACTTATAAATTTATGCTGTATTATTATGGGTTGATATTTGGGGAAACTTTGAAATAAGATGAGTGAATTTTACATAGGGAAATATATGACTCTTTGGAATCCAAGGGGTGGACTAAGAACAGCTACACAACATTCCTGACAAGACATCCACTTCCTAATCCCTGAAACTTGTGACTATTTACCTTAGCTGGCAAAGGGGCTTTGCAGATGTAACTTGTTTAAAGATCTTGAAAGGGTAAATTATTTGGCAGGAACCAATATAATCACATGCATCCTTATAATGTGAAGCAAGAATACAGGACACAAAATATCAACGACAGGCTTAAAGAAGTCAAGCTGCTGGCTTTGTAGATGGTGGATGGGGCCACTAAGCCAATGAATGCTACTAGAATCTCCACAAAAAAATGTAAGTTTTGGATCTCTTTATTTTAAGGCTTATGCAACCAAACATAGAATCTCATTGTCATAAATTTATTGTCATTATTTGTGCATGTATTTTTTTCATTTTTCCTTTTCAGGAAATTTTATATTTATTTTAACTATTTAGAAGTGTGACTATCAAGCTGTGGATTTAGTTTTCTTTCTATGTATCATTCATAAGCTGCATTGTTTAAAATAAAGTTAGAAAAGTTATAACCATTTTTTCAGTTACTACCCTTTAGTATGTTACCTTGCCTTTTTCATTCTGTCTGTCTCCAGACTGTTTTAAAGAGGACTCTGTTTCACAATGGATATCTGTATTTCTCAATATATGTCTAAGTATGGCCATGTACAAAATACACCATGATTTAGTACTACATAATTTTTCTCATTGATCCTTTCTTCCCATTTGTAAAATTTATACTTAAATTTATAATTTTGAGTTGCAGAATGCTTTTGAGATCAAGCAGGTACAGTTACAAGAATAAAATAACTCAATTGGGTGTGGTGGTGCTTGACTGTAATCTCAATATTTTGGGAGGCTGAATTTGGATAATTGCTGGTTTTAGCCCAGCCTTGGCAGTTTAGCAATTTTGTGACATCCTGTTTCAAAATAAAAAGTGAAAAAAATAAAGAGCTACAGATGTAGCTCAGTGTAAAGGCCCTAGATTCATTTCTTTAGAACAGAGAGAGAGAGAGAGAGAGAGAGAGAGAGAGAGAGAGAGAGAGAGAACTCATATCTTTAGTAAAGAAATATAAACATAATTAAAGAAGAAAAATACCAAAACAACAACAAATAATATAACAGGATTTCTAAATGAGTTTGATGACTTCGTATCTTCATTTCTGCCACCTTTGAGAATGTTCAGGGGACAAAAGTGGCAACATGCTTTGCTGTCTATTCAGAAACTGTAAAAGATGAAAATTTATGTTAAATAACTAAAGATATTGCACATTATGATTCACACATTTTTGGTGAACTCTTATCTTGGATTTTGTTTGCACTGAGTTCCTTTCACTTTATTTCAATTGAAATGATTCCAAAGACAAGGGGACTGAGTGCTCCAGTACTTGCCTAGCAGGAACTAGGCAGTGGGCTCTATCTCCACACTGCAAAAAAGAAAAAAAGAAGGAAAATGTAAATGGATTTTTAAAATGTCTATCAATTATACAAATTTGGTGACATTTAACATATTTTCAAATGATCTTTTGGCTCAACCAAGCATAAAATGTCTCATTAGTCAATGAAAGAATACCTATAAATAGAACTACAGGACGTCCTTAGGTGACAGCTTGCTGCCACTTGTTCTCATTAATAAACTAACCCAACTATGGATTTTAAGCAAAAACAAATATATCATGTGAGTGAATCAAAATTAGCCCATCTCTATAGGAGATAGAATTGTATCTATTTTAATACAGTTAAAACATAGACTCTGGAACTGCACAGAGATTTTTTTGACTGGGGCTATAGTTTTGATGTGCTTTGTTGCAAAGGCTGACATGTTAAGAACTTGGCTATGGCTCTATTACTAACAAGAGACTGGTGGAGGTGGAGTCTTTCAGAGTCTGAAACTCTGAAACTCCAAGACTCGAAGACTTCAAGAACTCCTGAAGAACAGAGTTCTTCAAGTTCTTCAGAGTTCTTTGGAAAACACTCTTGAAATGTATTTTTATTTTGATACCAGGAATCAAACTCAGGACCTTGAACTTTCCAGGTAGGCACTTAGGCCACTGGGCTATGTCGCTGGCACTTAAAAGGGATGTGTTGGGATCATGGCTCCTTCCCTTTTGTCTCTTTTTCGTCTCCAGCTATGAGGTGAGTGGATTTATTTTTCCTGCTCACACATGATATGCTGCCCCACCATTGGCCCAAAAACAACTGGAACAACTGATTAAGGAGTTAGTAAGACCCTACATAAAAAAATGAATGCAGATGTTAAAAACTGCATTATAAATTCTACCTCATAAGTATGCACTAGACCAGATCTTGAAGATGTAGTGGCAGAAAGATTTTAAGGATTTTTAAAATAGAGAAACTGGTATGTGTTCATTCATTCACTTATTGGAACTCAATGATTTGTCCATTCAAACTCCTTTGCTTTAAAGCTGCTCCTTTCCCTTTCAACATTTAAAAAGAAAGCATTTTTATGGTTAAAACCAGAAAATATATATTTCTTTCTTTCCTTCATTTTTTCTTTCCTTTTCCTTGTTTCCAAAAATGTTTGCTGAATCAAAGTGTGAATAAGAAACCAAAATGAATGTGAGTTTCTTCACAAGAAAACTGTGCCCACAACTGAGACACACCTATGTGAAAAAACAGTGTGGCATTTTTTTTAAAGTACTGTATTAACACACAAGAAGAGTCGGGAGCATGCAGAGACACAGAATAGTGATGGAGCAAAAAGAGCAGACAAAGAGAGTTACAATGACATACAAGATGAAGTTTTCCAATGATAAGGACCATCCTAAACCTATGTGGTTTACATACTTGTAGGCAAGGAGCCTAAGTAATGAGATCAGCTCTAACAAATGAGACTGTTTGTGAAACACACCCATCAGTTTTCCCCTTACCGTGACCTTCCTGGACTCCATGTAGACAATATGATTCTCTCTATGTCATCTACTTAATGGTGTTTCCTTTTTTTCATTGCCTAAATATAAGTATAGATACAGAGAAGCACAAAGAAAACTAATGGCATTTATAATATTATCTTCCATGAAACAATACATGTTTTAGTTCCATAGATAAATGCTGTAGAGTGTCAGAGTGTATGATTTGAGTGTGATATAATCCTTTTACATATGTTTGTTTATTTCTCACAACTTTAGTTTGGAAAGCAATATTTAAAATTTTTAAATTATAATATGACTTTTTTACATTTTATTTTGTCTTTGACATCGCTATTTCACTATACATACTAATTTCTACAATTGCTTCACTAATAGTCCACATTCTATTTATCTCTTCCTTTACCAGTATGAATTTTATTATTGCAAAAATACTAGTAGTCCCAAATAATGTGGTGATTGACTGTCCTCCCTGAGTTCAGTCACCTGTTATGGTTCTATCAGTGGACAATGTAATGTGGTCACAGTTCTGGATCCTGCTTGCTAATTACCTGGCGGGGCGTCCCAACCTGCCATCATCTCTTACTGTTATCACAGGTCTTCTTACGTGTCTGCCCCCCCAATGCTGATGTTCTCAGGGCTCAGTTCCTGAAGAACAGTTGTGGAGTTCTCCAGTTCAACATGCTAATATTTTTATTGGAACAATAAAAATCACTGTTTCTTTTTGTGGATTCTTAATTTTTCCTGCTCAACCAATAGGTTTCAGTAAATTTTGTAGCAGGTATGCATCATTTCAAAATGAATGAACTATTATTTGTTGCTCTTTTTAGAAATATTTTTCATGCATCCGATTTAAAATAAATGGTTCTATTGTTTTACTTAGTACTTTTTTGACATTGTGGATGAATCTAATTAAAAGACAAAGAAGTCAGACATTGTTTGAATAATAGAAGCTTTTCTAGTTCTTTCATAAAATATGCATACATTTGTTAATGATTATCCACTACAAAATTCACTACAAAAAATCAATAGGGATCAAAATCACCAGCACTTATTTGTAATTTAGTATTTATTATAGTCTTGCTACATTTCAACATTGTGTTTATGCCTGTGTTTCCTCCACTGGACATCCAACCCAAGGCAGTGTAAGACTGCATACTTTAAAAAAAAACACCTGCCCAGACCCTGACACATAAATTGATATAAATCAATTTTGCCTATGTAATTCTGAGCTGAATGCCACTTCTGATGTACATCAACAGCAAAAGAAATTAAAAGATAGGTAACGTAATTACAATCAGATTACCTTGTCTAGGCAGACAAACAAGATTGCAGAGCAGTCTGAGTGAGGCACTCACATCCTACTGAGACCAGTTTACAACGTCACATTACACAAAAATGAGTTTCAGTAAGTGTAGCATATAACAAAGCGGGTAAGTTAAACGCTCCACCTTTGTGACTAAATGTGAATCAGAGAAATTGTCTTAACTTGTGAGGATTCAAGAATGACTGCCTGTCAGGATACTGTATGCAGTGTTTTAGAAAGTAAAATGGATCCATCTCTGACATTGATTTGTTGCTCAGACTAAAAGCACTTCTCGATTAACGGAATTTGTGAAAGTCAAGAAGGGAAGGAAGGGCGAGGGAGAAGATTTGACCTGATTCCTAACTTTTTATGCATTATAGAACAGGATAATGAAAAATATTAACAATGTGACTCATATAGAAAACCACATTTAACTAGAAAAGAACAAACATCAGTAGACATATTAAGTAGACAACATGCAAAAAATGAGGGTGGGTTCAGTTTTAATTTTGTGTGATATTAACTATGGGAGCAAAAAGTTCGTAGCTCTATGTATTTTGTTTATAAAATAGTATGCATTATTTTAGCCCAAAGGAAAAAGAAGAACTAATACAGTTATACAAGTAGAAAGTAATTGTGCAATGTTCATTCAAGCAAGTATGTTAACGTCATTTCAAGCTCTTTGCTTTTTAGTGTGTAATTATTTAAGTTATTAAGAAAAAATATAAGCAGAAAATTAAAACAATTTAGGTGCCCTTGTGATTGAATAATAATTTAGGTGCCTTCATGATTGAGCAGTTCCATAAGGAAAAATACTCTAAAATAAATGAATGAATAAATAAATAGACATGTGATGAACATGACAGAATTATGATAGAGGAGGGGAAAGTGATGTATAAACAGGTCCTAAGCATGACAGCTTTTGAATACCATCATGAGACAGTCTGTATTTCAAATACTTTAACTGTTGATACTCATTCTATTATCACAAGTTTTTATAGTTGCCATTTTGCTTTTTAATGTCTTCTGATTATAAATTCCTGTATCCAAGATTCCTTCAAATCAAATGGAGAAATAGAGACATGTACTTATGAATTAATTGTATGTTTAGAATGACTTGATAAAATATCATAAATCTGTTTAAATTTTATATTTGCTGATGTTCACATCATTTGCAAAAGATAAAAAGACTGTATATAAGTGGAAAACATATCACTAAATGAACTTTTACACCAAGTGCAAACACATCCTTTTCTATAGGAAGAATATCTGTAACTAAAAAGGAGGATTGTTATTAAGGATAAATCTTAGAAAATATTTTGAGTAGATGTTTTTCATTCTACATATAAAACAGTGCTTAATTGTCTTAATTTAGGAAAGTCCAGTTGTATGTATGACATAAATATCAAACTGCAATCTATGAACATTCTAAGCAGCCTTCAGAAATTTGCTTTAGACCTTTCTTCTTTTAAATGGAATTTAAAAAATTAATAGATAAGAAAGAGTCTAGTAAAGAGCTCATCAGCAAAGTTCAGTCTGGCATTTGGTATACAGAATGGACTTCATGTCTAAGTTTTGACCCATATTGATATCAATCATTGTTTATGTTTTTAGATGTTGTCTACACACTTCACTTCAAGTGGTTATTTCCAGAAATAAATAGTTGGCTCACTTTTCAGTAAATGTCTTTAGCCAAGGGACTTTCTGGAAGTAAATTAATTTAGTTTTATATACAGAGGTATTTTATGAAGTAGTTTCAAGGCAAGACAACATCCTGGAATCTATTAGTTTTGAAGTAAAAGTAAAAATCATTTCAACATCATGGATCTTTGAACACTTTTCTGCAGCTCTCAAACATTCTTCCTCTTTCTTGTCTTCTTCCTTGTTTTTCCCCTCAATGATACAATGTCTTCATCCAAAAATGGTGACTAATTTCTCTTCATCTGCTTTCTAGAATGAGTATGTGTTATGGATTAAAAACTGGTGATCAATTTAACGCCAGCTGAATTAAATCAGCATGGTGCTGAGCATAGATGTTCCGCCTGAGGAAAGTTGCCAGCATAGAGACATGGAGAAGGAAAGTGAGGCATTGTGGGTTGTGCTACATGTTGCTGTTTGAGCCATTGGTTCTCCCTGAGGAGCTCGTCACGACTAGCTTCCCCAGTGTGAGTTCAACCGTCCTCATCGGAGGGACTTTGTTGGTGAGAGTGGCTGTGGTTCACTTTGGGGGAGCTCTGTAACTTACATCAAGCATCACTTCCTGGCTCCAGAGGGGAAGACATGTGCTGTTTAATCTCCATGGAAAACTCATCATGCTGGCTTCCTGCCATGTATTCGACTGTGCTTATCATCAGAGGATCTCTGGACCTCTGTGTTGCTGAGGATGGCTGTGGTATTTTTTAGGACAGCCCTGGTCTTCGTTGTGAGTGTAACTTCTCTGCTTCAGCGTAGAACACTCAACCTGTCAGCACAGCTACTTCACCCCACTGGCACAGACTTTCTAGCTTCTACCACTGACCTTTGGGCCTTCCCAGCATGGAACCATAAAACAGACCTGTATGAGTCCTTCTTGTGGGCTCTAGACCTCCAGTCAGACATATGGGAGGCACCGTCATGGGCTCTAGGTCTTCATCTGACTCATATAGCACATTGCTGTGGAATCCGGGCCCTTGGCTGAATATCTTGTGTCTTTAGTGTACTGTCTTGTGTTAACTCTGGGTAACCATCATAAAATAATATTATAAATTCTGTATCTTGATTCTAATTGTTCTTCTCACAACCCCTGACTACAACAGAAATTATGTAAATTTGTTTATATGTTACTATATATGCTATATTTGCCTACCCCACATAGTCAGTGTTCAATAACCATTGTTATTATTCTTTTTATATGGAAAAACCCAAGCTTGTCCACAACATAAAGCTGCCTCGATTGTAGTATAGGAGATATAAGTGCCATGCAATTGCTTGAGTTTTTCCCAAAAGTTGTTGTGTATGTATGTATCAAGTAGCACTTTTCATCTACCAAAAGTTACCCAGTGAAGCAGCATATTTGATAAGCATTTGTGAGCAAAATTTTCTCAAACATTGTTTTTCCACCGAGGTGGAGAAATTTAAATTTTGTGGGAAGACATGTAATGTTACATAGTCTCTAATTTATCCTGAGAGTTTTTTTTCATTCAGGTTTTTTTTTTTGCTAATATTTAAAATTGGATTTATTCTTTTTATTTTATTTTATTTTATTTTATTGGTTGAAGCCTTCTATGTAGCCAGTTGCAATATTGCACCATAAATTCAGCTAAGAATAAGCAGTTGTTGATTTTGGTTATTCTGTAATTCTGATTTTGAATTTTAAATCCCTGTGTTATTGCTTTGGGATAAAATTTTTGTCACTTCTGTCATCATCTGTCTGTGGCAATAGCATATTTTGTAGACTGTTCGCATTGTCAGTTGCTTTCGTCTTCATATTGTACTTTTTATGTAAGATGGTCTTTGGCTTATAGCAGTGACCAAGGCAGGAGATGAAGATAGTTTCAGATTCCTCTGCAACTCAATATTTTAAATTATAAGAACTAATTCTCAAAGTAAATTCAGAGGTATTTCTTGATGCTCTTCCCATAATATGACTGTGGAAATATTGAACTTATTTTTAATATTGGATACATGCCTTCTGAATCCAAATGTAAAACTAAGATTTTTTTGCCTTCATAAATAACAAAATTTCTAATTAAATTCCATATATTGAGATACTTCATTTGAGTTTCTTCAATAAAAGGAGACTCATCTCTATATACTTCATTATTAGAAAACACAACTACACTGTTTCTAGTGTTTTAAAAATAATGTAGAGTTTGTTTTCAATTATTATTTTTCATGCCCTAGAAAGAGCTATCAAAATTTTTATTTCCCTTAATTAAAAACAAAAACAACATAATTTTCTTCAGGTTATAACATCAATGTAAATTCTGAAGAAAAAAAAAAACCTTGGTTTAGCAGATGAAATGCTTTGGATTCATAAAGTAACACAAATTCCTTTCCTTCAAACAATTTCTTGAATAAGTACAAAATTGGTTTCCTTCTGTTTACCATATTGGTAAACACCTGAGACAAAATTAGGAAAACTAGAGACCTAAGTGGTAAAGGGATTCTTAATATTCAGTTTAAGGGAGATTTTCTAGAAAGTTTTATGGAAGGAATTCTGATTGTTACTATAGAGAAAGTCCCATAGATCGGTTGTGTGTCTGTCCTGCCCCCAGTCAGTGCCAACAGCTGCACATCCTATGGCAGGCCCTGTGCGCAAAACAGGAAGGACCCCAGGACTGCATGCTCTGGAGCCAGCCAATGCTGTCCCTGCTTCTAGGGTCTCCACAGCACAGGGCAACAGAGGTGCAAACAAAAGACCTTCCTGACTGAAGGAGAGATGATATCCGAGAAGAGACCTTCACTTTAGGACTAATGTATTACACTACCATTGAGATTAGATGAGAGACAATCTAAGAGATAGGCTTGGAGAAGAGCAGACTGAATGGGTATACCCAGCGTCCCCTAGGAGCCTTGGGTTGAAAGCAGGAATATCATGAGGCCTGCATTCTTTGGCAGGAGGCCAGTTTTGGAGGGGGCTGTTCTTAACGAGGAGGCAGTTAGTCTAGTGGTGTGTTTTAGCTCCAGCACTGCTGCCTGTATCTATCAGAAATTTGTAGTCTGATGTACTGCAAACCAATATAAAGTGGTCTCATTGCTTTTGTTTAAATCATATTCCTCTCTGTTCTGGCTAAGGAAGGCTCATGAGTGGTTCCTAGGGTTTGTCAATAACTAGTTGACATCAGATGCCATTGTTGTCACACAATCTACTACTATAGTCAAGGTAACATAGTAGTGGCTGACAACTGGATTTCTCTCTGTGCTAACACCTGGATTTCCTGGTGGTCACAAATGATAAAAGATGGATATGCACATGCACAGAATCATAGGAAAGCAAGACAACAGAAGACTCTCAAGGTCTCCCAGTTTTCCTAAGGCAGATCAAGGGGACATAAATGGTGAGGAAAGCAAATGTCAACTAGTGGAACTCTAAGAAAAGATTATAGAACAGATAAAGAAAGTAACAAATTTAAAACGGAAATGAACAAAAAAGTTCAAAGAAATGTTACTCAAAATGCCCAAAGCATAAATGGGGAAAATAAGTAAAAAAATTAGAAGAACTTAATAAATTGGTTCAAAAGATATAGAATCCTAGAAATGAGATACAAATATCTAAAATAAAATTTTGTAGAATTCATAAAATGCAGAAGTGACCAATGTAAAGGCAGCTTCTAACAGTGAGGGTAAAAAGGTAAGTTAGGCCAATCATCAGCACCTAGAGGACATGAAAAGATCAAGCTAAGGCTAACTTAGAGAAAAACGAGAAGATAATACAGGCAAGAAGAGATATATCTCTAATGATATAAATTTAAAGCATCATATGTTTATGTATGACTTTAGCACTTGAAATTTGATATGAAAAATAAAGCATTTGTATGAAAAGCAATATATTTTAAAATTATTTTCCCCTATTCAGTTGTAAAGAACAACAGCCAACATAACATTTGAAATACATTAAAATAAAAATATAAGGTTTTGGAAGGTGAAGTGCTCTTTAGAACTGTGAATTTTATGTAATCATTCATTTTTTAAAAAACCAATTTTACCATTTCCATTAAATTTACATACATGATTTTCCTATGATACAACATATATGTATACACATATGTATATTTAATTATGTATGAAAAGAGTCTTAAATTACTAAAAGGTCAACTGAAGTTTATCATTTCCCTTGTTTTGGGATGCAAGGACAGATGCATTTAAACAATAACTGATAAAGATCAAAAGTATATTCTAGTCACAAAATGAGTAAACACAAGGATTAATAGGGTTCTGTCCTAGGTGACAGTGATATGAAGAAGCCAGGGATTGATTGGCAGAGTAATACCATTAATTACTCCTCAAAGGAGCAAAGGATAAACTTCATACATAGAGAGAATGCAAATGTATTCTAGATGAATGATCTGAAAAGAATAAAAGTTTTGTGGGAGGATGGTATGTCACATATTCTGAGGATTGTAAATAGATATTCTGAGATGTCTTGAGTCTGGATGCCTATCATTCAACTATTGATACATTTTATCTAAGGTTAATTAGTTTACTGCCTCCTAAGAGAGAAACAATTTGTAAATTCAAGAGCCTTGTAAGTTTCAATAGGTATATATTATATTTAGGCCTTGGTTTCTTGTCAACTAAAATTAGGAGATTTAACAGATAGTCACTGTATTTTCTTCTAAGTATGCACTTTTATATGGAAGTTTCAAGTTTTTTTTTCTTTAAATCCTCAAGTCTTAGTTTTATGTTTTCCTTTAAGTTATGTGTACTTTAGGGAATAATCAAGGACTAATCTCTCTGTAATGCAAAGTATGAACTAATGGAGAGGAAAATGGGCCAGAAATCAGATTTCTATTCTAGCTCTAGCTGGTTTATTCAACAGTTTTGAGAATCCAGGCAAGGGACTTTACAGTCTTTGAACTTCCATTTGTTGCCTTAGTGTTGTCGAAGTTACTTACTATTCTTTCACTGCCTGATACAAAATACTTGGTGTTATGGTTTATACACTGTGTCGACTTGAGAAGTCAAAAAGCATAACTAAGTGATACAGCAACTCTACATACTGGGCTTAGAGAACAAGCAGTTAGCTTTCTAGGATGTTGTTCATTGTGTCAATTTGAGAAAGTCAGAACTTTAAGTGATTCAGCAGGGGCCAGGGTCCTGGTTTATAACAGCTTCATCTTGTGCAAGAAGAGGGCAGGCAGATGGTGTGAGTCTACACGGAACCCAGGGGGGCAGCCTGCATACATTTAAAAGGCAAATGAAAAGGGACTGACTGATTCTTCTTTGGAAGAGCTCTGGTCTTCACCTTGAGCTTGGACACTGTCTCCTGGCTTCTGGCACAGACTGTTAAGCATCTGCCTGGGACTCTACAGCCTTCCATTGTAGATTTTCAGTGTTCTATTATAGATCCATCAACCTCCTGATATGGACTTGCAAGGGACACTGCAGTAAGCTATATCCTTTGTCTGGGCCCTTCACCCTCTAGCATGCAGACATTTTCTGCACCATTGCTTTATTCAACTTTATGGCTGACCATTGTAGGCCAATCTCGTAATTTCATATACAGTTGTATATCTTGTGTGATATCTGTTTCTCTAGTAAACCCTGACTGATACACTTAGCAACAAAAGCTAAAGGAGAAAAAATTTATTTACCTCACAGTTTGTAGAGGTTTCAGTCCATAATTGGCTGACTCCAGGGCAGGGTAGTTTTGCAGAGAATAGTTCATGGCAGGCAGAAGACAGCAAAATCAATAACCAGCTTTAAAACATTTTTCTGCCCTTTTTTATACTCTATCCAGGCTTCGAGGATTAAAGCAGTGTCAAATCAATCAGTGAACTGATCATACAACCTTAATTCCAGCATCACATGCCCTACATGTAGTCACCTCAGAAAAGCCTTCACCCCACCATCAAGACTACATGAGGCTTTGAGGGGAGACATTTAGACACAAGCTATAACATTCTGCCCTTGGTCTCCCAAAGACTCATGGCTTTATGTGAAAGGCAGGTAGTCTACCATCAAGAATTGCCAAAGTCTGAGCAGTTTCAGCATTGCTGAAAAGTTCAAGTCCAAGTTCCTCTGTGATTTAAGGAAAATTGGTAGTGGTAAGTCCTTATATAAACTGAAAGAAAGTTAAACATTTCCAATATCAATGGGACAAAATAGACATTTCCATTCCATAAGTTGCAAGGGAATGGGACCAAAGCAAGTCCAAAACCCAGCAGGGAAAACATTAAATCCTGTAGTTCTATGAGCAGCGTTTGAGGCAAACTGTGGCAAGATAGGAACTCCAAGGAACCTAAGTTGCTTGCTCTAGTCCTATGGCAATTCTGGTGGTTGTAGCTCCCATAGTTTATTTCTTGGACGTGATCTGCCCCTCCTTGCAGTTTTCCTTAAACAATCTACATGTTTCTAGCTTGTCCAAACTTCTGGGTTCTCTATTATACCTTTGGCTTCAAACTTACAACTTCATACACTTCGCTTCTCACAGCTTCATACTGCTAGGGGCAGACTGCTGGCTTCCCAAGCCTTCTTCTGAAATCTGGATGGACACCTTCCTGACCTCACTTCTTGCATTCTGCATATATCTAAACCCAGTGCCACATGGATGATGCCAAGGTCTACAACAGTTGGAGCAG
This sequence comes from Hydrochoerus hydrochaeris, assembly GCA_004027455.1. Taxonomy (NCBI): domain Eukaryota; kingdom Metazoa; phylum Chordata; class Mammalia; order Rodentia; family Hydrochaeridae; genus Hydrochoerus; species Hydrochoerus hydrochaeris. Next base: position 396,854 of record PVLA01000200.1, on the reverse strand, counting down.
TAATCAGGCTGCCATCTTTCTTGGCTGTAGGAGTTGAGTTCCTGGATTGCTAAGCACTCTGAATCCATTTCTGAGGAACAGGTTCTCTAGGTTATCACCATTACAGAACATGATGTTCTGAGCTATGTTTGAAAAACAAAGATATTCCTTTTTGTAATATTGAGGTTGAAAAGGGCAGAGTGCTGCTGCTTCTTGTGATACCTTTAAGACATCTTTTCTGTTCTCCTGTCTTTTCTCAGCAGTTATGTTCTCCTATGCTCTATATTTGCAGTCTACAGTATTACCAGAGCCTCCTTTCTGGACAAATTTACAGCATTTCATATCATTCTCCTTGGCTTATTGCTCTTGATTCTCAACATAAATCTGGCTAATTCCCAATAATAGCCATTCCACCATGTCAATGGTTGACTGCTTTGATTTTTTTTCTGCCCAATTAATTACTCAATGCCCTTATTCTCAATCTCAGGCATTCCTGGACATGAGAAAAATGCAGGAAAACTTCCTTCCAAAGCATAGCACACATTGTCTAGAGTGTAGCAGCTAATGCAATCATTCTTTTCAGGAGAAAACTCCTGAGCTTTTTTTTTTTTTTTTTTTACTAGCTTTCTGGTCTTCTGAGCTCTGATCTGAATCTCTCATTCAGAATAGCAGAAGCTTTCCAGCACTACTTGTTTCTGCTGTCATCTTTAAATCTTTCCAAAGTCTTCCTACAAGTCATTTGCAAATGCTCCTGAACCACATGGTCAGCTATAGTCACAGGAACAACTCCATTCCTTTGGTACCAAATTCTATTTCAGTTACTTTTCTCTGGTTACTGAGACAGAATACCTGGTATCCAATGCTAAAGAAAGAAAAGTTTATTTAAACAACTGTAGAGAAACAATCTGCAGAGGTTTCAGTCCATAATCGGCTGGCTCCAGGAAAGGGTGGAGAAAAGAATAATTCATGGCTGCAGAAGATAGAAAAATCAACAACTGACCTTAGCAATATTTTTCTGCCACTTTCTGCCCTTATATTTTATCTAAAGTGCTAGGATTAGGGTGACGCCGAACCAATCAATGAACTGATAACAAACCTTTAGTCTCACCCTCAGAAACTCCAAATTCAGCCAGGTCTGTAAACCCTACCCTCATGACTTCATGGGGCTCTGGGGACATCTTGAAACAAACCATAGCAAATGTTACCAAAATAATTCTGAATCCTATTGCCAAATTGTATTGAGACTCAATACAGTAAAATATTCAAATGCATAGTACATTTTAAAATGGTTTAAAATATAAATAACTAACATTACCTTAAAATGAAAACAATAAAATCCTAGCCCTGTTGTTACCCTTCACAATACACAAAGATTCTATTTCTTGCCTTTTGTATGATAGTAGCTGCTTTGCCTGGAACACACCCTGATAGACTCCTCTGTAGGCTCACTCTTATTTCTTTCAGACTCTATTAGATTACCACATTCTCACAGAGGCCTCCCTCCACTGATATGCTAGATCAGTGGTGGGGAACCTACACCATGTGTGCATGAACAGTGCTTCATTTGGCAATTGAGCCAATTGGTCTATTGGCCTTAGCAGCTGAACTTCAGATAACATTTTTTTTTCCCTAAACTAAAATCTCAATATTGAGGTTGAATTGTAATGCTGGCACTTTGTGATAAATGAGTTTTGAGTTGCAGTTTGGACACTAGGTCACTAAAAAGTTAACCATCACTGGCCTACATCAATTAGAAATATTCATGCAGGTACTGCTATATCCCTTCCATTCCTTATTTATATCTATAACTAAAGCATTATTCACAAGTCTAGTTTTTCTGATATCCTCTTGCACAAACACACATGGGTATAAAATCCTTTAGATCATGGGTATGGGCTTGGTTTGCAGTTCTGTATATGATGTACTGTGGTTCACAAGTTTAATTCTTTCTGTGATTCTGGTTGCAACCAGAATCATGGAACATATTCTGCAATCATAATCCCAGACTAAATTCTGTAACCAGAATCATGGAAAGAAATAAGTTAATGGACTGAGGCACCACTGTATCTCTCAGACCTCGAGAAGTGTTTGACATGTGATTAGGTACATGATAAATGTATGTTGAATGAATAAAAAAACTTATGAAGGAACTCTAAATTTTAAAAATATAACCAAAGTGAAATTTTATAGTTTTTTTCCATAGCAGCTCACTAACTAAGCCTACACTTTTATCAGAGAAATAATGAAAGTGTGCAATCTGATAGATCCAAGATGGCCAACTGAGTGGTAGCATGATAAGAGAGCCTCTCTAAAAAGAAAACAACTCAGATGCTAGAATCTAACAACATGGAGAAAGCCAGACAAAAGGAGAGGAACTCACAACCCAGGAAGAAAGTGAGGACAAAGAAAAAAAAGAAAGAAAAAGAAAGAAAGAAAGAAAGAAAAAGAAAGAAAGAAAGAAAGAAAGAAGAAGCGTGGATGGAGGGCTGGAGCTGGGCAAGCTCCAGTCTCTGTACCAGGCGCATCTTAGAGTCAGGCAACTCACCACCAAGCTGAGGTTACGGCCCTGCCAAGAGCGGGGGTTGGTGAGCTTGAGACCCTCCCTGGGCTAGAAGAGGCACTGCGGCAGGGAGTGAAAAAGGCAAGTCAAGCTGCTTGAACTTTGGTGAATAATGGGAAATGGATTCCCCAGAGTGGGCTGACTGGCTAGATGACATTTGGAGTTGGACAGGGCTGGCTTGAATCAAAATCCAATGTGGCTTCAGTCAACAGCTACTGGTCCAAAGCAGGTTGGTAAGATCTGCTTGGGCTGGGTCAGGTCTCTGGTTGTAACCCAATAGCTGGGAATGAGGTTGTCCTGAGCCAGTGGCATCCCCAGGGAACACACAAACATGCTGAAGAATCCAATGGGTGACAGATTGGCAATGGACTGGGGGGGTGGCACTTCCCTAGCCACTGTGCTGCACAAAAACTGTGGGAGTGCAAGGGGCCAAGAGACCTCCACCACCCACCCGTCTGAGGGGGCCATAAACATGACAAGACAGAGAAACAGCAAAAGGCCTCTAACTGCTGAACCAGGGAAAGTGAGTCCAGTAGAGGTAAATGCAGAGGAGTTTGAGGGCAGCAAACATGTAATATCAGATACGGCCTCATTGGAAATAAAGAAATACTTCTGTGACCTCATCGACAAATTTAAATCTGAAATTCTAACTCAGGTGAAGCAAGATATAAGAAGATTAATAAAAGAAATCCTGGGTAATCCCCAAGTAGACACAAATGAAAGAATGGAGGAACCCAGAGAAAGGAGAGAAGCCTTTGATGAAGAATATAAAGAAAATCTAGAATACATAAAACAGATCCAAAGAGAATATCAGGAAATTAAAAACTCCATTGAAAACTGGCAAAACATTTTAACAGAGACTAAAGACAAACTTTCAAAACTTGAAGATAGATTTGCAATGTATGATTGCAAAAGGAAGGATCTCTTAAAAATAACAAGGAACCAGGAAACAATGATACAAAGGCTAGAAGACGACTTGAACAACTACTTTTAAGAGGAGAATATGTAATTATCAACTAGTGATTTCTTACTGGTTATGATTTTTGTTTTTTTGTTTTGTTTTTGAAATTTTGTATTATTTCTACTTTCTGTTTCAATTTTTTTCATTAAATAAAAAAGAAAGTGTGCAATCCATATTAATATCAAAGTATCAAATTTCCTTTGACTTTTAATAATTTTGATTTATTTTTAGAAACCTATATAAGGATGTCTACTGCAAGGATATGAATTGGCACTTGTGTCACATCAAACATGAAAAATTAATAGCAAATATATGAAAATGTATTTGTCTATACAAATGAAGAACAGTTTATTTTAGAAAATCACTGCGTCTAAAATTAGACATATTCAGTGTATTTAAGCAATTAGTTTAGATAGTGACAGATAGACTAAAGAAAAACTCTTAATAAATTCAAATTTTACTATGAATAACAGATTCTCTGTTCTTTGGATATACTTTAAGGAACGAGCAGGTGGAATTTCCACATTTTTATTAGCATTTTTAAGAATAATGTGTTGTTTTCAACATCACATAACATTATCCCATTGTTTGTTTAATTAAAAAGCAAACATTTTGGCAATTTTTAGCAATCCACTCAGAACTGATCACCTTTTCAATAAAAAAGTAGTTGTGACATTTCCAAATGAGTCAAGAACTGATGGAAAATGCAAAGACTAATCTGAAATAAGATGCATAAAATTGTTTTAATTATAGGTTTCATCACCTGAAAGGTCCTGAGAAGCCCTGAACCCAGAGTTAAACACTCTTTACTGGTATAAAAATGCAGCACACAAAATTCTTCCAGTCTATCTATGGGGAATTTAATAGTAAATGAAGGATAGATGTACACTTTATCATAACATGAAGCTGTTAAAGGATAAAAATGCTAGTGATACTTAGTCTAGGCAAATTCATGAACTGCATAAGTAATAAGATGTCCTTCTGGGAGATAATGACAGTTTAAGGAGGTTATCAGGTTAATTGATAAAGTTGAGTAAATGTGTTACAAATAAGTAAAATACCTAAGTAATAATAAGTATTTGAATTGTGTACCTACATGAGATGTGGAAAAAGCCTGGATTTGATAATATCAGCAGTGAGCTCCCCATAAGCTTATCTGGTTTACCTGTTAAGTTTGATCTGCAAATGCTATCAAAGTGAATATATGTAGGAGAAGTAGAAATAGAAGTATTTTATTTAGTTTTTTAATTTATGGATATGTCAGAAAATGGTGTGTCCAGAAAAAAATTCCAAAAAACTTCACTGCTAACTAATACATACATAAGTACTTATGACATTTGTTTTATTACATAATAGTTTAAGTTATCAATAAATGGAATGTTCCATACTCTTCAGAGTAAATAGAAGATTGTTGCTTTTAAGGTATCAAATTAAAAAAAAAAAGAAAACTGGCTAGTATTGTAATATGTGGTACAATTCTCTTTATTGATATATTCATGATATTTTGAAAATTTAGCCTTATATGAATGCATATCTACAAGTAACATTCTCCTTCAATATAATCTGATAATTACTAAAGTATGTTGTCTAAGAAATTAACCAGGAATTTAAAAATAGAAACAATAGAAATGCTTTTTAGTTCTGGGGAGTGAAGATGGGTAACTCAAGGGAAAAAAATATTTGCTATATGGTTAACTGAAAAGGTCTTTGATCTACTGATTAGTCTTTTCTAGTAGTTTAAGGCAATAATCACCAAATGTGTTTTGTTTTCCACTCAGAAAAATGATCAGTAATACTATTCTTTCATCTGCCTTTATAAGTTATAATTTAAGTCATAAGTAAGTGATTTAAGTATCACAATCATAGCACAATTTTTATGATCATTTCTCCTCACCCAGTTGCTGGATGGGGAATTTTGTTGTTTTGCAGTTTTCTTGCTATGCAGCATATTTATTATAGTTTTGCCTTGATTTTTGTTCCTCAGGTATGATAAACTTTGAAAATATATCCACAAAGCTAGCCAATTCTGCAACGTTATTTGTGAAAGAAAATTAGCCAAATGTTAAAGTACTATTTAATTCTTTAAAATGTTTTTTTTTAAAATAAGAGAATCACCAGTAAAAAGTGTTTCACTCTGAGTTCAGAGCTTCTCAGGACCTTCCAAGTGATGAAACGGAGTGGGCACTCATTGCCGTGGGTGTGCTTTCTACTTCTTATGTATCTGTTTCACACCTGAGTTTTAAAAACCACAGTTTTTCTTTGGAGAAAAATGTCAGTTTCATCATTTCATTGACCACTCCGAGAGAATGAAGAGATAATGCCTTTGAAACTTCACTGGTAATGAATTCAGGCAACAATCTGAGCTTACAATGAACTTATTTTGAGGTACTTCAGCCTTTGGTTCCAAGTAGATTGACGGCATCAGGGCATGTTTCCAACACTAACTATTTTAATGGTTCAATTTTCTTCCTGAAAAAAATTCACACATTTAGTCAAAATATCTTCAACATGCTTTTTCTAAAAAGTGATTTATGCATTAACTGTTCTGTAGAGACAATCATAAATACAAACAAAATATAAATTGCTGCTATAAGCCAAAAGTCTCTCAACCAATAGCTCAAGTATATCTTTTGAAGTCATTAAATGCATCACAAAGTGTTTAAAAAATAACTTCTTTTTCTACCACACTGATTCTTATGTAAAATTGGCTACTTTTGAAAAACAAACTGTATTAGTCTAGAAAACTTTGAATGTGAATAAGACAATATAAATATTTTAAACATACATGCATTTAAACATACAAGCACTTCTCATTTTAATTTAACAAAATCCTTATTTTCATGAAACTTTTAATAAAAATAGCCTTTAAATGTTGGTGCAAGACAATGATTTAATTAATGTGCTTGCTTAATTTGAGATGTGTTGCAAACATTCTCTCTGTCCTTATAGGTTTACCACTTTACAAGGTGACTTTATTAGTGACACCTCTCATCAGGGATTAGAGACTCTTTCCGTGGCCTAACAGTCACAAATGTCCATAAAATTTGGTGACTTAAAACAACATCACAGTAATTTATCCTATCACAATTTTGGAAGCCAAAAATCTGAAATGAATGTGCCCACATTGCCTGGATATACCCTGGTTATTTTACCACAAGATGCAATTATATCTGTGTTATGGTTTATATTTAGATATCATGAGTGGTGATTTTCAAAGGTGATTGTATCATTAGGACAGTAAGACTGTCCTGCTGTTTGTAGATGGAGTTTGGTAAAAAGCAATGGGCTTTCTTGGTACATGACTGGAAACCATGATGTGTGCCGCTTTCATCTGCCCAGGAGCTCCTGTCTTTCCTTTCTGCCTTGGTACAAGCTGACAATGAACTGAAACCTCTAATAACTATTAGCCAAAATAGATCTCTCCTACTTTACGTTGTGGGTGTTGGGTATTGTGTCTCAGAGAAAAGTGACTATGACCATCTGTTGCCGGAGTCCAGCTGCGGCAGGGCTAGGGTTTCCCAAAGGTGGAAAGGGAGTCGGCGAGTGAGAGACAGAAGACACTGCACACCAGTCTGTGAGTGAATCTGAATCCGCTTTATTTTTTAAAAGCTGGAATATATATTTGCTAACCTTGGCAGCAACCCCCAGCCCCAAGCAGGAAGCGCCCCAGGCTTAGGGCCAGGCAGGGACAATCCTAAACAATAGGTTTTAATTAACCTCAACCCCAAGCAGGAAGCGCCCCAGGCTCAGTAGGTGTTAATTAACTCTTTTCACCTTTGTAACATCTCAATCTTGTTACTTAGTTAGCTTGGGAAATGTAAGCCCACGCACCTGCAGGAGGAAGAGATGTGTGAGGCTATTATGCCGCTCCCTACATTGTTTCCTTTATCACTTATGGGAGTATGGCAGTTCCTGTGAGGACAGTGCCTGTCTTAGGTCAAGGACTCTTCATATGAACCCAACCAGGCCTTACCTGTCATGGGCCTGCAGGACAGCAATTTGTCCTGTGCCTGTCTTAGGCGGCTGGTGGTGTAACATATGTGTCCTAGTTGCCCGTCTTTGGCTGCCTGTCCAGTGTCTCAGGGCAGTTGTCTCACAGGAACCCCGCAAATCCTCCTCCATGAGCTCTCCCACCCAAAGCTCCCGCATAAACTCTCTCACACTACTCACAGAAGGCAAAACCCCAAAACCAGTCCTCACAAAGGGGTTATCTAGAGGGCCTCCAGCAACCCCCCTGGAGTCTCCACCCTCGACTCCATATTGAGCATTACATAAAAACATACACATGTGAACTACACAGATTACAATTATCAGTACAAAACATTCCAAGATCCCCACGCCCAATTCCCACATGCGGTGTCCTTTTCCTGGGGAAGCGATTGTCACAAGGCGTGAATGGACTAGGACGCGGCATGGACAGAAAAGGGTGCCGCAATCTGTGAAGACTGTTTTGCCATTCAAGGCAATATTCAGAAGATGTGGGTATTTGGATGCTGACTTATATTATGGAAAGACATTATTCAGTTCACTACCCGACTCTTTATCTGGTCTTAACGTGATCTTTGACCAGTAGATTATGACACAATGATCATGAACTCAAGTGGCACCCAACTTGCTGTTATTCTTCTTGAGTGTACCTTGAAAATATTATGTAAAAATTATAGTGTAGCCTAGTGCAGGATGCAAAACCATGTGAAATAGAATCTACTTTTCCAAATGTCTCCTGATGTACATGCAGCAAAAACTTCCAGTTGTTTAAATGAAACAATACCCCACCCAGCACTAGTGGAGTGACAGATGACTGCCACTGTATGTGAAAACCAAGAGAAAACAGAGGAACTGTCCAACTGAGAAATTCTGTCAGCCCAAATTGCTGACAAAATAGCAATTACATTAATTTGTTTTAAAAAAATGAGTCTGAGGTGATTTATTAAACTTTTGTAGATACCAAAGTGAGGAATTACTACTAAAATGTAGGATAGTGTCATTGTATAATTATTCCTGAATAAATCGCATTGGCTTGGAGACAGTGTGGTGGAAATAGACTGCAAAAATTGTAATAGAAAACAAATTGTTATGAACAGTTAAAAATGTTAAAAATACTGACAAGATGAAAACTGATATCCTGTCTGATATAGTTGTGAGTATAATTGGCAAAGCTATAATTTATAAATTAGATGATAAAATTAAAAGTAAAATTAGAAGAGAAAATAATGAACATGTAGATCTAAGGTTTCAAAACTGCATGTTAAAAATTAGTTAATTTAATTTTGTGTGCTCTGTATCTCACAAAAAGACATTTAGTATGGTAATCCACTTTAAGTAATAATGTATAATATCATTTATAGCTATGTAACAAAATAATTCTAAAGCATAGAAGAAGCTTTAAATACTAAGTATTTTTGTTCAGTATTCAAGTGGTCATTTTAGTCTAGCTCAGCTGGGCAGTTTTGCTTTATGTAGGATAATTCATGTGGATTAAATAGCTTTAAAGAGATTCTGTAATTTACAGTGTCTTCACTCACGTATGCTCAAGCTTGCACTCGTCCTCGGGTATTAGTTCTGGAGAGCCCTAGTCGGTTCAACCTGCTTCTTTGTGAGGCTTCTTAGTTTCCATTAGGCAACCAAGGGCTTCTCTCTGGGTGATCTCAAGGCAAGTTTCCAAGAGCAGCAGGATTAAGGTCTTTCAACCACAAAGATCAGAAGTTGTGAAAATATCATTTCTGTTGACTGAAAGTGATTGCATTTTGGTGATAATGAACTTTATTGGTTTAAAAAAAGCCTACACTATACTCTTCAGCATAACTGCTGTTTCTATAAAGTTACCATCTGTACTTGGGGCAGAATGTAACATTCACTATAAAATTAATTTCATCCTTTTGAGACACCACAGCATAAGTATTTCTCTCTTTTTATGACTAAAAGTAGCTCTGAAGTTTTCTAATTGATATGAACAAGTTTATTTGCAACCATTTTCTCAAGCTTTCTTTTACATTTTTTGTCTATATCTCGGTTGAAAATATAATTTGAGAATATTTTTTAAAATCATGAGGAAAACAAATGCTATAATAAAGTTTTTACACTATTTAAGTATTGAATGTCCCATTATTTACAAACATGAAGTTTAATTATCAAAAGATTTTGAGTTTATCTGTGGACAGTGTTTGTGGAAGCATGTGTGTACATAATTAGTGTGTAGTCATGAATGAAACACCAGTTCCAGTTTATAAAATGATAAACTTGAAACAAAATTGAGTAAACATTCCAGCAGTGTTATTTTCCTGTCTTTAAGATCATTTCATTGGTACTGGGCATAGGACATAGCATGCATGATGGAAAGAGCTGAAGTTGTATGATTGATTTTGGGTCCATCAATACTAAGGTATTAGTACCCCTTATGTCACGTGATTCTTTGACAGACTAGAATTGTCCATTATCCCAATGCCAGGTTCTGTAAATATTAGTATATCCATGAAAGAAAATAATATTAGCTAAACTCGTAAAAAATGAAATTCTGTAGTTTTCTTTGTCTGATTATAATGTACAAATGAACAAATAGTTTTCTATGAGATAGTTGAGTAGAACTACTGTTTAACCGAAGAGCATTTGGCTTTGCTCATTCTCAGGATGGCATCTGAATGCTTGCTTGCAGCATGCTGTAGTTTGAGGATCACAACTTTAGAAGATGAGCCCAGCTGTGGTCTTCATGGAAGATATGGCCAAAGAGAAATTACAGGCTCGTAAGTGGTTGTAGAGGCTGCTATAATATAGGAGTAACCCAATCCCAGGGTGGGTAAGATGCAAATGTGGATGTCCAATGTTAAATCAGTGCACCAAACAGTAACAATAGCAACAGTGACAACAGTGGTAGAGCAGTCTTCTTCTATAGCTAAATCTAGAAATTAAGCCTAAATTAAGATTAAACTATCTGTTAAGATTCATATGAAGTTGGCTCAATGTAACTACTGCTACTCTGAGGACAACCTCATGCTCTCGTCCTCGGACCCACATATTGTTGTAAGACTAATCCCAAACCACATTGCAGCAAGTCCTTTATACTAGTTTTCAATTTCTGCTAAAAAAATTCACGAATGCAGTATCCTAAGAAAAAAAAATGATCATTCTACAATTTTTGAGGCGGATTTTTCTTACAAGACTAAAGTCAAGCAGTCCCCACAGAGGCATTATTCCCTAGAATCTCTGAGGAGGTTTCCGTGTACTTTTCATCTTTTGGAGGCTGCCCACTTCCTTGGCTCCTGGACCACTTCCTCAGTCTTCAGAACTAGCAGTGTGTGTGTGCTTAGAGAAAGAATGAAAGATTTCTGCTATTCTCTGTTAAAGACCAAGATCTTATCTGATCAGGGCTTTCTGGTCTTGTAACCTCATGTAATCTTGATTACTTCTACAAAGGTGCGGTCACTAAATACAGTCACATTGAATGTTAGAGCTTCAACATATGAATTTTGGGGGAAATGCAACTATTTATTTAATATCAAGGAAAAATGCTTTATAATATAGTCAAAGAAAGTAAACATGTTATATTAAATATAGTAAATTATACATGATGTAGTATAGTACTTTCTAGGGTTACTGTATGATATGTATAGTAAGAAAAATACAGTTTGTTTTAAATGATGTATAAAATGTTAAGGGTAATAGATAAGAGATTATACAAGGATGATTATATGTAATCAAATAGATAACCTACTACATAGATTAAACATATGTGCTAAGTAAAATGTAACATACAAGCACGTTATTATGTTTTTACCTCCTTTTAAACTTGAAAATGTGTTAGAAATTTTCCAATTAATAAAGATTCTCATTTCAATCATGAGATTTATGTATCTTACTATTAAAAATAATGATAGAATAAAAATTATCTTACATATACTTCATTCTTATCTGCAAATATTGTATTATGGTGAATTCCTAGAAGTAAATGGTGATGAATTTTGAAACATTATCAAATTTCCTTCAGGGAAGGAAAAGTATCAATTTACACAAATATTAATGGTGTTGGAGATTAGCAATTTTCTGCCCTCATGACAATACTAAGAGTTTTCATTAATTTTAACCTTTAATTTTAATAACATAAAATAACAACTCAAATGTTGGCATTAACTTAAGTAACTGACATCAAATTCATTTTCACAGTAAATGGTGTAGTTTCTATTTTCATTTGAAATACTTCACTTTTGTTTAGGCTGCTAAGTGGCAGCCTTCCATTTTTTCAGGTTTCATTTTGTGTTTTATTTGCAGTGCTGTGAGTCCACCCCAGGGTGTTGCCCTGCTGTGACTTACCGGGAGCTCGACCCCCCTGCAGCAGGTTTTCTGAGACGGCTGAAAGTGTTCTGTCACCCTACAGTTACTGGGAAGCTTGACTTAGGAGCCAGTAGACCTGATGTCTATAAATACTCCCTTCAATAGAAGCACCCAGTATTGTTTGCATAAGGTTTTCTGGCAAGCAATGCAAACTTGAAAATAAAAGTGCAATATCTAGAAAGAGTTTGGCGGTTTCTTGAACTCTATCAGGAACCACATCAATCCTCCACACCACTGGAATTAGCATATTGCATGAGTTTTAGAAAGCAGCCCATTACTTAAAACACTTTATTACCTGCATTCTCCCAGCAAATTGTCAAATTTGTAAATCTATGATACACAAATCTATAAATCTGTGTGTGTTAGCCATTGCATTTGTATTATGAAAAATTTACACATCTAAAAGAATAATTAAAGCCATTAGGATTTTGTCAAGATAGATTAAAATTATTTTCAGATTTTTGTCTTTAGATTTTTTTATACTTATACACTTATGTGAATATATACATATTTTGTATGCCATATATATTAGACTTCCCTCATATTTTCTACTGTTGTTATACAAAGAAAAATTCTTCAGTCCATAAATAAATGTATGAAATTTACATCTAAGTACTCCATGGATTCTTATTGAAAACTGAATTTGTTTTAAAAGAAATTAAAAGTTGAAAAAATCTACTGCTTATTTTATTTTATTTTTATTTTCAATTTACAGTTGGCATTTGAAAAGAATTAGCTATATAAAAATGCATGCTTTTTCATTTGATCACCAAAGTCCTAGTCCCCCAACCCCTGATACGAACCTTTCAACCTTTTTTTCTCTCTGCATGTACATACACAGACACACACACACACACACACACACACACACACACGTAATTAATTAAAACCTATCCTGTGTTCTTTCCTGCATCGTGTAGCCTTCCTGTCTTCCTTGATGCCAGTCTCCAGTCTCGAGTGGAGATGCCTTGGCCAATGAAATGTGAGTGGGAGGGAAGCCTGCTTCTTTTGAGTCACCACTGTTAGGAAATCATGTTATTCATCTATTGTCTATGGATTCGTTATGAACAGATAAAACATATGCCTGGCTGGGGATTTAGCTCAGCGACACAAGCACCTGCCTGCCAAGCGTGAGTTCATGAGTTCATCCCCGGTACAAACAAAATAAAACAAAACAAAACAAAACTCCTGTAATAAAACAATAGACATGTAGAGTTTGCAAGAAATAAACTATTGTAAAAGCAAAGCTGTGAGGCTTATTTGAGACCATATGACTTTTGATCAAGGTGATCAGTGTAGGAAATCTCTGAAATCTCATACATATTGAAGCAATTTATGAATTCAGAGAGAATGCAAACATCAATAAAAATGTTCTTTCCTGTTTTGGAGGTATTATATATCATTTATATGAATTATTTTGAATGTATATTTTACATATTTGTGTACATGCACATAAATGTTAATGTGTATGCTGTATGCATTGTTAAACATGTGCTAAATTAGAACATAGTGAGCATACCTTATTCTAATTCTTTTGTATTTCATTTCTATGTGCGCAAATCATTAAAGTGAACATGTAATATTATTTCTCCCTCATCAATATTCTTTACTTGTTATTCTATTTGTTTAATTTAATTTGAAATACAGTTAATAAATAAGGTCTATTAATTTTACCTTTCAGATTCCTTTTAATTTCATCACTTTTTAAAAAATTTGATAAGAGTGGGATGGAAACAAGTGCATTTCAGTTGGCTTTTACACTTGTGTTCCTATCAAATTTTTTTGTTATTTTTACTAATTTCTATATATTAGAAGATGATATTTATTTGCCATCTGAAACAAATGTGGACGGCAGACTCATCTGAAGAGATTACGGCAGTAAGGATGAGGAGGTGCTGTTACGATGGCGCGATTGTCTCTAAGACCTGTAAGCAACTCAATGGTCTTCAGAAAGGGCTCTTTTTTCACAGGCAGGAGTAAACAGTGCTAGAAGGAATGGAGTGGGCCTCTTTTGCTTGGGGATCTTTGATTTTGAGCAGGGATTTTAAATGAAGAGTTTTCCTATTTCCCAGTGCTTGCTCAGAGACGTCTCAAGGTCACAGGCCTATGGACAGGGTTGGGGGAAGCATGGCCCAAGGGAGTTTCAGTCAGGATTGTGGATACTTTCTCAGACTCATCAACTGTTTGGTAACCAATCTATCAATTCCTAGTGAAAGGATGGAACTGCAGAAGATCTATCTGTGGGCCAGACCTTAAGACAAAGGATCAAACAAATGCGTTTACACCCTAAGGACTGATATTCCAAATAGTTCCCCATCACCCTGAGGAAGCCTGGAGCGACCATTCCAACCCCCTAGGGAAGAGTCACTGCTCTCTAAGAATACCCACATCTACGGACTCCTGACTCACTTCCCCATTTGTCCCTACTGTAATCAATTTTACCTGAACTATTGATCTTATAGTTCTGTCCCACCTTATGCCCATTTGCCTTGTGAGTTCCCAGTTTTTCCCCACCTTAAACATGTCTCACCCCATGATTTTGCTCTACAAATGTCCTTGGAAAAGACAGTCTTTGGCAATCGCTGCAGACCCCTCCCGTCTCTCTCAGGCAGAAGCTGTCTTTCTCTCAATAAATATATTCTACTCTTAACCTCTGTTATTCCTAAAATTCATTCTTCGATTTTAGACTATTAGGTCACCCAGACATAGCAGGTTGGGAGTTTCATTCCCCTTTATCAGTCTGAGATTTTCTCTTATTTGTGTTTGAACTCTGGGCAAAGTAAACTTTTTCTTAGTTGTAGTTATTTCAAAGGGAAATATTAATACATTTATATATGGGGTAATAGAATTCACACTTATGAATCTTTACCCTTCCGTTGTTTCCTGTTATTTATAGATGGGTGTTATTTTTATTTCAATACCTTTCTTCTCCTAATTATTGGAAAGCATACATTAAGTTGTAGATTCTATTTTGAGTAGAAACAACTGAATTCTATTTTTATAATTATCATTTGGCCTAAGTTTTTTTTTTCTCATCTAAGCACCTTCTTTAAGTAAATGTTTAAAGGGTTTAAATCATCAGAAACACCAATGTGATGATTACTATACATCTTTTTTTATCTTATGATAAGTTCCTTTGATCAATTAATTTTGCCCTTAAATGAGTAAGTATAATTATTTTTTCCCTTTGATTAAAAAAATTTTAAACATATTTCTCTTTCACTATTTTTTTCAGAAAACAATAATTACCACTGTACTTTATGTGTTTGTTGTTTTTTTCTATATTCTAAAATTTTGGTTATGTAAAATTCTTAGTACTTTGTTGTGACACTGTGATATGGAAATGCTACATGATGTTTTTGTGATAAATCTGTTCAATTTACAGTTATCTTTGGAGATTTTCTACAGAAGAGGGTACTGTTAATAATAAGCTGAGTTATTTTTATCTCAATAATAAGAAATGGAAATTCTATTAATCAAAAGAAACCAGTTGCACAGCCTGTTCACATGCAATGGCAAATCAATTACAAAGCAGTGTATACTTTTTTTAGTGACATATTATAAGCAAGATACCCATAGATCAACTATCACGATACACATTGCAATAAATGATAAATGATGAAATTGCATGCTTAGATGTTGGAAAGTAGTCAGATACTTTGTTCTGTTGTTTTATTTTCTTTTAAATGTTGCTGAGACTCACTAAATTTATTTCAAGATCCAGCACTTAGTGGAGCTTAGCAGCTTGGAATTTAAACTATCCTAAATGAGACTGCTTTCACCGTCTGCAGCATTCTAAGAAATTCTAATTGTGAAATGTCTGGAGACCTGAGCTGGCTTTGCTCAGTCTTAGTGGGGTAAAGGGAGAAGGATACTGATTTTAGCCCACTGCTGAATCACAGTAGGAATTTGAGCATTTTTGTCTGCTGTCTGAATGAGTCTTCTAAGCTTATTGAGTTCCCTGGAGCATGGTGAGCATACAAATTGAGCTGATGAGGAATCTACTCACAGGCTCTCTTCTGCTTAATAACATTTTCTAGGTAAATTCCCATTAAGTGCTGCCCACGGGAATCCTCTTAGCACTTAAAGAAAGGGATGGGCCTTCTAAATAGATTAGATGAACAGGAGGGATCACTAGGAAACCTAAAAGAAAAGAAACTGCAAGCATGGAATCAGAATCCATCCTTGTTCAGTGCAAATTCCCACACATCTTCAGTTGGGTATTTCAAAATGTGAGTCAGATCTATAAGGTGGGTCAGGAAATCAGGTTAACGTGTTTGAGACAGTATTATGCAAAGTTAATTAGAACATAAGAAACAATGCCAGGTATGATAATATCAAGTTATTATTCGAGAATAATTGTCATTTTACAGGTGTAGCTATATATCATGACATAGAACGATGTGTCCTGTGTAGATTAGTGATTATCAAAAATTTGACAGCTCCTGCCCTGTAAGTTATGGTGCACAAAATTTGAGCTCAGATTGGAACAGAAAAATATGTATGATTTTATTTTTCTCCATCCAACACAAGTGGAAGACTTTACATAGCTAGTGCCAGAGGAATTTATATCTCCATTTTTTGCATTTCCCCCACATCCTGTTTTTTATGTCATATGCATTTTTCCTAAAGCATTCTTTGTCTCTTTAACTTCATTCCCCAAAGCTGACATCTAACTTTTCAGTTTAGTCTACATTTTCAATCAATCTTTAATTTACATCTGGGTAAAGTGTTTAACTTCATGAGAATCTCTGAAGAGATATTGCATAAAATTTTCTTCACTCGTGCGCTATGTATTTTTCTATTTTATCAGCTTTTCTTTATTGATTTTTTTCTTATATATTCTTTTTTCTGGTAACTTATACTTGAATATAGTGAACTATATCCAACCAATGAACTAATGCTGTAACTGAATTTCCCTTGAATTTTTAAAATATTTACCTGGGTGATTTTAGATTGTTAATATCAGATTTTTTTTTTTTTTTAAAGGGCGACTTAATGGATACAGGTCAGTGTAGGCACTTTGCAGAAATACGGCTGAAGAGAACAGGAATAGTATTGTGGAAAACTAATTCTTGAGCAAAAAAAGCTCTACATCCATTTCATATCTTTGCAAGTATTCCACAAAGATTAATTATTTGTTAATTAGATTCCACTGTTAATTTGTTAAACAGAAATATATGACATTGATAAAGTAGATGTCATATTGACATAGGAGAATGCAACGCCCAACTTATTATGTCCATGAGTTCATGTTCTTTAAAATCGAAGGATGAATTTTAGGGACAATGGAGGTGAAGAGTAGAATATATTTATTGAGAGAAAGAAAGCTGTCTGAAGAGGGACAGAAGGGGGTCCTGAGCAGCTTGCCCAAGACTCTGTCTTTTCCAGGGACTTTCATAGAGTAAGACCATGGGTTTAAGGTGGGGAAAGACTGGGAACTCACAAAGCAGATGGGCATAAGGTTGGACATAACTGTAGTTGGCCAATAAGATCAATAGTTCAGGTAAAATTGATTACATTAGGGACAAATGGGGAAGCCAGTCACGTAGGAAGCTGGCATTTTTGGAACTGTGAGCTTTTTCCTAAAGGGATGGGACAGTGACTGCAGGGTGAGAGGCAACTAATTAGAATATCAGTCCCCAGGTTGTAGATGCATTTGTGCGATCCTTTGTCTTGAGATCTGGCCCACAGCAGGAGGTGTCTGTCTCCCCGCAGCTGCCAGGAGCCTGCACTGGCTCTACCGAGGACCCAGCCCTATCTCACCGCACATAATATTTTTTACTAATTCAGCTGCCTGCAACAATATTCTTCCTAACAATGTTTTTCTCAGTGTTTTTTATGGATTACTTGTATTCAAATTTTGTCATTTGTTGGAGAGAATTATATAACACTAAAATTTTAGTCTCTTTCTGAAAATAATCATCATTTACCTTTAATATGTGTGTACTTTATGTAAAGGGTATATTGTTGAAAGTGTACAGTTTGCAAGACATTTGGCTATCTATGGTTTAATGAAAAGCGCTTTGATTTTACTTCTAAGATCTTGAAACCCATTACGACTCTGAGAGGTAGACCAACACTTAAATTGAATGCAAATTGCACCAGGCACTCTGCTAAGTACTTTATGTACATACAACAAAAGTTTCCTGAGATCTTTAATCTCCTTTTCCATTCTTTGTCTGTACAGTTGATACTCCCAAAAATTTCCTTCATTTGGGTAGTCGTGACAAAGGTCTCTTTACAAAATGCAAGTAGAAGTTATCATTGTAAATTCTGTCCATAAAATCCTGCCAGATGCGGAATACTTCTTTTTGTTTCTTTCCATCCCTCCTTTTATTTGCTGCCTCAGCTCTGCTCAGCTATGCCCTCAGATGCTCACATGATGAAGAGGATCTCACCTGACCTGACTTCTCAATCAAGACCTTTGTTTGTACTAATAACATGAAGCTGCCAAGACAAAGGTCTTATTGTTTAAACAGCAGTGTAAACTCTTATAACTACTGAACATCCTCCATCTCATTTAGGTCTCATGACAATATTGAGAAATAAATATTTTTATCCTAATTTTCCAGTGAAGAACTGATTCATTCAATGTAAATTAACACAGTTATATAAAACTGCAATTCAAGTCAGATTTGCTGATTCCAAACTCTTGTGTCCTAAACTGACCTATTTTAAAAACAAAGAAAGCTCTTTGGATCTAGTTTATTGAGGAGAATCAACATAGGGAAATATAAAAACAAAATAGCTTTAATTTTATCCCAACGAATGTCAATATTCAGAAGTATCTGTTGAATCTCCACTTCCCCACAAAAGTAGAAAGTCTGTGTGTCTGTTTCACCTCAATTCTGACTCTTTTCAAATACTGATAGTTGTTGAAACAGATTTTTTTCACTTTTAAGCTTTAATTATTTTCATTTAAAAATTCAGCCTAATTCAAAAGGACACTATAATTCTTCCCGCGGTTCAGTTCTGTGACAGGTGGAGCAGGATGCACTTTGCCTGCACAGTTTGATTACATCTCAGGAGACAAACTTTGTGGGGGCAGAACCCACTTCTGCCATTTATTATCATTCTGACAATGAGTAGTTTGTTGGGACACAGCTCTGTCCCTGTTGCTCTACCTTTAAAATATTCATAATTCTAGCTGTTTTCATCACTCTCTCTTTCTTTTTTCTTTCTTTCTCTCTCTCTTCTTTCTTCTTTTTGTCTTTTTCTTTCTTTCCTTCATTTTCTTTCTTTCCTTCCCTCTATCCCTTTCTTTCTCTTTCTTTCTCTCTTTCTTTCCTTCCTTCCCTCCCTCCCTTCTTCCCTTTTTTCTTTGCTAGAAATGCCTCAGTTCAATATTGTTGTTACAACAAAATACCACAGACTGAGCACACACCATCTCTGCATGTGTTCTGGAATGTTTTCTTCCATGTGTCACTTAGCATCAGCTGGAATGATTGCTTTTTTTCCCACTGGTAGAAGGCAAATATGTAGCCAGTCCTCTAAGCTTCATTATTTTCATGAGTCAGTGATCTATGGCTTTGTAGAAAAAAAGAAACTCATTGCCTCTAAGGAGAAGGAGTAGAAAAATTGCCTCCTTTCAATGAAAGAAACCTGCCCTTTCCCAAAGTATGACTACTTCCAAACATGCTTGTGGATGAAGTCAAAAGGAATTGATGTGGTTCTGGGAATGTATGAATTTGCAGTTGGTATGTGTGGAACCGAGTACCTTCTTTGTAGCTGTGAAGTACAGCAGTCAATTTCAGGTTAACAGACCCAACTGAAATCAAAAACACCTACTCCCATTTCACTGGGTGAGTTGGTCAGGTCAGAGTTCCAAAATAAGACAATGAAATGTCTGGGCTTAGACTCCGTTTTTCCAGGTCTCCACGTAATATTCTGTCTAAAAGATGGTAACTGCCTCTATTATTTTTTAATAGAAGCAAATAAAAAAAAATTTTAGTGGACTGTTATGTACATATTTTACATGTTTATCAATAAATAGATATATGTTTTTCTAGACAGAAATTTTTAATTGAAGAAACAAAAATATCCTACTTTAAAGTCACCATATACAAAGGGAAGAAGAGATTCCTTCCTGTAGGAGGTGGGTAGAAGAAGTCAGCTTTTTGGGGGAGTGTAAAACTAAGGCAAATGTTACTAGGATTTAGATGCTTCCCATTAGTCCTTGAGTGCATTTTTTATCTGGTGAATTGTATGATTAATTCATCGTTCTGTGCTAGAGTTTAATATGGTTTTCAACATCATGATACTCACACATTTAACATTTATTTTTGAAGACAATTTCAGAGATTATGGTCTTTCCCAGCCTCTCAATGGTCTCTGTGAAATGTCAATTTTGGTTAGAGCTGCCATGAAGGAGACCTGGCAGAGCCCACACTTTCTGCCTTCTGGGTAGCATAGTACCACAGCTTTCCCTCTGCGCAGAAATGCAGCTCCCACAGCCCTGCGTTTCAATTCAGCAAGGACAGTTTAGCCTTTTAGAAGCTCGCTTCCAATTCCAATTTTTCCAGTGCAACCATAAGTAAAACAGAGTCGGCTTAGTAGAAGCATTTGAATTTATTCCTTTCATATTTGAGAACTTGAAATCAAAGACAGCATTTTTATCCACTAATTTTTCTGTAAATATGTAAAAAATAAAGCAGTAACATATGCTTCTTTTGCAGCTTCTTTTTACTGTAATTCCAAATTCATAATCTCTGAAAGATATTAGATCATATTAGACTGAGATTTTTTGTGTTTTCTTTCTTCTTTCTTTCTTTCCTTCCCTCTTTCTTTCTTTCTTTCTTTCTTTCTTTCTTTCTTTCTTTCTTTTTTTACTTCCTTCTTCTTTCTTTTTAACATACTCTCGCTATGTAGTTTGTGAGGATGTCTGCCTCAGCCTTCCCAGTGCTAGGATTACAGGCATGCAGCATCACACCTGGCTGTTCTGTTTTGACACAACAAGATTAAACTGTAGAATGGTGCACTTCCATGACTTTATCTCTCTAATTTTTGAATTGCTTAAGCAAGTCTTTGTAAAACATTTGTTCATCTAAAGTTTGGGTATCATTCCACCTTCTAATCTTGCTTTTGCTTGTTCTTTTTCTCAAACCACTTTAAAAAGAGATAAACATCCTTGACAGGTTTTTAAACTATTCTCGTTTCAATGAGTTTTCTATTTTCACTGCTTTTGATAAAACTGGTATTTGATCAGATTAGATGTGAAAAAAATCACATAAGTAGAAAAAACCAAAACTTATTTCATAGAGAATGTTATAGATGTCACTTTACAGAAAACCTGAATAAGTAAACGGTGTGAACTGGTATCAAAGCCAAGTTTTTTCTTCTGTTGTGTATTTTGGTATTTAAAAATCACCTTGTATAGGATAAAACACCAAGAAAGGGATAAGGAAGACATCTTCAATATATCATGTAGTCATGGTAATCACTGAGCCAACGAGTAAATAAACACAGTAAATACAGTATACTCAGTAGAAAACCTTTACTTATACCTAAACAGTGTAATCACTATTTACAGGAGCCATCAAAAAGATGCCTTTCTGTGATATCTTTATGCATTTTATGTATGCATAAAGTCATATTCATTTTTAACTAAAAGAACATATATATAATCATATATATATGACCATAGTCACCTGAAGCCAAACAGTGCCTGTACAGTGAATAACTACATAGAAAAATATTACATGCGCCACATATTTGGGAACTGTTTTCACAAATCTACATGCTTAACGTCCTTCAAAGACTTCCTGTTGCTTGGGATGAAAATCCCCAACTTGGAACTGATACAAAAGGCCAAGCACGTCTTAGTGCTTCTCCTTCACAGTCACGTCTTCTCTTGCTGCCCTCCTCAGTCTTCCCTTCTCCTCAGTTTTTCAGTTCCTGGAATGCACAGGCTTTACCGCAGAGCCTTTCTGTGTATTTCACAGAAACCTCCTTCTCTACCATCACACCTTTTTCCCTGTTCTTCCATACTTCAAGCCCACAATTGCTCCTCCACAACCTTCAGTTTCATCCAAAGATGGCAGTTTTAATGAAATCTGTGAAATTCAACTTAAATTTGTTTCTTTTTCCTAAAAATAATGTTTTAGCTCTGCATGTTTCACCATATATGACACAAGTTTATTTATAATATGACACCCTTATTGATATCTGCGGCTAAGGAGGTAACTCAGAAATGTCTTCTGGTATTTAGTATTTCACCTACTGCTTACTCAGTGTGTAGTATAGAAACAGGAGTCTACACTTGCATCAATTAATAAGTGAACCACATTTAAATTGTTTCAATGAGTATGTAGAAATAACTTTCCGCTGTGAAATTCCAGATACATGACTCAGCAATGCAGTCTTTAGATATTGGAGCATTAGCTTTGTGTAGCTGGGCACAATAATCTGCTCAGATGGATTCTCAAGGTACGTACTATACACTTGTCTGAAGTTTCATCCATCATCTTAGGTTATGTTGTCTTGTATTGTCTTGCATTTTGACACTACACAAATATTGTCATAATATTGTGAAATGCAAGCTAAAATACATGACACCCCTGTGGAGCAGAAAACGTAGACAGTTATTTCTTCCAATGGCTAAGGTAAATTAAACATTCAAAGTTACAAGACTAAAAGTCCTAGTTTCTAAATCTTGTGGAGTTTTGGGAAAGAGAGATAAAAGAAGTAAAAAACAAAACAAGGAAGCAAAGTACAACAAAAAGTGTCTAATTTTTTTTCCTTGCTCAGAGGGACCATTTTATGACATTTTTATCTTTTATACCTGTTTTGCTGCATCATTTGTCACTCTGTTGTACACTGTATGTGTATATTCTATGTATGTGTATATTGTGCAATGCTTGTAAAAACTGATTCCATATCTCTTTACTAATATTGTTAGCTTCTTTAAGGATAAAATTATATTGATTATCAATGATGTCATTAGTTTAAGTGCTCTACAAATACTTCAAAATCACAAGATTCAAGAAAAGATGGACTTAACTATTCAACTCAGTGCACTTCACCACATAAAACTGAAACAATAATGTAAAAAATATATTCTTACTTTATGTAAGCATATTATCCTTTCTATTTCACTCAGTGTTGTCTTTTAAAATATGTGGTTCAGGACTAGGGATGTAGCTCAGTGGCACAGTACCTGCCTGGCAAGTGTGAGTTTGATTCCTGGTACAAAAAAAAAGTATATATACATATGTATATTTATATGGCTCATATGATCAACTTGAGTAAATTCCTTATCCAACAATGGCTTTTGAACAAGAGTTTGGAAAATAGGGCATTGAAATACAAGCTCCATGGAGCCAGGGATCAAATGCATGGATCATCAAGGACTAAACACTGACCTACATATGATAAATTTGACAAAGTGCTGACTAGAATTTTAGCACTCAGACAAACCAAATGGCATTTAATATTCAAACATCGAATGAACCTGTAGGCAAAGCCGCATAGACATTTGAATAAGCATGAAGTACTTTAGTATTTTGATTTTGTTGCAATTACAAAAATAAATCTGCAGCAAAGTCATACCATATTGTTGAAATATCTCCATCAAACACAAAACACAACATTAAACTGGAAATAAATGCCTAAATTAATGTGATATATTTGTAAGGTCATTATTCAACTACAACCACTGTAATGGTTTGTTATTGAGACAAAAAATAAATTTAAAATTGTTGATGGACATCTTCAGATATATTTTCATCTATGTGATATTTTTTGATAAAAATATCTGAGTGAATTGTGGTATCTTTTAAGAGTATGAAGCACAATTTTACACATGATTTTCTTTCCCTATCATAATTTGATGCTTTTAACTTAAGAGATACAGTCTCCTGAAGGAAGGATTTTTCTTAGTATATCTCTGATAAAAAGCAAGCTTGCAAAACACTGAAAGTAATATAATATTAACTAATTGCAAACATGTACAAAGAAAAATAAGGAAGAGGATCAAAAGTTGAACAGGGAGCATGATGGGAAGTAGCTGAAAAAACAGAATTAAGATGTATTGTGTTCGTGCACCGATTCACCACCAGCATGTACAAATTATCTACTATAAACATATCCACATGAAAAATGAAAAAAATAAGTAATTAAGAGTAACTGAAGCACGTTGAGTTTACAGCACAAATAAATTATCTCTGGTTGAGAAAGGCAGCCTTAGCTGGAACAGAATGGTCATTGCCTGAAGCACCTCTGAACAGACAACTTGAAAGACCTGGGTGGGGATGGAAGGGCCTCTGACCTTTGGGAAAATTCAGAAATATTGGCATATAAATATTTATGTGACAGCAATCTTTGTTTCAGTTTCCTTTGTCAGGGTCTTCGTTCACTAAATTGCTTCCTAACCAGTTGCTCTGGCTACAGTCTACCCCTTTCTATATCATGGCTAGATTGAGCTCTTACAAAGTCAAATCTAATTACGCAATGTTCCAGCTCAGAAAGGTTTAATGACTTCCCCTCACTGTGAGTGGAATAAAAAATCAAACCACAGAGCACACGCAGAGCTCTTCAAGGTTCAGCCGCTACTTCTTCCACATCTTCGATTCGCTGTATCATCTGCACCTAAATCAGGTCACTCTGTTTCCTGAATGCACTTTTTAGTCTCCTTGCCTGTGTCTCCTTTCCCTGACAAATTCTTTTTGTGTATTGCTGCAATTTTACTTCATATTTACCCTTTAAAACCTAAGTTACTAGGAGTCACCATTGCGAAGACTTCCCAGCTTCAGTTCCTAGTCACTAAATCTACAAACTTAAACAGGTACAGGCCGGTAGAATAACAGCAAAAACTGAACAAATATTAAGGAAAGGCAAACTGCTATTTGATTTATAATTTTGTTACTGTTGTAACTGGTGAAAACTTTGCAAACTTGGTGTGCATAAATTTCAAGTATCTCTGTAAAATAGAAACATAGAATTTTGAAGCTTGTGAGAATGACATATACACAAGCTAAGTAAGTTCCTTCTTATTTGCACAAATTATATTTTTAGTTGGGAAGATATAATCACTTTCAAATCTGATTTTCATTTGTAGTGTTCTGTATCCTAGTTCTCTTTCCTTCATAATAATATGAAAGGTAATAATACAAACACACTCACTGATATTATTTGTCTTAGGTCATGTTAAGACATATGAGTTTTTCCATTATTAGGAGTTATTAGATTCATGTACCTGACATATCTTCATTCTTCTCATTTCCCCTTCACAAAAAAAGTGGTATGAGGAAACCTGAGGAAGAGGGGGTAGAGGGAGGGAAGTAGAAAAGGCTTAAAAATAAATTATGATAAGTACATGTGACCAATCCTCAAGATGATTGCAAACTTCATGAATTGAAAACATGTCCTAATAAAATTTAAAGAATACAAACACAGACATTTATATAGCACTCAGTAACTTTGGGGCAGTATTTTAAGTGTCTTGTTTATAACATTGCCTACAACCTATAACTCCAGTGAATATTTCCTATTCTTATTTTCATTATGAAAGAGGAAAGTGAGTCACAGAGATGTTAAGTAATTGCCTAAAATAACAAAACTTAAACTTTGCCTTTTTTGTCAGTCTATTATCAGACACTTACAGTTTTGTACTGTAATTCCACTTTTTAAAGATTCAGCTTCTTCAATTAAAAAAAATGGAAGAAATAAAACATTGAGGCAACGGAGCCCAAAACAATGACTGATGAGTGTACTAGTGCTTAGCACACACAAGGGACTGAAAATTAAACTTATGCTGGTTTCTTCATATATGACGCTCCTTTGTGATCATTTGCATATCATACAAATTGTGTGGAGACAGTTTAAGCTAGGTTATAATTTGATATCTACCATAGATTCCTCAATCTAATTAGTATCTCAAAGCAAGAGCACTTTGCCATTCCCAGACTTATGTACAGTTATGCTTCCTCCCTGTCTGCAGTAAAAGTTTCCTGTGGCTCACAGCAATGTTTTATTATTTTCCAGAAAACAACATAAAACTTCACACCCCACACTGGTCTCTCCTTATCAGTATTTTTGCTTTTCATGTTTCAGTTCCTTGCAATCAATGAGAATGAAGGTGTGTACAGTACAATAAGAAATCCTGACAGACACTGAATCCATATTAACATAACTTTTTTTTTTTTTTGTACTGGGGATCAAACTCACGAACGCACTTGCAAGGCATGCGCTTATGCCGCTGAGCTAAGTCCCCGGCCCATTCATAACTCTTATTATAGTGTATATCATTGCTACATTTTAAATATTTTTTTATTTTTAATATTGCTGTGTCAAATTTACAAATTAATCTCTATCAAGAGTTACTAGGTATATATAGAAAAAATGTATGTAAAATATTCGTGGCTGCATGTTTCAAAAATCTATAGGACAACCTGGGGGATATTCCTCATGGATAAGAGGGGAACACTGTACCCTCATTCTGGGCATTATCTTAGCTTTGAATTCTCCATATTCTCTTTAACAGGTTGCAATTTAGTCATTCTCTAAGGGTTGGCGTTCCTTCAGCCTTTCTAGACAGAACTTAGTGCTCTTTGTTCTTCTCCTAAGGATTTTCTCTCAGAGTGGATATACCTTTGGTGAAAATGCCTTATTTCAGGCATTCCTATTATAAAAACGATCTTTGTTGAACGTCACTTCTGACTATAATTCTGTATATTCAATACACTGTTTAACACAGTGGTAACTATGGGCCAATTGACTGACAATTTCATTTCAAATTTTGCATTGTCCAAAACCTGAAAGCTTTCACTCTAAAATGAAGAACAAGACAAGGATGTCCACTATCACCACTCCTATTTAATACAATTCAGGAAACATTAGCCAGAGCAATTAAAAAAGAGACAGAAATGAAAGGAATGAGGATAGGAAAGGAAGAAGTTAAATGTTATTCACAGACCACATGATACATTACATAGGAGATCCCAAAATATTCACCAAATTTTTTCTATATTTAATAAGAAAATTCAACGGTGTAGCTGGATAGAAGGTCAACATGCAAAAATCAACAGCATTCCTGTACAGAAATAACAAACTCACTGAGAGAGAAATTAGGGAAACTATGATCTTTAAAATAGCATCCAAAAAACTGAAATACTTAGGATTCAATCCAACAAAGGAAGTAAAAGATCTGTATATTGAAAATTACAGTACTCTGAGAAAGGAGATTTAAGAGGATATCAGAGAACAGAAAGGTATTTCTTACTCAAGGATAGGAACAGCCAACATTGTGAAAATGGTATGCTTTCAAAATTTTTATGCAGATATAATGCAATCCCAATCAAAATACCATTGGCATACTTCACAGATCAGGAGAAAGCATTCCTAAAATTCATTTGGAAACAGGAAAGACCTAGAATAGCAAAGGTAATCCTGGACAACAAAGGCAAAGCAGGAGGCATCACAATCTCTGACTTGAAATTATATTGCAAAGCTACTGTGATAAAGTCAGCATTGCTCTGGCAAAAACAGACCTGAGGATCAGTGGAACAGATAAAAAGATTCACACATAACTGTAAACACACTCAACCACCTTATCTTTGACAAAAGGGGCAAAAATGTTCACTGAAAGGATGGCCTCTCCAGTAAATGCTGCCAGAAAAACTGGCTCCAAATGCCAAAGAATAACTAGACCCGTGCCTATCACTATGCATTAAACTAAAGTCAAAATGAATTTATCTATTAAAACAGAAACACTGAATCTACTGGAAGACAAGGTAGGTAGAAATCTCAAGGACATAGTGGTAGGCAAAGCTCACAAACGAAACCCAAACTGCATGGAAAATACTTCAAAGAATCAACACCAGGGATCTCATCTTATTAAAAAGTTTCTGTACTTCAAAAGAAATAACCAACAGAGTGAAAAGGAAACCCACAGAGTGGGAAAAAGTTCTAGCCAACTGGTCCTCAGACAAAGGACTTTTATCAGAACATAGAAAGAATTGAAAAAAATCAGGCCCCCTAACTTTGAAGATTCAATCCAAAAATGGGTGTCTGAGATGAATACTCATTTATCAGATGAAGAAGTACAGTGGCAAATAAATATATGGAAAAAAAAGATCAACATCATTGGTCATTTGAGAAATGCAAATTAAAACAACATTGATATTCCAGAAAGAATGGGTAAAATCAAGAAATCAACCAATAGCAAATGCTAGCAGAGCTGTGGAGAAAAAGGAAAGCTTCTTCACTTTTGGTGAGAATGCAGACTGGTCCAATAACTGTGGAAATCAGTGTAGAGATTCCTCAAATAATTAGGATTAGATTGCCCATTTGTCCCAGTTATCTACCTTCTGGATATTTTCTCAGAAACATTAAAAATATCATGCACCAGCTATGATGTACACCCATGTCTATAACAGCACAATTTGTACTAGCTAAACCTTGGAAACAACCCAAATGTCCATCAACCAAAGAATAGGTAAAAAAAGATGTAGTAATTTTATGCAATGGAGTACTACTCAGCTATAAAGTGGAATATACTCAAGACTTTTATAGGAAAATAGATGCAACTTGAGACCACATTCATAAGTATAAATACTGCAATTTCTCCTTAGTGTAAAAAATTGAAAGAGTAAATAGGGTCCAAAATGTACAATAGATATTGTGAAAGGGGAAGAAAGTCCTCAAAATAAAGATTAACTGGGATAAAAGAAAGGTGAAAACAAAAAAGGGAAAATATATATGTGTATGTATATACACAAGCAAGAAAGTAAAGATAATTATACTACTAATTTGTGTTAGTTGAATAAAAATATGGTGTACACTAGATAACAACATTCAATATTAACCACTGATAATGTCCTACTATGTTGTATTCAAACTCTGTCAGTTTTTATTGTCTTTTTTTCTCTTTATAATAAAGTTTTAAAAATCTGTCTATTGTCAGTGAGAGCATGAACTAATAGGGATAGTTTCATAGCTGGAATTATCTTCTCTATAGTTTAATTTTTTTTTTGTACTGGGGATCAAACTCATGACCTCACAATTACCAGGCAGGTGCCTATGCCACTGAGCTTAATTTTATTATGCAACTATAATGCTTACAGTTATTATGATGACTATTATTAGTATTTTAAAATTGTGAGTTATTTTCAGGAGTTCAAATGATTACATGTAAATAGAGTGAATAAAGGGTATTATTTTGTAAATTTACTATTTGTAATGCATCTAAATTACTCATATGAAGTCATATCTATGGGTCCTGTTTGATTTAAACATGGAATTGACTGAGAACAGCAAGTACTGACTTTGATGAATGTCAATTCTAGCATTAGAGCTTGTTTTCACTCTGTGTTAAACTTAGAATCTTAAAATTTCTCTGACTGATTTTTTTTATTTGAAACAATCAAATCTAGGAAAACAAATCTTAAACTTCAAGGAGACATTCCTCCATCTCAATCATTATTCAAACACCTTTTATACCTAGTTAAAAATACTTTATTTGTTTGTCAAGGTAGAGTGATTTTTAAATACACTATTATATAACACACCACTAAATGATTTAGAGAGAAAAATAAAAGTCGATTGAAATAAGAAAAATGATCTGACTTGATATTTATAAACTAATAAAAGGGAATTCACATTACAAATGACATTTAAAAACCATCTATAAACGTGGTTTTGAATAATTTTATTTGAGCATGAGAAATCCCGACAGGAGAGAAAGTATTAAAATATTGTTTACCATGTGCAGTAATCCTGAAGTCTGCTTAACCTGGGCTTCGGCTTTCTGAAATAAGGTCCCATTGCTGTGCTGTAATAATGGTTTGCCTTTATTTATGCACCTACCCATTGTCTTTGAAGTCAAGTAATAGCTGCAAATCAAATGCCATATTCTTATTCCCTGTCACACGTCTTGCTCCTTAAGCATTAGGATAAAGAGAAGTGGTTTCACCAAAGCTATTGTCAGCAATATACTACTTACAGAGACAATAAATCTCTCCACTAATGATATTAGGTCTCTGACACTGTCTTTTCCCACTGCTCTGTTTTAAGGCAATGCCTTTTTAAACAAACACATATTTACACAAGGTACAACATGGTGTGAAATAAGCTGGATCCAATAGCTTGTTTTGAAATTGAGGCCAAGAAAAATAAAAAGATATAATGTGAATATGGCAAGGGAAAAAATGCTCTCTACAATGTAAGCAACCTGACAAAAGGCAGGATAGTTTAGTTTACTTATAAAAGCTTTCTACATTTATTAAAAAGTGACCCTCTTGAACTCAGTCTGAATGACTTTAAAATGCTGACAGAGGGACAAGAAAGAAGAGTCTGCCAAAACATTTTTCCATCAATAACGGTATTTTTTATTTATCTTACCCTAGATAAGAAAGAATAAGGGAATTAGAAAACATGTTGCTTGCCATTTCAATAGCAAATAAAAGCTACCTAATAATGCCTTTGAGAAAGTTGTGGGGAAATTATTTTTCATAGACTCTCAGGTTGAGGAGGAAAAATGTTGTTTTACATTGAGATGTGGAATTTAACTCTCTTAATATCTCTCCCATGTAACAAAGAAAAAATGTTTCTTGATATGTGATCAGATAGAAAAAGTAGCATATATCTGTAAGAACTTTTACTTACTTTGAATGACATTGGTAATAATTATTCAGGATTAGTTTTGTAGTTGTTCTTCCTCCTCTTCTTCCTCATCTATTTTTCCCTTTCCTTTTTTTTTCCTCTTGTTTTCTAAAAGAAATTCATTATTTTCAAAAGATTCTACTCAGTGCATTTAAGGATTTTTAAAGATTTAAAGTTAACCAATAGAAAATATGTATTTAGTAAAATGTACATTTTAAATGGTATTCATCTGATCCACTGACATGGAAACAACTTTCATTTTTATTTCATAGTGATATAGCAGAATGAAACTCCTGACCTACTATATGTCTGGTACAAGTTCCTATTCTTTGAAATTGAAGAATAAATTTTAGGAACAATGGAGGTTAGGAGTGGAATATATTTATTGAGAGACATAAAGCTTCTGTCTGAGACAGAAGTGGTCCCGAGCAGGTTGCCAAAGACTCTGTCTTTTCTAGGACTTTTATAAAGTAAATTCATGGGGTGAGAGGAGTTCAAGGTGGGAACTCACAAAGCAGATGGGCATAAGGTGGGACAGAACTATGGTTAACCAATGAGATTAATTGCTCAAGTAAAATTGATTAAATCGGGGACAAACAGGGAAGGGAGTCATGTAGAAAGCAGGCATTTTTACCAAGAGAAGGGGTGAGTCTTTCCATAGGGGGTTGGGACTTCCTGATTTCCTCAGGGTGCTAGGGAACTATTTAGAATATCAGTCCTTAGGATGTGCATGCATTTGTTTGATCTTTTATCTTGAGGCCTGGCCCACAGCAGTAGGTGTCTGTCTCCCTTTCATGTGCAGTGTACCTGGGATTCTGCACTGGCTCCTTCAAGGGCCTAGCCCTGTCTGACTGCCTATAATATTTCTAACTCACTCAGCTGCCTGTAACAGTAGGTTGGAGAACTTTTCCTAGTTTATTAATAGCTCCCTAGTAACTATGTGCCTTTCAACTTCAGCTAAAAAAAAACTCTACAAAGTTTTAAAGCTATGATCCCACTGGCAGCATCCGCAGTACTTTATACTCCTTCCTTTCACTTGTTTATTGGCATAGAGACAGTAACCCATGATGGCTCTATGCAAGGTTTTGAATTTAAGATGGGCAGAGCCATATGAATTGATTAGAAACCATGCTTTGAATTTTGATCTCTTCACAGTCTAATGGTATTCAGTATAAAATTTTCTTAGGGTGCTGAACTGTGGTAGCCACCTACAGTTCCCCATTAGCCACATAATCAAAACAGGAAACAAAATCTTGTTAAGGTATTATGCACAGTAAGTTAGATGTATTTATGAATTCACAGTTTGCACTATTTTAAACTTGTGCTGGGTTTATCAGGCTATAACTCCAGTGTAAATGGGTGTACCATAGTGCCTGGCATTAACCAAGCCTGTCTACAATATTGAGTTTAATACAATCTTGAGAGAAAGCATCAATTTGGATTGCAAATTTTTATTAATCATTGTGCAAATCTAGCACAGTTAAGATCATGGAGAATTCCATTTTTTTCTCTCTACAAACATAAGCACACAAGATTTTGAAGTAAGTTTCAGGACATAAATTGATGTTTAGAGAATGTTTTCTTCTATTAAAGCACCTAGAATCTGCAAAGATTCAGAAAAAAAATAGGGATAGGGTTAGACCTGCTAACTAATAATTATGGACACAACCTATAATGATAGGCTAATGTGTACAGTTGGAAATAGGATAAGAAATAAAGGAATTTTTGTAACAGACACTGTTGAGTTGGAACAAATACTATATTCTACTTTAGAAAATTAATAAAGTGTGTTGTCATGAGGGTAAATTAGTCATTTCAGAAATATCATAACTTCGATCTTTGAGACTGATTCCAAAGTGCCAATAAACACTTGGATGGATGTGAATGAATAGCTCTTAAAATTGTGCTCTGGAGTTTGAACTTTGAGGTATAAATTCATTAGTCACTTGAGTCTTGGCCACCCAAAAAATATCTACATCCTAATCTTTGCACCTGTGATTATTTTCACATGATGGGAAAATGGTCTCTGTAGATACAATTAATGACCTCAAAATGGAAAGATTTTACTGGAATTACTTGAATGGGCCCAGTGTAATCAGGTGGATACTTATATCGGGGTGATGGGAAGCTCAAAATCAAGAGAAAATACATTAATGAGAACAGGGGTCATCCAGGGATAAAATGCTACCATGCTCCATTTGAAGATGAAAGAGGAAAAATGAACTAAGTCAACCTCTAGGAGCTGGAAAAATCAAAGAAATGAAATTTCCCTCCAGACTCTAGAAGGAGAATACTACTATTGACACTTTGACTTTGGCCTGGGGAAATTTACTTAAGTCTCTTGAACTTTAGAACAGTATGAGTTGCTATAGTCACATTTTGTCTCAGCAAATTTGTTTTCTATAGAAAACAAACACAGGTTTGGGAGTCTGGAAATGAGTGCATCTGTAATAAATACCTACAGATGTGTAAATGAATTCAGCTTGGGCACCCGATAATGGCTGGAGTGATTGTGGGGGCAGAGTAGAAAAGCATGTATTTCTTTGAACAGATATTAGTGAAAATGTGATATTAAAGACATGGAATATGAAAGTTCACAAAACGATAGGGATGATGTGGAAAAATGTACATCACCTTAAAGAACACCTAAATTGTCATAAACAGGCTATCGGCATAAATAGGAAAGTTCAGAAACACAGCTAGTGAAGGTTAGAGTAAAATTAAGAACGTACTGCAGTAAGCATGCAGTTATACAGGGAGTTTAAGTTATGTGCTGGTTTGATAGCCTTGGAATAGAACGAGTTGCCAGGGGAAACATTGTAGCCTTGTCATTTTTGAGAGCTGAAACTGACAAGAACATTTACATTTAGGGTGCGGAAGAATGGAGCAGTGGCAGAGAGGAAACAGACAGTTGACAAACAAGGACCAGGAGTGTGACTGCTAAAGAAATCGAAGGATTATGGAATTGAAAGAATACATCGCATACTACAAAGAGCTTGAGGACTGCAAAATGTTGAATTTTGCAATCACAAGACCCTTATCTCCCACAGGAGAGCGATTTCCCTGATAAAATAGGGAGGAATCCTTGCAAGGTTTTAAAACTTAATAAGAAATAAGACAAGTACAGTAAAGTAGTTCATTGACATATTTGATGATAAAAGGGAGACAGTGGAGTTGCTTGAGGGAGATATATTTCCAAGGAATGACAGTGTTTATTTTCTTTAGATTATGGAAACTCCACATGCCATTCAAGATGGAAAAGGTACCAACAAAAATAACCGAGTCATCCATTAAAAGGGAAGCAAATGGTATTACTAAGGAAAAAGAGAGAAAGGTTGCCTGTGGCAAGGAAGGAGGTGATTTATTCCTCAGATACGTGAGTGAATATACAGAAAGAGGATGAACCCTAAGGGTATCTTGAGTTGGAGAGCAATGCTAGAGCTCTTGCACAGCCTTGATGGCAGCTCATATAATTTGATATGAGTAAGAATTTTAAGCGAGGGCCTGAAGGGTTCAGTGAGGATGGATACAGTTTGGGGGAGCCTTTTACAGGGTGTCCTGAGACACAGTAGGAAAATGAAAGGCAACATGAAGAGAATAGACAAAGTTATATAGAGAATACACTTTTGTTAACCACTGACATCATAATCATGAGTTAGCTGACTGAATTAGCTTAGAAATGCAAAAGAGTAATTTTGCTTGACAATTTTGGAGGTTTCAATCTTTGCTCATCAGGCCCACTGCTTTTGGCTTGTGTGAAAATAGGTAGCATTAGTTTCTGGTGGATGGAAGCTCCTCACCTCATGGTTAGAGGGGTTGGGTACAGAGCTTCACAATCCCCTGTAAATCCACACTGTCCGTGACCTGAAATCTCTCTGCCTCATTCAGGTACCATAACCTCCCAATAGTACCTTCTGGGACCCAAGGCTTTAATATATGGGCCTTCAGGGACATTGACACTCCAACTATAGCAATAACTGATGTAATTAGCAGAATTTCTGCAATCTAGAAATATCAGGTACCTGGAAAGAAAGTAAAGAAGGTAGAAAATTGGGCTTTTCCAGGGCTGCTTATTAGCAAAGAGCTGAGGAATTCTAACCTGTAATGAAAGAATTCTTTAAAGGGCTTTCCTTCTGTATAACCAAGAGGCAGAATGAAGCACAGTACAGGTCATGGCCTGGAATGGCCTCAGGCTTTGATTCTCACAGTCTCAGATTTCCTAGGAGGTAGGAATGTAAACTGTGATGCTTGTCAAAACTCCACAGCACGGCTCTAGCTACGCTAATTCATTAGGAATAAGATAAGGCTGTGTATCTGTACGGAAATGAACACCCCAGGTGATTCTGACACAAATGCTCTGGATATTGCTGTGGGTGATATATTAAGAAATGCTGGCCAAGGGGAAGAGGGGTTAAGTTAAGGGACTATAGGTCACAATGATAATGAACATGGGGGGCTGTAATCAGAGTAGCTAGTATGAAAACGGCAACCGTAAGAGTGAGGTTCCTTTCAGGAGTGAGCATTGGAGGTGGAGGTCTTTTAAAAGTTTATTATACTTTAGAGGAGAGAAAAGACTTCCTTCTTTCCCTCACTCCTGTGTCTTGCTTTCTGCAATCCGAGAGGGATTATTGCAGGACAATAAGTTAACCACTTTTGTTAGTAGCTCGCGCTATAGTGCCTGAACATGTAGACACACGAGTGCACTGTTATCCTTCTGTTCTTTGCTCTCTCATAGTTGACAAAGAGAACTGGGGCCTAATGTAAGGTTTGCAACAAGACCTGCACGTGGAAAGGAGCACTACCCCAGTTAGTAACACACTTGTGCTTGTATTTCTATTTCTCATTGCTGTGGGGTGTTTTGCCTCCAGGACACTGCAAAAAAGGAAAAAAAAAAAAAACAGAATTACGAACTTATGATTTCCTTAATCCTTTAATAAAGTTTCATTTATTAAAGTCCTAAACTGCACCATATCCCTCTGTCAGGGGTCAAAGACTTGTAATTCAAATCTCATATTGCCTTCTTCTCATCATTTTTATCATTTTCTCAGAAAATAGTGCATCAAAAGAAATAAAATGAGAGAAATTACTATGTGGACAAATACATAGCTAACCTGGAATAAATGGCCCAGTAATGTGGTAAGGTGGTGGGAATGTGGGCGTGTGGGCAGGCTCAGGCACACACCTGCAAGAACCTCTATAACTACAGTTTTCCCGCCCCATAATTTACTACCTGTCCTAAACAAGATTGTATGGCTCAACAATATCCTTAATTTTCAGGATACTGAGTTCATTCTCTACATAATAATAGTCAAATTACCTTACTGGATTAAATTGCAGCCTATATCACAGTGAAAGCAGAGTGGATTATAATTAGGATTAATCCAACGATTTCCTAAATAAATCTGAGCATGAAAGTACCTTTGTCATAACTGACCACAGGCTCAAAAGGCAGTGGGCAATCGTTTTCTCCCTTTTATTTTTTCTAAAATACAATCCTCCTTTGGCCACTACTTTATGAGTATAAAGCAAATTAACAAATTAATAGCCAAAAATGTCAGAATAGTATCTGGCAAATAGTAAGTGCCTTGCATTCATGATAGTAATTATAATTGTAGTTATTATTACTTGTTTTATCATTGTTACCCAACTACATTGCTTAGAATATAGCCAACATGTTATTTTTGTTTTGAAATTGATTTTGGCTGGTAGAGTTTGTATATCATAATACAAAATTCCTATTTTTAGGCACAATTACATAACAAAGTCACTATACTAATGCAGAAAAGTGCTCTGAGTGCACTTTGTCCCCCAGGAGCACCCCAAACCCAAGGAAGACCCTGAGCACAGCCACCAACATCTGATTTTAAAATATTTTCACTGTTTTGCTTTATTCTGACTGTTTTGCTCTATTCAGTATTCTGTTTCAATAGGTATTATAGAGTTCTGTTTTTGGTTTGATTTTGCTACTCCTGATTGAATGAACATCTGTTGTGAAGATAGCAAGATATATGATGGTACCTATTACTGTTATCGCGTTATCTTCTCTGAAGTTCGGTACCAACTTCACTGCGCTGTCTTGATTGACTTTGTTCTGACTGTTTTTATCATATTTTAGTACCTTCAAAAATAATCCTACAAAAATCTTTAAAATTCTTAAAAGTCATAAACATTAATTACCAGTGATTGTGAATATTTCACTGTGATACTTCCACACACATACATTGTGTATCTACCCCATTCCTACCTGCCTGCCTATCATATCTACCCCCTTATATCCTGTTTTCTCCCTCTTCCATTCTTTTCTCCTTTTCCAATTATCCCTATTCTACTTGGGTACAATTTTTATTTTTCTGCATATGAGAGAAAACATGGGACACTTGTCTTTCCAGGTCTGGTTTATTTTCCTTAATGCGATGCCTCCAGTTCCATCTGTTATCCCCAAGATGACCTTGCTCCATGCTCTCCATGGCAGAAGACTGTCCTTTGTGTACATGCACGTTGTTTGCTCTATTCAGGCTGATGGGCTTCTAGGCTGAATAAGTAACTTGGTTTTTGACTAATGCTGTACTTATTTTGAATTCATTTCCTCCACATATATATGCTATAGCTAGATTATATGTGGCTTAATTTTTAGTGTTTTGAAGAATTGTTTGCTCTAATGGATATACTAGTTTGTTAAGTTGATATGGGTTTCCTTTTTCAACACAACTTCATCAGTGTTTGTTAGTTTTTTTTTTTAATAATCATCATTGTGCCTAGAGTGAGATAGAATCTCAAAATAGTTTTGATCTGTGTTTCCCTGATGGCTACTGGTGTTTAACATTGCTTCACATGATTCACTGACTACTGCTCTTCTTTGGAGAAGTGTCTGTTAAGATCATTTGATCATTTATTGATTGGACTATTTGTTCTTTTTTTGAGAAGATTTTTACATTTTATATATTCATGGCTATAAATTATCCGCTAGACACAGAGCTGGTAAAGGTTTTTACCCAATCTTTTGGTTGTCTTTTCATTCTGTTGTTTGTTCCATTTACTGTGCAGAAGATTTTTAATTTAATTTGTCAATTACTGCTTTTTATTTCCTGGATTATTCAAGTTCTCTCCAGGAAATTGTCACCTGTGCCAACATCTTGAAGTGTATGTTTTATCTAGGTTTTCCACTAGATGTTTCAAAGTTTTGGGTATAGTCTTTGATCCATTTTGAGTAGATTTTTATATAAGATGAGCCGAAGGCATTGAATTTAGGTCTCTTACATTTGGATATTCTGTTTTCTCTGCACCGTAGTTTGAAGAAATTCTTTCTCCCATTTATGTGCGTTACCTCTGTCGAGGATCGAATGGCTGCAGATGAGTGGGTTTGTTTCTGGCTTGTGTATTGTTATTGTTTTCATTTTATAGTTTAGATCTAAAATGACCTCCAAAGTCTTCCATTTTTAAAAATGCTTGGATTTTAGGGATAGATGGTACAGCTATCTGTTAATTGGAGTATGTAAGGTCAGAAGAGGCAGGTCACTGGGGCTGTGTCCTGGAAAGGTATAATTTTTTCCCCGTCTTTGCTTTGATTACATGCTACCATGACATGAATAGCATCTCCTCTGCTCTGCCCCTCCACCATGCCACCTTCCATTGCAGCCAGTGATCATGGACTGCGAGTGTGTCCCCTCCCCCTGAAAAAACTACTTCTTTAAATTGTGGGTTTCCAGTATTGTGACTCAGGGATGAGACAGTGATTAAGGCAGATTTTGACACTTGGGAAGTGAAATCATTGCTGGGGTTGTAACTGACTGTATGATGCTGAAGCATTGGGAACTTAATGGTGTGTAAGTTTGGAAAGGTTTGGAGAAACTAGTTAAAGAAGCTCTAAAGTGCAA
Source organism: Hydrochoerus hydrochaeris (assembly GCA_004027455.1). Classification (NCBI taxonomy): domain Eukaryota; kingdom Metazoa; phylum Chordata; class Mammalia; order Rodentia; family Hydrochaeridae; genus Hydrochoerus; species Hydrochoerus hydrochaeris. Next base: position 358,555 of record PVLA01000200.1, on the reverse strand, counting down.
TAAGCTGACTATGATAGAAAATTCTGGTTGGAGGTCAGAAGACCAGCAGGCCTGTAGAGATGGATATTGCAAATTCTAGGTTCAAGTGGCTTCATTGGAAACAAGACTCCACTGACAGGTGAATTTGAAACTAGGTGTGTTGTGCTCTGGCAGAGAATCTGTCTATATTTTATTCATGTCTTGAGACTTTGAGGAAGATTAAAGACAACAGATGAGTTAATCTGGCTGAGGCAATTTCATGGCAGTTCAGCATTTGGGTGGTGGCACTGGTCTGTGAGGAGATTTTAGCCAACTCTTCACTGAGAATCACACACGTGTGCCCTAACCGACTGATTTTAATTATTTTAAATTTTGCCAGGGGAAAAACACCTACAAAAAGGGAACTAAGGAGACATTAGGTGCTGAAAAGGTCATTTTTAAAATGAAACTAAATTTTTGGATTGGGGTGATAGGAAAAAGGGACTGAGGGCATGTCAAGAATCAGAAAGACTCCTCTGTTCATAGGATCAAGAGTGCAGGGCTGTGAGATTTGTTTTGGTAAGAGATCCTCAGGGGATTCTGTGCAAGAATGACGTTTTTCTCTTGGATTCTGTACATCAACATTGTTAAATATAGTTTATATAATTTACATTATGGGATGTTAAAAGATGTGTAGACATAATTTCAAGAAAAATTATTGCCTTCTAGTCTGGGGAGGGATTTAGCATATTTTCATTTGTATTGTGGATACAAATGAATACAAGGATAGTTGTATTATGTTAGGCAAAATTTTGAACCTGCAACTGTATTTGAAGACAGACTATGGTTTAGGGATATGCATCCTGTTCTCAAGTTGTCAAGGGTTGAATTTAGATTTTTAATTGTGTTATTTCAATTTGACTAATGTAAGAACTATGTAGCTGATTAGTAAAGCTCCGGGCATAGCAGTAGATGATTGATAAATTAGCCTCCAATTGAGGATGGAAGATCCATCTTGAATGTGAGTAACATCAAACAATAGGCTTGTGGCCTGGATTGAATAAAGAAGGAAAGAAGAAAGAAGTTTTTTATTTTCTCCTTCACAGGAGATCTGGTCCTTGCTAGTAGCTGCGGACATTCGTTTCCTGTTCCTTCAGGCTTCCAGTGCAGACTCTTCATCTTGGTAATGCAGAACTTTACACTTGTGACATGGACTTGCATAGATCACTACCATGGGCTCTACTCACGGCATACCTTCAAATTTCACTTTCAGTCATATGGCCATTTGAACCATATTAATTCTCCCAATACATGAACATTGGTAGTCTTTCAACCTGTATTTTCTTTAATTGTTTTCCTTAGTGCGCTACAGTTTTCATTTTTTAAAAAATGTTTTTGAGACCAGATCTATGTAGCCCAGACTGGCCTGTAACTCATGGTGATTCTTCTGCCTCAGCCTCGCTGAGTGTTAACATTATAGGTGTACACCACCATGCCCACCTGCACTATAGTTCTCAGTGTAGAGGTCTTTTGCATCCTTGATCAGGTTTATTCCTAGGTATTGTACTGTACCATACTCTACTGTACTTTTTGAGGCTATTGTGAATGGAACTGTTTTCCTGATTTCTTCATCTGTGGCTTTACCATTGATCAATAGAAAAGTTACTGATATTTTGCAACACAGCTTTTTCCTGTGGTACTTTGTTTAACTTATTGATTAGTTCTAAGGGTGTTTTGGTGGTCTTTGGGAGTGTTGTAAGTACCAAATCAGATCATCATCCAACAGGCATAATTTGATTGCCTCCTTTTGCATTTATATCATTTTTATTTTCTTCTCTTGCTTGATTGCTTTGGCCAAAATTTCAACTACTGTATTTAAGGAATGGTAAGAATGCACACTATTGTCTTGTTCTTAATTTTATGGGAAATGTAAATGTTTTCAACTTGTCTTCATTCACAATGATGTTATTTTGTCATATGTAGACTTTAAGTATTGAATTATGACAATTTTATGACAAATTTCTTCAGGTATTTTATTATAAAGCCATGTTGAATTTTTTCTAAGGTTCCTTTTGCATTTATTGAGATGATCATGTGATTTTTTTTGTACTAGGAATTGAACTCAGGACCTTGTGCTTGACAGGCAAGTGCTTGTGCCATTGATCTATATCCCTGTCCCAACCATGTGACTTTTATCCTTGAATCTATTGATGTGCTTACCACATTTATCATTTTGTGTATGTTTAGTCATCTTTGCACCTCTGGAAAGAACATGATGATCACAGTGGGTGATCTCTTTAATACATTATTACATCCTTTTTCAAAGAATTTTATTGAAGATTTTTTAAAATCTGTATTCATTGTAGTTTTCTCTGTAGTTTTCTCTTTCTATTTTATTTGTTAAATTTTTACCTGACTATGGTATCAGGGTGATACTTACTGGAATCTTTTCTTACTTTTGTATTTATGGACTAATTGGAGGAGTACTAGTGGTGATAATTTAAAGGTCTGGTAAAATTCAGCAATAAATCTGTCCAGTCCTGGGTTTTTCTTTTTTGGAAGATTTTTTTTCTTTTTCTTTCTTTTTTTCTTATTTAAAGGGGGAAAAAACCAGAAAAAAAAAACAGAAAGAAATATTACAGAATTTCAAAAAAAATGAAAAAGTAAGAAATCACTAGTTGATGAATTATATATTGTTCTTTTAGAAATAGTTGTTCAAGTTACAAAATTAAAACACACAAAGTGGACACTCAAGCAGTGAGAGTGCAAACAGATCTGTTCAACAATCCAACAAGAACTTATAAATATGGTTATCAATCCTACACACTTAAATATACATGCAGCTATATCTTTTATAGCATTTCCTGTTTCCTCTTTTTTACAATAGCAATTATACATTTTTAAAATTTTATTTAAAGAGAAGAAAAAAAGCAAAACAGAAAAAAGTGTAGCAACAATACAAAATTCTAAAAAAAAGAAATAAAGAAAAAAGCAAAAAGAGAAAAAACCCACTAAGAAATCACTAGTTTATAAATTACATACTGTCATCTTGGATGTAGTTGTTCAAGTTACAAAGTTAAAGGATACATAGTAGACATTCAAACAGTGAGACTGCAAACTGTTCTGCTCAAAGATCCAACAAACATTCAGCAATATGGTCATCTATTTTACACACTCAAACATATATGCAGTTATATCCCTTAGAGCACTTTCTTTTTCTCTCTTTTTTACAATAGCAATTACACATTTTGGTTTTATTACACTTATAGTTCTTATTTACTTTTTACACTAGAGACACAATATGATATTTATAAATATAATTCTTATTTATTTCACTACTAAGGATAGTCTCAAGTTGTCTCCATTTACCTATGAAGGCCTCAAGATCATTCTTTCTTATAGCTGAATAATATTCCATTGTATAAAAATGCCACATCTTTTTCATCCACTCTGCAGTAGATGGGCATCTTGGTTGTTTCCAAGATTTAGCTATCACAATATGTGCCTTTGTATTTCTTGTAGAGTTCCACAGTGAATCCGTCTGGCCTGGGCTCTTCTTTCTTGGTAGGGACTTGATTACATTTTCAATTTCATTCATAGAAATTGGGTTATTCAGCAGTTTTACATCTTCTTGATCCAGCTTTGGTGGTTTGTATGTTTCTAGGAATCTGTCCATTTCTTCTGTTATCAAACTTATGAGAGTAGGGTTTTTCAAAATAGTTGTTGATGATCTTTTGTATTTCCACAGAGTCGATAGTGATTCCTCCTTTTTCATTCTGTATTGCATGAATTTGAGTCTTTTCTTTCCTTTTTTAAATTAGGTTGGCTAGGGTCTTGCCAATTTTATTTATTCTTTCAAAGATCCAACTCTTTGATTCATTGATTCTTTGAATTGTTTTCTTAGTCTCTATTGCATTAATTTCTGCTCTGATCTTTATAATTTCCTCCCTTCTTTTGGCTTTGGGCTTGGCTTGCTCTTTTTTTTCTAGATGCTTCAGGTGTAATATCAGGTTGCTTTATTTGTGTTTTTTCTGTTTTCCTAATGTGGGAACTCAGTGCAATAAATTTTCCTGAGGACCGCTTTCATTGCATCCCACAGGTTCTGGTAAGTTGTATTTGTATTTTCGTTTGTTTGTAGTTATTGTTTAATTTCTTCTTTAATTTCTTTCCTCTGTGACCCACTGATTGGTCAGGAGTGTATTATTTAATTTCCATGTGTTTGTGAGGTTTTTGCAGTTACTTTTATCATTAACTTACAGTTTCATGGTGCTATGATCCAATAACATGCATGGGATAATTTCAATTCTTTTGCATTTACTTAAATATGTTCTGTGGGTTAGTATATGGTCTGTTTTAGAGAATGTCCCATGTACTAATGAGAAGAATGTATATCCTGATGTTGTTGGATGGAACACTCTGTATACGTCTACCAAATCCATTTGTTCACAGGTGTGATACAGTTCTGTTATTTCTTTGCTGATTTTCCGTCTAGTTGATCTATCCCTTTGTGTCAATGGTGTGTTAAAGTCCCCTGTTATAATTGTGTTATTGCCTATTTGATTTTTCATTTCTATTAATACTTGCTTTGTGTAGTTGGGTGCTCTGGAATTTGGTGCATATATATTTAAGACTGTTATCTCTTTGTCTTGCAGTTTTCCCCTAACTAGTATGTAGTGACCTTCTTTATGTCTTTGGACCATTCTTGGTTTCAAGTTCACATGGTTTGCCAACAGAATAGCTACACCTGCTTTTTTTTTAAGTTCCTGTCACATGGAGTATTGTTTTCCATCCTTTGACTTTCAGTCTATGAGTTTCCTTTTGGGTTAGATGGGTTTCTTGTAGACAGCATATGGTTGGATGTTGTTTCTTGTCCCATTCTGACAATCTGTCTCTTTTAATTGGTGAATTGAGGCCATTTACATTAATGGTTATAACTGCCATATATTGGTTTATTGTTGACATGTTATCTTTCAGATGTTGTATCTTAGCTTTCCATTCTGTTTAATTGTCTGTCTTGCTTAGTGGTTTTTTTTTCCTATGTGTTATCTAGAATATCTTTCAGTATTCTTTGTAGGTTTGGTTTGGTGATCATGAAGTTCTTCAGCTGTTCTTTGTCATGGAAGTATCTTATTTCTCCATCCATTTTGAAGGACAGTTTTGCAGGGTACATCAGTCTGGGTTGGAAGTTATTTTCTTTAAGGATCTGAAAAACTTCACTCCATGCACTTCTTGACTTCATTGTTTGTGTTGAGAAGTCTCCTGTGATTCTGATAGGTTTTCCTTTATAGGTGACCTGTCTTTTCTCTCTAACAGCTTTTAATATTCTGTTCTTATGTTGGATTTCTGGAATGATGGTTATATGTCTGGGTGTCATTTTGTTTTGGTTATGGCTATCAGATTCACTATAGATTTCTACAAGAAATACAAAGAAGACTTAATGCCAACACTCCTTAAACTCTTCAATGAAATTGAAAGGGAAGCAATCAATTCTCCCTAAGTCATTCCTGCAAGCAAATATCACTCTAGTACCAAATCCTGAAATAGACCCAACTGAAAAAGAGAACTACAGGCCAATCTCTCTAATGAACACAGATGCAAAAATTCTCAGTAAAATATTGGCAAACAGGATGCAGCAAATCATCAAGAAGATTATACACTATGGCCAAGTAGGATGCATCCCAGGCATGCAGGGATGGTGAAACATACATAAATCAATAAGTGTAATCCACCAACCATATCAGTACAGCCAAAAGCAAGAAACACATGTTCACTTCTATAGATGGAGAAAAAACTTTTGATAAGATCCAACACCCATTCATGATAAGAATCTTACAGACAATTGGAATAGATAGTTTTTACCTCAATATGATAAAGGCCATCTATGACAAACCAACAGCCAGTTTCATATTAAATGGCCAAAAGCTGAAAGCATTTACCTTAAGATCAGGCACAAGACAATGATGTCCATTATCACCTCTCCTATTCAATATAGTACTGGAAATACTATCCAGAGCAATTACACAAGAGAGGGAAATAAAAGGAGTAAAGTTAGGGAAATAAGTTAAATTATCATTATTTGCAGATGACATGATACTCTACATAGAAGACCCCCAAACCTCTGTTGAAAGTCTCCTAGATATAATAAATAAATTAAGCAAAGTAGCTGGGTACAAAGTCAATATTCAAAGTCAATAGTATTCTTATACACTAACAACAAAATCACCAAGAGAGAAATAAGAGAAGCCACACCCTTCACACTAGCATCCAAAAAAATGAAATACTTAGGAATTAACCTAGTGAAAGACGTAAAAGAGTTTTACAGGGAAAATTATAATACCTTGAAAAAAGAAATTGAAGAGAACCTCAGAAAATGGAAAGACATCCCTTGTTCATGGATAGGAAGAATAAATATTGTAAAAATGGCCATTTTCCCAAAATTGTTATACACATTCAATACAATCCCAATGAAAATACCTCTAACATACCTTATAAATATAGAGAATTCACTCCTAAAATTCATCTGGAACCAGAAGAGACCTAGAATAATAAAGGCAATTCTAAGCAGCAAAGCCAAGGCAGGAGGCATCACAATCCCTGACTTGAAGATATACTACAAAGCTACTGTGATAAAATCAACATGGTATTGGAATAAAAACAGACCTGAAGATCAATGGAATAGATTAGAAGATACAACTACAAACACACTCAACCACTTTATCTTTGATAAAGTGGCCAACCATGTTCACTGGAAGAAAGACCGTCTCTTTGATAAATGGTCCTGGAAAAATTGACTATCCATATGCCAAAAACTAAAATTAGACCCATGCCTATCACCATGTACTGAGCTAAAATCCAAATGGATCAAAGATCTAAATACTAAAACAGAAACACTAAATCTGTTGCAAGACAAATAGGTAAAAATCTTGAAGACATAGGGGTAGGTAGAGAATTCATGAACAAGAACCAAACTGTATGGGAAATACTTCCCAGAATCAACAACTGGGATCATATCTTATTAAAGAGTTTCTGCATGTCCAAAGAAATCTCCAACAGAGTGAAAAGAAAACCTACAAACTGGGAAAAAATCTTAGTGAACTTTCAGACAAAGGACTTCTGTCTAGAACTTATAAAGAATTAAAAAAATCAAACACCCAAAATTCAAAGACCCAATCCAAAAATGGGCAGGTGAGATGAACACACAGTTCTCAGATGAAGAAACACGAATGGCAAATAAATACATGAAAAAATGTTCATCATCACTGGTTATTAGAGAAATGCAAATTAAAACCACACTGAGATATCATCTCACTCCAGAAAGAATGGCCAGGATCAACAAAACTACCAACAACAAATGCTGGAGAGGCTGTGGGGAAAAAGGAACTCTTCTGCACTGTTGGTGGGAGTGTAGACTGGTGCAACCACCATGGAGGTCAATCTGGAGATTCCTCAAAAAGCTGGGGTTGGAGGTCCCATTTGACCCAGCTATTTCACTCTTAGGCATATTCCCAGAAGATTTGAACACATCTTACCACAGTGATATATGCACACCCATGTTTATAGTAGCACAGTTTGTAATAGCCAGATCTTGGAAACAACCTAAGTGCCCATCAACCTAGGAATGGATGAAAAAATTATGATACTTTTATACAATGGAGTACTACTCAGCTATAAAGAATAATCACATTGAGATATTTATAACTAAATGGATGCAACTTGAATCTATACTCATAAGTGAAATAAATCAAACTCACATGTATAAATACAGTGTAGTCTCCCTAGTGTAAGAAATGGTAAGAGTACAGAAGATTTTATGGAAATCATGGTTCACCATTATACTGCTTTGACATCTTATGTTTTCATACATTGTTTGGAATGGTTTTATTATGTTTTGTTTGATCTTAATATATGTGATCATATGAATAGTTACTTTGAAGATAAGACAGTATGGTAGCCAGTGTTGATTTAATATCATACTGCTCTAAAGTCCTACCATGCTTTTGTTTTTCTATTACCATTGGTTCTATCACATTGTGTCTTACTGGATTTTAATATGTATGATAGTAAAAAACAAGATTTTTATGGAAAATGAGATAATATAGCAGCCATTGTTCATCTTTGGTTATTTGGTTAAGAATGTCTTGGAATACTTCCATTCTCTTGAGTTGTTTATTCTACTTTGTTATGTTTGACCTTATTGTGTGTAAAGCTAAGCTCAACTATTTCAAAGAAAGAGAAATTATGATAGCCACTGTTAATATTGAATTGTCTTATTGTAAAGTGTTGTGTTGCTTACATTGTTCTGTTCTGATCTGCATAGATCTGTGTGCTTTTCTTTTATTCTCTTTAAAATAAAATAAAAAAAAACAAATTGTGCTGCTATGAACATGGGTGTACATATATCACTGTGATATGAAATTTTCAGTTCTTCTGGAAAAATACCCAGGAGGGGAATAGCTGGATTGAATGGGGCTCCCAATCCTAGTCTTCTGAAAATTCTCCATATGAATTTCCATAATGGTTGCAGCAGTCTACATTCCCACCAACAGTGGAGCAGTGTTCCTTTTTCCCCACAGCCTCACCAACATTTGTTATCAGTTGATTTCTTGATGGCTGTTATTCTTTCAGGAGTGAGGTGAAATTTCACTGTTGTTTTAATTTGCATGTCTCAAATGACCAGTGATGGTGAACATTTCTTCATGTATTTATTTGCCATTTGTATATCTTTCTTTGAAAACTGTGTGTTCCTCTCAGATGCCCATTTTTGGAGAGGGTCTTTGAATCTGGGGCCTTGATGTTTATCAATTCTTTATATGTTCTGGATATAAGTACTTTGTCTGTGGGGTTGCTGGCTAAAATTCTTTCCCACACTTTGGGTTTTATTTTTACTCTATTGGTGATTTCTTTCGAAGTGCAGAAAATTTTACAATAATTTGAGATCCCCATTGTTGAATATTTGAAGTGTTTCCCATGCAGTTTGCGTTTTGTTCATGAATTCTCTACCTACCTCTATGTCTCCAGGAGTTCTACCTACCTTGTATTCCAGTACCTTTAGTGTTTCTGTTTTAATATTTAGGTTTTTGATCCATTTAGACTTTAGTTTTGTGCATGGTGATAGGCTTGGATCTAGTTTCAGTCTTTGGCATGTGGAGAGCCAATTATTCCAACACCAGTTATTAAATAGACTATCCTTCTTCCAGTGGACATATTTAGCCCCTTTGTCAACTATCAGGTGGCTGAGTGTCTTTGTAGTTGTGCTTACATCTTCTAATCTGTTCCATTGATCCTCAGGTCTATTTCTTTGTCAGTACCATGCTGATTTTATCACTGTGGCTTTATAGTACTGTTTCAAGTCAGGAATTGAGATGCCTCTTGCCTTGCTTTTGTTGCCCAGAATTGCTGTTGCTATTCTAGGTTTCTTCTGCTTCCAAATGAATTTTAAGAGTGTTTTCTCTAAATCTGTGAAGTATGTCAATTATAATTTGATTGGGATTGCATTAAATCTGTATAACAGTTTTGGGAGTATGGCCATTTTCACATTATTGGTTCTTCCTAACCAAGAGCAAGGAAAATCCTTTCATTTTCTAATATCCTCTTCAATCTCTTTTTTCAGTGTAGTATAATTTTTAGCATATAGGTCTTTTACATTTTTAGTTAGGTTTATTCCTAAGTATTTCATTTTTTTAGATGTTAATGTAAAGGTCAATATTTCCATAATTTCTCTCTCAGTCAGTTTTTTGTTTGTGTACAGGAATGCTATTGATTTTTGAGCATTGAATTTTTATCCAGCTACACTGCTGAACTTGTTTATTACCTCTAGTAGTCTTTTACTGGAGTTTTTGGGTCTTCTATATATACTATCATGTCATCTGCAAATAGTGACAATTTAACTTCTTCCTTTCCTATCTTTACTCGTTTTATTTCTCTCTCTTGTCTGATTACCCTGTCTAGTGTTTCAATAACTGTATGAAAAAGAAGTGGTGATAGCGGACATCCTTGTCTTGTTCCTGATTTTAAAGTGAAAGCTTTCAGTTTTTGTCCATTTAATATAATGTTGGCTGATGGTTTGTCATAGATGGCCTTTCTAAGGTTGAGGTAGACACCGTGTATTCCAAGTTTTTGAAGGGTTTTTATCATGAACTTGTGTTGGACATTGTCAAAATCTTTTTCTGCATCTATTGAGATGACCATATGGTTTTTGTTTTTGTCTCTGTTGACGTGGTGCATTACATGTATTGATTTGCATATGTTGAACCATCCCTGCATTCCTGGAATGACCCCCACTTGGTCGTGATGTATAATCTTCTTGATGATTTGCTGCATTTTATTTGCCAGTATTTTGTTGAGAATCTTTGCATCAATATTCATTTGTGAGATTGGCCTAAAGTTCTCTTTTTTGGTTGGATCTTTCTTTGGCTTTGGTATCAGAGTGACACTTGCCTCCAGGAATGATTAAGGGATGATTGCTTTCTTCTCAATTTCATTGAAGAGTTTAGAGAGTATTGACATCAAATCTTCTCTAAATTTCATGTAGAATTCAGCTGTGAATCTGTCAGGACCTGGGCTTTTCTTTGTTGGTAAGTTTTTAATTACATTTTCAATTTCAATAGCTGATATTAGGTTGTTCAAAATTGCTATATCTTCTTGGTTGAGTTTTGGTACTTCATGTTTCTAGAAATATGTCCATTTCCTCTGTGTTTTCCACTCTATGTGAGTAGAGATTTTCAAAGTAGGTACTCATGATCTTTTGAATTTCCCTGGGACCTGTAGTAATTTCTCCATTTTCAGTTCTTACTGTGTGAATTTGGGTTTTTTTTCCTTTCTCTTGATAAGGTTAGCTAGGATTTTTTCAATTTTGTTTATTCTCTCAGAAAACCAGCTTTTCAATTTATTAATTGTTTGTATTTTTTTTTAGTTTCAATTCTATTGTTTTCTGCTCTAATCTCTACAATTTCTTCTATGAGCTTTGGGTTTAAGCTTGCTCTTCTTTTTCTAGAAGCTTGAGATGGAGAATTAGGTTTTTTATTTGTGCTTGTTCTGTTTTCTTGATATGACAATTTATTGCTATATATTTCTCTCTTAAGACCACTTTCATTGCATCCCACAGATTACAGTATTTTGTTTCCATATTTTCATTGAATTGTAGGTATTGCTTTATTTCTTTTGTAATTCCATCTGTATCCCACTGGTTGTTCAAAAGGTTGTTATTTAATTTCCACATATTTATGCAGATTTTGCAATTTCTTTTGCCATTAATTTCCAATTTCAGTTCACTATGGTCAGATATTATGCATGGTATGATTTCAAAACCTTTGCATTTACTTAAGAATGCTTTATGGGATAATATATGGTCTATTTTGGAGAATGTCCCATGTGCAGCTGAGAAGAATGTGTATTCTGATGTGGTTGTGTGGAACACTGTAAACATCTACTAAGTCCAATTGCTCACAGGTATGATTCAGTTCTGTTATTTCTTTGCTGACTTTTTGCCTACTTGATCTATCTCTTTCGTGAAAATGGGCTGTTAAGATCTCCTGTTATAATTGTGTTCTTGTGTATTTGGTTTTTTATGTCTAGTCATATCTGTCTTATATAGTCGGGTGTTCCTGTATTTGGTGCATATATATTTATAATTGTTGGTTCTTCCTCTTGAATTTTTCCACTAATGAGTATGTAATAACCCTCTCTATCTCTTTTAATCATTTTAGGTCTGAAGTTGACATTATCTACAAATAGAATAGCTGCCCCTGTTTTTTTCTGGGTTCCTGTGGCATGGAATACTGTTTTCCATTGTTTTACTTTTAATCTATGAGTTTCCTTTTGGGTCAGATGTGTTTTCTGTATACAGTGTATTGTGGGATCCTGTTCCTTGATCCATTCTGTCAATCTATTTCTTTTTATAGGTGAATTGAGGCCATTTATATTTATAGATATTACTGATATGTACTGGCTCAGCTTTGCCACATTATATCCTAGTTGTTTCTTTCTGCTTTTCCTCTTATTTAATTGCTTATCCTACTTGGTGGTTTCTTTCTGTTGTTGTTTTGGGGACTGTGGTCATTTTTATCTCTGTCTAGTATGTCTTTCAGTACTCTTTCTAGGGTTGATTTGGTGGACATGAATTTCTTCAGTTGTTCCTTGTCATAGAAGTATCTTATTTCTCCATTAAATTTGAATGAAACTTTTGCTGGGTACATTAGCCTGGGTTGAAAGTTGTTTCTTTCAGGGATTGAAATACCTCACTCCAAGCTCTTCTTGACTTGAGGGTTTGTGCTGAAAAGTCTTCTGTGAATGTAATGGGCTTTTCTTGATAGTTGAGTTGTGTCATTTCTCTGATAGCTTTTAGTATTCTGTGCTTCTAGTATTTTTTATGCTATATGTCTGATATCTTGACTATTATGTGTCTGGGTTTGGATTTATGTTGATTGTGACTGTTTGGTGTTCTATGTGCCTCACTTATCTTCATATCAGATTCTTTCCCCATGTTTGGGAAATTTTCTGCTATTATTTCTGTAAATACTATACGTATGTTGTTTGCCTGGACTCCTGTATCTTCCATAATGCCTATTATTCTTATATTCTTGCTTGTGGCATCATCATGAACCTTCTGGATTGTCATTTCATGCTGCTTTGTTGTTTTTAAAAGTTCTGTCCTTTCCTGATCACTAATTGCTAGCTTTTCCTCAAGGTACAAAATCCTATCTTCAGCTTCCTTTAGGAGGTTTTGCACACTTTCAATAGAATTTTTTTTTCTTGGATGTCTCTTTCATTTTTTTGAATGAATTCTGCTTGTTTTCTATATTTTTTATTCAAGGTTTCAATCAGTTTCCCATGCTCATGTACTTTTTTCCCTATTTCTTCTTTAGCTGCATTTAACAACTCCTTTACTAAGGTTGTTATTTCTATCTTTACATGGGAGAGTACTGCTAATTTGATTTCCTCTATAGCCTGATGGAGTTGTTTTTTTATTTCACTCATTATCTTTTCAGAGATTCCCGGTGTGTTACTTTTGTGGTCCTCTATTTCAATGTCTCCTGTACTTGCTTCTGGTTGACTAGATGTTTGAAACTGCATTTTGCTTTTTCATTTTGCCATTTCCACTCTGCCTGATGTTTTCTATGTGTAGGAGGGGGTTACACACACTCTTTTCAGACTCACCAAGGTCTTACAGTTAGTTTGAGAGGCTTTTACTACTTGACCTATTTATCCACTGTACACCTCTATTTTAGCAGCATACTCACCACAGTGACACAGTTAATCTGCTGCAGTCCAAGGTTTGCTCCCTGGGAGTGAAATTCCAAGTTTTTTCACACTGACTGGAGCCTGCTGAGGTCTTCTGATGTTCCAGGTGGGAAGGCGGTCTCAGCAGAAGCAGTCCAGGGCAGTTTTCAGCCTGGGGTGGACTTTCATGATGTTCCTGGTGGCAGGGCAGGCCCACAGGGGAGGTTCTAGGCAGCTTACCCTTGATGTGGGCTTCCATGATGTTTCTGGTGGCAAGGCAGGTGGAAGATTTTTTTTCATTACAACATTCCTCTCATTGCTTACATTGATTTGTTAAAATGAGGTCTTTTACTCATGTGTAAATGCTGAATTGTCTCCCTAGTGTAAGAAACTGAAAGAGAAAATAGCATCCAAAGTCTTCAATAGATATTGTATAAGGGTGGAAACCTTCTCAAAGAGGAAGGATAATTGGGGATATTAGAAAGGAGGAGAAAAGGAGAGAAGAAGGAAAAAGACGTAAATTTTTGTATATATAAATAAAATAGCTGGGATGACTATATTACTAACTGTATTGCTTCTTGGAGGGGAATGGTTCATACTCATATGGTTGAATCAGTTTTGCATGTCTGTGTCTGGTGGTCTGGGCAGCCTTTTTTAGGGTAGCAATGTGCAGTATTGCAACCACTGTTGAATTCCTAACATCTTGTTTGGAGGGCCTATACTGTTATTATTTCGGGTTTGTTGTCATTTGTTTGTCTCTTTTGCTTTTTGTTTTTCTTTTCTGTGTCTTTTTTTCTCTAAAATAAATAAAAAATTATGTGATCTTGATTCAATTCTGGTACATTAAGGATATCTAGAAGGTTATCCATTTCGTCTAGATTTTTTGATTTATTGTAATATAAAATTTTAATATTGTTCTTAATGACCAATTGATTTCATTAGTATATGCTATAATATTCCCCATTTCATCTCTAATTTTATTATTTTGAGTAAATTTTATCTTTCCTTTTGATTGTTTGGCTCGTTTTATTAATCTTTTTTATCTTTTATTAATTTATTTTTAAAATTCCTGATCCTTTGTATTTTCTTAGTCTATATTACTTTAGCTTTCTTTTGATTTGTTCAGGATTGGTTTGTTCTTGTTCTAAACCACTGAGATATATTAATAGATTGTTTAACTGAGATTATTCTGATTTTCTAATGTTGGCATTTATAGCTATGCTTCCCTTCTTCAAACTGTCTTATTGTGTCTCTTAAATTTTAATATATTGTGTTCAGATTTTCATTTGATTCTAATTATGTCTTACTTTCTCATTGCTGGAACAAAATACCTGACAGCTACATGTTAAAAGAAGAGAGGTTCATTTTGGTTCACAGATAATAGAAGATTTGGTCCATATTCATCTGGTTCTAGTCAGAGAGGGGCAGGCACTGCAGAAATAGTCCATGGTGTGTCAAGCTAGAGGCAGTGAACATTTCTTTTGGTTTCCATTTTCATTTCATCCAGGCTATAAGCCTATTGGTCGGTGCCACCCACATCCAGGATGGGATTTTTCAGTAAGTCAGCCATCCACACCCAGAATTATGCTAAACCAGTATTCTAAACCATTGTCGCATCCATGATATGGTTACCTCCCAAAAACCAACCTATGAGTACACGGGCCTTTGAGGATACATCTAGATAAAAGATACAACAAAAAATTTTTAAATTTTTCTCTGATATGTTCAATGATCTACTGTACCTTCCAAAAATGTTTCTTTTCATCTGCAAGAATTTGTATAATTTCTGTCATTTATCTTGCTACAGATTTCAAGTTTTATTTTGTTTTTTGATAAAATGCAAGGAATTCTTTCATTTTTGGTATATACTAGTACTTGATTTATGGATGAAAATATGACCTATTTTGGAAAATATTCCAAGAACTGATGAAAATTATGCTTATTCTACGGCTCTAGGATGGCTTACACTGTAAATACCTGCTAACTACATTTTATCTATAGTAGACTCTAACACAGATGTTTCTTTTTTGTCATGAATAGAATTTTATTTATAACTGTTAAAAATCTGAGTTGTGCACAGACTGTTGGGCTGGTGTTTCACATCCATCAGCTTGGTCAACTTTAGCTCCAGTCTCCTCCCCAGCAGCTTTTCCAGAACTGCTACCTTCACCACAAAGCTCCATGAGTTTTCCCAATTCGGACTTGGGCTTCTTCAGCATTTTTATTTTTCTGATGAAGACACCATGAAGAAGATAAATAGACTGGCAAGCCTTTTCTATGTCTTTCCCAATGCTGACTAGAATCAGTTTATTAACCACTTCCTTCAAGTCATTTGTCTGCACCTCTCAGATCATGATTTCTGTCATCTAGATTTGGCAGACTTGCTGGTGCTGAGCATAAGAGATCTTCTGTATCTGATTGTTGTGCTTTTTAGTAAAGCCAACACAGAACAAATGAAGCAAATAACCTTCGATAGTCTTGATATCAAAATGAGCTTCGATCATCATCTTCCTTTTTTTAACATGGAACATATTTTGTCATGGATAAGATCCATGCCATGGAAGTTAATAAGGCAGCTTTTGCCCTGAACATCTTCAGTAATTAGCTTGAATTTCCTAAAGGCAACTGTATCATTCTGCAGATCAGCAAGGCTCACTTCAAACACTTGACTTTTGAGCCCATCAGACACAACTTGAGTTCTAGTGACGTGTTTTCCCAATATTTCTTACGTTGAACATAGCTGGTGCCTTCACATCATACCAGTCTTTTTTAGAAATGGATCAACCACTTTCTTCTTGGCTCCCTTTTTGCTGCCTTTCAAACGGGCTTGTTCTTGCCTACAAGTGCTGCTCAGAGAGCCACAAGGCTCATGATTCTTTGTTGATGTCTTATCTGAATGACTTATCCACATTTAAGAGTTGTATTGAAGTCATCAGTTGCTGTGTTAGCACTTATCTCTATATGTAAAGATATTTAAAATTATGTGTCTAATATTTAGTGTGTATGTATACATTTATGTTTGTTATAATTTCTTGATGGGTTATTTCATTACTGACCTGTCAGTTATGACCTATTCTGGCTTGCTTTTGCCAAATAAGAGTAAATGTTACTACTGCTTGCCTTTGTATCCCAGGTGCTTGGAATTTTTCATTTTTTCCAGTGTGTTTGTATACCAGTGGGGTGAGTTTCTCACAGGAAGAAATGTTGAATCTTATTTTTAAATTCAATCAAGTATTCACTTTTTAGTTGGAGAATTAATAACATTTACTTTCAGGGTTGCTATTGAAAAATATGTACTATTTTCTATCATTTTGTTTTATCTGGATGATGTGAACAATCTGTTTTTCAATAATCTATTGTCATTTCTTTTCCCCTTATTTATCTCATAGGTTCTGTGGTTGATTAAAGTAATAATGCTTAATATTTTCCTAATCATCATTTCCTTATCTATTCTTCTAGTAGATATTATTGTGTGTGTTCTTGTAATTATGTTTATTTTGTTTTCTCTTCTGTGTTTGTGAAATAATGCTCTATAGTTCTGATTTAGTGGTAATTGACTTCCCTTAGGTTTTTTTTTTATTTTTTAGAAGGTCTTTATTTCTCCTTTAATTCTGAAGGATAATTTTGCCAGGTATAGTAATCTAGGTTGGGAATTATTTATTTTGAGGGCTTAAAATGCAATATTCTATGCGCTCTTGGTCTTTAGAATTTTTGCTGAGAAATCTGTTAGACTAAGACTTTTGCTTTGACATGGTACATTTTTCTCTCATTTCAGGATTCAGTATTTGTTTCCATATTTTTTGCACTTTACCTCAAATATGACATGAAAGTGCTTCTTTTCAATTATTTTCTATTTTGTATTCTAAATGTCTCCTACACCTGCCTACATATGTATGTTGTTCTCAATATAAGAGAAAATTGTCATTATTATTTTACCAAATACGGTTTGTATGCCTTATCCTGTTGCTTTGCTCCTTTTGCCATATTGATTATTTGTATGATTGGTCTTCAGTGATAGTCCATGGGTTTTCTATGGTCTGCTCATTCTTCTATATTGTTTTCTTTCAGTCTAATTGTGATAATTCATCCTGCTTGCCTTCAAGGCGTGCTATTTGTTATTATCTTCTATCAAGTGTATTGGTGAAGCATTCAACAGAGTTCTCTTATTTAACCTATTTAGCTTTTCATTTTTCAGATTTATGGGGCTTTTTCTTTCAGAATCTGAATGTTGAAGGTACTTTGTTCTTGAAATCCAAAAATGGTCAGTTGGATGCAAGTGAGTTACTGCTTCCAGTTTCTGTACCTGAAGAAGGATATTTACCTCCTCCTTGTTTTCCCATCTAGTTTTATTTTGTTTCTCTTTCACTGCAGCTTCAAGCATAAAAAGTAAAGATGTTCAAGCCCTGTAATAATCATATGTCAGTCAATTATTGATGAGGCAGATGTCAAAGGCTGACTTATTATCTGGTGTGGTTTTAACAGGAACTGCCCAAGTGACTGTTGTATGAAGAGTTCCCTCGATGCATACAGATACCCCAGCAAGCCACTCATGGCTTTACCCTCAGCCCAGCAGATTCTAGTGGGTAATTTATACATTGGGCTCATATCATGACCCTGAATTTGACCACTTGTCCAGGTGAGTTAGAAATCCCATAGATCATTCCTCTTGGGAATATACATGTGACTCTCCCACCAAACACTGGAATCATAAGCCATAATCAAGGTGTTTCATCTTACTTGGATAAAAATGAAGAGCCAAAGGATATTACAGTCAGTCTCTAGCTTTTAGATTTCTTTAGGTATATAGAAATCAGAGTTGCATATCCTTCTCTGACTCTAGGAGTCCATGTAAAACTCTTTCTTTTTCCCTTTGGTCCTTATTACTTGGATTGGAAAGAGACACAAGTATCATGTCTTTACCCAGTGGAGAGTATAGTAAGAAATATTTTCTTACTTCTGGCCTTTTCAAACTCTGAAAGATGTTTTCCTTATCTTCTATAGTTTCAAGGTAAGGAGAAAGAATCAGACACTGAATAAATCATAGTGTATCTTTGGAATTCTGCATAGGTGGATAAGTAACCTGTTTGAAGATACAGGGCTTAAAACACTAGCCTCTACCTCTGAGCACTCTGCAACTATCTGTGAAAAAGGAAACTTTATTCTCAACTTTCAGTAACATACACAGCTCAAAAGTGTTCCTGTCAAATTTTAAGCAAAACTTATGGATTCATGTAATTGTCAAGAAGATAGGTAATTGTGACTACATTATGTTTGGGTTTAGGATCTCAATCAATCTGTCTCTTTTGTTTTCTCTCTAGCTTATTCATTGTTCTTTCACTGTTGTGATATCATTGATAGATTCATTTTTTTAATTTTATGGATTTTGCCTCCATATATTAAAGACTTTTTCTTATGGTATTAAAAATGTTTGCTATCAATTATATGTTCAATTCAGTCTATATTTTTAAACTAAGCTTTTTTCAAAACAATGTGCAAAGTGCTTAATTTTTTTCTGATAATTAGCTCTCCAGAAGGTTTCCTTGGATATCATCTGACTTACCACACCTTCAGAAGCAGTATGGATAACAGTAAGACTGGCCTAGCTTGAAAGGCTGAAAGATATTCCATTACAACAAAATATTTTGGGGAAATTTTTCAAGAGAATTATAAGAAGAATAAAGTTTATAAGGATTATTGATGGCAAAGTTATAATGCTACTATGTGCACATATTTTCATTACACATTTGGTTCACATTTTATAGTCATTTATTTCTCCTTTCCAAAATATAATTGAAGGAAAATGCTAATATTATCTTCTAGATGAATGAACATTTCATATGCTAAGTGAAGGAAGTCATCCTTTGATACCCATAGAGGTTTATTTCCAGGACTCCATTGGACTTGAAAATCCTCAGTTATTCATGTCACATACATAAACTGCTTAGTATTCCCATATAAACTACACATAAGTTCTAGATAGTTATAAATCCTAATACAATGTAAATGCTGGGTGAGTGTTCTCAACAGTGTACTGCATAGTTTTGATGACAAGAAAAGTATATGTGCACACCCAGTACTGATGCAGAAGTTTTTCAAGTATTTATGATTCTCAGTTGATTGAATCCATGGGTATGAATGGCTGACTGTATGTAAAGACAATCAATCAATGAATGAATTACCGAGATTTTTTTCACTAGGTAGGGAATAAAATGCCAAACATAGATTATTACCACACTCTTTTCTTTCTTTATCAAATATATTATCTATCTTATATCCTTCTTTGGAAGAGTCATAGTTCTCTTAAAATGAGTTTAAGAAAAATTTTACTAAATTGTCAATAGAGAAAAAAGTATCATACATTTATAAAATGAGTTTAAGAGAAATTTTACTGAATTATCAACAGAGAAAAAAAATCATACTATATACAGAATTTATATAAAACTAAATACAAATATGGTTAGCCCAAGATAAAATTATATATTCTAATAGTATATAACATTAAGGTATTAAATTTCACTTGAGTACTGATAAGTGTTACTGATTTAATCCACTATTAAGTAGGGAGAAATATGTTCCCTGTAACAATTTCTTTCATCAAAAAGCTAAATTGTTACCAACTATACATTTTCAAAAAGAGAATGTTATAGGAATATCTATTCATCCAAACATACTGGTATACATTCTATTATTGGAAAGTGGCAAACAAAATTTGAGTAATAAAACTGCTCTGCTGCTTTTTATGTAACTATTTTTATTGAGGTTTTCATAATATTGTACATACATTTATGAACACTTTAGCCAAATATATACTATGTAACACAATAAGTATATTACAATCCAGATGAAAAATGTTTTCTCTACTAAGGGCTCATTTAAATAACTCCGCTGTCACCATGGGAAGCTTTTCCTTACAACACAGCCTGTGGTGCTCAGGTTGATGACCACAGTCTCTAAAGAGAAATGAAGTGTGCTAGAGAAGAAACGGACACCTGCTGGAGTTATTTTTGTTTTGACTAAAGAGGTACTTTGATATTCAGCAAGGGGGAGGAATACACAAATGCAAAATATAGACAGTGATTAAAACCATGTTTGTTTCCTAGTGGGAACAGGCTTCACCGCTGTTTCTGGAGGTAAAACAAGAAGGTGTGTAACCTTTGAATCCCACTGTCACACCATTAATATCGCCCAGAATGAAGACAGAAGGTCTCAGTGTGTGGTGCCCATAGGACAGATATATTTAATAGACCAGGGCTTGATTCCATCACAAATGGTGTCACTTGCCAAGTTTAACTGGAAATAAAATCTAATCTTACAAATAACTGAAGTAGAAAAATGCATAAAACGTCTGCTTTCAAGTTATTTTAATGTTTATAAGTTGAATGGGCTACTTTATAACTCAATCACCTTCCTTTTGTGAATTAATTTTTGTAAATGAAAATTCATTTTAAAGTGGTTATTATAGTTCTTAAATTAATGAAACTTCTCCACAAAGAGTTAATCTTTTAGATATTTCTACTGTATCTGCTTTCACAGAAACATTGCACCTGACATGGCACATGTATAATATTTAATAATAACATACTTAAATTTCATGTCTAATGAATTGTGGATGAACAACAGTGTATCATGTAGGACCCAGCTAAAAATTAAGAATGGGCAAAAGGGACTGACTTCTTGAACGACTACCTGTTGGCCTACAAATACTTTGTTACCAAATTCTCATTCATTCATTCTTATTCTTATTATTTTATTATTACAATCACTTCCTCTTTTATACAGTAATAGCACTAGTATTTAGTGAAATTCTTTAAGTTACTTAAAAATAGTTTATAAAATGTAAAAAAAAAAACCCTAAGTTTTATAAGAGCAGAGAGATAGCCTCCACACTGTGCCAAAATTAAAATCCTTTAGTTTAGAAATTAAAGGCCATCAAGATGCACCCTCTCTTTAACTTTATATGAGTCAAGGATTCCTTATTTCAAATGCTTAGGGCCAGTAGTGTTTTGGATTTTATAAAGTTTTTGTGCTTTTGAATAGTTGCATATGAAAACTGAAAATCTTGGGTTTGGGGCCCAAGTCTAAACACAACGCTTGTTTCAGTTTTATATATATCACATATACATAGTCTGCTCGTGTTTGGACTGTGACTCATGACATGATTTGAGGTATAGAGTTTTCCACTTTGGAACAAGATTAGTGTTCAAAGTTCCAGATTTTGGAGAATTTCAGAGTTCATATTTTTTGATTAGGAATGCTTAGGCTTTAGAGTCACCTGCTTTATTTACTGCTGCACTGCACTGCTCTGAAGGTGGAGAATCCACTGTTCCAAAATACCTTACTTTGACATGTTGATCGTTTTGAGTTAAAGACATCTTAAAAATAGCAAATGTAGGAAGGAAAGTTGTATCATAAAAGCAGGAGATAAAACTCCCATGTGGAAAGTGTTCTCCCTGGACCTGGAAGAAGAAAATAACTCTTCATATCAGAGATGGAGAGAAGAAGCTGAGAGAAATCTGTTCAAGTTTACTTTATTAACCTAATTTTTATTTTCTTAGTCACTTCTCTGTTATTTGTTATCTCAGTCCCACCAGGCCCCTTGCTTTATCGCACTGCATAATCCACTAGTCTTGGTCTATCTCTAAATATTCAATTCCAACAGTTTTTGAGGGGAATATTTATTTCTTTATATGAACTCCTATATTATATAATACTTACATTAAATCTATTAGTATGTCTTCCAGCTATTAATCTGTCATATGTAAGTGTTATCTTCAAACCCATTTGAAAAATTCAAAGAGGGAATTGGTCAAATATTACCTCCACTGCCGTTTTTAACAGTATTCATTTTTGTACCTACTCTAGGGGTTTGCTGTGGTGATGATGGTTTCAGCTTAGTGTCTGGCATAAAGAAAGCAATTAAAGTTGATTGTGGTTATTTCTGAGTATTATTGAAAGTGTCCCGATGACCCCATCTGCAATAGCAGGGTTGATTAGACACTGCTACAGTCACATGTAAGGCTATTGGTTTTCTCAGAGAGATAGCTCATCTGGTGATTTAGATATGGAAACTGTTATTACCTTGTATTTTGTTCATCACAAATCATGCCCTTTATGATCACCATGGCAGAGGAAGAATATTCTGGAGTGTGACTTTTCTCAGTTCATTGTCCAGAACTGCAACCAGATTGCAAATGAGGCTGAGTGTATGTTCAGTAAGGAGAAAATATTTTGGTTAAAGTAGTCAAATGGCAAACAAATGTCTATTTGATTAGTACTGTATCAATAATGTTTGTATAAGGAAAATGTCTGTTTAACAGAATTGTAAATCAATACAATTTTTTAAAACCATTAAAGAATGATATATTATGGAAATGAATATTTGAGAATTTGAAGTATAACTGTCTCACATAGTTTTAAATATTAGGCTGATTATATTTTAAAATAGAAGTTATGCTTTGTACTAATTTCCAGAATGCCTCTTTACTGAATAGCTCCACTATTTAAGCATACTATAGATCTTCAAGTTGTGCTGATTAATTTTTTTCACTAATTGCAGTGTTGATCATATATTTTACTTTGAATTATAGATTTGATTTTGAGTGAGTATTGAATAATTTGATGCATAAAATAGTGAAATAAAAATATTAATATTTTGATTTAAATTTTCATATATGAACCTTTGGATATATCCATTTTTTCTGAATAACATGAATAGTTAGAGCTGTAGAACAATGAATATTCTAAATATCAGGAATTCCCTTTCAGTGTGGCTTTCATAGGTTTCCTTGCAGATTATGTAATAGAGGTACTTTTTCTATTCTTGGTTGGCCTTACTGTACTACTTGGTTACATATAATGAGAAAAAAATGAGAGAAAGATGAAAATAAATCTTTGTTTTAAACATTGTCTTAGTCCAAGAAAATTGTGCACACAGACAAACATATGAGAAGGTAATCAAGCCTTTAATCGATCCATTTTGTAAAAAATTCCAAATTAATATAAAACTGAAAAGAAGCACTATTTTTATTACTCAAATGGAAAATGTATTCTACCAGTCATGAGATTTTGCGTGCTCTGAATGATTGTGGTTTACTTGATTTTCATGTATAGATTTGTACTAAAATTTCACTACATACATAATGATTGCAGTGATGTGATGGTATTGTTTGATAACTTACTATATTACAAGTATTTTTAAAACTTATGAACTTCTTATGAATTGCTTTCACCTGGTAAAGCATTTTAATATCTTCATCTGCTTTTATAAAATACAAACATGATTAACATAGTATGGTGATATTTGAAAACATTAAAGTAATGTACTTTTTGTCAGCCGTCTATTATGATTCCTTATCATTTTCTACAACTATGGTTAAACCTTGAAGCTTATCTCAGTACAGACAGAGAAGGCAACATCATTGAGTGTAAATTTTCAGTGTTAACTCTGAGACTTGAAACTGATTTTTAAAGTCTAAATTAAGTGAATATATTAGAAAGCTGGGTGTTTTTTGGGGGAGGGAATGTCATTTTATTTTGTAAATTTAGTTCCTTGCTTATCTTCCTGATCTTGCTGTAGGATTCAACACATAATAATCGTGTATAAGTAATAGAGAAAACTCGGGTTATACTCATACATAAATACTCATTCAACAGACAATGTGAACAGGAACTTGTTTGGGCAGGAAGAGGAGGCATGGAAGGAGATAAAGTTAGATTTTTAGAAATCATGACTTGTTATCACCACGGACTTGCTAGGACCAATCAGGCAGCGATATTTTTGAAGAGTCTAGAATAAACTACTTTCCGATGTTGTTCATTTTACACTATTTAAAACCTTAGCAAGGGAGAAGAATGGAGGGAAGGGAAAAAAGGGAGGAAACAAAAGCAGGAACAAAGTAAGGAAGAAAGAAAAGAAGGAAGGAAGGAAGGAAGGAAGGAAGGAAGGAAGGAAGGAAGGAAAGAAGGAAGGAAGGAAAATGCTGAATAGAAAGGAATTACTAAAGGGTGAAATAAATTATTATTTACATACTTTGTTTGCACTATTAATTGCTGGCTAAGTGATGATGTCCAGCCCTATCTAGACTTTAGAATTACTTGAGACTCATAAATACTGCCTAGCACTTAGCTGTAGAGACACACCCCTAATCCACTAAAAGTAATTCAGCTATTCTAGTTTATAGCTTAATTTCTTTTGGAAGTTTAGTTACAGTTAACATTTAAATAAATTGATTCAAGTTAAACTTAATATCAAGACCCGTGCTTCCATTTAAACAATCTCTTTATGCCTCCTTCACTTCTTCATTTCATTATTCATACTCTCCGAGAGGTCACCGAGATGGAGGAAATTTAATATGACTCCGAGAATGCAAGAGGAAGAGGCTGATCCGTGCTCACTCACCTGCCCCTTGCTGGTTTCGGAGGGGAGTGATCATCTCCTTGCTTTAGCACCGTACAGTTAGTTAACTTTACATCCTTGCGCCCGTTTCTAAGAAAACACCTCTCTTACTGAGCTGGCTACAAATGTCTCTGCTGAGCCTGACCTCTGCGCACAGGACCCATGTACTTGAAATTATATTTACCTCTCACTGAATTATACACAAGTTTATTTGTTACAGTAGACCACTGATGAAGATAAGAAGTCCAGAATCAAGGGGAGCTTCCTGATAGGTGATGGTCAGGGAGGCTGATCTTCCCGGTGAGTTTGTGTTTCAGCTATGGCTCCACGTCTTTCCACATGGAAAGCTTGCACTCCCATTGGACTGGACACTTGCCCTTCTGTTTCCACTCGAGACCCTCCTGCGTTTACACAGAGGCATCTGTGAGAGGAGCAATGACTCCGGCAGACATGGCCAATGGCTCGGAGTCTCACAGCTAGAGTGCAGGGGAAACTGAAACACATTTGCTTTAAATACGTTTTAGAGATGGTGTCATGTTATTCTCGCTTAATTCACCAGAGTGCTATGGGAACCTAAATACATACACAGTGTTGATAACATCACCTTTTATTTCTGAGTATAAAATCTCCGCCTACAAAACAATTGCATCATTTTTTAAATAGATACTAACGTCCATCTGAGTGTGCAGATTTGGTAAATATTTCAATGTTTAAAATTAAAATTGAGATAAGTGTCATATACTTTTAGGTAGGTTGTGACTTCCAGAGTGCCATGGAGAGACTGCAGATGCGTTACTTTAATCATAAAAGATGACACCCTCTTACCCTTTCTGAAATTCACACATCTACCTGGAATTGTGTGCACATCAAAATGTTCACCTTAGGAGACCAGAAAGAAATCCTAGAGCAAATGTCATGGTTGGATCTTCTTTCTTTTTTCTTCAGTTTTCACCCCTCTTGAATTCTTTTTCTTTGAGTGAGGAAAAAAAAAAAAAACCTCTCTTTCTTGATAGATGGGAGGTGCTCTTTCTCTATGTCCTATATTCTTTGAGTTATTGCTTTCAGTAAAAAAAAAAAAAAAAAAACTGCATGCCATTTCCCTAATTTAGCTGTTCATCTCCCAGATACAAATTGATCTAGGGGGCTTCAGATAACACAGTCTCAGGAACTGAAATATGCTTTTAACTTTGGGGTTTTTTTGTTGTCGTGTCTTAAAAATATATTACTCAGAATTTCATTTAACTTATTCCATGATATATCTACTCTCTGTGTGAATCAATATTTGATAACAATCTAATAGACAAGAGTCATAGGCTGATTATATGAAAAGCAATCTATTGGTTTACAATTTCCAAGTTTGATACCACACATATATTACATATGCAAATCCATTTGTAAATATTTGCAAAATAGCCAGTGTCCAATAATGTTTTAGGTACTATAGATGCTAAGTCTGATAGTCCCTTGTTTAATCCCTACACTGATTATTCTATTCAGTGCCTACTACCTATTACAAGCTCCACTTGATACTGGATTTTTCATTTTCTGAGATTTAGAAGTTCATTAGTAGCCTATTATAGAAAAAGTTCATGATAATTGGTTTGTAAAATCTGCATAATGTTATCTGAGCCATTTTCCAATAAAAATCCATATAGTACAAGGTATTTGTTATGAAGAAACATAGTATTGTGCATATTAGGCACAAAATAAATAAATGAATTTAACATTTTCATGGACTCAAGACATTTATTTCCATTTTGCTTTTATCAAACATTTATTGAGGAACTACTATGCATAACACAGAGTCCTAATTTCTGGGATATTGTTGAGAATAAGGCACAGAAAGTCTTTTCCCTCATGCTTTCTGTTTTATGAGGCAGCCAGCCATTGACATTTTAAAAAGAATAATAAAATATAGTGACAGTCATATAAAAATGAATCAAGCTTTTTGATAGCTGTAATAACTCTATGAACATGTTCATTAGAAACATGGGACATTACAATAGAAATTCTGGGTACTGGTACTAAACATTATTAGGTGATTTAAATTTCTACTAAAGAGATGAAAAGAAAGGGAGAGAAGACAGGGAAAGAGGATGGGGAAAGAAGAAAAAAAAAATGAAAATAGAGCTTTTACAAATGGAAATGAGACCAAAGCTGGAAGGGGCAGAGAGGGGTAGGGGAAAAGAACACAATTAATATACGTTATGCACATGTACCAACTCTGAGTGATAAATGTATTCATCGTGTATTGCAGATATGTATGAATAAAAAATTATGATGAAATTAAGGGATCATTATTTTAAAAGAATACTTTCATACCTTTCATTTAATAATATTTTTAGAGTGTGTTCTTTCAAACAACTAAGAATACCATCATGAATTTCACGTTTAAAAGCATTATAAACTTGCCTAAAATTAGAAGATTATGATTTAGCCAAATATTGGACTATTTTTCACTCCCTATTTTCCTTGTAGATTGCTCAAGTCTGCTCTGATTACTATAAAAATACATTGGACTATGTTGCTTAAACAATAGAAATTTCTGTTCTTTCTGTCCTGGAAACTGGAAGTCTAAGCTCAGAGTGCTAGCATTATTGATTTCTGGTGAGATCTCGATCATGTGTTTCCAGCTGGCGTCGTCTTATTGGCAGCGCAGGTGGTCTTCCTCCGTGCGCACATGGAATGGGCTTGGGGCTGTGATATGTCCTCCTCTTACGTGACAATCAGTTATATTGGATTAGTGTCCTCTCCATGTTACTCAGTAAAAACTGCTGCTTAAAATCTCTTTTTCTAAATGCAGTCTTAATATAGGTTAGGTTTTACTATTTATTTCAAAGGGAACACAATTCAGAACCTAACATCATCATCACATTATCTCCTCAAGGGGTTTCTTGAAGTTTTCCAAGACTGATAACATGTTAAGAATGTTTCCTGTATATATTCATGATCAGTTACACAAATAGTCATCATTCTATTAAAATCAAATTGTAACACTATTTTAAATGACTTACTAAAATTGCTTTGTGTCTGTAAAATTCTGTCATCTCCATAAAAAATGAAAAATGTAACAATTCCTACTGCTATAACAAACTACTGCAGATTTAGACTTTTTATTTCATGCTTATGCAACTCAGAGTCCTAAAATGGGCCATGAGATAAAATGCTGATAGCAGAGCTATGTTACTCTGGATACCCCAGAGGAGAATCTAGCTCCACAACTTTTGTATCTAATAGAGGTCGCATTCTTTAGCTTGCACTTCTTTCCTTAATACTCTCTTAATCCCAGCCCTATACTTCTGGCATCACATCCTTTATTCTCATTCTGACTCTCCTCTTTTTTTCTTTGTGAAGGGGCTTAAAAGGTTGACAAACCATAGTAATATCTTCATCTCAAAACCCTTAATTTCATCCCCTTGTGAGTTCACTATTTTCAAGTAAATTCAGTTTATACAGTTAGGTTAAGGACATCGTTGGAAGGCTGTTATTCCCTCTACCACACTGGTCATTTTACCTCCTGTGATATACTGTTACTTTAGGAAGTGTTATTAGTCAGCTTTCATGGCGATGGAACATAATCCTTTATACTCACTTGTTAAGCAATGGCAGTGTTTTTGGCTTACCGTATCAGAGGGTTAAGTTCATGGTTGGCCACTGTCATGCCGTAAATAACGTGGCAGAAGGGCTGCACAGCAAGCTGCTTAGTTCATAATAACTGAGAAGCAGAGGAGAAGAGCACCAGAGAGGATGTGGTGAAGCATCAGATACAGTACCTTAAGCCAAGCCTCCGTGACTCATGTAGACTCACAAGGAAATGTGCTTTATTAATTCCCTAAGTGGTTTCTAAACAAATCAAATTGACAAAGCTAGAGTAAATGTCATATCTCATCCTTTGTCTATGTGACACCAAAACACATCCCCTTAAACTATGTCTAATCCTCAATTACAACAAATTAATAATTGCACCTAAAGTGTCACAACTATCCTACATACAACTGAGAATGTAATATCTTTTTTAAAAGGCTGAACAGTTTTAATATTTATCAAAATTGAAGTCTAATTTCTCTTCTGAAACTCAGGGAAAACGCATAGGTGTAAGCTTCTGTAAAAATATTTTAAAAGTTACATAAATGTTTTGGTTTGTGTTTGTACATCCTCCCAAAGCCTCATGCAATTATGTGGCTCTTGGGGCACATGATGGTAAGGTGTGAATTCCAGGGGGCGTGAGTCACTCCAGCTCTATGGTCTTGTTGTGTGTGGCCCTCATGGTGTCTTTCCTGGGCTGGCTCCACTCTCAGACTGTAATTTTCCCTACAGATGTTCCATATTCCTAGTCTGTGACTTCCTGTAATCTCCAGTATACTTTTTTTCTTCACTTCCACAGTTCGTGCACTGCCCTATCAGATGCTTTATGTTTGGCCAATCAGACTTTCTTTTGTAACCTTTTGAGCCCATAACTTTTGCATTCTGCATGCTGATAAAATATACCTAATATAGATACTGCCAATAAGTACCATCTGAGTAGACAGTAGTCAGACCCCCTTATAGCATGGTAGTAGCAGACTCTGAGTGCCTGTGTGGCTGAGTGTGGTGAAATGAGTGCTGACAAAACAATTCCAGAAGTAATTTGTCAAGCAGGGGCCTTAAGTGTGGCCTTCTCAAATGAAATATTTACAATTTTGTCACTTTCAGCTGTGATGTGTGAGATCTCGCTTCCCCCATGGTACTTTTCTTCTTGTCCCTGTTTAAATTAGTTGGTTTCTTTTTAATAATAGTAATCTCTTTACCAAGCACACTTTATTTGCATGCAAAAGTATTAGTGGTTCCATTTGATCAATATTTAATTTTTTGACTTTTTTTGTGCTATGTCTTTTTTTGGTACTGGGGATTGAACTTGTGACCTCACACTTGCCAGGCAGGCACTTGTGCCACTGAGATAAATACCTGGACCTCTACTTTGCTTTTTAATGCTGATTCATCCCATAAATCTGACTCAAAGCACCCACCTTGCCACAGCTTAATTTGGAGCCGCCATGTAATTTTCTCAGCCAGATCAATGAGTTCACCACTCTTAATCTCAATCTCCTGCAAAATCTCTGACCCAAACCAAACATATGCAAAATTTTTTGGCAGTATGCTACCTCAAGTCCAAATGCCAAATGGAATCTTTGTTTACCAATAAGACCTTCTAAAGTTTTATTTCCATCCTTTACTGTCTGCATTCTTATCAGGACTCTTTTTCTCAGGCCTGAACCAAGCCATTCAACAGGCTCTAATTTCAGCATTCTAGGGCTTGTTTCTTTAGCCATATTTCCTAATCCCTACTAACGGTTCCTTAAAGTCCTTCTGAGACACATTGGCAGGTGCAGTCACAGTCACAGCAACAAATCTTCTTGTTTGGTACCGATTTTCTGTGCCATCACTTTTATTGTTGAGACAGAATACCTAGCAACCACAACTTAAAATAGGAGAGGTTTATGACTCATGAGTTCAAGAGATTCAATGTCTGCTGCCTCCAATGCAGGAAAATCATAGGGCCCGGGATTTAGCTCAGTGGCATAAGTGCCTGCCTGGCAAGCGGGAGGTTGTGAGTTCGACTCTGAAACAAAAAAAAAAAAAGAGAGAGAAAATCATGACAGGTGGACTTGGCAGAACAAAGCCACTTACTTCATCAGAGGAGGGAACAGTGCCAGAGAGGAAAGCATAAGAGACTGAATGTTATACCAGAAGTCATGCCTCCATGACCAATCCAGTCATGCCCAGAAGTATATTTTACTAAGCTCAGCAGTTTCCAAGTCAAACAATTTGATACAATTAAGCTCAACCATCACAGAAATATATAAACTTTCCTTGCCCTTAAAAGTCCATAGACTTTTGCTAAATTAATTAGTCTACTAAAATATCTGACTTTGCCAGGGATATATCTCAGCCTGCCTGGCAAATGCAAGGTCATAAGTTTGATCCCTGGGGGAAAAAAAAAGCAAAAAAACCTGACTTATGGGTATTTTCTCCTTCAAAATTTTAGATTTAAAAACATATAATTTTACTTATGATATTAATTGAGATAAAGGTTGTATCATTGATTACACATAATTAGAGGTTCAGTTAAAACATTATTTTATAAATTAGATTACAAATAGTTTCAGCAGAACTTCTAACTGACAGATCCTTCAACTTACTTTTGCAGAAAAATGTGATATTTCTGTTATATAAAGAAGTCAACAATGGCCTCTGAATGTAGCCTCCTTGATTTTTTATATCTTCACTACAGTTTAAAGTCCATTAGCTCAAGCATGAAACTCAAATTTCTAGACATTGATGTACTTTAAAAATAACCCAAAGGAGAAGATTTTTAACCATTTATAAACTTACTGTTGTACATATCTTATGAAACTAAAGAGGATGGCAGTTATCTCCTGATAAGATAGGGCCTCATTGCTGTGAAGACCTGAGCTGTCATTGCTCTGCAGATTTCTCTGACATGAAGCCTCACTGCTTCAGGGAGCAAGGGAGGCTTGGGCAAGAGCACCTCTGCATCAGCCTTCTCTCCGACCTCCTCCTTTCCAAGTTCCTTTGCTCTCCCCTCTTTCTGGCTGGATGACTCCAGCCTTTTCTATGGCAGCGTGTTCTTCTATCGCATGACTCTACCCTAAATCCCACATTAACTACATTGTGTGTTACTCCTCTTATGGTCATACATTTTCCTTGATTCCTGCCCAGTCACTCAAAGCTGTAAATTTCTGTCTCAGCTATGAAAAATTCTTGAACTTCAGGTTTCATAGCACTGTACCCTTCTCAGCAGTTAGTCAGTAACCACCTCCTTCCATAAATCTTCATACCATTGAGGATTGTTATCAAAATACAAGTACTAAATATTGTTATGTACCATTAACTGGATTTTACAGAATGCTAAGCACTACAGGGAAGTTGTGAATATCATATTTGATTTAATAATAATAAAGCAAGATACATAACTATCTTTTCTTTATTTGCAAGGGAAATCAGGTTTTGGAAAGTTATATAGATAGCCCACAACAACCTAAATTTGCACGAGCAAGTTGATCCAAGATTACCAGCACTGTCTGAAGATAAAATCTCTTTAAGCTTTTTCCTCTTCAACTAAGTTATATTGCTCCTCTGTTGACTTTTAATATTTTAGTGTAGTTTGTCCTATTTCTCTACTCTAGGAGATGTGTTTCATTTTTCTTTAACTATCACACTGTATAATATTTCCTGCTTCAGTTATGAAATAAAAATTTAAAAAATATTCATTGAGACTATTGCACTGACACTTAAAAATATATTTTATTTTTAGTTTTCAGGTTTTAATACATTCTCTAAAGATCATATCCTTTCTCTTAATATTTAGTTTAACCAAAGTCTCAGTGACTAGCAATACAAATTATTTATAAATTTTGAATAAATGATTAATGTGTAATTAGCAAATGAAATATACAAAGTACATAAATATAAGAATGTATATATCACAAATATTATACTGTAAAAATAAAAGGATATTATTTAACATTTCCAATAATATAATTAGATCATATCATCAGGTTCCGCATCAACGAATTTTACTATTAGTCAAAACAGTGAAAAAAAAAACTTGTGTCTGAACTGAATATTTCTTTTCTTTTCCTTTTCTTTTTTATTTTTTCCTTTCTAGGCAATGTTCTGCTGGCAGTGGAGATTAAATCCAGATCTTTTAATATGCTAGGCAGGCAGTCTGCTACTGAGATTTATCTGGAGCCTCAGATCTTTTATTTCTTATTATTTTCCCTAACCAATACAGTATAACTATTTATATCACATTTATGTATTATAAATAAGCTAAAGAATAGGCATTGTAAGTAAGCTACATATAATTTAAAATATATAGGTGGTTATATGAAGGTTTTGTGCTAATGAATGTCATTTTACATAGGGGTATCAACATTCACTGATGCTGGTATCCACAGGGATTCCTGGAATCACTCCACATCTATATATCAGAGACAACTGTGGATGTTTTGTGGCTATGTCTGTTTCCGTGAAGAGTCCTGTTCCAACTTCCGAGGTCTGAAAGAGATTGGATTGCAAAGTATGTGAAATGAATACAAATAGATTGCAATCCATATACTTTTCTTCATAGAGATTTATCTTTGTGATTATTAAAGATAACGTCATTGAGGTACTGGGAATCAAGAAAGGGACACTGATTTAGCATAACAACATTTTGATTATGCTAACCATTAGGAGTTTTCAGAGTGAAAAGTATGATAAATGACTGCTATACGGTTTTATCCACAGCTGACCTTTTCTATGTGATGCAGGACGATTTGGAAGAAGCTGATTTCCAAAAAGTACAGCTCATTGCCAGAAGGTTTCAATTTCATTTCCTGAAATGCCACTGGAATAAGGCATATATATCTTCATCATTAAAGGATTTCCCATTGTAGTTGGACAAATGTGCCAGTGTGTGACATTAAGCACAAATAACCTCTGATGTCTCAGATCTGATTTCAGAAGCCACTACCCCGACAGTGGGGAAAAGAGAATCATATCAGCTCACCTTCTGTGAGCTGCAGTGCCCCCGAATCTTGTTCCACAGGGAATCATGTCACTGGAGCTAACTACCATGGCCACAGAAAATTTAATAAAAGACTCAAGTGATGGTAAGAGACTCTCAAGGTGAGGTGGTGCTGTAGGTTTATTACCTTAACTGTGCCTGCATAATAAAACCATTATGGAGCCGCAGTAAATATTGTAAATCATACATTCTCACCCATAAAAGATCATAATGAACTGAGTGTAAATATCCGTGAAATATATGAATAACAAAACTACTCAAATACATATTGCATATTAATGAAGAGAGAAGTTTATCCTTGACTTCTCCAGAGTGCAATTTAAAATGCTGTTGCTAGCAGGAAAAAAAAAAATATAGTGATGGAAAGTAACAAAATACAGCCTCGAAAGCAGCACAATCTCATCCTACTATGCTGTCACTAACTTAGAGCAGACTCAAGTCATTTTTAAAAGAGTATAGCATTTATTGACTCTTCTTGTTACAGTGTATACTTACTTGAGTCACTGAAGCAGGTATATCGTGCTGCATATACTGCAGACATTTCTGCATTATTTCATCAGTATAGAGCCCTAAGCATCTACCCTTATATCTACTCATAGTTCTTTTTCAGACGTAAACCCTGATGAATTTATTCTAATCATATAAATGTTTTCTTTTTCCAGTGTTTGGTTTAGGAACGGTGTGAGACCAGATGCAGCCGTTCCATGAATGGAACTCATTTCTGAATAAAGCTAACATTCGATGTTGGTGTAACAAAATGAAAACAAAACAAAACAAAAACCCAAACAACAGCAACAACCTGAGTACTTGATACAACAACAATTCTGAGTGCTTGATAGTGCTAGTAAACCGCTAAGTTAATACCCTCTAAAATTCTTTCTATGAGAGATATTCTCAATGTTTGAACCAAAAGTCAAGATTTGTTGTTACATATAGATGTAATAAAGCTCATAGACAATAAAACCTTTAGGGAAAAATCACAATTTTTAGAAAATATAAATTTCCAAGAAAATTATTTAAAAATTGTATTTAACGTGTGATATATCACAAGACAAATGGAAGATAGTAATATACAAGATAGTAATCACTAAATATGAAAAATGGTTTTATAGTGTATAGATATCACATTATTTTCTGTAAGGTTCTGCAATATAATTTTCAAATTTTTCATTAATTTTAATAGATGTTTTCACTTGTAGAAAATATGAACAGAATCTCAAGATAATAATTTTAGCACAATTTAAAATAGAATTTTGAAAAATGTGTTTTTTCTTTTTGAAAACCTGTTTATTTTTTGAATGCTTTTATAGACATTATTCTCTAAAACCTAAATCTAAGTGGTGTAAATGAAAGATGACTTTGAGTTTCATCAAACTGTTACCCAAATTATAGTTTTAGAATGATAGGCCATTTTCCCTTACTTACATATTTTTTGGGACAATAAATTTGCATGACTTTATGACTTTCACCAGTAAATTATCCATTATTGTACCATAGTTACTTTTTTTTTTGTACTTGGAATTTAACTTAGGACCTTGTGCTTGCCAGGCAGGCACTTACTCTGTTGAGCTATATCCTCAGCCTTATGTTTTTATTTTGGTATAAGAATTTTAACAACAATAAGTCAGAATAGGAGACTGCTTATTTATGAAAATTCTCAGACTAATAACATAAAATTGCATCTAGGTTAAAGAAAGGGAAATCTTTTATAGTAGAATTATACCTTAAAATCTTTTAAATACTAGAGTTCTCATGAATAAAATATATAATGAATAATATAATAAAAATCACTGGAAATTATTAAGTAATTATGGATAGTAACCATGAATACTCAAATGATAGGGACAAAGGTTTCATGAAGGGAAGTGTTTTTCTTTCCCTCTTGGAAAAAATAATTACCAATTATTTAAAGTACAAAATGCTTTAAATTTACAGTGGAGGAACATTGCAGGTGCCTTCTTCATGTACAGACAAAATTTTATGCCACCAATGCCACAAATTCACATGAAGTGTTTTTAATATGATACACTGAAAAGAACTCAGCAGTCTTTTATAGTTATGACAAAAATTTTGCTTTGGACCTTTAGTCTGAGGAAATATCACACCAGCCTGAACTCAAGGACATTCCATAATGTATTGGTTTTAACTTTTTGTTTGTATGAAACAGCAGAACTATTTCCCAATAGGAGTTTTTCTTTCAGTTTTTATATATTTTGTATTATGTATAAATGAAATGTTAAAAACAAACAACAAAGAGATAAATGGACAAATAAAATCCCTACAATATAAGATATGGTATGATGTAAACACACAAAATCTCACATGGTAGGAAGAATGTACTACAGATAGATGGTCAGGTAAAGGACAAGAAGCAGGGTGAACACTGTGCTTTAAATTCTGAGAGATACAGTGGGGTTAGCAGTGCAAAGAGAAGGAAAGAATCTCCCCAGTAGAGATCGCAGACTAAGTAAAGTGGATAAAGGAGGAACTTAACATATCTGAGGCAGTGAATGATTCAGAGAGGTTGGAGCAAGAATAAATTGCTAAGTCTTGTACCTGACTGAACCTGGGACTTCTACAACAATGAAATCTTTGATTCATTTCTTTTCCTTTACTGTTTTTCATTTTCTATATGCTTACTCTTTTTGCCTGTGAATGTTTCTTTATTAAATCATTTATACCTGAATCTTTGGCTGAATCAGTTTTTGGGAGACTAACAAAGCAATCTCCAATTCCTACATTTGAAAATATAGAAATAACCAAGATCCCAGTATTGTTTTCAAGCTATTATGGTGTCACTAAACATTACATGACTAATGAATCATAGACTTCTTAACATGAAATCCATATGGGCTGCTTTACATTTGGAGTCTGGAGATTTTACAGCTGAGAGAAGCACCTCTGAAATTATCCAATGCAAGCTTCTCATTTAACCAATAAACTGGGGCTCAAGCAATTTGCGAATTCTTATCAAGAGCTTGTCAGAAAGGTCATATTTTATGACTCTGTAATCATTTTTTTATGGAATATAACCTAGGTAAGTAGTCATAAACTCAAAGATTTATATAGAGAGATTCTCATTTGACTATTACATAGAATAGTAAAAAAATTTGGAAGCCATCTAAACCCCCCAAGTATGAGAAAGGCTAAACATAGTCTAGAATATGTATTGGCATATTTATTCATATAATAAAAAGGGTACTTTAGAGGAATATTTAAGAGATGCAGAAAAGCTCATGAATTGAAGTTAAAAAAAAAGACTGTAAACAGGCCCATTCATTAAGAGAAAAGAATGGAAGGTGTATATCAAAATATTAATCGTAGTTATCACTGCATGGGTGATTTATATTTTATTTTTATACCATTACTCATTTTCAAAGCTTCCAAGAGTAAGCATATATTACTTTTATCTGCATTTATTTTTTAAAGCAATATAAATTGAGTCCTACAGAATTAAAATGAAGGTCAAATAGACACATCAGTCAAGGCTGGAACTAAAATTTAGGAATCCTGTTTTTTGTTTTTTTTCTTTTTATTTTGGTCTCTACTCTCACACAATACAAGGGGGAAAATTAAGTTTTACTAGAACAGAGAAGTGCAAAAGTGAGTTGGTTATTTCAAAGTTATTTTATTTTACTTTCAGGAGCATTCATAAGCTGGATGATTTATAAGGAAGATAAATTATGGTAAGACCAGGTTCACACAGGATTGACTACCTTAGCTTTGAACCACTTCCCAAACAATGATAGCATGAATCCACCTGAGTTGGTCCTGCCCTGGTGGCCAAAACTCTTCCTGAAGGTCTCAGCTCTTAATGTTATTTCCATGGTGATTAGATTTCCACAAGAGTCTGGGAGGGGTTGGTTACATGGTGGCAGATGCTGTTCAGTAACTATGTCATAGTCCAAGATGCTGATAGAAATCTAATGTTTTATGCTGTCCTTTTTATACTTACTCTATCTCTTCCTTTCCTTCTCCTTTTGATTCCACTCATCCCTTGCCTCTGTCCCTTGTCTAGATCCTCTAACTGAGCTGTGTTTTGGAGCAGATATTTTATTTTTGAGGGAAGATATCACCAGATATTATTCTTTTGAAATGGTTACTTGTGGTCATTTTGCAAAAAGAATGTAAACATTTTCTCTGAGTTAAAATTTTTCTAATGAGTTATTGATTATGATTATCTTGCCCAAATTTCCAGTAACATTTGGGGATCTCACAGTAAAACCATGAACGAAGGTCTGATAACATATGTCTTAATACTTACATACTATAAGTGTTGGCAATAAATCTCATACCTTGGCAAATTTTGATGGGGACTTAGAAGGACAGTGGTGAATATAAAACCTTTGTGCCCATCTGTATACAGAGTCACCTCATCTTCCTTCTCAGTTCCAAGAACCTTGATTTTAAATACAAACAGTTGTTAAACAGGCAGGTTGTAAATTGAAGAACATCTATAATATCACATTCAGAGTATGGGTGCATTAGCACTGATTTTATCTAAATTTTCTGTTCCACTTGTCCTGCTAGTTCTGCTGCAACCAAATATCACTGACTAAATAGCTTACATAATAGACAAGCAAAAAAATAAACAAGTAAAATCTTTCCTCATAGTTTCAAAAGCCAGCAGTCCAAGATCATGGTGCTGACTCTATAGAGTACACCATTTTTATTGGCTCCTCAGTTGGCCTTTTATTTATTGATTGATTTATTTAGTTCATAAAAAAAGGAGTTCAGGCTGGGCTTGAACTAACTTTGTAGCCCAGGCTGGTCTTGAACCATCAAAGATCCTCCTGCCGCAGCCTCCTGAGTATTGGAATTATAGGCATGTGCCACCACACTTGGCAGTTGTCCTTTTTTTACTTTTTGTATAAGTGTGTGTGTGTGTGTGTGTGTGTGTGTGTGTAAGATAGAAAGACTGAGAGACAGACAGGGACAAAGACTGAGAAGGGAAGCACAAATGACTTGGCTCTAGTGTCTCCTCTCCTTGCAAGGACACCAGCATTATAATCTCAACCTTTATTACCTGCTGAAAGTCCTGATTCAAACAAAAGTACGGGGTGGGTTAACTCTTGGAAATTATAATTTGGGGGTAGCAATGACACTGTTGTTATTCATGACCTTGAAGAATATCTTATAAATATTTATTCTCTATTTCAAGCACACTCTAATGAGTACTAAGTTATCATTTCTTGTTTTCCTTAACCTTATATCATCAAAACAAAATAGTTGACAGATATTTTGAAACCTCTGACAGCTTCTAATTTTGTGGCACAGAACACACCATCATCTTTACTTCATAATTGCCAAACATTCAAATTTATGGATTTATAAATATTAGAGTGATTTTAACAATTATTTACTTCATTTTGACATTAACTATTTCCTAGCTCACTGTAGAGTTATCTATCTGCAACATTTGGCTTTTTATATTCCACATCAAATGTATTTTGACATGTAGGCACCATTAAAAATGAAAGAATGTTTTACTATTTTTAGTAGCAAAGTGGATCCTATAGATTCTTTAAAATCACAAAAACATGATGAAATCTTGAATGACAATCTAGGTGAGAATATTATAAATTCTTTTTGTTCTTAGAAATACATGTTTTGCACATCATTCACTGGGTTTGAAAAAAATGCATTCACAAAATTATTTAAAAACACAGTTTGAAATTTTACTGTCATGATAAATTTCAACATATTTAAGGCCTACACTCAGTCCCACTGTCTTTTAAAATTCATCTTTTTACCCCTTCTAATTTTAGTAAAATATTAGATACTTTTCTTTGCCTTTAGCTGCATAATATAATAAATTTGAAATTTGAGACATTATTGATTACAGAATGCAGACTGCAGATAAGGTGCTTCCAGTCTTTTTTTTTTTAATTTAAAGCTGATATAATAATTCCTGTGAAATAAGTCTGGTGAAAGATTTTGCACTTGTAACAGTTGATTCATTGGTATTTCACTTTTCTAAAGGAACACCTCATTTTTCTGTTTTGTTTTAGTCTGTTTTGTACAGTTCAGAATAATTTATGAGCAATGATTAAATATCAACAGTAATGACTGATATCAGTGATTAGCAGCTTACATAGCAAATAAGATAATGAAAGAGAAAAAGGAATCAAAATATGGAAAACATATTGCTAAGATCCTATAAAGTATCTTAGATTTGTATAAGATATGGTGAATCCTGATGGAAATTTCACACTTCAAATAATTAATTTTCTTCTACTGTAAGAAAACTTACCATGAGTGTGGGGGTCTGCAATTTATGCTAAAAATTTGAGTCTTATTTAGATGAATAAACTTTAAACATTTTTGAAAACTGAAAAACTGGTACCTCCCTGATCACTTTTAAATCCATCTCTATCTCTATATATGTATATATCTACATTTAAATTATTTAAATTTCATTTAAATTAATGATTAATTTTTGAAGACAGTATATATGGCCATTTGTGTATCATTCCGCAACTCTAATAGTGAAATTTTCAAATAAAACTTTGACCACAGTTTTCAGGTTTAGCTAATAGAATATAAATGCCTATGGAATTTGATATTTTCCCTATTCTTTTAGACATATGGACAACTTTTTTCTTTTCTAAATTTGAAAATATTTCCCATTTCCATAACAGGTATTTCCCATTTTCCTTACAAAATACAGTCTCCAGGTTATGCCTAAATATCTTTCATTAATTATCCTCTATTTTTACAACTACATGTTTAGATTTATTTTAATAATAGTTACCATTTTCTCTATATGCTGCATTGTTTACAAATGTAAAAATAAAATGAAAATTTTGCTGCAGTGATACTCATAAAATATAGATGGATGTAACATTTATATAATCTTAATTGAAACTTTCATGAAGTATCTCTTGTTTGGAAAGGAGAGTTTAAATCCATACCCTTTCCAAACTGTGATTTGGTAATAATAAGCACTTCCATTAATTTTGAACATAAAAGAATCAGTGATTGTTTGTAAGCAGAGCTGTGATATAATGAGGCTTGTGCTTTCTAAACTGGATATAATAAGCATGAAAAGTATCTATGTTACATTGTCTAAGTTATTTTCCTCTTTACTGAGATAAAATATCTGACACCCACAAGGCAATGGAGAAAAGGTATATTGCAGTACATAGTTTGTAGTGATTTCAGTCCATAGTTGACTGGCTCCAAAGCAGGGTGACAAGGCAGAAGGGCATTACAGAGCAAAAAAAAATTCATGGAGGGGCAGGTAGAAGACAGCAAAGCAGCAAGCAGCATCAGTAAGCCTGCCTTTCCTCTCTCACTTAATATTTTTATCTAGGTTAAAAACCTACTGATTGGTGCCATCCACATACAGAGTGGGCCTTCTCATTACCCACACCAAGATCTATATTAATTCCAGTCAGTGGACTAATTTAGTACCATGAATCCTTAATCCCAGTGTCATATGCCCTAGATTCAGCCAGCTTGAAAACACTTTACTCATAAGCACATGAGGCTCTGGGAGGATGTCTAGATGCAAGACACAATGTATGTACTCAATACAAATCATTGTACATAGAGAAACTAATATTTACTTGTAGTTCAATTTATATTCCTGACATGAGAACTACAATAAGCCTAAATTTCTGGGCATGAATTTTATATTGGAGTTAACTCAAGAAGTTGAAAGATCTATCTTAACTTTGCATTACTATAGCATTAACAGACCAACAAATATTACCTGAGAAATGAGCAATAGCCCATTAATTTTTGCTATGGTCCTATTTACACTTATTATTGCTTTCAATACAACATTATAATTTCAATACAACATTATAATTTTAAAACAAATGTAGCTACTTAATATTACTAACCCTTTTTAAAGTTTGCATAAAAATGAATTATTTTGATTAAACAGACTATAAAATGTTGATCAGTATAATATTTGTGATTTACAGCAAACAAATAAACCAAAAAATTGTCAGCTATGTCAATATGATTTATAGTACCAACATATATTAATATTTAGTGTACTAAGTTTGTTAGGAATGCAGTCTGTTTTGTTAGAACTCACTTCCT
The DNA here is from genome assembly GCA_004027455.1 of Hydrochoerus hydrochaeris. NCBI lineage: Eukaryota > Metazoa > Chordata > Mammalia > Rodentia > Hydrochaeridae > Hydrochoerus > Hydrochoerus hydrochaeris. Next base: position 317,357 of record PVLA01000200.1, on the reverse strand, counting down.
CTCATCTACAATAGTGCATTTTAATTTAAAATGAAAGTTGTTGTCACACTGATTTTATATTTCTAAGTGGATATCTAAGGTTATGTTTATTTTTATTTTATTTATTTTAATTTCATGATTCTGTATATTGATGTTGAAATTTCAGAAAAAAAATTTATTTTATGCATTTTTAACAAAAATCCAAGATGTCCTGTGGTAAACAGACTCTAATCTCTGAATTATCTGAATGTTGTGAGTGGCAAAATTGACTTTTTGGTTATGATTAAGTTTACAGACTTCAAGGTTTATTTATAGGGTTGAATCTAATCTAATCTGTTCATATAAATCCTGAAATACAGAGAATATTCCCAAGTGTGGCTGGAGAAACATATGGGTCAGAGGGATGAGGTGCTGGAAAAACCTGACCAGCACCACTATTAACTTTGAAGATGGAGGAAGACACTGCAAGTTAAAGAATTCAAGCAGCTTTTAGAAACTGGAGAAAGCAAGGGAATAGAAATTCTGCCTCAAGTCTTCAGAAAAATAAACATGCTCTGCCAAAACCTTGATTTTAGATGCATGAAATCCATGTTAGATTCCTGTCCTTAAAAAATATGATAAATTTGTTTTGTTTTAAAATCATTGACTTTGTGGCAATTTTATAGAATAATATTAGAAAATACATTCATTACAGAGATTTGACTGAATCAAAAAAGACACATATTTCTTCTGCTATCCAGTTAAAACTTACAAATTTGGGGGAAATCTCAATGGAGAGTGTGTAATAAAAAAAACACATTTGAGAGCATTCTATTAAACAGGGCCATGTTTCTTCATGAAATTGTGAAGTCTTATTAAACTGCATTATAGTTTTTTTCAATGAATAAAACATTTATATCATAAGAGCATATATTTAATATAACATGATTCCAGGAACAATGACACCAAAAACTAACTGAATCTTTCACGCTCTGAGAGAAACAGAATGGAGTTATGCATTAGAAAATATAACATGCTTTCAGGTTTTTAAAAATACTTTGCACTCATATTTCCCAAATTTGTTTCTGAAAGAAATCTAGAAACAGCTGTGAAATCACCAATTAAAGCTTTGTTAACATTTTAGAGGCTTAGTCCTCTCTACAACACAATTTTTTTTATCCATAGCATGATCATCACTATAATTTTCCTAATATCAAAAAACCTATATATCATCTAGATATGATGCTATCATCCAGAAGGAGAATAGCATTACTAGTTAACATTTGTATTAATTATTTAAGCATTCTGGTGTAACAAATAATCGACAGAAGTAGGTGACAATCAGGTACTATCCAATGTAATTTGTGACTCAAGACTTAGGTGATATTTACTGGGTCCCTCAGTTTTAAACTCTCTCAAGGTAGCTGCAGGGTTGGGCCAAGACTTGAGCAGAGTTGAACTACCTACTTGCAGGCATATGTTGTGCTCTTGGTTTGGTTTTTGGGGACAGCTGGATTAAGGCTCAGTTTTTAACCATTTTTACAGGAACAAAGTGTTTGCAATATGACAGCTTCCTCCCCGCACTATGAGCAATTCAAAGACAGACAACAGGACATGACTTTATAATTCAAGCTTTGTAATCTAAATTTTGATGTGATTCCATTTCTCCTGCCCTCTACTAATTTTTGAACCAAGTGTCTGAACTCAAGCAGCACTGAAAAGGAAGATAGTACCTAAAAGATGAAGTTAAGGAGGTGGGATCTCTGTGAGCCATTTTAGAAGCTGCCTACCATAAGAGTGTTTAAGATTTACTGTAGCAAAAAACAAACAAACAAACAAATTGCATTCACTCAGCCTGTATTACTGCTTTCTTCATCGCATTTTGAGGAGTGGGACAGTTTCAGGAGCAAATGCCGTAAGTCGATGTCCATGACAAATGGAGATGCACAGACATTCAAAGCCACACACTCTGAAGGAAAACCAAGTGACTCTAAAAATAAATGTTTCTGAAATGAAGTTTGTATGTCTGAAAATGAATTAAACATAGCCTGTGTGTTAGTTTCCTGGGGCTGTGATAAAAAGTACCACAAATGATAAAATAAAGAATGGGAATTTATTATCAAGCAGAGTTGGCTCTTTCTGAGGGCCACAAGGGACATTATCCCATACCCTTCTTGTAGCTTCTGGAGCCCCAGGTGTTCCTCTGCCCATCGATGACAATTCCCGTGTGATTCCACACCACCTTCCCCTGCCTTTCTGTCACTCCAAATTACCCTTTTTTAATTAGACATCAGTTATCTTTAATTGTGGCCCACTCTCTTGACTCCATTTAAATTTGTTTACATCCATAAAGACCTCATCTCTAAATAGGGTCACTTTCTGAGGTTAGTGAGTGTCTGAATTCCAACCTACTTTTTTTTTTTTTTTAAGGGAAACTCAGTTCAACCCACAACAGTTTTTATTACTATCGCTTCTAAATTAGGAGATAAATGTGTCACGAGCAGAAGTGTCAGGCCTCTTACTGTTCTATGTATGGACCACAGATGGTGAAAATCTGCAATGTGTGAATACTGTAGACAAACAAGAGCTAGAAAAAAATGGCCATGGATGAAAATTTCATCCAGAAATGCCAGAAAACCAAAGTCATTGTTTAGGAGTTGGTACAGGAGCCTTTTCATTCCCTCCAACTCAAGAAACAGTTCACGGTCACAGTAGCTTTGCTAGAGTTGTGGAGTCAGCTGTAAATGTGGTAACAAATGAGGACAACAAATGAGGGTGGCTGGCATTCAATCAAGAGAAGAAAATATCATAGCAGTTTTTAAAAAATGCAATGGCCCAAATACACACTCTCCTAAAAGAAATATTCTCAACTGGTATTATTTAATTTGATTTTGGTTTATTACAAAAATAACAGAATTTGTCTATTGTGGAAATAGCTATTCATATTTTCAGTTTGAAATTAGAATATTAAATGCTAATAATAATAATTTCATAAAAGCCAGGTGTGGTGGCACATGCCTAGATCCTAGGCTGAGGCAAGAGGATTGCCACAAATTTGACACCATCCTGGGGTATATAGTGAGAACTTGTCTCAAAAATGCCTCTCCCCCAAATTTTTAAATTTTTAAAAATTTTTATTTATTTATTGGTACTGGGGATCAAACTCATGACCTCACACTGGCCAGCCAGGAGCTTACACCACTGAGCTAAATCCTTGATCTCCCAAATTTTTTAAAGCAATAATTTGACAGTTCACAATAATCATTATTTATGTTAGACAGAAATTTTTATGAATCTCATAGTTCTGCTTTGGTCTGTTTTGCTCATTTATTCTATTTTTAAATTAAATATATTTTGTTCATACAGTGAAAAAAACTGCACTTGAGTATTCATCCCAACTCCACTTTAACTGTACTCAAATTCCTTAAAACTTTAAATCATCAACATAAATGCAATAATAACACTATCAAGAATACAATATGTTAATACTATCATTTATGTAGTTATATCAAATAGTTTATTTCTTTAAGCAATTGGTTTCCTTCAGTGATATCTTAAAAAGCTTTGAATGAAATTATCAGTGTATGTTTGTGTTTATGATGAAAACATATTCTGAAATTTTGTTTTTTCAAGAAATACATCATTTAAAACTACAATTGCAGCCAATTTAATGAAATACAACATCTTAGTTGGGCTTCTGGAAAGAAGATGGTAAGACAGCCTATTGAGGGAACTCATGTAGAAAGTAAAGGGAAAGAAAAATTGGGTAGTGAAATTCTTAAGAATGTGATAAAACACCGACATCTGTCAAAGAAAACGATGAGGAAGAAAAAGTAAGATTTCAGTGGGGGCGATGTCTGGTTACAGTGTACAGCGTTAGCCAGCCCCATCAGAAATCCAAAGCCAAGAGGGTTCATTGCAAGTTACCCATGTGGGCAGCAAGAGCAACACTTAACTTACTCCGTAACCAGTGAATGGTTTGGCTCCAAAGTGAGCTGGGTCCTGATACCTTTCAAAGAGAGTCAACTAACAGCCCTGATGGTAGTTGAACAGCATGTCTTTTCTGGAAAGGAGTTTGCCCATCTATATTGCCGTGACTCCCGTGGACTCTGCCTTCTGCACGTGTGTCGCTTCCCTGTGAGTGGTGGCATGTGCTTTCTCCATGACTCTGATGTTCTCCAAACTTCCCCAGAGTCAGTCTCATGCTTTGGCCCCTCTGATCATACATATTCAAATATTAGATCTATTGATACAAACAGATCCTGTTCATGCATGCAGGCTAGTTCTTTTATTTATGTTTTATGTAGCTTTATGAACTTACACTTCAGTAATTTTAAAATATACATAAGTGTTTTTTTTAACATATTCACAAATCTGTGCAATCACCACCAAAATCTAAGACACTTCAACATCTCTAAAAAGAGCTCTTGCTCCATTAGAAGGCATTCTCCGTTCTCAAGATGCCTAAGGATTTAACAATTCAAGACATTTCGTATAAATGAAATTAAACAACATGTAATCTTTTGAGTCAGACTTCTTTCATTTGGCATAATGCTTAAAGGGTTTATCCCTTTTACAACAGGTAAGTGTGGTTCATTTTTTAAGATTGATGAATGGCACTCAAGTGTGTGGATAAACACAATTGTGTTATCTGTTATTTGACTGATGAATATTTATGTTGTTTCCACTTTGGGCTATAATAAATAATGCTTCTATGAACAATTTTATACAACTCTGTGTGTTTGTGTGCACACACTAATTTCTTTTGTTTCCATGACAGAATTAGAAGGGTCATCGGTTGTTCTAGGTTTAGTATTTGAGGAGCTGTAATATTATTTTTTCCTAAAAGAGGGCATCCAAAGTTTCCACCTACTTTGCAACTCACTTTATTTTATGTAATTTTTTTTAATTTCAGAGATCTTAGCAAAACAGAAACAGATTATGATTTGGATTTGCACAGTAATAGTAACCAAATATGTTAAGAATCGTTTTGTGTATTTCTCTTTTGGGGAAAGTGTCTATTTAGATAATTTTCCCATTGTTCAATTGAGGCATTTATCTTTTTTGTTTTCAAGTTGTAAGTGTTCTTAATATATTCTGATACTAGGCAATTTCAGAAGTGTTACTTGGAAATATGGAATCTTTTAGCCACATTATTTTGGGATGAGAAAGTGAGTTCTGCAACTTTGTTCTTTCAGGTTATTTTTTCAAAATTATTCTGGTTATTTTGGCTTCTCTCATATTTCTGTGTGAATTTTGGTACCACCTTATCCAATTTTGTGGGGAAAGTGAAATGGAGATTTTGACAGGGAGCAAATCTAGCTCATAAATGAGATATCATTCAATCTATTTAGACATTCTGTAATTTCTTTCAACAGTATTTTGCACTTTTTATTGTACAGGTCTTATATTTATTTTATGTTTCTCAATTTCAGTTGAATTTTTCATTGCTAATGTATAGAAACAAAATTTAATTTTGTTTATTGTATATCACTTTCATTAAATCATATTTATTTTAATCTTTATGTAGGATGATAGCTACATTTCCTAGATCTTTTATATAGAAGTTGGTGTCACATTCTCATTTTATTTTATATTTGTACTGTGAAATTATTTTTTTCCTCTTACTTTCAGGAAAAAATATTCAAAAGAAATGTCTTTCATTGATCTGGGGGATATTTTTCTTTCATTCTCAGTTGTACATGTAATGTATTTATTTGAAAATTTCTGACACTTATGGGATCTACTCTGATCTATGACAAAAAGTAAAGGAAGAAATTTTGTGGCATAAATTATTCCCCACTCTCTTCTTTTTTTTGTTCTTTTAGTCTACCTTTCTCTATCCTTCCCTTGTTCTTTCTTCCTGACTTTATTGATTCTTCAGCAATGCATAAAGAACTATTAGCTAACATATATTTTCAACAGTTTGAAAATAGATAAAAAATTTGATCTCATATAGTACATTAGCTAAATGGATGAAATAGAGATTAATAATCAAGGTGTATATTATTTCTTGGAATTGGTAAATATTTTTGCCTGATAAAGGCTTTGAAGATGTGCTTCAGATGGGAATTTGGGATGGAAATTTTATCCCAAGCATTCCAAGGGTTCTTACTCTTTAAAAAAACAAGGCAGCAGATTTGTCACACACAGAGAAGACAGTCTGAGGATGTAACATTCTAAAGATGTTGGCTTTGGAAAATGGAGTGTTGATACTACAAACCAGAGAATGCCAGAAGCCACCTGAACACAGAAGGAAGTGGAAATGGGTTCCTCTTGAGAGCCCCAGAAGAGAGTATGACCCTGCTTCAACCTTGATTTCCCCAAAATAAAGATAAGAAAATTTTATTTCGGATTTCTGTCCTTCAAGCTGTAAGAAAATAATTTTTGTAGTTTTCAGTTTGTGATAATTTATTACACAAGTAATAAACCAATACTCTTGGTATATAGATGGATTTTCTGAGAAAGTGAAATTTGTGTAATGCGTTGGGAGGTGCTGAAGCTGGGAACTGACCACATGTGCAGGGCTCCAGTGTGGCTGGGGCATGGCTGTCCCAAAAACAAAGAGCACCTGGGACAAGCCACGTGAAGAAGCTGCTTCAGCCCAGAAAAGCACCAAGCCCCTAGACAACCCAAGCAATGGATTGTTAAGTAGCAGGGTTGAAACTGATGTCATTCTTTTGAGTAGATAAATAAACATGCTATAGGTTGAGCAGTTCCTTTCCTCCCATCAGGAGGGTAAGGGCTCCACCTGACCCCAGGTTTTGTCTCTGTTTTATTTTCTCATTCTCTCACAGTCCCTCACCCCAAGAACCTCAAGAGCCGGATAGGTTGCAGCAGTAATGACCTGAAGTTACGAAGGGTTGTGGCATAAGAAAGTCAAAAGTTCAGCTTAAGGATGGATTTCATAAGGCCTTTAAAACTTTTTAATTTTACTTTTTAATTTGTACATGGGTTCACACGAAAGTGGCATTTGAGCTGAGTCTTGAAAAAAACTAATTAAAACATTACAAGAAGAAAGAAAAATATATTTAAAGGCTGGAAAGCATGAAAAATTTAAAAATACTGCAGGATATTGAAAGATTTAATATCTTCCTGCATGCCTCTATCAATTAGAAAGAGTTAAGGGCAAAATATGTCCTTTGGTATATGATAATGTTAAACCATAAAACATGTATACAGCAATTCCTTTTTCAACTTGGAAGTCTACTACTTGCCTGGAAAAAAGTGATTCACAACCTATACCTAGATGATTAAGCAGTGTTCTTAAAAAGGTGAGAGCTCTTCTTGGCAGGAAAGCTAGAAGTTATTACATCTGATTAGAGGTCTTACCAAAGCTGACATCTTAGCACACGTTCAGCTGCTTAATGCCTCATTTCCATGAGACACTTAGAGTTACCAATAGTTTAGAAATTCTAAATTTAAAGACATAACATTAATTAAAATGTATCTATTATCTCTACCTACCTCTCATCTATCGTCTAATGGCTAGTCCATCTTAGTCAAGTCACTGGATGAGTTAAATTTGAAGGTATTGGTGGATTTACTTTCTCTAGTGAATTAACCGATGCTCTTATATTTAAAAGAGTTAATCCTCAATAAATCTAACAAGACTCAAATATATTGTGAGTTTAAAGTGCCAGCAGAAGCACAGTACTCTGCAGAGTATGAGTTGTCTCTTGCTGAGATGGCATGGCCATTTGAAGAGGCAGCTCACATTACCCAATGTGCAGCACATTGGTAGAGTATTTCTTTCTTTCTTTTTTTTTTTTTTGGTACTGGGGATTAAACTCACAACCTCACGCTTGTCAGGTAGGTGCTTATGCCACTGAGCTAAATCCTCAGCTGGAGAGACTGTTGTACTGAACATTGCTTGTGCAGAAAAAGGTCAATCATCAAAACTCAAAATTTTAAGTATGATTTCCACCAAATATGTATTCATTTTCCACCAAGATAAAATTGAAGAAACATAGATTGGAGACTATCTGTACCAGTATCCATATATCCATATATAAAGTTCCATATGAATAATATCCATATGAAGAATGATAAATATGTTTATAAACTATTAATGTATGCCAAGCACTTATCCACACACAATATATACACATACACACACAGACTGAATCCCTGTGGCGATACAGCAAACACTATATCAATTCTGAAGATGAGAAAACCATCTACATTTTGCTTTCAAATTTTGAATATTTAATACACAAAATTATGTCAAAATATCTTAATTATTAGCTCATAGTAATAAGATAGTGCACTGCTGAGATCAGTTCTTATGAATCAATATTAGAATATCAGACATGTTAGGAATCACAAGTAAAGGACAAGAACATATGACTATACTAAACATTAAATCTCTAGTACAAAGAGTTAAATGTCACAGTTGCCAAGTTTAGAACTCTAAGAACAAGATACAGCTATTGACTGAGATAAATGGCTTTTAACACAATAAGACCCAGTGATTATATAGCAATCACATAATTGAGATTCATTTCACTCTTCTTGTTGGAGCGAAGTTTTCTTTTAATTTGTGGCACAGATGTACAGACGTCTGCGCCCCCAGGTATTGTTCTTAAATGAGCACTGTAAACAAGAAAAATCAACACAAGGTGAAGTGAGGTTTGAGTCCTTAAAAACAGATCTCAATTTCTTTCAGGGCATGAGGTGTTTGTCATAACACACTTGTCATCAATTATCTGGCTTCTTTTCTCAAAAATGGTCATAGTCAGAGGACTTATGCTAGTCTCTGTTGCTGAAAGCTGAAACTTTCAGAAGCAAAAATATACTAGACCTTTCCTTTAGGCTTATTATGTTTATTTTAACACATAACCTCTTTCCTTGGATCCATTTTACCAGCACTAGAATGACTGTCGTGGGTTATCTCTATCCCCACACACATCAGTCAGTTCAGCGTATGGCTGAAGAAATGCCCACTGCCTTATCCATTGTTCAGTGGGTCATTTTAAGACCACTAGAATGGTGCTATGATACAGCAGCTGTACGTTTTTGGTTTGAACAACTTTTGCAAAATATATTCTAAGTGTGAATCTGAATCGAATTCTTTCTTCCATCATTTGGTTAAAAGGGATCCTAATATCTTACCTCTATTAGTTAAATAGAAGTTGAAAATGCAATGTAATAGAAGTAGCTGGCAAGGTATCTGACTCTCTTGTTCAAGGAATGTACTGCTGCCTTTAGACATGTTCTAGAACCTGTCCCAAACGTGTAAGTTTATTGTATAATTAATCAACACTGTAATCATGTAATTTTGTGGATTTCACAATTCAGTTCATGATAGGTGCCTTCTCTCTAAAAGTCAGGTTCTGTTTTTAACGTTGGTCTGATTTTCATCGTAGTCAGAATTTGTAGGCAGTAAAAGTTCCATTGAAAATCTGCCAAATTTACAAGTTTTTCAAAATGTCCATTTCAGAATTTCCCTAAACAGGCAATAAAAGCCTCTGCTTATCATTTTCCTCTTACAAAGTTTCCATTGCAGTTAAAATAAACCAGTCCACTTCAAATTCCTTACAATCTCTGCCAAATGTCTATCAAGAATCCCGACTGCCCAGATTCGAATGCTGTGTGACTTATCTGAATTTCATCCCAATTAACCACAGGTAAGACTTTAGCAATTATGCTGCCACCATGTGCCAGTTGTGATCACCTCCTTACTAATAATGGTTCCTAATTATCTTTCAGAACAAGGAGAAATCCAAGGGTGAAGATTTGGAAAACAGGGATAATTTATCCACCAGCTTTTCCCACTGAGTGTTAGCTTCCTAGCACCTTTGAGGAGGTACTGGGAAATGATTCATAGCAGTTTAGACAAAGAAGCCTTGGGACAAGATACAAAGGAAGCACAATGTCCCTGCTTTTTCCCTTTTTGCCTTTTTCCCAAGGACTTTCTCGCTATTTGTTTGACACCCCCTCCTTTGACTTGACTGCAAGCTCCTTTTAAAAGGCTTATTCACTGTTCCGACTTAGAATTAATACAAATGATCAGCCTTTAGTGGTTAGTAAATATCTGTTAAAATAAGAAATATTAAGTGTATGTTCCAGACTTCAAATAGCAGCATCATAAAGTACAGTGTGAGTCACCTTGTACTGAAGAAAACCATGGTAAAAACAGGAGTTAGAAGAAACTTCCAGTCACAGAAAGATGGACACAGTCCAAAAGCAAAGGAGTGATACAACTACTGAGCCAGGATTTTTATTTAATGTAAAAGAGTAAAAGTAAATATATATATATATATATATATATATATATATATATATATATATCTTATTTTTCTTCTCATCTCTGTGCCAAAGTGGACGGATTGGTGGAAGAGCTGTGGGTAGAAACTTGAATATGTGAGTATTCCCAGGGATGGGTGAGAAAGGTAGGGAAAGAACTCATAAATTACTCTGGGAGGATGAGCTCTTGGAGCTGCTGAGCCTTGTTTGGTAATAAAAGTGCGCCAATGAAATCTTATGAGAGCTGTGTGCCGTCCTGCTGAGACCCAAATCACTGCGCTTAACTGGCCCTGCCAGGAGGGTGAATGCTGTGCGTGGTAAGCTCACTAGAAACAGATCATGTTACTTTATTCAGCATTTCTTTGGCTAAGAACTGTTTCCATCATCCTCTGCAAAGTTTGTAGACCAACAGGACTCTAGCCATTGTTACTGATTAGCACAAGCTCTTCAGCACAGTAGCTGAACTTTTATGTTGAAACGATGCTGTTCCTCACGCCCCTTAATGTATTTCATGGTTTAGATGACAGCTCCCTAGTGACACAGGAACTTTAAAAAATAAGTTTACTGGTACTTATTAAAGTCATTATTCATAAAATAAAGTATAAATAGAAAGATGACTTTTGTTAACTAGGCTTTGAAGTGTAGTGTGACTTTATTAGAAAAAGCCAGTATTTCTGGTTTGATTTAAATTGACTAAGATTTTATTAGAAAGAGTTTTCAAATCCATCATTTTACTCTTTCACACACCCAAGCTCCCGATTCGATTTGTTCCTTCTTTTCTTGTTCCCTCTGCTTTGACCTCTCAGGCTATCAGGCTATATTCTTTTATTCTAGATTTTAAATTCCCTCAGGCTTGAACCCAAGTATATCTGCCATCCCATTTATCACATGATATTCACCAGGGATATATATGATAAATATTTATTGAAGGAATAAGTGAATATTCTTCCAGTGCATAGAGCTACAATCATTTTTGCTAAAGCATTATCAAATTTTATTTCCCCTACCTGTAGAAGTTTTTTATCTCTAGGTCTTCTCCAAAGTACCTCTTTATGAGTTACCTGATAGAAAGTCCAATTCCTCTGGCTTTATGGCTTTGATTCTTGGATCTGAGTGCATATTCTTTTAGTAGGTGCAATATTTAGACCGTTGCTTGCAAAAAATTTTTTTCATTTTTTTAAATTTTATTTAAAAGGAAAAAGAAAACAGAAAAAGGGTAGCAACAATACAGAATTCCAAAGGAAAAAATGAAAAAAAAGGGGGAAAAAGCCCTAAGAAATCACTAGCTGATAAATTACATATTGTCATCTTGGATGTAGTTGTTCACAAAATTAAAAGATACATAGTAGTCATTCAAACAGTGAAACTGTTAAGAATTCTGCTCAATTATCCAACAAAGATTCAGCAATATGGTCATCTATTTCCCACATTCAAACATACATGCTCAAAAATCAATAGCATTCCTGTACACAAACAAAAAACTCACTGAGAGAGAAATTATGGAAATATCACCCTTTGCATTAACATCTAAAAAAAAGAAATACTTAGGAATCAACCTAACTAAAAATGTAAAAGACCTATATGCTGAAAATTATACTACACTGAAAAAGGAGATTGAAGAGGATATTAGAAAATAGAAGGACATTCCTTGCTCTTGATTAGGAAGAACCAACATTGTGAAAATGGCCATACTCCCAAAACTGTTATACAGATGTAATGCAATCCCAATCAAAATACCATTGACATACCTCACAGATCTAGATAAAACACTACTAAAATTCATTTGGAAGCAGAAGAAACGTAGAATAGCAAAGGCAATTCTGGGCAACAAAGGCAAGACAGGAGGCATTTCAATTCCTGACTTGAAATAGTACTATAAAGCCACAGTGAAAAAATCAGCTTGGTACTGGCAAAGAAACAGACCTGAGGATCAATGGAACAGATTAGAAGATGCAAGCACAACTACAAACATACTCAGCCACCTGATAGTTGACAAAGGGGCTAAATATGTACACTGGAAGAAGGATAGCCTCTTTAATAAATGGTGTTGGAAAAATTGGCTCTCTACATGCCAAAGACTGAAACTAGATCCATACATGTCACCATGCACAAAATTAAAGTCTAAATGGATCAAAGACCTAAATATTAAAACAGGAACACTAAATCTACTGGAAGACAAGGTAGGTAGAAGTCTTGGAGACATAGGGGTAGGCAGAGAATTCATGAACAAAATGCAAACTGCACAGGAAACACTTCAAAGAATCAACAAATGGGATCTCACATTATTGAAAAGTTTCTGCACTTCAAAGAAAATCACCAACATAGTGAAAAGAAAACCAACAGAATGGGAAAGAATTTTAACCAGAAACCCCTCAGACAAAGGACTTGTGTCCAGAATATATCAAGAATTGAAAAACATGAAGCCCCCCAAATTCAAAGACCCTTTCCAAGAATGGGCATCAGAGATGAACACACAGTTCTCAGAGAAAGATATACAAATGGCAAATAAACACATGAAGAAATGTTCACCATCACTGGTCATTCGAGAAATGCAAATTAAAACAGCATTGAGATTCCACCTCACTCTGGAAAGAATAGCTGCCATCAAGAAATCAACTGATAACAAATGTTGGTGAGGCTGCGGGGGAAAAAAGAACACTGCTCCACTGTTGGTGGGAGTGTAGACTGTGCAACCATTATGAAAACCCATATGGAGAATTCTCAGAAGACTAGGATTGGAAGCCCCATTCAATCCAGCTATTCCCCTCCTGGGTATTTTCCCAGAAGAACTGAAAAGTTCATATCATAGTGATATATGTGCACCCATGTTCATAGCTGCACAATTTGTGATAGCTAAATCCTGGAAACAACCAAGATGCCCATCTACTGCAGAGTGGATGAAAAAGATGTGGCATTTTTATACAATGGAATATTACTCAGCTATAAAAAAGGATGATCTTGAGCCCTTCATAGGTAAATGGAGACAACTTGAGACTATCCTCATTAGTGAAATAAATAAGAATCATATTTATAAATATAATATTGTGTCTCTAGTGTAAAAAGTAAATAAGAGCTATAAGTGTAATAAAACCAAAATGTGTAATTGCTATTGTAAAAAAGAGAGGAAGAGAAAGTGCTGTAAGGGATATAAATGCATGTATGATTGAGTGTGTAAAATAGATGACCATATTGCTGAATGTTTGTTGGATCTTTGAGCAGAACTGTTTGTAGTCTGACTCTTGGAATGTTTACTATATACCCTTTAACTTTGTAACTTGAACAACTACATGCAGGATGACAGTATGTAATTTATAAACTAGTGATTTCTTAGTGGGCTTTTTCTCATTTTCCTTTTTCTTTCTTTCTTTTAGAATTCTGTATTGTTGCTACCCATTTTTGTTTTACTTTTTTTTCTTCGCTTTCAAAATTGTTAACAGCAGAATTCTTTTACTAGTCCAGCTACAGTTAAACTGAACTACTTGCTCAAAATAATGAAGCTTATAAAGACCTACTTGTTTGTAAATTTTTTTGTAAAAGTACTTGGCCCTCTAATTCCAGTAACCAGGAATTATGCTTAAGTAGAAGAGACATATATGCTCATGCATGCATACACACACACACACACACACACACACACACACACGGATGAATGGATTCCAAGTTGAGAAGAAGGGCAAAATTAGTGTAAAATTTCTGGTACGAGTTTATACTTTCTACTGCTCTTAAAAGATTCTCACTTGTAAGCACTGCTTTATCAGAGAAGGACAAGCTTTTGAGTGTCAAAAGAATTCACTGAATTTGTTATTGCATTCCTTTGGAAGTATCAAACCTTTAGATAATTTAAGTCTGTGAAATTTAAAAAGCATTTTACCTAAAGGAATAATTTATCTAGCTTGGATATGATGTTAAACCAGATAATAGAAACCGATTTATATTCCTAAAGGTCAGAAATATAGCACTGTTCACATAGTGCAATAAAACCACAGCACAAGGTGGATGATGTATAAACTTTCAATGAAACTGTCTGTTTCTGCACTGCTGAGCTAAGGAACAATTCTGCTGTTGGATGGAGGGTACCACCATGCAGAGGGTAAGAAGGTCTGGGATAATGAATGACTGGAATGGAAATCCTGAAAAAGTTATACACTTCAGGGTAACCAGAAGCTCTGGAATTGTAGAGAAGGAGAATTCAGACCACAATCTTTTCTAAATATTTCCATATGGATCAGGTCAGGTGATAGCTACTTTTATTTTATTTTTATGAAAAACCTCAAGTTATGCCCAATTTAATTTTTCTTCGGTTGTTTTCGGAAGTTTCACTCTCGCACAGATTATAATTGACAGGGTGAAGTAAAATGGGACATTCCCCTTTGTGAATGGCTTCCTAGAAATATTTTTCTTAAAGGTGTAGGGTAAGATTTTAAATTTCACAGTAAAGTCACGGTGTTCAATAAAGATTTCTCAAGTATCCATGATGACAAATAGTCAACATGAATTGTATGTGCTGAGGAACTAGATGGAGTTCCTGGGAGGATTGGGATCTCCGGTGGGGCTGAAGAGCAGAAGAGGAAAGGTAATGGGAAGCAATTCAACTGCCCTTTACATTTTCTCTCCTTTGACAAAAGCTCAAGTCTGTGATCCCTAGCTTTTCCAAGATGTCCTATGGAAAGGTAAGACTGGAAGTTCGAGGAAACAGCATATATTGGAAGAAGACAGAGGCCTCCAGGCATGGATTTACAGAAAAACTAAGAAGAAACAATGAAAAGAAGGACTCTGTTCAGTAAAACAGATTTTCCAGTATCCAATGGTCATTATAGGCTGAATATCTGTGTGTTATGGACAGCTAAGTCCCCTAAGCCAAGTACTACTAGAATACATCCTAAAGGCAAGAATGGCCTACCTCATTAAATGCGACACGATGTTCTTGGACTAGAGTGTCAAAATAGAAAAGTAATTGCTAGTCTTATTACCTTAAGCCGCATACGCCATGACCTGAAAGTCAGTATGTAACCAGAAATGATTCCCTAAAGGAGTGAATTTAATTTCAGGAAAAATTAACATATTTCAAATGAGTAAGTTAGCACAACAGAAATACTTTTCATTTTTAAACAAGGTATTTGTTAAAGAAGCCAAAATAAGTTATATTTATTTTCTTCAACTGGATTTGCCTGCTTTGAGATATGCTGCTTATTTTATTCAGAATCTTTTGCTTTCCCTTAGAAAAAACTGTACAGGGACAACAAATATCTAAAAATGTAAGAGATCAACCTATCTAAAAATAATTATGATTATTTTAAATTATCTATAATTTGCTCAATTAAAAGAACAGTTATTGCATTTAAAATATACTCATTAATGTTAGATCTTGTTGAAAGTCATGTCTCGTACCTGAAATAAAGAGAAATCTGAAGTTTCTGTTTACAGCCAGTTGAAATATGTTTCAGCAAGCATGCTGCTTTCAGTAACAAGCCAAAATCATTTTTTGAAACTAAATTATTTCATATTTCAAGTAAGTGTATCTCTTTCCTAAACTACCATATTACATATGAAATAAATTTTGTAGGAAAAATTATTTCCATAATCATTCAGAGAAGATGTATGCTTTGAAATATTAATGTTCTTGTTATATTACTAAGAAATTGAAGTAATACCATTAGATTTTTTTTGTACCAGGAATTGAAATCTGGACCTTGTGATGCCAGGCAGGTGCCTGTGCTGCTGAGCTATATCCCCAACCCCAGTATCATTAGATTTTTAACATCTTATTAAAACTGGTATGTGGGCCACTTGACTGGTGCCAGTCATTGAAAGTATATCATTACAACACATATAAGAAGTGGTTGAAAATTTATAAATCAAGAGATTTTCACTTCCTCAATAGAGTAATAAGATGCAATAAAAACATCTTACATTTTACTATTGTAAACTTTATGTCTTGACACTAATTCTAATTAAAGTTGCCCTTGTTTGAACTGATTAGAGAACAATAGTGCTGCTAATTTTTGTCTATCTTAGGATGATAAGCAGTTGATGATATATCAAATCTTTCAATGGCCACATTAATTATAACTTAACTGATTATTTCTTTACACTATACCTCTTCAAAAACAACATAAAGTGAGATTGCAGTGAAACCCATGAGACTATTACTGAATATTGCTAATGACTGCCTCCAACAACTACAAAATGTAAGTTTTTGACATTTTCACCTTTATTTTTCAATATGCTCTAAATATTTTTTTTCAATTCCACTAGAACTTTTCATAAAAGCATCTGAATTACCTAAAGAAGTGAAAGCAATGGCTAATCTTTTATCCAGTAGAATTTCAGGTTCATTTGCTTCTTCTTTATTTGACAAAATGAAAATAGATACCATTTCTCTACAAGTTTAAGAGTTTAGTTTCTATTCTGGCTTTGTTATAATGGCAACAAAGCAATAGTTGAGTATATTGTGTAGGCTGAAACATTATCACCATAATTGATTCATAGTATACATTTTGATTTTCATTGTACTGAAAAATTGTTTCATGATATTGTAATGCTGTTTGAAGAATTTGAGAATCACATTCCATGTGAC
This sequence comes from Hydrochoerus hydrochaeris, assembly GCA_004027455.1. Classification (NCBI taxonomy): domain Eukaryota; kingdom Metazoa; phylum Chordata; class Mammalia; order Rodentia; family Hydrochaeridae; genus Hydrochoerus; species Hydrochoerus hydrochaeris. The sequence continues at coordinate 300,574 of PVLA01000200.1, read as the reverse complement.
CAATCCCAATGCACCTACTAAACATCATAATTCATGTTTAAAATGCTATTGTTCAGAATATAGGAAATTTTGAAATATGATATTTAGTTATTGAGTATACTTGTAGGCAATTGCGTATGTCAGTTTTGATCATGAATTCCCTTTCTGTTCAATATTTTAGAGCTGAAGACAATATAAATGAAGCTATGGAAGCATTCCAATATTTGCATTGCTAGTTGGGTCTAAGCCTTCCAGCCTACATCGCTGTTTAAAATTCTGTTTTTCTATTACAAAAAATGTATTCTGTACCTATAGGAGTTTTGAATAAAGCTTTACTACTTTTTCTTCTCTAATTATTCTTCCATTAATCATCATAATGCAGTGTGAATTGCAATAATTAATATTTCATGTGCTTCTCAATGGGTTTGTTCTATCCAGGTATCATCTGATGAAATAAAAATGGAAATCAATGAACCACTGATTTATTGGCAGCTATATGTGTATTTCAAGCTTGGTAATGTTGGAAATAAATGAATTTATCTCTACTCCGCATTATTGTATTTAAAAAGGCATCTACATAAAATCACTTAGAAAATTCTAGATTTCTAAACTACTATGACAATGTTAGCATTTTATAGTCTAATCCCATTATTGAAGTAATAATAATGAACATAAAAAAACATGTAGTTTATGAATTTTAAAAACAAGCTTGGACTCAAAATCAGTATATTTCTTTGTATACTCTCTGTTCCCACTTTCACTACAATTATTTGGCCAACATTTTTTTTTAATACGGTCTCTAAGGCCTCCTATCCCTAACATACTGGCTCTCAATAATCACCAGGACTAAGAATATGATGATTTTTTTTCCCTGTTACTAGATTATGTGACATGGTAAACTCAGTTTAAAAAAGGAAGACTAACCAGGTAGATTTAACCTAATCATTAGTGCTTTAAAGTGGGTTTTATCCAGCAAGTGATGGGAATAAAAGCTACAGAGTTGCTGTTTGTACACAAACGATTCAGCATTTGTTACTATATTAAGGTTAGAGGACTGCAACCATCAAGAAAATTTCAGTGCTACAACCACTGAACCAGGAACTGGATCAACAGGAATTATCTTGTAAGTGAATTATTCTACAACACCTCTGATGAGAACTCAATCTGATCCATATGTTTATTTCAATCTTGTGATAGCCTATAGACCTCAGCTATGCTATGCTCAACTCTGCATGCCTTATACAACTGTGACATAATAAATGGCTGTTGTTTGAAGAATTTATGGTAGCTTGTAATAAGGCAATAAAAAACAAATACAACTTTTACAAAATAAAAACAGGGTATCTGTGACTGCTAAATGTCAGCTTGGTTGACTTGGGAGATACCTATGGGACTAGTAAAGCACAACTTTGGGTATATTTGTGTGGGTGATGGACTTGTGACCATCTCCTGCTCTGATTCTCAGTCACCCTGAACTAAGCCTCTTTTTTTATGCAACACCTTTATTACTTCCTTTGAATCAGTATGTTTTCAGGAAACCGTATCTCCAGTGTATGAATCAATAAATCTATGTTCATTATAAATTATTCAGTTTGTGGTATCTTGTTATAGCTACACACACATCAATTTCAAAAGAAATTGATGATCTTCCAGGTAGAGTATCCTCCATGCATCCAACTTCTACAAAGTCCCTGATTGGTCCCACTGAAGGATAGGAACATGCCAGATGCTCAGTTTTGGCTTTTGATGACATTCAGTCATCAAAATAGCAAGATCATAGCAATTACCACTGTTACAATGGCTACTACTCTATTACTGTGCCTAAACTGAGCTATCTGATGACTGATGCTGGTTGCTTATTTTATATTTCCCACTTCCTCCCATAATGCATCTCCATGTTTATACACTTGATTTACTTGGGTATGATCTTCCACTTTTTATCATTTCATATCTGCCTGAGAAACTTTTTGCTACTGTCTTTGAGTTTGTATATTTTGTAAACTTAGGCCATTTTTCTATTCACATTAAGTATATGATAACATGTACTAGCTCTAGGCTCTCTCTCTCTCTCTCTGTCTCTCTGTCTCTGTCTCTCTCTCTCTCTCTCTCTCTCTGTTTCTCTCTCCCTTTCTCTCTCTCAATAATATTTTTCAAATCTTGCTTGGGTGATACACAAAGAACTGGTCCTTTGTGTTGGAATGGATGCCTTAGCATATCCCAGATACCTGGAGTCATAAAATTCAACCAATGTGGAAGATCTCTGACTTTTTATGGGATTTGACATCTACACTGTACAGCACAATTGTTTTTCCAAGCTCTATCATGACAATGTCTTCTGTGGCTGTAGATCTACCTCTATTAGAATACCACTGTCTTCTCTATAACTCCAGGAGAGTGATCATGCCCAGTTGTAACCACTTTGCAGCATATGAAATCATATAAATTGGGGAGATTTCCCAAACCTATGTTATGACAGCCTCAAAGTTCAGGTTCATGTGTACTAACTTGGCTCCTGGTAATGTATGTTGTCTGAATCACACAATTCTCCAGGTGTCTTTCATCCTTTACGAGGTTGAGCCTACCTTGGAATGGATTATGCTGAAACAGAACCTTAAGCATTGGCCTATGGCTATGAGGTATGTTGAAGCAGATCCTTAAAAGAGGTCATACTGTCTTGAGAGAGGAAGGATGTATTTTGTCTTTAAGCAAAGGATATTGTTCGCCCTTCTAAGAGGGAATGGGCCATTTCTACCGATTCAAGCAGTCTCACCTGTCTAGGAATTTACTTTTGCTTTTTGAAGGGGAGTGTGATTAGTTCAGATGTGTTACCCTACGTAACCTACTCTTTCCTATTGTGTGACTTATCCTGCCTTGCATGGTAGTCCAGTATGCTTGGACATTTGGATATTCTTCCCATGACCTTCTGGGTTGACAACAGCTATATCTTCCTTCCCCTTTCAAAAGAATTTGACTTATTACTAAGGAGGCCATATTGATTTAAATCCTGACTTTTAATTCTGAAATTTTTAGTTCTTCCTTATCTTTTCCCCAAAGGAATAATGAATGATGAATTTAGCCATAGCCAATTAATAGTAGATGTTTTCTTTAAAGGTACTCTTTCTCCCATTTCTCGTTAAATGCCTGATATTTGGACCCCTTTAATGCACACCCTTATAAGAACACACTGTCTCAGTTTGTCACTTTTAAAAGTTTTAAGAATTGAATCATCAGCTTATGACATGGTCTCTCCAGGCTCTACTGACCATGAATGATGAGGGCTCTGTTAAAAGCAGAATGGCAAGTTATCCAGATTTGAAATCTGATTCCAGCATCTGATTTCTTGGTCCAGTTTTACTATCAAATATGGTTGGCTGTGCTCTCAAGGAATCCGACACTGGGCTTATGCTAAGCACCTAGAAGTTGTATTAATCAGGGCTCTTGATTATGCAACAGAACAGAAATACCTATAGAGAGAGGAGAAATAAGCAGAATTGGACTAGGGAAGAAATTTTCATGGAATCTTAGGAATTGTCTTAAATGATTTTGTAGGGAAGTCTGAAAAATGGGTGACCTTTCAAAACTACACCTAAACTACCCCTACTAGAATAATCACATTTTAGCCCAGTTTGGTAGCATCACCTATAATTCCAGTGCTTTGGGAGGCTGAGGTAGGAGGATTAAAAGTCTGAGTCCATCCTGGGTAATATGGTGACTTAGCAAGGATCTGTCTCAAAATAAAAAAAGTAAAATAGTGAAGGGATCTGGGTATGGATTTCAGTGTAAAAACCTTGACATCAGTATGTCCAAAAAAGTCTTACAAAAAGAACACCAATGATTTAGGTGGTAATATTTTCATGGCAATTAATATTTGTCTGTTGACACATGTCCAGGAGCTGATCTAAATTTGTCACGCCTAAATGAGAACCATGGTGTCTACTCCACTCCTTTTCTCTCCAGCTGTAGTAGGAAAGGAGTGCTAATTGCTGTAACAATGAATGCAACATTGAATTAACAGGAAGAGAGTTTTGTTTCTTGATTGTGGCACAATTCAGTGTCATTTAGAGAGGAGAAGTTTCTTCAATAGGTAGTCATCAGTGGAACCAGTCTCTTTTATTTTTATGGCTCTGGCTTACTTTAGCTTAGAAATATTGGATTAAATTCACTGCAGTGATGCAACTTTTCTATATTTGTACTAAGCAATTATGGTAGCCAGTTGTTCCAAAGGGCTACTAAGTGTTTAAAATATCACATGTATCATGGACAAACTGAAATAATTTTTAATCTTTGTTTAATTTTAATTACATTTGTTTTATTAATTTTAATCTAATATTGTTAGAACATTATATTTAAATATATGTACTATTTATTTATTTATTTATTTATTTTTTGGTACCAGGGATTGAATTCATGATCTCACACTTGCCAGGAAGGTGGTTATGTGTACTATTTAGATAGTTCTAAAAGTGTCTTAATTGTTCTATTGTGTCTGTCTCAATGTCGTTAATCAATTCAAAATGTTTACCTTTTGCAATCACTTTGACTTTGGCAAGATGTGGAAGCTGCACAGTGCGAGATCTGGTGAATCAGGTGAATGCAGACACAGCACATATTATTATAAGTATGTCTTTCTGCTGGACGATACCGGCAACAGCTTTCACTGTGTTGTTTATTATATATGGTAAGACACTCATGAACTAGAATGCCTAGACCTACTTTATGAATTGTGCTGCTATAAACATGGGTATGCATCTTATACTGTAAAGTGACATCTTTAACTCTTTTGGGAAGATATCTAGAAGGAGACGATCTAAGTGGATTGTATGGAATTTCTACTGTGAGGGTTTTTTTGTTTGTTTGTTTGTTTGTGTGTTTTGTTTTTAGAAAACCTCCATATTGATTTTCATGGTAATTGTATTAGTTCATATTCCCTCTGGCAATATTAAAATATTTCTTTTTCCCAACAGCCTTGCCTGATTTTATTATTATTTGATTTCTTGATTTTAAACATCCTTTATGGAGTAAGATAGAATTTCAGTTTAATCTCAATTTAATTTGTATTTCTCTAATGGTCAGAGCTGTTGAATTTTTCTATGTATTTCCTGGCTATTTGTACTTCTGAGAAGTGACTATTCACTTCACTAGCCCATTTTTGATTGGGTCTTTTATTTTGGGAGGTCCAAAATTTCTTTTTGTTTTTTAATTCTTTATATATTATAGATATTAGTCTGCTGTCCAAGGACTATCTGGTGAAAATTTTTCCCATTCTATGTGTTGCCTTTTCACTCTGTTTCTTTTTCTGTACCAAAGGTTTTAAATTTGACATGGTCTCATTTGTTGATTCTTGATGTTATTTCTCGTGCAATTGGGGACCTGTTAAGAAAGTCCTTATCTATGCCTATGTTTTCCAGCTGATTGGTTCTGTTTCAGCATCTAGATTTTTTAAATTTTAGCTCAGAACGTGGTGAGAGATAAGGGTTTCGATTCAATTTTCTTCATGTCAGCAGAGAGTTTCCCAGTATTGTTCACTAAAGAGGTTTTCATCCAGCTCATGTTTTTGACCCTTTTGTCCAAGATCAGATAGCTGAGTGTGCTGGAGTTGCTTTAAAATTTTATTTAAATACCTATCAGTGTTAGACCCTTACCAGATGAACTCTGCTCTCCTGTGAAGAAGCAACCCTACGCAGAAGCACTAGTGCCTAGTTGTTTCTGATATGCAGACTCCCATCCAGCCTTCTTACCAGTCCACCCTTTACTTGATTACTTTCATCAGTTATAAGTAATCAGAAATTTTTTCCTTTAAGTAAAATCTATTGACCTCCTATGGCTTCTACCCACTTTCCAAAATTTATAACTTCTTCTAGTTCTTTCACTTCTATTCTGCCTCCACCTACATTAATCAGAGTTTTATCCACATACTTAAAAAAAAAAAAACAAACAGCTATTTTTTCCCTCCAAGTGTACAACCTCCATGATGCCAAAATTTTCCTGGTTTTTCAGATCTCCTGTTAAGTAATCAGCAGTATTCTGTATAGTTGATTATTCTTCCATGCCTGAAACTCTTTTTCTTCCATTCGTCTCCGAGGGGTTACTGTTTCTTTATTCTTTTCTACCTCACTACCAGTTTGGCAGTTGCTTCCCCTGGACGTTTTGATTTCCTTTGATCTCCTTGAACTCTAAATCATGGAGAATCTCAGAGACTTTTTTAAAAATGTTTTTTATTCCCATTATACACCAACTTCTTTAAACATTTTCTTGAAAGCATTGTTACAGATACTGATCTTATAACTCCCCAATGTGTACTTATTTCTGAATCCCAAACTTATATGGCCAAATAATTCAAGTGATATTTTTACTTGATCTATACTAAAATCTTTCTGCCTACTTCTTACTCATCCCAATACAACAAATCTATCCTTTTAGATGTTTAAGCTAAATACTTTGGGGCCATTATCTTCAACACTATTTATTTCCTAATATATATGCTAAGTGCATTAAAAAATATGCTCCCTAATGTTCAAAAAATTTCAATCTATAGCAGAGTGACACCAACCATAATCAATCCTGCTGTGAACACTGAGATTGCTCTTCATTTATTGAAGCCTAATTGGCTTCATATTTTTTCCCCTTGTACACTGATTATGTGAAGCACAAAGTAAAAACCATTTGAAAAATACATCATACTATGAAATTACTCTTTAAAAATTTTCTGAGACCTTCCAGTTTTATTCAGCATAAAAGCCAAAGTTCATGAAATGATTCACAAAAAGGAAAGACCAACTGAAACCTAAAGCTGTCAGGTAAAGAAATAAATATATTCTATAAATAAAGTAGGTAATAAAATAGTGAAAAGTCAATGAATTTTTTAAGTGGTTTCTTAAAGACATAAAAACAATTCACAAACCTTAAGCTTGATTGTCCAAGAAAAAAAGAGAGACGATGCAATGATTCAAAGCACATGAAAATGGGGGCATTATTACCAATTATGCAGATAGAAAAATGATTATGTGTTTTATATATGATTATTATAAATGGTTACAAATTGCGTGACATAAACTAAATAGAGAAATTCATAAGAAAACTGAACCCCAGAAAAATAGCTGGATTAATAATAAAACAATTTACATTAAAGAAAATCCCTGAAGAAGATAAATACTTTGCTGGATTTAACCAAAACTTTTTTCAATTAGTGCTAATGTTTTTTATACTCTTCCAAAAATTAAAAAAAAAATTTTCTAAGTCATTCTATGAGATTAGCAATACTGTGATCCTGAAATCAAAGACACTACAGGAAAACAAAATTAGCTCTCAGGAGTATAAGGGAAGACAATTAAGAATTGAAAGCCAGTTAATCTTCAGAGCAATTTGGAGATTAGACTAAGCTAAATAGTTATAACCTTTCTCAAAAAATAAAGAATTTCAAGTTAACGACTTTTGTTGAGATTAGCACAAAATTCTTCAACAAAATACTAGCAAATCCAACTCAAACTGGTATTAAAAGCAGTAAATATATATCAACCTTATTAAAAAAGCTCCTAGAATACAAGTATGGTACAATGTATGCAAATCAATAAATATATATTATAGAGAGCAGTGACCAAATGAAGGAAAAAATAACATGTTGACTTTAAAATATGTAGAAAAACATTGATCAAATTCAGCTATTTCACAACAAAACTACTTATGAAGTTGAAATTGAATTAAAACTATCTTAACAATAAAATCTAGATAAGAAAAACCCACAGAGAATGTCATATTCAATAGCTAAAGAATAAAGCATTGTCAAGTGAATGACATGTGTCTGTAACTCAGCAATTTGAAAGACTGAGACAGGAATACCACAGTTCCAGTCCAGTCTAACATCTTGAGGATTTAGTGAGAATCTGTCTCAAAATAAAAATAAAGGCATTGGATGTAGGGTAGGGATGTGGCATGGAGTGAGGATGAAGGAGCCTTTACTTCATTCCCTAGTACCACAAACTAATAAAAAAAGAATACAACCTTTTTTCTAAGTTCAGAAAAAAGGATGTAGTTTTATGGCTTTGTTTCAATATAGGATGATAGTTTGCAGCAAGAGTACTTAGGCAAGAAAAAAATACAAGACAATAAATTAAGAAGGAAAAAGCAAAACTGTCACTGTAGATGACCATCCAAACTGTAGAGGTTTTGTTTCCCACAAAAACCTCTAAAACTAATAAATTCAGAAATGTTGCAAGGCTTAAATCTGTTGTATTTCTATACATTAACAATGAATAACCCAAAAATAAATTAAGAAAATAATTTCACTTGTAATAGTATTAAAAGGAAAGAAATGTTGTTATAAACTTAATCAATGAAATGAAAAACTTACATGGAAAAACTACCAAAGAATGCTGTAGGCATCTCATACTGTTTGACCAAAAGACAACATAGTTAAGATGTCTGTAATAGAGTTCTCCAGAGGAAAGTAATAGAATACAGATAAATTAGTAGAAAAATAGATAGGTAGAAAGACAGACAGACAGACAGAAAGACAGATAGATAGAATTCAATTAATTGGAAGGAACTGACTCACAGAATTATGGAGACAAGTCCTGATTTTGCAATGTCATCAGTCTTGAGACCTAGGGAGAATTTATAGTTTGATTTGTATTTGACAGAAGAAAGAAACCTAGTAAAAAGCAGTCAAATAGAATGTCTTGCCTCTTAACTCAGCCATCTGCTCTCTTCAGGTCTTCATCTGATTAGATGAGGCCTACCCACATTAGGAAGAACGATCTGCTGATTCAAGCATTAATCTCATCCAGAAACATTCTCAGAAGCATAACTAAAATAATGTTTGACTAAATAACAGAGAAACCAACCATCTCAACACTGTATTACCTGAAGTAATGTTCAGTTTCAGTGTAATCCCTGTCAACATCCTAAAAGTTTGCTTTTGAAATAGAAAAACTCACTTTAAATTCATACAGAGTATCAGGCATTGTGGCACAGGACTGTAATCCCAGCACTTGGGAGGCTGAGGCAAGAGGATTACTGTGAGTTCAAGGCCACATTGACTACATAGCAAGACCCTGTCCCAAAAAATCAAAATCAATCAACACACGTATACAAATTAATATGGAATCTCAAGTGACCCCAAATAGATAAAATAGTCTAAAGTAGAAGAACAACAAAATTACATATCTTATATTTTCTGATTTCATAGAGTAATGGAATCAAGAAAGCCAAGGCATAGTGAAAGACTTAAGGACTAATTGAATAGAATAACTCATGAATCAAATATAGCAAATATAATCAAGTAATTTCCAGTGAAGATCTCAATCCTATGTTGTGCAAAGGGCAGTATTTTCAATGGTGTGGTGGTTGAGAAATTTGGCTAACTTAAAAGACTGAAATAAGCATATGTAAAATATACCCTATCGTAGTCTATAAAATTAAGTTCAAGATGGACCAAATACAAAAGCGTAAGAGCTCAATATATAAAATTTATAGAAAAAAACATAATGGAAGAACTTCAGGATATTAGATTTGGCAGTGATTTCTTGTATATTACACTAAAAGCATTAGAAAATAAAAGCAAAAGTATATGGACCAAGCTTCATCAAAATTTAGATGTTTTATACTATTGGCAAAGTAGAAAAGCAACTATATCTTTTTAAACATACGTAGAGGACTTACAAAAGATTTCCAAAAAAACACTCAAGTAACCAGTACCATAAAATAATGTGCAAAATCTTGCTTACTAAAGATGGACAAATCAAAACACAGTGAAATGTTATTCATGCTCATTAATGTGGCTAATAGGAGAAAAAATGCAATCATCAAAAGACAGAAAATAAGGACTTGAATTTTATCACAAATGCTTTTTCTATGCCAATAAGATATATCAAGTTATGACTGGGAATGTAGCTTAGGGTTTAGTGGTATAGTTCTTGCCTAGTATGTGCAGGGCCTAGTATGTGCAGGGCCTGGGTTCAATGCTTAGCATTGAAATAAAAATCACAGAATTATCAAGTTGTTATTTTTACTTTCATTCTATCAGTGAGTGTATAACAGTGATTAATTCCCATATGTTGAACCATGCTTTCATTCTAAGAATAAGTATAGCCACAGTTATGCTTGGCCTTAATCTATGCTTTTCTATTTTCTGGAAATGATGAAGCACCTACTGTAACAAATAGTATGACAGTTCCTCAAATAATGAAGTGTATCAATATCATATGATTTAGTAACTACTCTTGTATGTACAAAAAGACTAAAAAACAGGACCCTGAGCAGCATATTTGTGCACTCATGTTATTTATAGTATTATCCACAGTAACCAAATGATACAGACAAATACCCATGAGATTAACAAAATGTAATATATACATGCAGGGAAATATTTTCAACTTCAAAAATGAATGAAACTGTGCCCATGTTCCACCATGGATGAGCCTGAAAGACATTATGCTGCATAAAAGAAGCCACTAATCAAAAGACAACTATCATGTAACTCTACTGCTCTGCAGTTCAACAGAGACTGGGTGTAAAAAAGTGGTGACCTAACAATGTAGGAGTGGAAGAATAAGGAGTAATTAAAATAGGTACAGGGCTTCACTTTGGGATGATGAAAAGTTATAGAGAAAAATAACGGCAATTGTTGCACAAAATGTGAATATAGTTAGTGTCATTGAATAGTATACTTAAATTACCTTAGATTCTTCCACAAAATACCCTAAGCAATACACACACATCTGATTGTATCCAGTATATATATACATATATATATGTATATATATATATATATGTATATATATATCCAGATTGTATATATTTAGTGTCATTGAATAATACACTTAAAATGTTGCCTTATATTCTTCCACAAAATACCATAAGCAATATGCACATGTCTGATTTTATCCAGAAAAGCTCTGACTCTCTAACAGTTTGTTCCATGTTTTTTCTTCCACATACCAAGCATTTTTGATATCAAAACATATTTATTATTCTGTCTGCCTGGACTTTGCCCCTTATGTTCCCATTTTATTTACTTACATTTCTGCTCTTTAATATTTTATTTCTAATATGTTTCACTATTTTTACAGTTTTGTATTAATACATTAGTTCTTTAATGGTATTTTATATTTTTATTTTTAGTATATTTATTAGTTTATTTACTTCTATTGTTATACCCTGATATATAAACTTAGCAGGAAAAGTAAATTTAACTGTTTTATTCACTAATGTATATATTAATTCTTGTTACCTGGTGCAGAGCAACCTGAGTTGATGAACAATTTAAAAATTAAGGAATGACAGATTTTAACAAATACACTTCCTGGTCTTGACACATCTTTTAGTCACTGTGCAGATTTTTTTTTTCTGGCTTGATCTCTGAAAGTGAACTAAACCTCACTTTTTTCATCCAGTAAGAAGGCTCTTGAATGTAGAAATACTTCATTGCTTTACCCATTCCATTTTTTTCACTGTTACACTAACTTCAACAATCAATTAAATGGTCATGGATAATGTGGACCTGTAAATTTAACTGAGCAAGCTTGTGCGATTTTTTCTTTAGAAAAAGCAGTCAGTATTTTGGACTAGCACAGAAAGAAAAAAACAGACAGAACACAGATATTGCATAATGGTTTGCTATACAATTTTTTTCTGGGGCAGTAGGTGAATTTTTGCCAAGAAATCAATATTTGGAATCTATTTAGATCATTATATTTTGAGTGACTCCTACCTGCAAATGCACAGAACAATAGGCTGCCAAAAGCAATCATGAAAAAAAAAGAGGTTTTGTTTTATTGTCATTATCCCCGCAATGAAATTTAGCAGCATGACAGGTCAGTAGATAGGATAAATGCTCCATCAAGCCTTAATACCCAGCTCAACCAACAGACAACTACATCTGTCCCAAGTAAAGCCACTGAAGTTGCAAGAATATTTCTAATATGTTTTTGCTCTACTTTCTACATTGCCTATAAATCCAAAACCTCTGGACTTGGATATACATGATGTAAGCAGCACTGTTTTGTGTATTTACAAAATGGCAAAATGGAATGACTGACTAATGAATGTCTAAGTCTCTATTTTACCTTTTAACAAATATTATGTAGGTGTTGGATAAAACCAAAATAAATGCTGAACTAGAACATGAACAAAATCTAGAAATTTCCTGAAAGAATTGCTTTTAGTAAGTACTGGGAAAAATATAAACAAAAATATAACTTGTGAGCCATATTAAGTCATCTTGTAGTCTAATTTTTAATAAATATTTTTTTAAAAAAGAATCGAGGGGGGAAGAATGGAGAGAGTGAGTTTGAAGATAGGAATTTCCTCTTAAAAGGGCTCAAAAATTTGGAAGGAAACTATGATGGCAAAAGCTCATGTGATATCAGATGGAAGTGTATTATCCATTTCTCTTTGCTTCATGTGTCTGATTCTAATCTAATAACTGAAGTGAAGAGTTTTTATTTTTTAAGCAGTAATACATCAAGAACCATTTATTCACACAAAGCTTTTACCAAAAACAGTATATACCAGGAACCACACATTAAAAGACAAATGCAATGTGACTCCTATCTTTGATGCTCGGATGTAATGTAGGAGATTCTGATATGTAGAAGAAAATGATTGCAGACCTTCAAGTATCAAATTAATCATGAGATGCTGTACCATATTCTATATATCATGACTAATCCATTTATGAATCATTAAAGGACATCTGAATAATCTTTGTATTGGAAAGCAATGCTGTTATTTCCTGTATATTCAAGAAAGGAGAACTTTATGAATTTGAAATGCTTCTTCTAAGCCAAGTGTGACATACACATGTATTCCTAGCACTCTAGAAGCCCGTGGAAGCGGATCACTAGTTTGAGCCCAGGCCAGGAATTTAGTGAGACCTAGATTAAAAAAAAAGTGCTGGAATGTAGCTCATTGTGAAGGCTCAATATCCAGTACTTAAATAAAGAAGACTTTGTTTTACTACTGCGTGCTAAGAGGATGAGTAACCATTCAGTTAATATGCTTCTAGAGGAATCACGATTTAGTATTTACTGTATTTAAAATAGAAAGTTATAGTTTTCCTTTGTGTAATTCCAAAAATCTTAAGTAAAAAAATTGCAAAATATAATTTTCTGTTTCAGAATAGGTGCTTATGACAAGTAGTACAGTAATATGCAACACTGTGATTTAAATTTTTCAGTCCTCAAAAAACCTTGTGAAGAAATTTGATTAAACTACTTGGGTCACATTTCTTTATTTAAAACTGAGCATCATAATAGTTCTATATGTTTCCTCGACTTTTCAGATGAGACAATAATTTTGAAGCTTTTGGAAATTGACAAAAGTAAAACACTGTCCTTGAATATGGGAAAGATCTCTTGGTGTCACAGCTGACTCATTTTCAGTAAATTACTTAATCCCTGAGGACCTATAAAATGTAGAAGTTAGTCCATGATTACTAAAGTCACTTTCAAAAATTATCAGCCTATGAATCTAATATAAAAATACAAGTTATTATGATAATAAAGAACTACCTTTTCTGTATTGTCAGTAACTATTTTATTTGAAAGATAAGCAATGCAGAGTGAGAAATTCTCCTAAAAAAGTGTAATGTATGGATCTGTTGGTGGTTGTTAAATGATTGCTTCCAATTTTTATTTGTATTGTACCTCTTTTACAGTTCAAATCATCATGCTTTCAGTTTCAAAAAATTATTACTGAGTTTTTCAAGTAATCACAAAAGAGCTTTTCCCTTCTGTATGTTACTTTGTGTGTTTTAAAAATACATAAAATATGGGAAGAACAGCATGGAATGGAATTTGGTGTTTTTTCTTGAAAGTCTCAGCTCCAGAAGGCAGTGCTTCCAGGAATGGCTGCACACTGTCAGCTCGTTTGTGTTGCCAGTGCTGCCACCTCGTTCCCAGAAGAGCATCTGTGGATTTTGGGAGAGGAGGCGATACTTCTGGGAATGGTGCCCAGAATACACAAGCTTCTGTCATTTGAGAAAGTCAGGGAGAGGACAATAAAAATCTTCATTTACTGCAGTCTTTTGTACAGTCATCAGTTCTGGGGCTGACAGCTGCGACATTCACATATTCTTATTTGCCCATTTTTAAAGAGTTTTCTAATAATGTTAAGTGTGGGAATTTCTATGCTTTGTTCTTCTCCAATCTCAGTTCTAACTACAATCCCCTTTTTACTCTGAAAACCTCCTGAAGGGGATAACACAGGCATTAACAATCACCCAAGTCGCTATAATCCATAGTTTATATCAATCGAGTGAAATTATTATAATCTCTTTGCTCATTGAGTGTACCCAAAGTCATCAGAAGCAGTTCAGAGTTAATGTGTATCTTATAAAAGCTTAAATCTCTTTGATATTCAGTAATTATTTAAATATTTCAGACTTTAGTTTTCAGGCACACTAGAAAAGCACAGCCAACACACCTAGTATATGGTTAGGTGAGATTTAAGCCTTAGGACGCTGCTGAAGTAATTAGTGGCATACTAACCTGCTTTACAATGACCAGGTGAATCACAGATGTGGTACTCAGGAAACATGCGAAAGGTTTGAGCCTTCAGAACAAAAAGTTATGCCATTTTAGTTAGTGAGCATAGATAGAATGAGATAAGCTTGAGGCATTAGTTTTCATTTCATTGGATCATTGTCAGAAAGTTAAACTTAAACCTGTCAATGTTTATGAATAAAACAAGCATGCACGCTGTTTTTTGAGATGAATCCATGAGCACACACACGCACACACACACATATGCACATCTAGTTTGTTCAAGTTGCTAAAACAAAATTCCATGAACTAGACTCCTTATACATAATAAATATTTATTTCTCATAATTAGGCTGTGGGACCCAGCATCATTGTGACAATAGATTTAGTTGGCTGGCTCTGGGTTCACAGAGGCCATCTCCTTAGGGCATCCTTACATAGGGGAAGAGGAATACAAGTTCCCTCTGGACCTCTCCTGCTAGGGGAAAATAACTCATTTATGAATGCTCAGCCACCCACAATGTAATTACCTGCAAAAGATATCACTTATTAATACTATTGTATTGGAAATTTTATGTTGATATATAAAATTTAAAGGCTAAACATTCAGAGCATAGCGATACATACTTATACATATACATATACACATACCAAAACATAATGGAAAAAAATATATATGTAGAACAGATATATTTTAAAAATTTTATCTTAACATTATTTTTCTCTATTAAAACTTTTTGGATCAGTAGCTTGGAAAAATGAATGTTAGTGCATAGAAATGAAAATTATTTAAACATGTTATGAGACCTCAGAAACTCAGAAAATATTAAAGTAGTCCAAGTAATATGCACATAGCATACATGTGAAAATATAGGCATTACTACTGCTCTTACCACCATTTGGTTTTAGTAGGATAATATTATATACATCTTCAGAAAGACAAATTAATTAATAATCATAAGCTTCTTTAATATAAAATAGCTGCCTCAAAGCAAATATTTAAAATATTATGAAAATTTAAACTTTAAAAAATATTTTAAAATTTATATGAAGCTATAAACAAGAACAAGTCAATTTGATTTCTTTTTGGTATATATATATATATGTATATATATATATATATATATATATATATATATTTTTTTTTTTTTTTTTTTTTCCTTGGGGAATCAAACTCATGACCTTGCACTTGCCAGGCAGGCACTTAAACCCCTGAGCTAAATCCCTGGCCCATTAAATGCTTCCAAATACTAATAGTACACCTGCACACACACACACACATATACACACACACATATTTTGGTAAGAACCTACACGATGCCAAGTCAACTATTGTGAAACTTCAAAGACTAAAAAAAAAGTGAGAATATGTGTAAACACATCATGGTTTATTCATTTGCAAAGATTATAGATCATGAAGTAATTGTAAACAAATGTAGTAAATCTTCTGCTAAAAGGTTTTAAATGATAAGCAAGGACAATACCAGCAAAGCACATGGTAGCATATTTTTGACAGATTAAACAGTGCACTATACAATTACAGTTTTAGGCCAAAAACTAAATCACCAAAGTGCACTAAAGTCACAGCTGGTGCAAAATAAAGAGTTGTTCCTCAGAATCAAATTGCATCACAGGGTTAGGTGATGTTCCAAATCCATAGGTGATGTCCCATAGCCTTCACCAGCTCACTTCCACACATAGTACCGAGACATGCAAGAAAAGTTCAGAGCATAAAATATCTGTAAAAATGTAACAATTCCAGTGGCAAGAACCCACTGAACTCTTGAAATGTTTTCTAATTTTTGTCCAGAAATGGGACACTGCAAAAAATATTGTTTTATACTGAAATATCATTTTACATGATGTTGATTAAGTATCCAAGAGACTGTGCTACGCACCACTGGGGGCTGCTCCTGCACACTAGAATATTTTGCAGAACAACAAGACAAATGGAACCCCTTTAATTTATCCTTACCAAATCCATTTATGTCAGCTTTCAGCATACAAAGCACATTAAATTTTTATGGCAAAATTGTAGCATCAGACATCAAACCTTCCAAATGCTGTGTTTCAGCTGGGGGTTTAGCTTAGCTGTGTAAGTGCCTGCTTGTCAAGCACAAAGTCGTGAGTTCGATCCCTGGCACAAAAAAAAAAAAAAAAAAAAAGCTGTGTTTCATCAGTTTATGTCTCAGAATGACTTAGTTATTATTTTAATTCCTTGTTGAAAAAAAATTTAAAAAATTATTAAGATATTGTTAAAGAATAACAAAAGTAAAGGATGATCACACATAATTTCCTAAGCCTGGATCCGCTTTATTTCCTGTTACTGTAAATATGAACAGATCACTTGTTCAATTCAGAATCCACAGAATGTAGAGAATACCTTGGCTTCTTAAAACAAAAGTTTGCTAATGAAAGTAATTTATATCAGTTTAATAATAAATTCCTAATAATAAATTTATTGCTAAATACAAGCAAATAATTTTTCCAGTTACTAAAATTGGAATACTCAGCATCTACAGAGGATTGTGTATAGTATATAAAAATTAATGGGTACAAATATCCCTTGTAAAAAATCTGTATCCTCCCATACTTTAATTAATATCTAAATTAAATTATTTATTATAAATAGCACAATGTAAATACTATATAAATATCTTAATTATTACACTATACTTTTGGGAAATAGTTACATAAAAAAACCTCCCTGTTCAGTGCAGACACAATTTATTTTACAAATATTGGGTAAGTTGAATGGAATCCTCAGATACACTATTTTGAGATGATCTTTGATGATTCTTGGATCACGTATCAGTTGAGGTCTTAGAAATTAACTGACATAAAAAGAAATGAGATGATTTTATCATATTAACCCTTATATTAATGTTCAATTAAGTTTCAATTATCTAATGCAATAACAACCCTTCACTGGTTTTGAAGAATTAATTTTAATTATAATTTTAGTATATTGATGAATTAATGATTTCTGATTGATTATAAATGTTTAAATATCTATTACTGTTTTGGTATAATGGCATTATTATAATGATTGCAATATGCTTTTTACTGCATTTATTAGGAAAAGGAAGAGAAACAACATAAAATACTAATTAATAATATCACTGATGAACAAATATGGGAAAAATCTAGAAGCTCTATGTAAATTATTCTGTATGAAAAACTGCTACTTTGATTTAAAAAATCTTAATAAGTGCTAGAAGAAAAATATTTCTTAAATTTTAATCTATTTGATGATACATGTGTAATTGGATAAAAGGGATTCTTTGTAAGAGAAATGTATTTTCTGAATTAAACTGTAGATAATGCTTTTTTATTTCCATTTGTTAATTAAAGTCTTTATTACAGTCAAATATCTGTAATGAAGAGACATTTTTGTAACTAAAATATCTAATAAAATGCAGTACTTCAGTTAGAATTATATATCTGTTACTATTGGTAATAAAATTATGTAGTACATTGTTTCAAAAACAGATTATATTTGTGATCCTCAACCATTTTGGGGGATATAGTTGATCCTTCTCTGCAAAAAAAAAAAAAAATATCTTGAATTAAAATGTTGATAAAATGTCCTTAGAAATTTAGAAATGCTTCCAATTCTTAGAAACAATTGTTCCAAGGATCTGAGACTAAGACAAGTAAGTGCTGTCGCATTGGTTACTGGACAGAATTTATTAGTTAGCCTACACAGTCCAACCTACCAATTGCATTTGGCATCAAATGTCTGGACAGGCTGTGACAATAAAAGTGACACCTCAGAGCATAGCCATTTCCTGGCACTGTAAGAAATAACTTGGTCCTTCAACAAGAATACAACAGCTGAATAAATCAACTACTTCTCTTGGGAAGACAGTCCTACCCAGAAAAACAGTTCAAAACGAAAAATGAAAATGTATTAGCCTTGTTTGAAAGAAAAGAAATTATCTGTAGAACCAGCTGGTCAATCTCTACTTGAAATAGTGTCTAGGATTATCAGATGATCAATTATGGGAAGATAGGGACTCTGGACATTCAAGATTATTTCACCTCTTTTCCTGCAAATAAACTTCTCAGACAATGACTCATATCTCAAGTGTGTGTGTGTGAAACAGACTGTTGGCTCTGTGCACTTGACAGGAGTGGTCTGATCTTCAGGAGACTAACCTTTTAAGGACAAAAAGAGAGAGATTTGTCTCATTCCTGGCTTAGAACATTCAGCTATTCAAGCACTCACATGACCCAAGTTTTGCTCAAATATTTATTGTTTTAACTGATACTATGGTCCAGAAATAGTTGTCTCACCATGTTCTTTGCTTCTAGATTTGTTAAAACAGCATTGTCTATATTCTTTTTGGTGAGATTTCCTTGTATATTACTCAGAATGTAAATATTCACAATTTTAAAATATTAAAGCCTTTTAATTCAAATTGTTCACTTTTTACAGTGAAGTTACAACTCAAAAAATGTAACTGCTTTTACAAAATATTGCACTATTTTAGCTGTGTAGGTTAGGGCATGGTAAAAGCTGGATGAGGAAGCAGGTGTGACCTGTTAATTACAAGGTCCTGGACACATGTGAAGGTCAGTTTAAAGACCTTCATGTGGATTTCTTAAAAGGATTCGAGCAGGTGTTCAACAGGACAGCCTAGACCCGATGTCAGTCTGAGGCATGGAATCATAACACTGCCTCTCAGGATACATGTGTAGAAGTTCTCATGGATTTCTTTTTGATTTAGACAATATAAAATGACACATCATTGCCATGAAGGCTTTGCTATTGTAATGTTCTAGGACAGCCCATGCTGCATTTCCCCAGATTCTGCACGTGCTTTTTAAAAAAATTGTGTATTGATACAGTTTGGATGTACATGATTATCATACTCATCATAGGGAATTTTTACCTGTACATGATATGTCTTAGTTCATTCCTCCTTTATTTTCTCCAGTTCCCCTCACCGCCCCTCAATCCCACTTCCTCTTCTTATTTACAAAATTAAGTTTGCAGTTTATCCCTTTTGCTCCTTTTTTTAATCTTTTCTTTCCTTTCTTTTCATTCCCCTTTCCTTTTAACAATTGTTCCCATTTCACAATATTTATTTTTTATTTTGGTTATTTTATTAATTTTTTTATTTTAAAAAGAAAAAAGAAGTCAGAAAAGAAAAACAAAAAGCAAAAGAGAAAACAACAACAAACCTCAAACAATAACAAAATAGGCTTTCAAAACAGAATGAAAGAAATTTAACAATTGTTGCTATATTGCATATTGTTATCTTTTTTTAGATTTTGTGTTTTTTTTTTTTTTTTTGTACTGGGGATTAAACTTATGACCTTGTGCTTACCAGGCAGGTGGTTATGCCACTGAGCTAAATCCCCAGCCCTTTTTTATCAAAGAAAGACAGAAAAGAAAATTTTTAAAAAATAAAAAAAGTAGAACAATACAGAATTTTTTAAAAAAATTAACATCATAAAATTACTATTCATTATGCATTGTCATCTTAAAGATAGTTGCCAAAGTCACAAAATCAAAGCATAAATAATGGCTAGACACTCAAAAACTGACAGTGCAAACCCTTCCATTCAAAGATCCAACAGAAATTCAGTAATATGGTCATCTATTTTACGTGCTGTACATACCATTATAACTTTAGAGTGCTTTCATTTCCTTTCACTTTTACATTATCTACTGTACTTTTCAGATCTCATCACTATGTCAGTTTTTATTATTTTTTACACTAGAGAGACAGTGTGATATTTACTAATGTGAGTCTTATTTATTTCACTAAACAGGATATTCTCAAGTTGCCTCCATTTACCTATAAAGGTATCAAGATCATCCATTTTTATAGCTGAGTAGTACTCCATTGTAGAAAAATACCACATCTTTTTCATCCACTCTGTGGTTGATGGGCATTTTGGTTGTTTCTAAGATTTAGCTACCAAAAATTGTGCTGCTATGAACATGGGGGCACATATATCACTCTGATATGACATTTTCAGGTTTTCTGGAAAAATACTCAAGAGGGAAATAGCTTGATTTAATGGAACT
The DNA here is from genome assembly GCA_004027455.1 of Hydrochoerus hydrochaeris. Lineage (NCBI taxonomy): Eukaryota > Metazoa > Chordata > Mammalia > Rodentia > Hydrochaeridae > Hydrochoerus > Hydrochoerus hydrochaeris. Next base: position 280,072 of record PVLA01000200.1, on the reverse strand, counting down.
TCTAATCCTGGTTTTTTGAGGGATCTCCATACTGACCTCCACAGTGGTTGCACCAGTTTGCACTCCCACCAACAGTAGAGCAGTGTTCCTTTTTCCCTGCAGCATCACCAACAATCGTTATCAGTTTTTTTCTTGATGGCAGCCATTCTTTCTGAGGTGAAGTGAAATCTCAATGCTGTTTTAATTTGCATTTTTTGAATGACCAGTGACGGTGAACATTTCTTCATATATTTATTTGCCATTTATATATCTTCATCTGAGAACTGTGTGCTCTACTCTGATGCTCATTTTTGGAGAGGGCCTTTGAATTTTGGGGGCTTGATGTTTTTCAGTTCTTTATTTGTTCTGGGTATAAGTCCTTTGTCTGAGGGATTGTTGGCTAAAATTATTTTCCATTCTGTGGGTTTTCTTTTCACTTCGTTGGTGATTTCTTTTGAAGTGCAGAAAGTTTTTAGTAATATTAGATCCAAGTTGTTGATTCTTTCAAGTATTTCCCTTGTGGTTTGTGTTTTATTCATGAATTCTCTCCCTACCCATATGTCTCCAAGATTTTTACTTACCTTATTTTCCAATAGATTTAGTGTTTCTGTTTTAATATTTAGATCCTTGATCCATTTTGATTTTAGTTTAGTATATGGTGATAGGCATGAGTCTACTCTCAGTCTTCCTTGTGTGGAAAGCTAATTTTTCCAACACCATTTATTAAAGAGGCTATCTTTTTTCCAGTGAACATGTATAGTCTCTTTGTCAAACATCAGGTGGTTGAGTGTCTTTGTAGTATTGCTTGCATCTTCTAATCTGCTCCATTGATCCTCAGGTCTATTTCTTTGCCAGAACCAGACTGATTTTACACCTGTGGCTTTGTAGCATAGTTTCAGGTCAAGAATTTAAATGCCTCCTGTCTTGTCTTTGTTGCCTAGAATTGCCATTGCTATTCTAGGTTTCTTCTGTTTCCAAATGAATTTTAGGAATGTTTTCTCTAGATCTATAATGTATGTTAGTGGTATTTTGATTAGAATAGCATTAAATCTCTATAACAGTTTTGGGAGTATGGCCATTTTCACAGTGTTTGTTCTTCCTAACTAAGAGCAAGAAATATGCTTCCATTTTCTAATATCCTCTTCAATCTCATTTTTTAGGGTAGTATAATTTTCAGCATATAGGTGTTTTACATTCTTGGTTAGGTTGATTCCTAGGTATTTAAATTTTTTATATGCTATTGTGAAATGCAATGTTTCCATAATTTCTCTCTCGGTGATTTTTTTTGTATGTGTACAGGAATGATATTGATTTTTGAGTGTTGACTTTGTATCCAGATATGCTGCTGATTTGTTTTTACTTCTAGTAGTCTTTTAATGGAGTTTTTGGGGTCTTCTATGTAGAGTATCTTGTTACCTGCAAATAATGATAATTTATCTTCTTCTTTTCCTATTTTTATTCCTTTTATTTCTCTGTCTTGTTTAATATTTCCAGAACTATATTGAAAAGGAGTGGTGATAGTGGACATCCTTGTCTCATTCCTGATTTTAGAGTGAAGGCTCTCAGTTTTTGTCCATTTAGTATAATGTTGGCTGTTGGTTTGTCATAGACAGTCTTTATGAGATTGAGGTACATACCTTCCATTTTGAATTTATGTAGGGTTTTTAATCATGCAAAGGTGTTGAACTTTATCAAAAGGTTTTTTCTGCATCTATTGAAATGATCATGTGATTTTTTTGGCTTTGTTGATGTGGTGTATTACATTTATTGGTTTGCATATGTTGAACCATCCCTGCATTCCTGGAATACATCCCACTTGGTTGTGGCATATGATCCTTTTAATGATTTGCTACATTCTATTTGCCAATATTTTATTGAGAATCTTTGCATTAATGTTCATTAGAGAGATTGGACTATAGTTTTCTTTTTGGTTGGGTCTTTCTCTGGTTTTGGTATGAGAGTAATACTTGCCTGCAGGAATGACTTAGGGAGGATTGCTTTTTTCTCAATTTCATTGAAGAGTTTAAGGAGTACTTGTATTAAATCTTCTCTAAATTTCTTATAGAATTCAGCCGTGAATCCATCAGGACCTGGGCTTTTCTTTGTTGGTAAGTTTTTTAATTATGTTTTTGATTTCAACAGCTGATATTGGGTTATTCAAAATTGCTGTATCTTCTTGGTTGAGCTTTGATAGTTAATATGTTTCTAGAAATCTGTCCATTTCCTCTGTGTTTTCCACCCTATATGAGTAGAGATTTTCAAAGTAAAGGTGTTCATGATCTTTTGAATTTTCATAGGATTTGTAGTCCTTCTTGTGGATTTGGGTTTTTTCTTTTTTTCTTGATAAGGTTGGCCAGAGGTTTATTAGTTATGTTTATTAGCTTAAAAAACCAGCTCTTTGATTTGTTAATTCTTTGTAATTTTTTGTTTCAATTGCAATAATCTTTACAATTTTATCTGCTTTAATCTTTATAATTTCCTCTCTTCTATGAGCTTTACTTTTGACATGCTCTCTCTTTTCTAGAAGCTTGATCTCATTCCATTTATTATTTGTGTTCATTCTGTTCTCTTGATGTGACTATTTGTTGCTATATATTTTCCTCTTAGGACTGCTTTCATTGCACCCCATAGATTATGGTATGTTGCATCTGCATTTTCATTGTATTGTAGGTATTGTTTCATTTCTTCTTCAATGTCATCTGTAACCCACTGGTTATTCAAAGGTTATTATTTAATTTCCATGTATTTATGAAGGTTTTGCTGGGTTATTTGCCATTGATTTCCAATTTTACTGTGCTATGGTCAGATAACATGCACGGGATAATTTTTCTTCCTTTGAATTTAGTTAAGAATGCGTTATGGGTTAATATATGGTCTATTTTGGAGAATTACCCATGTGCATCTGAGAAGATTGTATATTCTGATGTGGTTGTGTGGAACACTCTTTAAACATCAACTAAGTCCATTTGCTTATAGGTATGATTGAGTTTTGTTATTTGTTTGCTAACTTTTTGTCTGCTCTATCGATCTCTTTGTGACAGTGGGGTGCTAATGTCTCCTATTACAATTGTGTTCCTGTGTATTTGGTTTTTCATGTCCATTATTATTTGTCTTATATATTTGTGTACGCCTGTATTTGGTTCATATATATTAAATATTGTTAGTTCTTCCTCTTGTAGTTTTCCACTTACAAGTATGTATTTCTGCTCTAATCTTTACAATTTCCTCTCTTCTATGAGCTTTTTTTATCTCTTTTAATCATTTTAGGTTTGAAGTTCATTTTGTGCACAGAGAGAAACCTGCTTTTCTGGGTTCCTGTTGCATGGAATACTGTTTTCCATCCTTAGACTTTTAATCTATGAATTTCTTTTAGAGTCAGATATGTTTCTTGTATACAGCATATTGTGGGATCCTGTTTCTTGATCCATTCTGTCAACCTGTTTCTTTAGATACGTGAATTGAGCCCATTTACATATCACTGAAGTGTACTGGCTTGACTTTGCCATGTTGAGTTCTGGTTGTTAGTTTTTCTCTTTTCTCCCTTGTTTGATTTCTTGTTCAGCCAGGTGGTTACTTTCTATTGTTGTTCTGCAGATTGTGGTTATTTTTATCTCTATCTGGTATCTGTTTTAATACTCTTTCTAGGGTTAGTTTCTTGTACATGATTTTCTTCAGTTGTTCTTTGTCATGGAAGTATCTTATTTCTCCATTAAAATTGAAATGCAGTTTTACTGGCTATATCACCCTGGCTTGAAAGTTGTTTTCTTTAAGGTTTGAAATACTTCACTCCTAGCTCATCTCAACCTGACGGTTTGTGGTGAAAAGTCTGCCATGATTCTAATAGGCGTTCCTTGATAGGTGAGTTGTGTCTTTTCTCTAACAGCATTTAGTATTCTGTTTTTATGATTTATATCTGGAATCTTAATTATTACATATCTGGGTGCAGATTTGTTGTTACTGTTTGGCATTCTATATGCCTCACTTATTTGAATATTAGATTTTTTTTCCCTGTTTAGGAAATTTTCTGCTCTTACTTCTGTAAATAGTTTAGTTATGTCCTTTGCATTGTCTTCTGCATCTTCACTGATGCCTATAATCTTACATTGTTTCTCCTGGCATCATCTTGAAGCTGCTGGATTTCATTTCATGCAGCATTGTTGTTTTTATGTTTTACCCTTTCATGATCACTATATGTGATCCTGTCCTCAAGTCTGAAACTCTATCTTCAGCTCCACTTAAATGGTTTTGTCAGCATTTGATAGAATTTTTTGTTTCTAGGATACGTCTTTGAATTTGTTTCTTGGATTCTGCTTGTTTTCTACATTGTTCATTCAAAGTTTCAATCAATTTCCCATGCTCCTGAATTTTTTAAAATCTATTTCTTCTCTAGCTATGTTGAGCAACTCATTTTACAAAGGCTGTTATTTCTGTCTTTATGTAAGGCCTTATTTCTAATTTAATTTTCTCAATAGCCTCATGGATTTGTTTCTTTACTTCATTTGCTATCTTTTCAGAGATTTCTGGCATATGACTTTTAAAGTCCTCTATTTCTTTGTCACCTGTTATTGCTCCTGATGGACTAGATGTTTGAGATTGCATTTTGCTTCTTCGTTTTGTAATTTTTACCTTCTTGGCCAATATCTGGTTATTCAATCCCAATAGTCACAACTGTTAGCAGTGTGTCTTCTGGGTCCTACTGTATGGTTGATATCTGCCCGATTGTTGGTTACATAGTGATGGGAACCTGCCAAGGTCCTCTGTCTGGGCGAGAGTCCACCAAGTCTCCTGTCAAACCAGCACAGCCATTCCACTGCTGTTCAAGGTTCTTGGAGGGAGTGTGGGAGCCAAACATTTGCAGCACTGTTTGGTCTAAGAGATGGGGAGGGTAGCCAAGGCAGCAGGCTGAGCCAGGGTGGGTGCGGCAGTCCTCTGGGTCAGCACACAGGAGGAGCATGCCAGGTCACAGGCAGGCTGTCATCAGCGCTGGAGTGGGGCACAGTGGTCATCCTCCAGCCAGCACATGGGGGGGTATGCAGGGACACAGATGGGGTTCAGCAGCTGGAGCCTGGGTGGGGCATGGCAGTCATCCCCCAGGCTGGATGGCAGTAGAATGGTTCTGGGGTGCAGGTGTGGCTCAGCAGCCTGATCCAGGGAGGGGTATATTTGGGGTCTTTTCTATTAACCTCACCCACTGCAGGAATGACTGAGGGGAAAATCCAAGCTGTGGAGAAAGTGGATCCTGGTGGACATGTCCCAGCAGGAAAATGGGCACAGTTCTTCTGCTTCACAGCTCCCACAGCAGCCTTTTTCCTTTTCACAGAAAAAACAGGAACCTGTCTAGGCAGCTAGACTCTTAGGTCCATATGCTTAGATTTGTCTGCTTGAGGTTGACTAAATTGAAGGAGGCCATGAATTTGGAGGAGAAAAAAAGAGAAAGATTTATCCAAAGCTGCCTCTGAGGAGATTGAGGGGCCCATTTGTGTATTTTATATTTTGATTCTTACTTATACTTTCAGTTTATCATACCAGAGAATCAGTATTTACACATATGGTCTGATTTATTTCAGTTAAGAGTATGATCTTAAATTGCATTTATTTAGCTATAAATGTCTCAAGTTTATCCTTCTCTATGGCTGAGAAAAAAAACCTCCATTTTATAAAACTGCCTTGTATAGAATTCCATTACATAACTCCATTGTGTAATGAATCACATCAGTTTTATCTATTTCTCAGTTGATGGGTATTTATTTGAGTTGTTTCCAAGATTTAGCTACCACAAACTGTGCTGCTAGAAACATGGATCAACATCACTGTGGTATTATGCTTTTAATTTTTCTGGGAAACACCCAGAAGGGGAATAGCTGGTTTAAATGGAACCTGCATTTGTAGTTTTTTAAGCAGTCTTAACACTGATTTTCACAGTGGTTGTACCAGTCTATACTCCCTCCAGAATGAAGAAGTATTGCTATTCCTCACAGCTTTGCCAGCATTTGTTATTGGTTGATTTATTTATGATAGCTGTTGTGGTTTCTGTCTAGATGTTTCCCTCAAAGTCTCATGTAAGCACAGGGGTGGGCTTTTCAGATCCATTTTGATTTTATTTTAATGCATAGTGAAACACAGGAGTCTAGTTTTATTCTTCAGTATGTGGAAAGCTAGTTTTTACATCATCATTAAATAAAGAGGCTCTCTTCTCTTTTTTCTTTCTTGAATATGCTTGGTCCTTTTGTCAAAAATAATGTAAATGAGTGCTTGAATTTGTTTCCACATTTTCTAATCTCTTCCACTGAGCCTTAGGTCTGTTTTTGTTTTGTTTTTGCTGGTACCATACTATTTAGTAGCATTGTAGAATAGTTCCAGGTTATCTATGACAAACCAATGGCCAAAGTCTTACTAAATGGTCAAAAACTGAAATCTTTCATTCTAAAAACAGGAACAAGATAAGGATGTCCTCCATCATCATTCCTATTCAACATAGTGCTGGAAACATTAGCAATTAGACAAGAGAGCAATAGACAAGAGCGAGAAATAAAAAGAGGATAGGAATGAAATTAAATTATTATTATTTGATGATAACATGATAATCCACATAGAAAACCTCACAGACACCATTAAAGACTTCTAGATTTAATAACCAGATGCCAGCATGTAACTGGATACAAAACCAATGTGCAAAAATCAATTGCATTCCTGTACACAAACAAAAAATTCACTGAGAGAGAAATTAAGAAAACTGCACCTTTCATAATATTAGTAAAGAAATGAAATACTAATGAGTCAGTCTAACCAAGGAAATAAAATACCTGTATGATAAAAGCTGCAGTGAAAACTACTCTAATAAGGAGACTGAAGAAAATATCAGAAGAAAATATCAGATAATGGTAAGATATACCTTCCTCCAGGAGAAGAAGAACCAACATGGTAAAAAAGGCAAACTCCCGAAATTGTTAGATAGATTGAATGCACTCTCATTCAAAATACCATGAACATGTTGGAACTAGAAGAGATCTAGAATAGCAAAAACAATTCTAGCCAACAAAGGTAAGGCAGAGGGCACTGAAGCATGTACTTTTGTCTTTGTTCTCGCACTTTTTTCCTATTTATTGGTCAAAGCTTTCTCCACAGAGCTGGTTTGTCTCCCACTCATATTTCTTGAATACAATTTACCACTGTTCTTTTTCTTTCTCATTTTATTCAATTTTTTGTTTGAGTTGAGGAAAACCTGGAGTCTAACTTCAGGAGAGTTGAGCAATTTAGAACCAAATAATGTTTAGTTGTCAAGCCATGTTTTAGAAACATGTTACCTGTTAATACAGCTCGCTCTAAAACACTATCTTTCAATTCTTAAGCAGTATTTATATACTCTAAAAGTATTTTTATAGTCTTAAATTTTGTTTATGCTTATGTCAGAAATGTCAGAAATCTTGTCTCAAAAAAAGAGAGAAAAGAAAAAGAAAGAAGAAAAGAAAGAAAAAAACAAAGAAAGAAGAAAAGAAAAAAGAAAGGGAAAAAGAAATAAAGGATTGAAAATGGTTTTGATCGTATATTTTGTTATTTAATTGATTAGATATAATAACATTAAAGTCACATTACAGAGGACATTGAGCATTAGCAAAAGGGGCACTCAAAATGCTTAGCAGTTGATTACCAGACAAGATAATGGTATAATTTTCTGAGTGTCTAGCAGACACAATAACATGACATAACTTTAGTAATATTTGAAGGAAGAGATACAACAGTAAAGAAGGTGAGGCATAAAATGCATAATGATTAAGTGTTTGCTAGTTCATACCTGAGAGATCATACTTTATAATAACAATACTAATAATAAAACCTTTCATATTTAGGATTGCATAGTATATGTTGGTCTTTTCACAAGTAGGGTAAAAAAATTTGTTTTGTTTTTCCATCAAAACAAAATTGCATATGAGAAATATAAGTCTCAGAATCATAACCATAGTCTACTGCCAAATCTCTGTCCCTCAGCAGTAATTTTCCCATGTACCATGTACTCTATAAATGCATATACTTCCATGCCATAAAATTCATTAGCTCACTATTTAAAAATATTTCAATATATAGTGTTCATTTTGCCTGGAATCTTATTCCAGATAGACTTTCCATATTTTCTCCGACTATTTTCTCACTAGTCTAAATGCATCATATATTGTGCAATTCGTTTCAGACTTTAGCCTCAGAATTTTACATGATATTGAACATACATAAAGTGCTTTCAGAACATCAAGGAAGCCCTCCTCAGGCGTAGGCTGCCTGGAACCTCCCCCGAGGGCCCGCCCTGCCACCTGGAACATCAAGGAGGCCTGCCCAAGACTAAAAACTGCCCTGGACTGCTTCTGCTGGGACCACCTTCCCACCTGGAACATCAGAAGACTCAGCAGGCTCCAGTTAGTGTGAAAAACTTTGGAACTTTGCTCCCAGGTGGCAAACCACGGACCATAATGGATTAACTGTATCAGCGTGGTGAGTATGCCCCTAAAATAGAGGTGTACAGTGGATAAATAGGGCCAGTAATAAAACCCCATGCAACTAACTGTAAGATTTTGGTGAATCTGAAAAAAGTTTGTGTGATCCCCTCCTACACATAGAAAACATCAGGCAGAGTGAAAATGACAAAACGAAAAAGCAAAATGCAGTCTCAAACATATAGTTCACCAGAAGCAAGTATAGGAGACATTGAAATAGAGGACCCCAAAAGTAAAACATCAGGAATCTCTGCAAAGATCAGGAATCTCTGAAAAAGAAAAACTCCATCAAGCTATAGAGGAAATCAAATTAGAAGTAGTCTCCCATGTAAATATAGAAATAAAAACTTCAGTAAAGGAGTTGTTGAATGCACCTAAAAAAGAAATAGGGAAAAAAGTACAAGACCATGGGGAACTGATTAAAACTTTGAATGAAAAATATAGAAAACAAGCAGAATTCATGAAACAAACTCAAAGAGACATCCAAGAAACAAAAGAAATCCATTGAAAGTGTGAAAAAACGCCTAAAGGAAGCTGAGGATAGGATTTTGGACCTTGAGGACAGAATCACAATTAGTGATCAGGAAATGATAGAACTTTTAAAAATAACAAAGCAGCATGAAATGACAATCCAGAAGCTTCAATGTGATGTGAAGAGAAACAAAATAAGAATAACAGGCATTAGTGAAGCTATAGGAGTCCAGGCAAATGACATATGTAAAGTATTTACAGAAATAATAGCAGACAATTTCCCAAACATGGGAAAAGAATCTGATATGCAGATAAGTGAGGCATATAGAAGACAAAACAGTCACAATCAACATAAATCCACACCCAGACACATAATAATAAAGATCTAAGACATACAGCATAAAAACAGAATACTAAAAGCTGTCTGAGAAAAGACACAACTCACCTATCAAGGAAAGCCCATTAAAATCATGGCAGACTTTTCAACACAAACCCTCAAGTCAAGAAGATCTTGGAGTAAGGTATTTCAATCCCTGAAAGAAAACAATCTTCAACCCAGACTGATGTACCCAGCAAAAGTTTCATTCAAATTTAATGGAGAAACAAGATACTTCTATGACAAAGAACAACTGAAGAAATTCATATCCACCAAACCAACCCTAGAAAGAGTACTGAAAGACATACTAGACAGAGATAAAAATGACCACAATCCCCAAAACAACAACAGAAAGAAACCACCAAGTAGGATAAGTAACTAAATAAGGGGAAAAGGAGAAAGATACAACAGGAACATAACATGGCAAAGTCGAGTCAGTACATATCAGTGATATCCATATATATAAATGGCCTCAATTCACCTATAAAAAGAAATAGATTGACAGAATGGATCAAGGAACAGGATCCCACAATATGCTGTATACAAGAAACACATCTGACCCGAAAGGAAACTCATAGATTAAAAGTAAAAGTATGGAAAACAGTATTCCATGCAACAGGAACCCAGAAAAAAGGAAGGGTAGCTATTCTATTTGTAGACAATGTCAACTTCAAACCTAAAATGATTAAAAGAGATAGAGAAGGTCACTACATACTTGTTAGTGGTAAAAATTCAAGAGGAAGAACTAACAATTATAAATATATATGCACAAATACAGGAGCACCCAACTATATAAGACAGATACTAATGGACATGAAAAGCCAAATACACAAGAACACAATTATAACAGGAGAGCATAACAGTCCATTGTCACAAAGAGATAGATCAACTAGACAAAAAGTCAGCAAAAAAATAACAGAGCTGAATCATACCTGTGAGCAATTGGACTTAGTAGATGTTTACAGAGTGTTCCACCCAACCACCTCAGAATACACATTCTTCTCAGCTGCACATGGGACATTCTCAAAAATAGACCATATATTATCCCATTAAACATTCTTAGTAAATACAAAAGTATTGAAATCATACCATGCATAATATCTGACCATAATTTCAGTATTGGAAATTAATTGTAAAAAAAAATTGTAAAACCTGTATAAATATATGGAAATTAAATAACAGACTTTTGGACATCCAGTAGGCTACAGATGAAATTATGAAGAAATAAAGCAATAGCTACAGTTCAAATAAACAACCTAATGCTCCATCTCAAGCTTCTAGAAAAAGAAGAGCAAGCTAAACCCAAAGCTCACAGAAGAGAGGAAATGGTAAAGATTAGAGCAGAAATCAATGCTATTGAAACTAAAAATAAAAAAATACAAAGAATTAATGAATTGAAAAGCTGGTTTTTTGAGAGAATAAACAAAATTGACGAACCCCTAGCTAACCTTATCAAGAGAAAGAAAGAAAAAACCCAAATTCATGCAATAAGAACTGAAAAGGGAGACATTACTACAGATCCCATGGAAATTCAAGAGATCATGAATACCTACTTTGAAAATCTCTACTCACATAGAGTAGAAACACAGAGGAGATGGACAGATTTCTATAAACATAAGAACTGCCAAATCTCAACCAAGAAGATGTAGCTATTTTGTACAACCTAATATCAGCTATTGAAATTGAAAATGTAACTAAAAACTTACCACCAAATAAAAGCCCAGGTATGGATGGATTCACAGCTGAATTCTACAAGAAATTTAGAGAAGTTTTGATGCCAATACTCCTTAAACTCTTCAATGAAATCGAGAAGAGAGCAATCCTCCCTAAATCATTCCTGGAGGCAAGTATTACTCTGATACCAAAACCAGAGAAAGATCCAACCAAAAAAGAGAACTATAGGCCAATCTCGCTAATGAACATTGATGCAAAGATTCTCAATAAAATACTGGCAAATAGAATGCAGAAAATCATCAAGAAGATTATACATCATGACCAATTGGGGTTCATTCCAGGAATGCAGGGATGGTTTAACTTATGCAAATCAATAAATGTAATACACCACATCAACAGAGCCAAAAACAAAAACCACACGGTCATCTCAATAGATGCAGAAAAAGCTTTCGACAAAGTCCAACACATGTTCATGATAAAAACCTTTCAGAAACTCGGAATACACGGTGTCTACCTCAACCTTATAAAGGCCATCTATGACAAACCATCAGCCAACATTATATTAAATGGATAAAAATTGAAAGCTTTCAGCTTTCACTTTAAAATCAGGAACAAGACAAGGATGTCCACTCTCACCACTCCTTTTCAACACAGTTCTGGAAAGACTAGCCAGGGCAGTCAGACAAGAGAGAGAAATAAAAGGAGCAAAGATAGGAAAGGAAGAAGTTAAATTATCACTATTTGTAAATGACATGATACTCTATATAGAAGACCCAAAAATCTCCATTAAAAGACTACTAGAGGTAATAAACTAGTTCAGCAGTGTAGCTGGATACAAAGTCAATGCTCAAAAATCAATAGCATTCCTGTATACAAACAAAAAACTCACTGAGAAAGAAATTATGGAAATATCACCCTTTACAATAACATCTAAAAAAAAGTGAAATACTTAAGAATCAACCTAACTAAAAATGTAAAAGACCTATATGCTGAAAATTATGCTACACTGAAAAAGGAGACTGAAGAGGATTTTAGAAATTGGAAGGATATTCCTACTCTTGGCTGGGAGGAACCAACATTGTGAAAATGGCCATACTCCCAAAACTGTTATACAGATTTATCGCAATTCCAATCAAAATACCATTGACATACCTCACAGATCTAGATAAAACACTACTAAAATTCATTTCAAAACAAAAGAAACCTAGAATAACAAAGGCAATTCTAGGCAACAAAAGTAAGGCAGGAGGCATCTCAATTCCTGACTTGAAACTACACTACAAAGCAACACTGACAAAATCAGCTTGGTACTGGCAAAGAAATAGACCTGAGAATCAATGGAACAGATTAGAAGATGCAAGCACAACTACAAAGACACTCAACCACCTGATAGTTGACAAAGGGGTTAAATATGTCCACTGGGAGAAGGATAGTCTCTTTAATAAATGGTGTTGGAAAAATTGGCTCTCTACATGCCAAAGACTGAAACTAGACCCATGCATATCACCATGCACAAAACTAAAGTCTAAATGGATCAAAGACCTAAATATTAAAACAGAAACACTGAATCTACTGGAAGACAAGGGAGGTAGAAGTCTTGGAGAAATAGGGGTAGGCAGAGAATTCATGAACAAAATGCAAACTGCATGGGAAACACTTCAAAGAATCAACAACTGGGATCTCTTATTACTGAAAAGTTTCTGCACTTCAAAAGAAATCACCAACAGAGTGAAAAGAAAACCCACAGAGTGGGAAAGAATTTAGTCAGCAATCCCTCAGACAAAGGACTTGTGTCCAGAATATATCAAGAATTGAAAAACTTGAAGCCCCCCAAATTTAAAGACCCTCTCCAAAAATGGGCATCTGAGATGAACACACAGTTCTCAGAGAAAGATATACAAATGGCAAATAAATACATGAAGAAATGTTCTCCATCATTGGTCATTCAAGAAATGCAAATTAAAACAGCACTGAGATTCCACCTCACTCCAGAAAGAATAGCTGCCTTCAAGAAATCAACTGATAGCAAATGTTGGCGAGGCTGCAGGGAAAAAGGAACACTGCTCCACTGTTGGTGGGAATGTAGACTGGTGCAACCAATATGCAAATCCATATGAGAATTCTCAGAAGAGTAGGATTGGAAGCCCCATTCAATCCAGCTATCCCCCTCCTGGGCATTTTCCCAGAAGAACTGAAAAGTTCATATCACAGTGATATATTTGCACACATGTTCATAGCTGCACAATTTGTGATAGCTAAATCCTGGAAACAACCAAGATGCGCATCAACTGCAGAATGGATGAAAAAGATGTGGCATTTTTATACAATGGAACATTACTCAGCTATAAAAAAAGATGATCTTGAGGACTTCATAGGTAAATGGAGACAACTTGAGACTATCCTCATTATTGAAATAAATAAGAAGCATATTTATAAATATCATATTGTACCTCTAGTGTAAAAAGTAAATAAGAACTACAAGTGTAATAAAACCAAAGTGTGTAATTGCTATTGTAAAAAAGAGAGGAAAAGAACGTGCTCTAAGGGATATAACTGCATGTATGTTTGAGTGTGTAAAATAGATGACCATATTGCTGAATCTTTGTTGGATGTCTGAGCAGAACTTTTTGTAGTCTGACTCTTGGAATGTTTACTATATACCCTTTAACTTTGTAAATTGAACAACTACATCCAGGATGACAGTATGTAATTTATAAACTACTTATTTCTTAGTGGGGCTTTTTCTCATTTTCCTTTTTCTTTCTTTCTTTCTTTTAGAATTCTGTATTGTTGCTACCCTTTTTTCTGTTTTTTTTCTTTTCTTTAAATAAAATTTTAAAAATGTATAATTGCTATTGTAAAAAAGAGGAAATAGGAAGTGCTATAAAAGATATAACTGCATATATGTTTGGGTGTGTGGGACTGATATCCATATTTCTAGATTCTTGTTGGATTGTTGAACAGATCTGTTTGCACTCTCACTGCTTGAGTGTCTACTTTGTGTGCATTAATTTTGTAACTTGAAAAACTATTTCTAAAAGAACAATATGTAATTTATCAACTAGCGATTTCTTACTGTTCATCTTCTTTTCTTGAAATTCTGTAATATTTCTATCCTTTTTCTGTTTTTTTCTCTTTAAATAAAAAAAAAAGAAAGTGCTTTCAATGTTTTTTCCCAAAACAACAATCGTAATAGCTTCTTTCATTTTTGGAGATGCTTAATAATGCAGTGAGCAACTGAAAAACATATCTGTTTAGGTACTTATAATCAAATTCAACTGAATCCAATGATTTAGGTAAGATGTTTCACATAAAATTAGTGTTAATATTAATTTAATCACTTTGAAATCACCTGAATTCTGTATTTCATGTATTAGTTGTCTCTAACCTCAGTTATGGAGGTAGAATTCCACATTCCAACAGTTCTCTGTCAGGAATAACCATAGAAACAGAAACAACAGCATGTATTTGTGTCTATCTTATCAAATGCATTTCAAGTGATTCACTTAAATGGATGTAGTAACTGAACAACAAGAGATGTTTCAGTCTTCAATTTGAAATCTATCGGGCAGCCCAACAGACTGGAAATCAAGCTAAAAATTTCAAGTTATAGTCTACAGGTAGAATTGCTTCTTCTCTGGGAAATATATTTTGGTACCTAAGTCTTTCAACTGAGATAAGGCCCCACATTATTAAAGATAATGGTCTTTATTTTGAAGTTTCTTAAATATATATGTTAATCAGAGCTAGAAAACATTTTTTCTGCCAAAACATTGGCAGCATAGCTTAACCAAGATGGTATTAAGAATTCTATAAGCAGCAGCAAATATTTATGCTTGTACTGAAACAAGTAAGAGCTAGGAAGCTTCCAGAATATCTTTCAATACATTTTGTAAGTCTTTCCTAAGTCTACATAGAGATGGTTGAAGATGGCTTAATGTGTCTTAAAAATCTATACCTTCAATTCAACCACCAATACTGAAATACATATATGAACAAGCACACTTTGAACTGGACACTAGTACAATATTTATGAACAATCAGGTTCAGACTACAGTCAAAAGTGAATACTATCCTCAGAATGTATGCATTTGCCTATGGGCTATCAGGTTTAATGTTGTGATACTGGATATTTTTTACGTCGAGAAAAACTGACTGGTATCTGATGGCTAAAAGTGATATTTGTAATGAGAAATAAAAGGTAATGCTCCTCAACCTCCTGATTAGTTTAACCATTTTCAGTCTGTTATTGCTCCGTGAAATTATTATGCTTCTAAAGTATTCTTGGGCTTTGGAAAACTAATGGTTGTTAAATTATGCACAATATATAAAGGTCTAGCTGATTTCCTATTGTTTTCAATTTTGAATACAATAGTATAATATGAAATATAGCATTTAAACAATGAATTTTCATGAATGAATCCTAGATTTGGCATACAGGAGACATTCATGATGATTTATTATCTGTTTTAAGAAATGTAATGTGATTTAGAAAAAGTTCATTCATTATGGGCAGAGAAATCAAGATGACATAAGAGCCCTGTTACTGACTACTCTCTGCATAACAAGCCAAAAAATTCTTACAGATTAATCACTAAATTGATAATCCTGCTTCACAACGTTCTTTTATCAAAACATAGAGTACCTCATGTAATAGCTAAAACTTTTACCAGCATAAACTACAAACATTGATATGAAAATATCAATGAAACATGCATTTCCAAAAACATAGTGTATTTATATTGCCATAAATAGGAGTTAAGGATTGTTATAAAATCAAAGAAGAAGATCATAAAGTAATTAGTACAAGGTAAACATACTTATAAAGATAAAGCCAGAACTTCTTACAACTCCTAATGGTTACTTTTAACTCAAATTGATTTTTAGTTAGAAACTAAATGATATTGCAATCTAAATCAGTGTTTTTCACTAAAATATCTAATTCTGTAAGGCAAAGTTAATAACATGTGACAGTAGTGTCTCTTCACTGTCATGCATAACTGGTAGCTCAATATTCAATAGCTGTTTGACATTTTCTCTAGCATCTTTATACTGGCAAACTTGAAATAATGGAATGTCTAGTTTTAGTAGGCTTGTGAGAGCAAATCATTTTTTAGAGCCCTCTGTTTTGTTTTTTTGAAAAAGAAATGAAAAAAGCATAAGCATGGAAGTCAAAGAGTTGGTGGACATATTTTTCAGAATACTACTTTAAATTAATTACCTTTTATTCATAGGTTGAGGTCAATTTTCAAAAATGAGATTAATATCATGTTTTAGCCAACAATACATTTTCAAATTACTCCTGCTATCATGGTTTTAAGGAGCCTCAAAGTGTTTCATTAGAGACCTGTCTTGAAGAACTCTACCGTGTTGCCTTGCTGCAATGGTTTGAACAGGAAGTTTAGACTGTAACTTTGTATGAGTAGAAATGATCTTATTATAGGACTAGGTATTCCATAGTCTTTTATTTTCTTGGTACTGTTGAAAACTGTTTTGGATGACTTGCATCACTCACTCAGTCTTTCTCCTCCTCCTCCTCCTCCTCCTCCTCCTCTTCCTCCTCCTCCTCCTCCTCCTCCTCTCCTTTTAAAATTCTTTCTTTAAAGAATATTTTATCAGGAGGAGCAATTCTTTTTTCCAGTTTAGAATGCATTCTTTTTTTTTCCTAAAAGGCAGGACAGTATATGTTTCCTTTCAGTTCTTTAAGTACATTTATAACCTAGCAGCGAGAATGAATCACACATGCATAATACTGAGACTGTTTTTTTTTTTTTCACAATTTCAAATTACCAATTTGAATTATACATGTTAAGCTTGCTAGCATTGCCCATTTGCCTCAGGAAATTATTGTTGAAGAGTTACAGTCTCTTAGCAGAGCAAACATGTTAAATATCAACATCTTATCATTTGATTTTTTAGGGTAAAACAGCAGTAATTTTAAGATCAAACTTTCTTAAAACAATGTTGATGCTTGATTCAAGAAATTCTATCTGTGGTGTATGAACAATATGGAGGAAACAGATTGTTTCTTTTTTATTGTGTACTTGTTAATCTATTTCTAAGGTATTATGCTAATTATAACACTGCTCTTCACATTCAGAATCCAAATTGCACATTTTCAAGTTTTTTGGTTTTTTTCAAATTGTAATCTGTTAATTACTTGTTTAATGGAGTGTGTAATTACCTACTTTAAGTTAGGAAACTGTTTCTATTTCAAAGTGAGAGACCTATTTTAGAAATGAAAGAATATAAATGTAATTCTTTCAGATACAGAATGTAACTCTTTACTTCCCTTAATGGTTCTAAGTGAGAAAATGAGTTTGAAAAACAACTCATTATATTTTCTCTTTATGTGTTTGAACAAGCCATATAAAACATAGGTGAAATTTTTAGTAAAGGTTGCAGTTTAACTACACATTTTAGAGTAATTTTACTATTCATTCATGCCATGTAAGACACTAATTTCTGAAATAGGCAGGAACCAAGTTATTAATGAGATATGTATTATAAAGTGTTTTCAAATGCTCACATAGAACAAAAAACAAACTCATAAAAGAGATTAAATGAGGGAATGAGATACAAGAACTGGAATAACTTAGAAAATACAACAAATAAATGATGTTAATTGAATTGTGAATTTATATGGCTTAAAGGACGATTTAATTCTATCTAAGCAATAACAAGTGTGATATATAATCACACTGCCCTTGTATCACATATGAAGAAATCAAGATTTGCAGATATATGACATAAAACCGGTTATTGTCATTCAACCAAAGAGAAGTAAAAGCTTCACACACCAGACTATTGCTTCATAAACACTAACTACTATAATGGAAATAATTAAACTTATACAATCTTGGAATATGGAGCAGACTACACTTATTGGTGATATTTTGATTCAGTTTATTCTTTTTACATAGTACTGTGGTGTGGACGTTGATTACACAAGCTCCTCCATGGTGAGCAGAAAAGGAAGTGCCCTACGTGTGCCCTTCTCTTTTCTCAAAACGGTTCCAGTTCTGAGGACAATTGGCGGGAACCTCAGTCAATACCAGTTGAAAACTAAGTTACTAGGTGGGCTGATGGGAACAAATATGGCAGACTAAGAATATCCAAAGTTTCTATTTCCATAAAGCAGAAAGAAAACGCACTTTAAATAGTAGAATTTTTTAAAAAAAATTTCTACAGGTAAATGATCAGTTTAAAATAACCTGAGTATCTTAAAATAGTCCACAAAAATCTTTGAATCTCAGTGTGAAAAATGATGAAAAAGCCCTCAGGTATATCTTTGCTAATAATGAGCCTTTAAGAATATAGGGAGAAAAAGCTATGGAAGAGTTATGACTGCCAGCAGGAGCAGTAAAGGAATACGAGATTTATAAAGACGCTTTCTGCAAATACTGGAGTACTTATTATGGAAATGTGTTTCCAATACTTAGCAGACCAATAGTCTAACTTAATAAGGACTTTACTAGTCAGAACAATAGAGAATGTAGAAGGAAGCCAATTGTAGAAATTCAGGACAGACAAAAAATAAAAGAACAAAACAATAACAGATACCATAAAACCTGAGGAAAAGTGAGAAACTGTTTTCCAGACCTGTCACACTATATTATTAAATATGCCCAACTTTCCATAAAAAAGTAACCAGAAGAAAAAAAAAAACACAGCATGGCTGATAAACAGAAGCAAACATAAAATGATCAACAAATATTATTCTTGAGGAAGCTCACACGCCAAATTAACCAGGCAAGGACTATAATATGGACTTAAAAGATGTGTTGTAAGAACGCCAGAAAATCAGGTATGAGACTATTTATCACATAGATAACAGCAACAGTGAGGACCAGGGATGGAGCTCGGTAGCAGAACCTTTGACTGGAAATATTAAAAAACATTGAAGTTAGATTTAATTAAAATTATCTCTTTCCAGATATTAGGGAAGCAAAAGAAGTCAGAAAGAAAGAGAAAAAAAAGTGAGGAAACCTGAGAAATACTTGAGATGATATTAGATACACTAATATCTTCAACATGTGAATTCAGAAGAGGAAAAAAAGAAATGGCTAGAATATTTCCAAAATCAATGTTTGAGACCTTCATATAAAAAACATATATTCATATAAAAATCAATATATTCAAAAAGTTTGTTGAATTTTACACAGGTTATAGTGACAAAGACCTACACTCAAACACTTCATAGTAAAACAATTGTAATCAAAGAGAGAAAAAATCGTGAAACAGCAGAAGTGATTCATCATATATTAGAAATATCAATATGATTAATGGCTGATTTTTCATCCAGTATCATTAAGTCCCCAGATAGGAGGCATGTTCGATTTAGAAAAAAACACTGTCAACTAAGGATCCTTTATCCTGAAAAGCAACCCTTATGCATGAAGGGGAAACTAAGGCATTACAAGAACACAAGCCAAATTTTTATGTTAGAAATACTAAGTAGAACTATTAAAAGGAATCCCTCAGGCAAAAAGGAAAGGGCAACAAGGGTAACACCAAGGTGTATATAGAAAAAAATCTAGTAAAAGTAATTCCATTAGTAAACATGAAAGATAGTGTTAATGTATATTATTGAAGCACTTCTTCCTTGGAATTACAATTGCATAAAACAATAATTATAAACTTTGTTGATAAGTCAGTTTTTAAAGCTGTGATTTCTAAGTAAATAATTCATTAAATACATCAAAGAGGATTGAAATTGTACAAAATATTTTCTCAAGGGGTAGTGGGAAGAAATTAAAAATGATTTAAAAATGAATATTTAAGGAACTAAAATATAGAGATATTATAAGATATCTTCATATATATGACAATGAAGGTATAGTATTTATGGGATACAACAGAAGTTCTCATAGAAAAATTTATAGCTATAAAAGTTTACATTTAGAAGAAAAAACCTCACATAAAACAGAATGTTTCATCACATGAAACTAGAACCAGGACACCAAAATATGCATAAGGGTAAAAGTAGGAAGGTTAGAAATAAAAGGTTTTAAAATAGAAGTTTAGAGTTAAAATAGATGGAATAGGGAAAATAAAACAATACAGAAGTCTGCCTTATTCATGGGGAATAAGTTCCAAGAATTCCAGTGTATATCTGAAACCAAAATAGTACCAATTTCTATATATATTATATTTTTCTCTATAGATAAATGTGTAAGAGTAATTCATAAATTACTACAATAAGAGTAGTTTATAAATTAGACAGAAGAATATCATAGCAATGTATAATGGAGCAATTATAAGAATATTAATAACCATTATGTGGATGTGACCTCTCCACTCTCATTCTTAATATCATACTAACCCATACAACACACTTATGCTCACATCTGAGATGATAAAATACCTATGTGGCAATATGAATTAAGGTTAATTTTACAGGCATTATGATAACATTAGTTTATTGTTAGCCATCTAAATGATCCATTGTATAGTCTGCACATAATCTCAATGATTTGGGATGCAACACATTACTGTTAGTCATGAAACATTTTCTGTTTAAGTCTTCTACCCACAAATGGAGTGACTTTTCCATCCGACATGAGCACTTAAAACACACTCTGATATAAATTTTACAGTTTGAATTTTGACAGCAGAGCTAGCACATTTTTTTCTTCACAATATCTCAAGTAGAAGATTCGGTCTTACCCTAGATCTTAGCAACAGTAACACACAGCTTTTTTCTCAATAAATAACGAATTTTAGTGCTTTTGCTCATAAGGAGAACTTCCTTGGAATAGAACTGCATCATTGGTCTCTTTCCTGTTCTGAGTTTCCTGGCATCTTGGACTCAGCAGTTTCAGTTTCCTTGGGAGTTCAACCTTCAGAAGGCCATTGTGACACTACTCAGCCTCTGCTAGAGTGAGCCAGTCTAATATTTTCTTTATTATAATTAAATATGTAGTCTATTGGTCCTGCTGCTCTGAACTCAGATTAATGTCATTATTAAGTTAAGTAAGGGTTACTTGAAATGAGTATGCTAACAATACTAACGGCAATTTGACAACCAAAATGTATTCGAAGTGGTAAATGGGTAGTGCGCACAACATGGGCATACAGAGCAAAGGGATGATGCATATGTGAAGAGCAATGAAGAGGCATAGTGCATGATTTCTCGCTGCTATATAAAACAGTGTGCTTTGATTTCCTGATTTCTGAAATTTTCTATGGAGCATCTTTATTCTGTAATTGACACAAGCCTAAAAATACATAAGCACTGTAATTAACTACAAGAAATAGATAAATTTGAAGAACTATAACAAGAAAAGAGATTGGTCTACTAAGGAGAAATATATTCACAAAGATAAGCACATGATTAGAAAGACAAATTCCTATTGACTCCTACAAAATATTTTACAGAGAAATATCACCAACACTTCATGAACTATTCAAAAAAGAGGAAATATTTTATTGAAATTTTAAGAGATTGTCTTTATTATCTGCCATTTCCAAGTGTGATTTACTCCATAGACATAGCTTTAGTTGAAAATATGAAAATCAGTCAGTGCATTGTATTAATACAGTAAAAGAAATATATATATATAATTATCTAAGTGATAATGGTAAAAATACCAAGATACCTGACATATACCTGACATATACAACATAAAGGACAAATGGTTTATTTTGTTGCAGTGTTTCAGTCTATAGTAGCTGATTCTGTTGCTGAGGTGAGCCAGAACATCATGGTAGAAGGGGATGATGGAGCAAAGTCACTCAGTTTATGGGACTGGGAAGCAGAACAAGAACACAGAACTAGAAAAGGGGTTAGGGAAGAGTCATATTCAAAATTATTCAACTAGTGACCTAATTCTTCCAACTGGGACTTCCTTCCTAATAGTTCATTTGTCCCCATGATTCAGTCATCTGTATACCTCAACTCTGAAACTTGCTTGCTGGAATGAGTTCTTGATCCATGGATCCATGACTCTTTGGGGTGACACTTCATATTTAAAAGATAATAGGATTCAGAAAACAATATGTTAGAGGCAATAAAAAAGTGCAACATGCTATAAAATAAAAGGTCAATCTACAGCAAGTAATTATATTAATGTACGTTATGGTTTGTGTTTAAATGTCCCCCCAAAGTCTCATATGGTCATGGAGGTGGTCCTTTTGAAAGCAGCTGAGTCTAGCACTTGTCTGGTGCTGGATTTGGCAATGTGAGTGTTGCACCAGCCCAGAGGTGGGGAGCCAGCATACAATATAAGGGTGGGAAATATTTTATTGAAATTTATTGTCATAAAAACAAATTGAATCTTTAGATCAGTTACAGGAATGTTACCATCCTCATAAAATTAGATCTTCTAATCTATGAATATCAGATAATATAATTACATTATACCATGTATTAAAATCACCTAAAAGTGAGTCAAAAACCTAAACAATTTGTAGTGGATTAGCTAATGTTGGTCTTATAATACCTAGCTGAATTGAATCAGCCCACTTGAGGATTATTGCCACTTGAGGATTATTATAATAAAATATAATATTTTATATTATATTTTCATGCTACCAACTAACAATAGGAGTTACATCAAGAAAAATGTTTGATTTATAATAGCATCAAAAATAAAATTATTAGAAATAAATTTAGGGGCTGGGGATTTAGCTCAGTGGCTTAAGTGCTTGCCTGGCAAGCGCAAGGTGATGAGTTTGATTCTTGGTACCAAAAAAGAAAAAGAAAAAAAAGAAATAAATTTATCAAAAATGTTTAACACCTGTAAAGTGAAATGTTAAGCATCATTCAGAAATATTAAAAAAAGATATTAAGCAGAACTAATTATATTATTTGATATTCATAGATTAGAAGATCTAATTTTATGAGGATGGTAACATTCCTGTAACTGATCTAAAGATTCAATTTGTTTTTACAAGAGCATCATGAGTCTTTGATGGGAGAACAATAATCTCTTAATCAATGATACTGGAATAAAGGGTAAATGTGAGCTCATACATTATACCATGTATTAAAATCACCTAAAAGTGAATCAAAAACCTAAACAATTTGTAGTGGATTAGCTAATGTTGGTCTTATAATACCTAGCTGAATTGAATCAGCCCACTTGAGGATTATTGTCACCATAGTAAAAACAAAACTGGAGCGAAAGATGGTGTGCTATTTATTCTCCTGGAGAAGCTTGTCACAATGCTTTTCCAGAACGAACTCAGCTGTCCTTATAGTAGGAGGAGCTCAAGTCCTCTCTGTCTCTGAAGTTGGCTACAGTTTTTTGGGAGGAGGTCTGGTCCTTTCCTTGAGCATTGCTTCCTGGCTGTAGTATGGATCCCTCAGTCAGCTGGCATAGATTCTCCATCCTGCTGGGGCAGAATTTCTAGCTTCTCCTACTGACCACTAGGCCTTCACAGTTCAGGTGCTGGACTTGCATGTGCTGGACTTGCATGAGACATGGTTGTTGGCTCTAGGCCTCCATTTGGATTTGTCGAGGACATTGCCATGGTCCTTAGGTCTTCGGCTGAACTCATGAAGAATATTGCCATGAAATCCAAGCCCTCAGCTGAATTCTTTAGGTCTCTAGTGTGGGGACAGATTTTATGCACTCTTTTTCTGCATATGAATCTTGGGTGAATATTATAAAATAATTCTATAAATTATGTATCCTGTATTAAATCCATTTCCTTCTAAACCCTGACTACAACACAGTAAGAGGCAACATAAAACATTTTTCAAAGAAAACCAGAGTAATATTTTATGACTTTGGATTTTTCAAAAAGTCCTTAGTTATGACACCAAATGGATGACCAATATAAGAAGAGGAAAATAATTTGGACTTTTGAAAAATTTAAAAAATCTTTTGGGAATAAGAATGCAGTTCAGTAGTAAAGCAAATGGTTACAATTCATGGGGCCCTAGGTTTGATCTCCAGCACTCAAGACTAAAGAAAAGGATATTTTTTTGTCTTAAAGAATATAATCAGAAAGTAAAACAATTTAAATAATGAGAGAAAATATTTTGAAATTATCTATCATAAAGGCTTAGAATCCACAAAGTGCAATCAACTACTAAAATTGAACCACAAAAAGACACACATCCCGGTTTTAAAAATGGATAAAGGATCTGGACAGACACTTTCTAAGAAAAAAAAATCACTAATAAAATTATGAAAAGATGCTTTACATCCTGAGGTTTTAGAAACTGAAAATCAAAACTATAAAGAGATGCCATTCATATTAGCTGGGATGATAACAACAGTGTGATTCATAGTTTAATGAAAAAAAATGGAAACAACACAATGACCATCAACTGCTGAGGTAACAAACTGATATTTTAATATTTTCTATTAAATTGAAGAATTGTTATATTCCACAATATGGATGAATCTTGAAAGAATCACACCAAATGAATGAATTCACAAACAAAAGCTCACACATTTTTAAATTTCAAATATGTCCACAACAGGGAAATACACAAAAACAAAAAGTTAACTAGTAGTTGTCAGGAGTTACAGGATCTAAGGAATAGGAGTTCAGTACTTATATGTAAGGATTCTTTTGCACTGATTGCAATGTTCTGTAACATGTTAGAGGTTGTGGCTTTACGACTTTTGAATGTAGTAAGAGTTGCTGAACTATACATTTCTAAAGTGAAAACTTCATTGTTTTTCAATTATGTGTTCCTTAAATAAAAAGGAAAAAGAAAACAGTGACTACGCGCCTATTAGAAGAAGAGTATTTCACTTTCTACACTATCTGTGTGAAACTGGACACGTTGAAATTTATGCTGCTTGTCTCTCGATTGTTTTATGAGAAAATTTCAAGTTTCTTTCTTCATGTAAATCACTCAATTTATACATATTTAAATATTTTTCCTTTAGCTACATTGATTTTCTTTGCTGAGATTTTAATCAGAATTTATCATTAAGTGAATGATCTTTTTTTGTAAGATAGAAGCTTAAAAAAGTAAAAGATGGAGATATTAACATGCAAT
The DNA here is from genome assembly GCA_004027455.1 of Hydrochoerus hydrochaeris. Lineage (NCBI taxonomy): Eukaryota > Metazoa > Chordata > Mammalia > Rodentia > Hydrochaeridae > Hydrochoerus > Hydrochoerus hydrochaeris. The sequence goes on along the minus strand of PVLA01000200.1, from coordinate 255,123 downwards.
GTTTATGTGAAAGGGTGAGATTTCTCTTCTGATTTTAGTAGCATGTTAAAATATATAAAGGTTGAAAATTTTTGATTAGCAATTACTAATCACAAAGTAAGAGAAAGAGAAAAGCTTTTCTGTCTCATGAATCTCTTTTGTTGCAGTTAATCATATCTCCTGTGTTAGCATTCCAGTTTAGTGGAGTATTTATAACAAATACTGCATGCACCAAGAATCTCAATAACTTCATGCTGTGGTTTATTTATGACAAATTATGAGGCATAGACACATGCTGTATTAAAAAATTATGTTTTACTTTGATAATTTATTTTGATACAAATCTATTATCTATTCAATTCATATATCCATTTATTGTGTATTTTCATAATTTTATTTCATCTTTTTCAATTTCCTTTTCTTTTTTCAGCTGTTGACTTTTACTTTTTCATTTTCTGTAGAAATGAAAAAGTAAAAGTCACATAGAAAACCCGTGAAAATAAAGAAACATTGGTCTTTCTTGAAATAAAATATACATTTATAATGTACATTTTAAAAACTATTTTTATATATAATAGTGATAATTACATTAAACAAATGAAAGTTTAAGTATCTGTCATGTGAACATATTAAAGTTTTTGATCATTTGAACATATACTGACAAATGTCAACACCAAAGTATTTTTTGATGTTCTTAATAAACTCTTTTGCAGATAACAATTCTTACATACACTATAATGATAAAGTACTATCCAAGTAGACCATTATATTTTCACCCTTAAATCAGATTTATTTCATTTAACATATTTCTAAACTTTTGAAAGATGTATTTAATCTTTATTTAGAAGATTAATAGGTGACTTGGCCATTTGCATGTTGGCAGTTAGGTAACTGGTAGAACTTCCTATTGGTTGATCCAATAGTAATCGTTGCTTTGAATTGAAGCAGTTGAATCACAGTTTGATTTGTGATTGAGATATTTTAATTATAGTTGTGCATGAAACAAGTGGCAATGTATTTTTCAGAGATCATCTGTTTTAATTGTTTGAAAAAGCCTATTTTCTATGAAAATAATTTTTCCAATATATGATCTATTCTGTAATTTAAAACTGGCATTCACATGATCTTGAATAATTAAAAAGAAATGTGGTCAGATTCCAACTTTGTGAATTAGGCTTGAAGCAGAGTACAAGAGAAGACAGTACTCAGGCGCTGCTTCTGTACCTTCCTACTTGCTGCTTATGGTTGTTTTGGTAAGATTCTCTATTTCTTTTTTCCCTGGTTTCCTTAGATATAAAATATGAAATACAGATAATTTATTTATAATATTTATAATAAAAGTCTTTCTAATGTATATACTAAAGTACATGTCCTGATATCTTAAATAGTATTTTTCTAGTATCTCTATGAGAATATCCTAATGGCCAAAGTTCATTCTTGAATCAATGAATGAAAGTCAGGCACATTTAAAGTGTTAAACCCAAAATAATTTATAACTATAGTTAACTCTTACAACTTCTTACAAATCCTTTGAGAAGAACCCATCATATTTTGTATTAAAATGATTAAGCTAAAATTTTTAAGCTAATATCTAGGTTTACACATAGCACAAATTACTTATAATTTTGTTTTTCAGCCTCTCTACTGCGGAACTTCACAAAGATGTTTTTGTAGTATTACAGTTTACTCTAAAAATAGAACTATGATTAAAGCTGTGCAATCCTTAGCAGTGATTTCTCATGTTCTGCAGGGTAGTTATATTTTATTTGTCTCTATTTTTGATCACCTTTACAAAATTTTCTGTGAAAATTCTTAAAATTTGGAAATCAAGTTAAATGTTACCCTTTACATTTTATCAGTATTCCACAGGTGGAATTACTATATAATAAGTTGTCCTAGAAGTGACCTTATTTCTCTGAGTAAGAGCTTTATTTCTTGTATCAGACTGAATCAGCACTGTATTTTACCTGTTTCTTGACTTTGGATGCAGCTTCCCTATTTTATAGAATTGAAGATAAAAAGATTATCTATTATTCATGTCTTAGAGTAAGTTATGTTATAATATTTGAGGAAAACATTTCTAGTTTATGTAATACATTTTCTCTATAATATTTTTATTTTATTGCTCTCTTTTCCTTTCTTTTTTCACTATTTAATAGGTATTAGATGTTATCATAATTTCTACAAAAAATTTTCAGTGATAGAATAAAAACTAACTAACGTAAAGGGGCATAATTCAATTGACTATTATGCCAAGCAGTAGTTCTTCATTTTTTATTATCACATACTAACAACTTTACTGGATGCCAAATGAAGCTGCAACATTCCTTTCAAATTATAAACAAATATTGAGTAGCATGAACTTGATCTGGAGACAATTGGGGAGTCAAGACTAATTCAATAGGAGTAGTGTTTGAGCCAGTTTTGGGTGCAGGAGTCTACTCTTAGAAGGAGTTTCTAGATTTTTTCTGTCCTGAAGAATGAATTTGTAAAAGTTTTGCATTAATCAAAAGAAATGAAAGGTATTCTGCAGAGTGAGTTTGGGTCAAGTAAAAGTAGGAAAAGCAGGACACTTCAGCAGTGATAGTGAAACTTTTAGAGACTGAGTTCCCCAACTGCAAAGTACTGACCCTGCAGTTAAAAGTGAATAGTGAGATTTTAGAATAGTTGAGAAAAAAAACAACTGTTTTCTGATGCTTGGCTGTGGGGGTATCTTCACTTATGTGCTCAGAGGGCACTCAATGTCCTCTGCAGCAAGTATGCTATAAGTTTGCCAACACTACATGAGAACAGACTACATTGAGAGAACAACTCGCCCTGACCCAATGGTGACTGTCTTTTTGTATCTCACATTCCTTAGACTGATAGCAGCTCTATACCATCCTATCCAAAACTGCTGGAGTTCCCACTAAAAGTCTACATGCAGGGTCTTGGGGACAGTTCTGTGCATGGGTCCTGCAATTTTGCAATTAACAGATCACACTCATATTCCTGGCTGGCCTGTCTCAATTGTCCCTATTCCAATAGGGACAATTTTATGATTATAAAATCTGTGTCTGTAAAGGTAGGCAAAAAAAATAATAATAATGTGTCTTTTACAGTGAGGAGTAAACAAGGCTAAAAAGAACTGGGTGTGGGAGAAGCCTTAGGAGAATCAATTCTTTTTTCACCCTATGATGAAAGGATGAAAGGGTGGTGTATTGACATAAAAGAAAAAAAATTATTCTACCCTCAAGTCAATCTGTTATGGGTGCAGTTTAGAAGGCCTGTATGCCAGTAAAACTCTTAAGATCCACCAAAGTTCAGGGAACTGGAAGAAGGAGATTCACAACAAAAATCTGGCTAAAAAAGAGCACTGTTTCAAATGGTCAATGAGGACAAACAGTTTAAGTAATTTTGAGGAATTTGGAAAATCTCTGATTTCCTCTAAATTAACTAAGAAAATATCTGTAGGATATGAGGAAGGGTGTTTCTTTGCAAGAAAAAGGGTGGAACTTTCTCTAAACCAACACTGTCCCCAGAAAGAACAGGTTTATGTATAATTTTGCTTTATCATTCTAGTATAGAATGACAATATATAACATATGGAACTGCCCATAAAATAACTCTCCCCATTCTTATGGCTCTACCCATAAAATAACTCTCCCCATTTTTATGGTTATTATGGCTTCTACGTTCGTTTTGGACAGTCAGGATTGCACTGGAGATAGGAACAAAAATTGCTATCCTCTCTTCAGTTTCCATGATTGTGACAAAAATAATACTTTGGGTTGAATTTTCCCAAGTCTTACCTTTGTCTTACATGACCTAAATGCATGGAAGGCTTACAATATTTTTACCAAGAGAATATTTTACCAAGGCACTTTAAAGTATATTTTCCTTTATGTGAACTTTCCTGTTCTGTATCTATGAATTATGTTTTTTGATCCCAAATCAGGCATCCTATACTAAAGACTATGACATGGCTATGATTAATTATTTACATACTAGGGCAGGTCCATGGAAATACTGTATATATGTACATATGTATACTCATAGAGAAGGGTTAAAAGACAATAGAAATCATGGATGATACTCAAAATATGTCAAAAATATGTTTGCCTGCATGAAGTGTGTTAGTCAGCTTTCTGTTACTGTAACAAATACTTGAAATAATCGATTTTAAAAAGGAAAGGTTTTATTTTGACTAAGTTTCAGAGGTTTTGGTCCATGATCAAAGTATAAGTACCTGGTGTAACAATGTAAAACTTTTAGCTTGGTATGTTATTATATCATTTAGTTCAAAGTTACATAACTGACATTTTTATACTTTATGTAATTCTAATGAATTTAAATATGTACTACACTTCTCTTTAAAGGAGGAAAGGTTTATTTTACTCAGTTTATAGAGGTTTAAGTCCATAATTGGGTGATTCCAAGACAGTGTGGCATGGCAGAAGGGCAATACAGAGGAGAAACATTTCAGGGTGGCTGAAGGCAGAAAATAATGAAGAATCAAAGCATCATACAAGTGCCAAGCAAGCCTTATACCTCACACCCTTAATCCTAGTGCCCTTAATCCTAGCATTGCACCATAAATCAATCATAGCTTATCTAGATCCAACCACCTCTGAAAAACTCCACCTATGACCTCTTTGAGGTAACATCTAGAGACAAGCAATATCACCCTCCCCCGACCTCTCAAAGATTCATGCACAGCCCTTTATGCAAAAGTCATTTAGGCCATCTCCAAGAGCTGACAATGTCCTAAAAATGTCCACATTACTGAAAAGTCCAAGTCCAAAGTCTCCTCTGAGATTTAAAAGAACACTTAGCTGCAAGATCCTGCAAATGAAAGGAGAGTTAAACACACAATGGCACAAGTGTCACATTTTCAGTTTACAAAAATCAAACTAATAAAACTGAAAAGACCGAGTGCCAAACATCCTTGTAATCTATAATTATCTCCTTTGGAATTTAAACTACAGATTTTATCTCATCCGTAGAAAGTGCTTAGTACCACCTCTCCTGAACATAACATTTTGTCACTGTGGGTAATTGATTTTATATATTAGCAGTCATTAAAAAGCTGAGTCTGGTCATTTTAGTGTATGGCACCAACAATTTGCCCATGTAAGAGCAGTTGATGTGTGAGAACTAAATTATGTCTTTCAAAATTTATATATAAAATTTAATATCTGAGATTATCATATTTGAAAAAAAATTGGTAGAAGGCATTTAAGCCTAAATGAGGTCATACAAGTGACTTACTAGTTTGATATCGACAATTAAATGGGAAGCTTCAGGAGAAAAATACTTTTTAAATTTTGCTCTAAGACTGTCAACCTCCAAAACTGAGAAAAATTTAACTTCAGTCATTTAAGATGCCCACACTCTAGTATTTTTCTGTGCAGCCTGAGCAGACCAATATAGCATTAGAGAGAACAAAGTTGCAATTGTATGTTACAGATTGAGGTTATTAATTAATAAGATCACAATTAAATGCATATGAAATTTACTTTCATAATTAATTGCAGTTAGATTTTTACAAAGAGACCAATAGTTCCATGTATCATAAACACAGAATTTTCAAAGATTTTTCTATGTGATTTGCTTAATTTAAATAATATCATTGATTTAAGATGTTTGAAGGATAAATGATTTTTTTAGACATTAAAACATCTGTGCCTGAGACATCATAGTCTACAATCAGAGCATAATCAAAACTAGTTTAGTGCTTTGAAAAAAGAATATTTCAATTCATGGAACTTATGAAGCCTGCTCTGAGTAAGTGAACTGTTGTTTGGGTTAAATATTTTCCATTTATGTTCATACAGAACCAGTTTGAATTTTAATTGCTAAGCAAAAATATGGAGTAGATAAGAGTCTTATATATACTGACTTATATATTTTATAAAAGAAATATGTTTGCTATTGATTCATATGTGGATAGAAATGCTATATTAATATCTGGACTGTAAATCTATTTCACACAGAAAATAAATTTGCTCTACACCTTCAGAAGCTAAAAGTGCATTTATCATTTAAAAATGAAGAAATAGCCACTAGATTTTCAAAATGAATGTTTATGTTATACACAGGTAACTGACAATGCAGAGATAGTACTAGAAAATTCCTTGTGTCAGTCTTCTTGCTTTTTTGAGATAAGAAAATGTTACTCTTAATAACAGAGCTGATAAAAATTGGAGAGTTAATAGAAAAATAGGGGAAAAGGAACCAACATATGAAATAAATTTTATACAATAACAACAAAAAGAAATTTTCTTTATTTTTTAGACAAGAACTGTTTTTACAAAATAAATATAAAGCTAAGTTAGGGAACTGATAATTTGTTGACTTACCTTTGAGTGTTAGAATTAAAAGTGTTATCAAGACTAAGATTATAAAATAATGGAGAAGTCTATATTTTATTTTTAAGATTGAGCAATAATTGAGAAATTATTAATTTTATATGTAGAAAAAATAAACATAAATGACAAGTATGCTTAGTTCAGTCTATAAGGTGAAGCTTACATAATTATTCAAACAAAGTTTCCTTACATGGCTCAGTTCCTTTTTATGGTCTAATATGGGAATGGGTTTTGCAGATTATGTAATAGAAATATTCAATATTTGGTAGAAATCTTTCTTTAAGGAAATACAAATACGTTAGTAATGACCTCCAATTTTTGCTCCTCAAACAGTATCCAAAAATGTGCACAAATTATGAGGCTGCATCACAGGATGATCATGAGATTAGATTCTAGATGGAGCTGACACATAACCTGATTGTACTTACAATGAATATATTCAGGTGCATTTGATTTTTTAATAGTTCAACACATATAAAGCCAATGTTAATTAATGGATATCAATAACAAATTCTTGCAAATAGCATGAGAATCTGCATCTTTATGTTTTTGTCCTAACAAAGCAGACTGTGATCAAAAGATTATCCCTAAAGTATTTTTTCTTAATTCTATTAAACAAATTTAGACATTTTCCCAATTTCAGTTTCCCTTTTGCCCTACTCCACACATACATACCACTTGAAAGTAGATTTCAGGAAAACCCATTTGTTTTATATATATATATATATATATATATATATATATATATATATGTATATCTTTTGTGGATCTGGCTCTTAAGAGTGTTAAAAACTTCATAAAAGATGTAGAAACTATTAGGATTTAGCTTAGTGGTCTAAGTGCCGTCTTGGCAAGCTTGAGGTTGTGAGTTCAATCCCTGGTACCAAAAAAGAAAAACAGAATAAAAAGGATGTATAAACCATCATACAAAAATTTCTGGACACTTAAATACATTTTTGAATATCTAAAATATCTGAAAAGATAAGATTTAAAACTTTCGAGTTCAAAGCTGAGTATGGTTTATAATCACAAAAAAATGATCTATGGGACGTGCATTTGTGTAGCACTAAACAAGGTCCTGTGAGAAGGCCTTAATCCATGTGACTGAGGGCAGTTGGAGATGAAGTTTGAAGAAGGTGAAAAAGTTAAAATGAGACCAGTAGAGTGGTATCTAAAGCAATGTGGATGGAGTTTCACTTTTAAATTTATTTTAAAAAGAAAAAAGAACAAAAGTGCTTGTACAAAATTTCACAACAAAATAATGCAAGATTAACAATGGTTAATATATTGTGCTTTATCTTCAAATTAGTTGCTCAGATTACAAGATAGAGGCATGAAAAATTAACTAAACTATGAAAGAACAAATCATTCTTTTTGATGAACTAACAGTTTGGTAGTACAATTATCTATCATTTATATCTCATAAAATGTATAATATATATATATGTATACATATATATATATATATATATATATATATATATAATGTTTTTCCTTCTTTCTTGTCTCCTTTATCCCATTCCCATTTTCTTTCTTTTGAGCAGTTTCTTCTTTCATTTTACCAACATGAATGCATCTTTTTAAGAAAAGAAATTTGGACACAAAAGGAGACACCAAACGTATGTACAGATAAACAAAACACTGTGTAACTATACAATGAGAAGTTCACAATCTGCAAGCCAAGGAGAAAGTCCTCAGGAGAAAACAAACTTGTCTTTTTAAAATTCTTAACAATTTTATTGTCAAATATTGATTTGAAGTGAAGACTTTTGGACCTTGGAATAAGCACTGAGTGCTAGGAGCCTGGCTCACCCATGTCTGCATCCTACAACTTCTCTTGAGTGACGGTCTGCTGCAGGCTCCTCTACAGCCTGGTGTCCATGCTGCATGTAGCCTTTGCTACTCCAGCACAATTGTCAGACATCTCATTTGCCACCAACCCCTGAGGACTTGTGTGGGTAAAGCTGGAGGAGATTTGGTGCCAGGTGGACATTATCTCTTGAAGTCTCTGGCAGAAACTGAAGTAGCCCCCTATATGGCATTGAATTTCAGGGGTTCTGAACTTCTCACCCATCCACATCTAGGAACAAAGTATATCCTGGTGTACAGGTTGCCAACTGTGGGAGTCTTTAATTATTAGCAAATTCAGACAGTATGCTCTGTAGCTTCTCAGCTTGAGAAGATGGAATCAGTTGAACAAAGGCATGAGAGATGAGACACCAGTCCAGGGTTGTGAGCACAGAAGCTCACTGGAGACCTGCAAGAGTGGGTCTGCATAGGAAGGAAACAGAAACTGACTGGAGACTGATGTCTAAAGTCGACAACCGCAAAGAGTGAAACTGCTTGATAGAATTGAAGCTGATCGAAATGAACACACATCTTTCTTGATGCCCCTTTATATTTTACCCAGACTCTAACCCTATTGACTGGTGTCAGCCCCAGCTGGGATGGATCTTTGGCCTCCAGTTCGCTAGTGTATATGGCAGTCATTGACAGACACAGCAAGAACTGCGTTTCACTCTCCTACTCTAGTATTTCCTATTCTAGTCAAGTTGGCATGTCACAATTAATGTTCTCAGCAACTTCCCCTTTCACTCTTGGGCCTTATGGGACAACGTTACAGATCTATGCTATACAATCTGTGAAAGAGATGTAGTATTAAAAGGGGTTGTAGATTTGGGTTTACTTTCCACCTTCTGCCATTTGGGGTTATTCAATAATAGATGGTAGGAGCTTGATCTTGAACTTTGAACTTTGCTGTATGCAGAATTGTGCATATATATATATATATATTACTCAGCCTGTGTTAGCACAGGAAAAATGAACTCAGACAAGATCTGCTGTGGAATTTGGTGTGTACTCAAAACATATCTGGGACACAGAAGTGTCCTATATTGAGGAAGTATCAAAAGAAATTTTACTTTTTTCAGTCAGATTGATTAAATATTAATAACTTTATTAAATCATGACCCTTGAACACATATCTTTATCATATTTAGCATGACAAAATATATATAGGATATTTGTACCTGATACAAAAATATTTTAATTATGCTCAGGAAAATTTCTGTCCCTCCAATTCCAAGATGAAGTAGATTTTTTTTTCTTCCTTTAATGCTATGCATAACTGAAAAATATAACTGATCACCAGACTGTGCTTATTTAGAGTTGCAAATGCACTGAAATTTTATCAAGATTAAGTGATGTGAGCCAGTCCTTCAACAGATGACACTGACGTTTTTTAATCAATACAAAATTTGAGTGTTTAAGTGAAAATTAGAATTTTGGAAAATGTGTACATATTCTCATGCATCTGACAGCTTCTCAATACTTAAGGGCATTTCTGATGACACTGGGTGAATTTGACATTAACTAATGTGAATTTTTAAATGTTATATAATGAAGTTGTAGATATTTGAAGTATTTTAATTACTCATTGAACTAACATTTTACAAGTGTTGAATGCATGGTGTTAATAAAATCATGCATAGGTCAAACACATTTTCACAGTACATAGTGATTCCAATTTAATGTACTAAAGGTGAAAAAGTTCAATAATATAATCTCAGATGTTACATTGTGACAGACTTTAAAGAAGCAGTGTAAAAGAAGAATAACTGCAAGTTTGTAATGACAAGATATTTCCCCTCAGTTACAGGTCTCTATGTTTTCTTCACATACTTCATTCAGCACAATGCACGACACCAGCTTAGGTGTAGAGAGAGCAGAATTCTGCTGTTTTCTACTAAAACTGATATCATGAGATGTGAAGCGTGTAAAACAATATTGATTTGTTAAATTTACTTACTATTTTCTTTTGGAAAATATAGTTATTTTCCATAAATCTTAATTATTCTTGAAAATAAAAGCATTATTTTTAATATAAAATAATATGCATATTTTGAAATTCATCTGCAGTATTAATATAATTAATACATATATTTATAAAATACTACATACACTATAGTATTTTTGTAAGAATAAAAATGGTTCCAAGATCAAAATATAGAGAAATTTTCTGTGTTATATTTCCAATGAGAGATGTTTTAAAGAAATTTTAATCATTTTTCATTGTGGAAAATTTCAATACTTTTCCTGGAGTAAATGTTTTTTATGGAGAATTTTACTCATTATAATCATTATTATTTTCTAATTCATTTTCTCTCTCTCTTTTTTTTTTTTTTGGTTCTGGGGATTGAACTCATGATCTCACGCTTTGCTAGACAAGTGTTTATGCCACTGAACTAAATCCCTGTCCCTCTAATTCATTTTCTCATTTAACTAATAAGTACAGACACCAGTACAGGTGATGAAGGTATAAGAAGAAAGCAAACACAACCACATGGAAGGTCTCTGATAGACATGCAGGGAATGTACAGATAAGCAGAGGCAGCAAATATGTACTAACATATTACAAATATGCTCCAAATTATGTTACAAGACCTCACATTCAAAAGTAATTATATTACAAACCACATCAATTTTAACTTACCAGATATAAAATTAATATGTGGCCAGTTGAGTTCTAACTCGAATCAGTCATCTTGATCTACCTTTATGTAAATGTTTGGCTGAAATCCAAAACTTTCATTGGCCAAAACTTTACAAGGAATTGTTATATAAATTCTGTGAAATTTATTCTCTCTGGCCCAACTGGCTAGTAAGTCAGCTGATTCGGTCCATGAGTACTGTGGACGTGGCTGCATAATCACATATTCTGCTTCTCGAAGGTTCTGTGATAATATGACAGGAAACTTCAATCGCGATCTCTTTGGATCACACCCAAACTTATCTTTCAGACTAAAGGAAAGAAATGGTTTTAATTTAATGTTATGTGCTCAGAAGGGTTAGTTTTCTCTGTTTTATATTCTCTTTGTTGTTGCTGCTGTTTGCTTTTCTCACTGATCTCCTGAGCTGCAATTGCATTTTTGTTTCCTGGCGCTACTTGTCCATCTCTAAATTTCATGTCAGAGATTAACAGCTTATATATCTCTCTACACTGTGTGAATTTAGGAATATTTTCATATACTTTTAGTGAAACGGCACAATATACAATTGTCAAATCAATTATTTTTACAAGTTTGGCATGAGCATATGTGAATTCTGAAATTCACTTGTGGGGCAATAATTTCCTTTATTACATTTTGCATAGAACAGTACTCCATAGATATGTAAAATAGAAAGGAACTGTCAAGGAATTGGAAGTATGAAAATGTATATCCACACACACAAATGCTGAAACATCTAGGGCATACAATTGAGGTTATTACTTCTTATAATTAGGGAACTAAGAAGTGCAAACAAATTAGAAACCATGGTGGGCTATGTTATTAGTGTAATTCTACAGAAAAGACTCAAGAGAGACAGGATGAGCTATCTTTGCTCTTTGCTAGATTGTTAGATGCTTACTGCTGCTATGGAAAATACATTATTCTGTAGTGTTTTTAAAAATGTATTGATCTCATATAAATTCTTTTCATCACTGGGATTTATTCTATAACACAAATACAAGGTATTCTGAGAAATGTAGATTTCAAGTTTCTATATCTTGTGGTAAAGAGCAAAGAAGAATTTGGGGGGGAGAATAGTTATGGAAAATTAAAATAATACTGGGAACATAAAGATACTAATATGTCAAGATAGATCTTGAGTATTGAAAATCTGAAGACAGAAAACATTTTAACTTTATGAAATATGGTAATAAGAATGAGCAGACACATAATCAAATTTTGTGTGATGATTCAATAAGCCAAATATATAAGATTTTACTTGAAACTAAAAATCAATACAAAGAATTAATGAATCAAAGAGCTGGTTTTTTGAGAGAATAAACAAAATTAACAAATCTCTAGCTAACCTTATAAAAAGAATAGAAAAGACCTAAATTCATGCAATAAGGACTGAAAAGAGGGAAATCACTACAGATCCCAAAAGATCTGGAAATTCAAAAGATCATGAATACCTACTTTGAAAATCTCTACTCACATAGGATGGAAAACACAGAGAAAATGGACAGATTTCTAGAAATGTATGAACTACCAAAGCTCAACCAAGAACATATAGTAATTTTGAATAACCCAATGTCAGCTATTGAAATCGAAAACATAATTTAAAACTTACCAACAGGGCTGAGGATTTAGCTCAGCGGCATAACTGCCTGCCTTGGAAACATGGGTCATGAGTTCTATTCCCGGTACCAAAAAAAAAAAACTTACTAACAAAGAAAATCCCAGGTCATGATGGAATCATGGCTGAATTCTACAAGAAATTTAGAGAAAATTTGATGCCAATACTCCTTAAAGTCTTCCATGAAACTGAAAAGGAAACAATCCTCCCTAAATCATTCATGCAGGCAAGTATTGCTTTCATATTAAAACCAGAAAAAGACCCAACCAAAATGGAGAACTATTGGCCAATTTCACTAATGAACGTTGATGCAAAAATTCTCAATAAAATACTGGCAAATAGAATGCAGCAAATCATCAAGAAGATTATACATCATGACCAAGTGGGGTTCATTCCAGGAATGCAGGGATGGTTTAACATATGCAAATCAATAAATGTAATACATCACATCAACAGAGCCAAAAACAAAAACCACATGGTCATCTCAATAGATGCCGAAAAAGCTTTCAACAAAGTCCAACACATGTTCGTGATAAAAACCCTTCACACAGTGTCTACCTCAATCTTATAAAGGCTATCTATGACAAACCAACAGCCAACATTATACAAAATGGACAAAAACTGAAAGCTTTTACTTTAAAATCAGAAACAAGACAAGGATGTCCACTATCACCACTCCTATTCAATATAGTTCTGGAAACACTAGCCAGAGCAATCAGACAAGAGAGAGAAATAAAAGGAATAAACATAGGAAAGGAAGAACTTAAATTATCATTATTTGCAGATGACATGATACTCTATATAGAAGACCCAAAAAAATCCATTAGCTGGATACAAAGTCAATGCGCAAAAATCACTAGTATTCCTGTACACAAACAAAAACTCACCAAGAGAGAAATGATGGAAATATCACCCTTCACAATAGCATTTTTAAAAATGAAATACATAGGAATCAACCTAAGAAAGTAAAAGAACTATATGCTGAAAATTATACAACACTAAAAAAGGAGATTTAAGAGGATATTAGAAAATGGAAGGATATTCCTGCTCTTGGCTAGGAAGAACCAACATTGTGAAAATGGCCATACTCCCAAAACTGTTATACAGATTTAACACAATCCAATTAAAATACCATTGACATACCTCACAGATCTATAGAAAACACTTCTAAAATTCATTTGGAAGCAGAAGAAACATAGAATAGCAAAGGCAATTCTGGGCAACAAAGGCAGGGCAGGAAGCATCTCAATTCCTGGCTTGAAACTATACTACAAAGCTACAGTGATAAAATCAGCATGGTATTGGCAAAGAAATAGACTTGAGGATCAATGGAACAGATTAAAAGATGCAAGCACAACTACAAAACATTCAGCCACCTGATATTTGACAAAGGGGCTAAACATGTTCACTGGAAGGATAGTCTGTTTAATAAATGGTGTTGGAAAAACTGTCTCTCCACATTCCAAAGACTGAACCTAGATCCATGCTTATCACTATGCACAAAACTAAGGTCTAAATTGATCAAAGACCTAAATATTAAAACAGAAACACTAAATATACCAGATACAAGGTAGGCAGAAGACTTGGAGACAGTGCAGGCAGAGAATTCATGAACAAAATGAAAACTGCACATGAAACACTTTAAAGAATCAACAACTGGGATCTCATATTATTGAAAAGTTTCTGCACTTCAAAAGAAATCACCAGCAGAGTGAAAAGAAAACCCACAGACTGGGAAAGAATTTTATTGAACGATCCCTCAGACAAAGGACTTGTATCAAGAACATATAAAGAATTGAAAAACATGAATCACCCCAAATTCAAAGACCCTCTCCAAAAATGGGCATCTGAGATAAACACACATTTCTCAGATGAAGAGATATAAATGGCAAAAAAATACATGAATAAATGTTCACCATCGCTGGTCATTTGAGAAATGCAAACTAAAACAGCATTGAGATTTCATTTCAGTCTGGAAAGAATAGCTGCCATCAAGAAATCAACAGATAACAAATGTTGGCAAGGCTGTGGGGGAAAAAGGAACACTGCTCCACTGTTGGTGGGAGTGCAAACTGGTGCAACCACTAGGGAAATCAGTATGGAGAATTCTCAGAAGACTAAGATTGGAAGTTCCATTCAACCCAGTTATTTCCCTCCTGGGTATTTTCCTGGAACAACTAAAAAGGTCATGTCACAATGATATATGTGCATCGATGTTCATAGCAGCACAATTTGTATTAGCTAAATCTTGGAAACAACCAAGATGCCCATCAACTGCATCAACAGCAGAGTGGGTGAAAAAGACGTGTATTTTTATATAATGGAATATTACTCAGCTATAAAAAGGATGATCTTGAGGCCTTCAGAGGCAAATGGAGACAACTTGAGACTATCCTCAGTGAAATAAATAAGAATCATATTTATAAATATCACATTGTGTCTCTAGTGTAAAAAGTAATAATAACTGTAGGAGTAATAAAACCCAAAGTATGCAATTGGTATTGTAAAAAAGAGATAAAAAAGTACTCTAAATTGTATAACTGCATATATGCTTCAGTGTGTAGGATTGATAACCATATTACTAAGTTTGTTGGATAGGTGAACAGAACTGTTTGCAGTTTCACTGTTTGAATGTCAACTTTGTATGCTTTACTTTTGTATCTTGAACAACTACGTCTGAGAGGACAATATGTAATTATCAACTAGTGATTTCTTACTGGTTTTTTTTGAAATTATGTATTATTTCTACCCCCTTTCTTTTTTTTCTTTAAATAAAATTTTAAAAAATTTAAAAACTATTTTACTAGAGGAAGTGTATTAAATCACAAAAGAACAGTGTTTAAATTGCTAGAAAAGGTAGTAGCAGATTAATTAGTTTAATAAGTAGTCATTATGCTAAGACTGTGTTAGAAGGGAAGATAACACTGAGTCACAACACACTCTCTGCTTTCCATGATCTTCCATCCTCTTCAGAGATATAAGTCAGAAGTAAGTCAAAAAATAAATTATGAGTAAATTATCAGAACTATGCAATTAAAAGTAAAAATAGATTTAATTTAGGGTATTAAAGAAAAGCATCTCTGAGCATAACATACTTGAGTTCAGGAAAGGTCACACAATGAGCAAAATAGGCAGTCTTCAACAGAAAGCATTAACCACTGGCCCTTGGAGGTGAGAAAAGTGTTCATGCACTAGAAATATTGAGTGGAAGTCATCATGGCTAGAAGATACTAAAGTAGAGATCAAACTTGAAGTACCCTGGAGAGGAACACAAGAATCAGATCATGTAAGCTCTAAGCAAGTGCAGTGGAGTGGAAGATACTCTTCTGGTTGTGAAGTTGGTGAGTAAGAAGAGTGATTGCAAGGATCACAGGAGGCTGTGGCAACCTTGCTCAGCACTAATAATTATTCATAGAGGACTGTAAGAGGCCATTGGGTGAGTTAAACCCTGGTGCAGAGACTGCTATTACCAGTCTAGAAACCCTTTAAGTTTGGAAAGAACAATTTCCAACACAAAAAGAAAACAGGGGTTCTGTTGATTTTATGGCAAAGAAAAAAAAGAATAAATATGACATAGTTATTAGATGATGAAAACAATACAGAAAATAGTTTATTTACTTTTCAGTTTTTGCAAACTTAACTAAACATTCAAAAAAAATAAATGAAACAAAATGAAATTAAACTAAATTCTCACTTGCCCTTTACTTGAGGTGTCAGTTTTGATGAATTACTTACCTTTGTTTTTGTATTAATTTTTTGTCATCTTAAACAGTAGATTGTGTCTTCATATTTTCTTATAATTGGTTGTAGACCTTCATGTAATTAGATCTAAATTTTATTTTATTATGCCACTTAATTTCATTGCTCTTGTGGTTGTTGATTTTGTATAATTATTAATGATTATTTGTATTACTTAGGTAAATTTTCCTCCATGTAACATATAAAAGAAAAAATAAGTTCAAAGTGTTGTCAACAAAAACTAATGACTATAATGCACTTTGCACAAATCTAAATAATGACAAAGAAATTAAATTGTACATAGAAGAAATACTTAGGTCAAAATTTTAAGGATAAATCCCTTAATATATACTTTAGAAATTGTGTAACAGAACCGCCAGGTAATTATTTTAAACTTTGTGCTTTATAGTAGGCTGAAAATAGTTTTCATTCTTATCATTTTTAACAGTTTCCATCACCTTTCAGTAATTTTGACCTACTTTATGTAGGTCAGTGTGCAAAGTACACAAAAGAACATATTTCCTCCAAATTCGGGCTTACAAAATAAATCTCCTTGGTGGTACAAAGCGTATTTGTTTTGTAGAACTTTACTGTCAAGTTTTACAGCCAAACATATGAAAGGACCAATCTAAATTAAATCTGGGTGGAAGACACAAGTGTAAGCCAATGTTAGGGAGGTTCAGTATAGAGATAAATGTTGTGAATATATTAAAAAATTTTAAATTACATTTGCTTATAACAAAGATAAAGAGATGGACACATTTCTTTTTAAAATTTAATTCCTTCTGCTTGATAGTTTGAAAGCTTTTATGCTTATAATATTTCACACAACTCTGAACGATCCTGTGAGGTAAACAAGAATGCCTTTCCCCAAATGTACCTATGAAGCAAGATCCAGAAGGATAAGGCACCTATAAATATCTTACATATGATAGAGGAGCATCTAGAACCTCACTTTTGATCCTCTTCTTCAAATACCTTTCTACAAATCATACAACTTTTATTATTTTCTGTCTGGAAAAGTAAATGAATAGTAAATGGAGCTACTTGGCCAATGAAAAGAAAGCAAAGATGGTCCATACATTTATGTAGAAAATAAAACCAGAGTTATTTGCTGCTATTGTTAGTTAAGAAAAGACATGAAATTTTGTTGTGTTGAAATCTTTGCAAAACAAGTAAACTAGTAAGTGAAACAGCAAAACTTTTGTTTCCTTCCTGTTTTAATGAAACAATTGAAATTATCATTATGGAATACTAACTATGAACTGAAGAATTTTTCAGTTGATACTATTAATTCTATTTTAGAGACGAGGATATACAGTTAGTGTCTCTGTGATATCAGTGAATTTTATGCTTTTAAAGACATGATCTGGTTCTGAAACAGAGGATATTCATAGATACCTAGACTTTTATACTATAATGTCAAAACCATTACTATAATACCCACGTTTCAAGTGATTCATTGTAAAATTATAAACATCAATCACATATTAAGTTAACTAAAATTTCATATCTATAAATTTAAAACAATTAAAATATTGTTCTAATGCTCATACTATCAGTTCTGCGTGGATGCTAGGACAAGGTAAGTACCCAGTGGATAGGAATATTTCCTCATCATAGGAATGAATGTCCATGCAGAGAGTACTTCAGATGCCTAAACTATACATAAGACCTCAAGCTTTACAGCAAGAAATTCTCAAGACTGTAGGAGATGGGGTGAATTGGCAAGGTCCTCTGCCTCTTTTTGCAATAGCAGTATTTCCAGTAGGTTGGTATTTACGGTTGGGTTAGGGAAGTCTATAATGAATTTTTTACCTCATCTTTCAGGGTCCGCAGCAGAGGTGTACCCAACTTTGTCATTTGCTGTGGTCTTTTGCATCTTTTTCTGCATGTATTCCACATAGATCCAGAACTCCAGAAGATTGGAGATTCTCAACAACAATTGCCTTAGTTGTATTCTGCATGGAAATTCTTGAAAGGCTCAGGTTGTTTCTTCACAGTGCCTTGTTGTTTACACAGTTGCCATAACTTTTACAATTTCCTGTCTCAGTTCCACAATATCTTTGTGGACAAATGCAATCTAGTCTCAAGATTGTTTATGAAATGGTGTCCATTGACTTATCTGGGGTGGTATCAGCTTTGAAATTTCCTCTCTGATCTTCTGAGGCATGGAAGAGGTAGCAATCCAGGAGCAGCTCCAAGAAAGCAACTAGAAGGAAGATGCTCGTGGAGAGAGACTTTGTAACTTTTCCTGCAGTGAAGACATCATTCCCTTTGGTTCCTCTTTTATAAGGACACCAAAGGAGAATTTTGTGGCACCATCTACAGGTTATGTTTGTTGTTCATGCTCGATATATGGCTGGATTGGGATTCAAAATTGCCCTGACTCTAGGCTTTAAATCACACCATCCAATCTCCAAGGCTCTCTTAATTGGTCAGACTTAAATAGACCCTCTTTTTCATTACAATGTCTTCTCTTAGGGGAGGATTCTTGGTTTCATGCAGTTGGACACCAGACCAGGTCATCCAACAAATCTCAAGCTCTTAGGTTGAATCCATGAAACTACACTGGTTAATTTAAGGAATTTATTTTAAGGGTATTAATTCCCTAACTCTCTGGGGTGGACACCGTGGGATCTAGCTTAGAGAACTTGTGGCACAGACACAGAGAGAGGAAATGCAGAGTCCCTATGCTGCAACCAATAGGTTTCTTCCACTGGACTCTATAATGTTCATCAGAAAAGGAATTATTCACAGTGCCTTCTTTTCTCCAAGTCAGAATCTCACAAAGTTGCAACTGATTCATTAAGTCTTGCTTCCAAATCAAAGTCATGTTACTTAGCTGGATGCATTGAAAACAAGATGAAAACATAAACCTTAGTTTTGGTTTCTTCTGTGTGTGTGTGTGTGTGTGTGTGTGTGTGTGTGTGAATGTAGTACTTGGAAGGTGGTAAAATCCCTAAAGAGAAAACTTCTAGCTAAATTGACTTGATTACACAAATGCAACAACACATGCTCTCTTTACACTATGGTAGATTTCAAAAATGTCCACAAATTCTTTTTCTTTTACATATGCTTAGGCTTCCCCAATATGAGAATTTCAGCTCCTCCAATCAGAATTTGGAGTCTTTCTGTCCTAAACTTCTATCCAGGCAGAGCTTGCGACCTCCTTGGATAAACTAATGAGACAGAAATAACTCTGAGCTGGATCTTAGCCTAGCCTTAAAGAGTGTTCTACACATCTATGATCTGGAAACCTGCCCTTCCTCAACCCAAATGAAAGGATTTCAGGCGAAGAATGAAGTCCATGTGACTCAAGAGACTCAAACAAAAGCCCCCAGCTACCTAGAGTTGAACACACAGACATGTGTAACTTCCTCAAAACATCCGAAGGTGGGATACTTTGTATGTAATAATATCTGTCTGATAGAGTTACCAAACATGGCCTAATTTTCCAGTGTTAAAGGGCATCACAGTTCTTTTGGAAGGTAGGTATAAGTAAGATAAATTTTTTGGTTGCACTACATTTAGTTTGTGTGACTGTCAAGTACAACTATGACATTCAGTGCAGGTACTCACTTGTGCTATCACATACTTTACTTCCTTCGAGACAGCCAAAAAGAGATTTCCTCCTATGGCTTCAAGTTACTCTAATACTCATATTGCTTCTATCACTGCCTGCAAATGTAAGTTGATATATTTCTTTCTACATTCTCATTTAACTGCACATACTGTGTACTGCAGAGTTTTTTCTTATCTGAATAGCCCTTGATGGATGTTTATAACATTTGCCACATAGTAAACTCCCTCTGACAGTAGGATGATACGACTAATAAAATATTTGTGAACTTTAAAAAACTGCACTGAAAAATAATCTATAAATTATAAATTGTGTTTCTTACACAATTAATAATATATTTTTATCATAACCTTGTAACTTGTAGCTTCTTTCAACCAACTGTAAACCTGGTAGTTATTTATATCAAATAAAATGTTAGATCTGTAAATGATTCAAGAGCAATAAACTATCAAGGCATGACAAATTATCGGATCTATCCTAAGTCAGTTTGAGAATTAACAAAGGTAATAATATTAATTTTCTTGACTCTATGATGATCATGATATTTTAAAATAGTTTTACTTCTGGCATTATATAGATATTATTGTTTAATTGCATCACATTATTAATGGCACTTGCTAATCTTTATCTAAACTTTCACTTAAACTCTGC
The DNA here is from genome assembly GCA_004027455.1 of Hydrochoerus hydrochaeris. Lineage (NCBI taxonomy): Eukaryota > Metazoa > Chordata > Mammalia > Rodentia > Hydrochaeridae > Hydrochoerus > Hydrochoerus hydrochaeris. The sequence continues at coordinate 234,696 of PVLA01000200.1, read as the reverse complement.
TGTGTCAGACCATGCTGTGACAATGAATCACATATTCTTAAAGCTAAAAAGAATATTTAAATATTAGTACATATGAAAAATTTTAATATGATGCCATTAGCCAATAAACACTAATTAATTAGTTATTAGCTAATAAACATATGTTAGTGTTGTTATTATTACATTGTAAGAGTCAAGTTAGCTTGTCAACTTGCTTGGCTTGGGAGTTTCCCAGGGCATTAATAAAGTACTTCTCTTGAGGTATCTGGGTAGGACATGAATACAAGACCCTGTGGTATATATCTGGTTGCTGGCCCTTTTCTCTTTGGTGCTGTGTCAGTGCTATGCTTTCTGGCCACCATAAAGTTAGAAGCTTTGTTCTGTCATGCTCTTTCACAATAATGTTTGTATCTGAAAGCCAGGTAATTATGGACTGAATCTTCTGGAACCGTGTACCAAACAAACCACTTTCTCCTTTTAGTCCTGAGAGTTGGCAACTTTGTTCAGCAACAGGAAACTGACCCTGCAGAAAATTGGTTTCAGGGGTGGGGTTGTTGCTAAGATTACTTGACCATGTGACTCATGTTGGGAAAGTCTGGGAAAGGTTGCAGAATTGGGCTAAAGAAATCCTAGAAGGATGAAAGCTGAGCCTAATGGATGATCGCTGGCTGGGGATCAGAGGACTAGAATTCTGATAGGAATCCAGACTGTAAACGCAAGGCTCTTGAGGTTTTAGTTGGGAATGAAAACTCGATTGGAAACTGGGTTAGAGAGTGTGTATGTCACATTCTGGCAGCGAACTTGTCTATACTTTCTCTACATCCTGAGACTTTGTAAGAGACTGAAATTAAGAGTGAAGGACTAATTGATCTGATGAAGGGAACCTAAAGGCAGCCAAATATTCAGGATATGGCACATATGATGCTAGTTCATTTTTGCCAGATGTATGTTGTGATTTGAGAGAAGAAAGCAGAGAAGAACCATTGGAAAAGCCAAAATTTTGGCTCTAAAGAATCATGTGTAGAGTTGAGGATAAAATAAATATAGTTGTTAAAGAAATAAGATACAAAATACTTTCTACATAGACAAGAAGAAAGATGTCTGAAGTCAGCAACAACCTATGCATCACAGTCAAGGATGCAAAACAGTCACCCTTTCATTTGGGAAGTGAGTCTCTGTATCTCTGCTCCAGAACAGCCTAGCAGGAAATTGATTTCCTCGGAGCAAAAATTTTATCTGAGAAATATTTGTTGCTGTTCTTGATTACATTATTTATCCTCATAAAATATTTTCAGTTTAAGTAACTTTTATGGGTTTGAAATCTTAATTGTTCTGCTAATATTTCTCATTCTTTATATAATAGTCTCCATGGTAGAAAGGCCTGTAGCTTTTATTTTTTATTATTTCTCCCTGGCACCCAGCATAAATGATTAACACTTAGCGAATGCAAAGTAAATATTTTTTAATCGAATAGATGCAGTGAATATTGCTCGTAAAACTTGCTGCCTGTGCAGTGTAATTCCACAGACTGTTTAATATTTTGTCTAAGTAGAAATGGGTAAAAAATCAGATGACTCAAGTTCAAGAGCATAAGGATTGGGAAATAACTGAAAGCAATGTTATGTCCAAAGTTAGAGAAAAATGGATAAGGTCCATTGAGAACTCAGTAAGAACACAAATGGAACTCACTTTCTCTTAGATCTGCAGATTCTCACATTTTGAGTCAAATGTTGAGAACTGAAAACATTGAATAGAATTGCGTTTCCTTAATTTTTTGAAGATAAAAAAAGAAAGGGCCTGATTAGACTTCTAAAGTGCTTCCCAAAGCTTACATTTTATGCTTACAAATATATGTGCTAATTTACAATAGAACTGATTTATATTTTAGACAATATTGCCCTGAGCAATATAATTCTATCAAAGAAAATTATGTGCTAATAATGTATTTAGTGAATCCCTAATACTTGTCTTGACTCTGTGATACAAGACAAGACAAACTTATTTAAGGCAAGCTAGTTCCTAGATTGTTTCCTAGTAGTGTTTATCATCACTACTGTGTCAGGGAACATTAAAGCTTTTTAAGAATGTATCAGGGGTAGTGATGCATCTCAGCGGTATAGCACATCTTAATACACATGAGGCTTAGCGTTTAATCCCCAATTACAGCCTCTCACATCTCTCTCTCTCTCTCTCTCTCTCTCTCTCTCTCTCTCTCTCTCTCTCTATCTCTCTCTCTCTCCCCCTCCCTATCTCTCTTTGTGAGTGTGTGTGCATATATATATATATATATACATATATATATATATGTGTGTGTGTGTGTATAAAATCTTTCATATACTTACATTCATTCATAATAATTTTCATATAACTAGTCATTCTTCATGTTTTATTTTTATTCTTCTTAGTTTTTAGTGTACATTTACAGTATATAATGATTACTTTCAGATTGTGGATTGATATATATACATATCTCATCTTGATCATTTTTACTCATCTGCCCACCCCTGCCTCCTGAGGCAAATTTTCCTTTCCTTTCTACAGTCTATTTCCCTGTTTCTAACATGTCTCCTCTATTTTTCTCTTTATTTATATTTCTTGTCTCTTATATTAAGGAAACCATGAGATATTTAATCTTCTGTGACTGACATTTCAGTCCAAAGTATTGTCTCAATTTATATACAATTTCCTACAAATGACTGAAATTTATTCTTCTTTATGCATGAATAGTACTCCACTGTGTGCAAATCCACAATGTCTTAATGAATTCATGTTGATGGGCAAATAGCTTGCTTCTATGCCTTGCCCATTGTGAGTTGTGCTGCTGTCTATATTGAAATGTAAAAATCATCATATGATGATGCTAGTTCTGTCAGGAAGACATCCAGAAGAAGCGTGGCAGAGTCAAATGTAATTTCTATATTTAATGTTTTGTAGAATCTCCATACTAATTTCCATGGTGTGTGTTAGTGAACATTTACACTAAAAATAGAGTAATGTTTCTTTTTTCTTACAACCTCACCACTAGCATTTGTTGTTACTTCTTTTTTTTCTGAGTCTTTGGTTAATGGTTGCTCTTATTTGAATAAGACAGAAATTTCATATTTCATTTCTCTAATGGCAAAAGATGCTGAATGTTTTTCATGTGTTATTGGTCATTTGTACCTCTGAGACATGTCTATTCATCTCAATTGCCCATTTTTGATTTGATTTTGTATTTTCAGGAGGTCTCAGATTTGCAAGGTCTAGTGTATTCTATAAATTAGAACTCTTTCTAAGGAGTAGCTGGAAAAATTTTTTTCCATTCTGTAGGTTGCCACTTTCCTCTGTCAATTGTCTCCTTTGCTGTGTAGAAGCTTTCTAATTTAAAAGAACTCTATTTGTTGATTTTAAGTTTTATTACCTGTGCAGTTAGGGTTTGTTCAGAAAGTCCTTGGCTATCACTATGCCTTCAGGAGTTTTACTAGTTTTTTCTTTCAGTAAATTCAGTGCTTCTATATACATATTTCATACATTTTGATTTTATTTTATTAAGGTGGGAGATATGGACATTTTAGCATGTTTTTACTTTAAAATTTTTATTGTAATGTTGGTTATATTTTATTTGTATTTTAAAATAAATGACTTTTATCTGATTAAACCTTTAAGATAAATAGTATCTGCAAATATGTAAGTATGGGGCAATCTTACCCATTTAAGTAGATTTGTTGGCTGAAAATTTCTCTAGCTTTGCCTTTGGTTTGCTCTGCATATTCACTACCAGTATATGCTCTGTCCCCTCACAGTTTGGCTACAGAGTGAGATTCTCTCTGCACACCCTTCAAGAGAAAGACAATTACTAGGTTTCAAAATAATGAAAGCAATTTACATATACTATTTCAGAAGGGTTTTGCACATAGACATAGTATTAAAATTGATCGTCATCCTAAAATTTTTGCTTCAAAGCATTTCTTTAAGATATGTCACTATCCCTGTTTTCATAATATACTAGCTTCTTGAAAGGTGAATTGTCAGGTATTTTCTCAGAAAGAGGATGTGGTATATCTCCCTTTATCTGACACTTACTCTATTCAGGGAGTTTACTTGCAGACACCGGTCTTACCACTAGATGGTGGTAAATGTAGGAAGGCATTCATCATGCACCTGGGTAGGATAACAATTGAGCAAGTACAAAAGTTTAGAGATTTATTGCACATGGCATAATAAACTATGAAAATATCAAATAAAAGAACTTAACTGAACTCAAAATTTTGTAATATTTTCTCTTTCTCATTCATGCTGCTCAACTGAACTATACTTTATTCTCATTTTCAGACTTAATACTCAAGTGGGATTTCTAAAATATAGTAAAATGATATTTTTCTCTTCTCTTTAATCTACATAATTATTCCACTATATTAGGAAAACATATTCTAGAAGCTGTATTTTGTATATTATGTTAATTTTAATATGTGTGATATGTGTCTGTCTTCAGTTTAAATATTTTACAAACTGAATTATTACTCTCTTTTATCCTCTGTATTGACTATTCCTGGTGGATAAATACACCCAGTCCTCCAAAACTCTTGTCCAAGGACATGGAGCTTACATCTATTGAAAATAGAACAGGTCATCCTGTCCTATAGCCTTTTACAGCTAGGAAATTTACAGACAAAATTTCTCTAAGAAAACCAGTAAGGACAAATCTTGGAAGCAGACTGTTATCTGCTCAATTCAGACTCTTGAGGCACAGCATGCTATGCACTGTTGTACCATCACCTAGAATATATCAGGTGCTTTTCTGTTTTACTGTTGCTCAACCTCAGGGCTTCCTTGTTAGTTGTTCTGTTGTGCAGTCCTGTCATTTTCAAAGCTGGATTTTGGCTTTTTCTGGGGTAGGTGTCCTCAGCTGAGTATGTAATTATGAATTCTCCCACACATGTCTTCTGATATATCTCCACCATAAGGTGCAAAAGAAAGTAGGAGGTGAGTGGGTAAGTACTTAATGAATGGCATCTGTAGCCCCATCAGTTCCAGAATTGTATGCAGGAAAGTGACACATTTTTTTGAGCATCCAAATACTTAATAAAACACCAACTTGCACTATGCTAAAATAATTTTTCACCCAGGATGCTTGAATACAATACATTACTTGTATACTTTCTTTTTTTGTTCACCCTTCTCCACAATTTCATAAAGAACAGTTATAAAAACAATAGACATGTATATCTTTCAGTAGACTGTGAATTTTTAAAGACAGAAACTTGAAAATTTGTATCTTTTGCATCAGATTAGATGTTGCCAAATTAAATGCCAATAAGTTGCCCTAATTCCTGGTTTAGTAAAATTTTGCTAGAATAAAAGAATATCATGTATTTATATACTATTTACCAACAATTTTTGCATTGCAATGACAGAAATCAATAATAATGACAAATATCAGATGTGTTGCAAACATACTAGCCTTTGACAAAAAAATTTGCCAACATAGATTTTTCTGCTTTAAAAATATTTGTTCAATAAGTGAATTACAAAATATCACTTATATTGGTGCCTCACTGAATATTCTGTTTATTAAAATTGCATTCTTGCTTAAAATGAGAAAAAATAAGTGATGCTTTATCTAATGAGAATACACAGTGAAATGTTGTACTTGTTATAATCAGCTTACTAAAATAAATGGACAGGTTAGTTTTTTTCATAGTGTTTTTCATGGCTTTTTTCCTAAACATACTTGAATTTCTTAAATATATTTTTTAATGAGAAAATTGTATTTTTTTTATTTAAAGAAAAAAAAACACAACAGAAAGAGGGTAGATATAATAAATAATTTCAAAAAAATAAGAAATCACTAGTTAATAATTACATATTTTTCTCTTAGAAGTAGTTGTTCAAGTAACATAAGTAAAACATACAAAGTGGACATTTAAACAGTGAGACCGCAAACAGTTCTGTTCCCCTATCCAACAAAATTTACTAATATGGTTATCAATCTTACACACTTAAACATACATGCAGTTATATCCTTTAGAGTACTTTCTTTTCCTCTCTCTTTTTTTACAATACCTGTAATCAATTCTCATAAATTGTTTAGAAGTTCTACACATGCATGAATCTCTACATGTATACCTATCCTTTCTGTATTAGAGAGAAAAACAAATCAAAACAAGACAACAAAACAAATTCCTGGAAAAACACTAAACAAAAAAGTCATATAGAACTGCAATACTGGGTAATCTACAATAGTTACTCTGATGTCTCTTGTTATTTTCAATAGAACTGTCTATATCATCAGGTATAGTATAATTGAACATAGTAGTACATAGCAATATTAGTAAAAACAAAACATTGGAGACATTATAGGACTTCAAAAGCAGTTAATAATCCAACCAGAATGGGTATCCTGTTGAATCGTTGTCTTCAGAGTAGTTGCCTCTACTCTCAGACTTGATACTATCAAGCATACCAGATTCAAATAAAATCAGTCAAGACAAAATAGTGATCTAATAAACCAGATTCAAATAAGATCAATCATAGTAAGACAGTGTAAGTAATACAGGGCTTCAGTTTAAGTTAATAGGAAATTAAGGATAGTTATCATAGTATATCCTATTTTGGGGGTAGCTGTCTGTGCTTTCAAAAATCTAGTAAGAGTAGACAGATTAGAAAAGAATAAAATCAAACTAAACAGATCAATAAGGATAATGTGGCTTTAAATCCTGATACACTATTAACAATGTCCTCTGCCTTCCTTTTTTTAGACAATTCCTCCCCTTTCACTTTCTCTGTGTGCTTTATACATTTAGGGTTCCACTAACTCCTTTAGTTTTTAGATTAGAGGGGCAATCTGCTACCTACCTAAGTAGTTCTGAACCTTTTTACCCCTTAGCTTGATCATGAGCTGTATTCCTTTACTTACTAAAGCCTCAAGGTTTTCTCTCTTTATAGGTGAGTAATTCTCCACTGCACAAAAGTGTCATGAGTTTCCAACCTATCTGCAGCTGCTGGGTGATCTGTCCCTATTTCTCTCTGATTTCCTGTCACATAGAGCATTGTTTTCTCACCTTTGACTTTTGGTTCATTAACCCTCTTTCAGGTTGGTTGTGTTTCCTATTCAGACCATCTCAATGGACCCTATCTCCTGACCTACTATGCTTGTGATTCTTTTTGTTAATGTATCCAGGCCATTTGTGTTAGAGATTATGGCCAATCTTCTCTGCCTCATCTCTGCTATGCTATCTTTCTGCCATTGGTTGTTTACTTTTCTCCTTCATTCCACTGTCTGCCCCATTCATTGAGGCCTCTCTGCCATTGTTCCTGGAATCCTGGTGACTTTTTTCTCTCTCTATAGAATGTCCTTCAGTATTTTTTGTAGGGTTGTATTGGTGGTCACAAACTCCCTCAGTTCCTCTTTGTCATGGAAACATCTTGTTTCTCCATTATTTTTTTTTTATTTAAAGAAAAAAATGAAACAGAAAGAGGGTAGAAATAATATAAAATTTCAAAAAAATAAAAACAAAAACAAATCAGTAAGAAATCACTAGTTGACAATTACATATTTTTTTCTTAGAAGTAGCTGTTCAAGTTACAAAAGTAAAGCATACAAAGTACATGTTTAAATAGTGAGACTGCAATTAGTTCTATTCATCTATCCAACAAAAACTTAGTAATATGGTCATCAGTCCTACACACTGAAACATACATGCTGTTATATCCTTTAGAATACTTTCCTCTCTTTTTTTTACAATTACTATAAACAATTCTTGTAAACTGTTTAGAAGTTCTTCAAATGTATAACTCTACATGCATACTTAGCTGTTCTGTATTAGAGGGAAAAGTAAATCAAAACAAGTCAACAATACAAATTCCTAGAGAAACATGAAATGAAAAGGACATATAAAACCACAGTACTAGGTGATCTATGGTAGTTCCCATGATGTCTCCTGTTATTTTCAATAAAATTGTCTATATCGTCAGGCACAATATAATTAAACTTAACAGTACATAACACTATTAATAAAAACTTAACATTGGAGACATTATAGGGCTGAAAAGGCAGTTAGTAATCAAGCCAGAATGGGTATCCTATCGAATCCTGCCATCCACAGAGTAATTGCCCCTACTCCAAGACTTGACACCCTCAATCATACCAGATTCAAATAAAGTCAGTCAGGACCAAACAGTGATATAGCCAATCTTCTCTGCCTCATCTCTGCTATAGTATTTTTCTGTCATTGTTGTTTACTTTTCTCCTTCATTCCACTGTCCGCCCCTTTCATTGATGCCTTTCTGCCATTGTTCCTGGAATCCTGGTGATTTTCTTCTCTCTCTCTAGAATGTCCTTCAATATTCTTTGCACAGTTGGATTGGTGGTCATGAACTCTCCCAGTTCCTCTTTGTTGTGGAAATATCTTGCCTCTCCATTAATTTTGAGTGATGGTTTTGCAGGGTATATCAATCTGGGTTGGAGGTCATTTTCTTTCAGGGTTTGGAAAATTTTGCTCCAAGCTCTTCTTGATTTGATGGTTTACATCGAGAAGTCTGCTGTGATTTTGATGAGTTTTCCTTTACAGGTAATCTGTTTCTTTTCTCTGACCACTTTTAATATTCTGTTCTTGTAATGGATTTCTGGGATCCTGACTATTATACGTCTGGGTGTAGGTCTGTTTGGGTTATAGCTGGCTGGAGTTCTGTATGCCTTGTATATCTGAACATTACTTCCTATGCTTGGGAAGTTTTCCTTAATTATTCCTGTGAATAGCCTTTTTATTTCACTTGTATTTGTCCCTGCTTCTTCATTCACATTTTTTATTCTTAAGTTATAAATCCACTTGTTGTCTTCTAGCTTTTGTATCATTACTTCCTGGTTCCCTTGTTATTTTATAGAGATCCTTCCTTTTGCAATCATACATTGCAAAACTATGTTTAAGTTTTAAAAGTCTGTTGTCTTTAGTTTCTGTTAAGAAGTTTTGCCAGCTTTCAATGGAGTTTTTAATTTCCTGGTATTCTCTTTGGATCTGTTTCATGTATTCTAGATTTTGTTTATATTCTTCATCAAAGGCTTCTCTTCTTTCTCTGGGTTCCTCCATTCTTCCATTTGTGCCTTCTTGAGGAGTACCCAGCATTTCTTTTATTAATCCTCTCATATCTTGCTTCATCTGACTTAGAATTTCAGATTTAAATTCATCAGTGAGGTCACAGAAGTATTTTTTTTATTTCTGATATTCCATGTTTACCACCTTCAATCTCCTCTGTATTTACCTGTCTTGGGATTATTTTCCCTAGGTCGGTGGCTGGAGGCTTTTTATTGTTTCTCTATCTTGTCATGTTTCTGGTTTCTTTAAGACAGGTGAATGGTGGAGGACTCTGGACCTTTATGTATTGCTGCCCTCTTCTATTTGTTGTTGATCTATGAGGTGCATGTAGGGGTGATGTGGGCCAGCCCTTACCCTCTCTACCAGTGAGAGTCTTCAGTACATTTGTGTGTGCCCTGCAGATGGGATGTCATAGGTTTGGGACAGCCTCATCCCTGGCTATTGGGTACTGACCAGGGGCATGGCCCAGCCCAAGCAGATCCAATCAATCCAGTTTGGGCCAGGAGCCACCGACTGAAGCCACTTCAGTCATTGATTGAAGCCTGTCCTGCTGAAATCTAATATGTAGTCTGGCCGATCACCTCACTCTGGGGAATCCAGTTCCTAGCACTCACCAGAGTCTGTGCAGCTCGGCTCCCCATCTCTACTCCCCATTGCAGTGCCTCCTCCTGCCAGGGGTCATGAGCTCACCAAATCCCACTCTCAATGGGGATGCAACCTCAGCTCAATTGTGAGTCACCTGACTCTAAGATGTGCCCAGCACAGCTACCAGAATGTACCCAGCTCCAGCCCTCTATCCATGCTTCTTTTTTTTTATTTAATCCTTTTCTTTTTCCTCAGTTTCTTCCTGGGTTGAGAAAATTCCTCTCCTTTAATCTGATCTTCTCCATGGTGTCAGATTTTAGCACCTGAGTTGTTTTTCTCAGAGAGGTTCTGTATCATGCTACCTATCAATTGGCCATCTTGGATCTCTCTCCATTAATTTTGAGCGACAGTTTTGCAGGGCCAATCTGGGTTGGAAGTTATTTTCTTCAGGGCTTGGAATACTTTGCTCCAAGCTCTTCTTGATTTGATAGTTTGTGTCAAGAAGTCTGTTGTGATTTTGATGGGTTTTACTTTATAGGTGATCTGTTTCTTTTCTCTGACCATTTTTAATATTCTGTTCTTGTGTTGAATTTCTGGGATCTTGATTATTATATGTCTGGGTGTAGATCTGTTTTGGTTTTATCTGGCTGGAGTTCTGTATGCTTCATATAATTGAATATTATTTCATTTTCCTATGCTTGGGAAGTTTTCCTTAATTATTTCTGTGAGTAGCCTTTTTATTTCATTTGTGTTTAGCCCTGCTTCTTTGCTCACATTTTTTGTTCTTAAATTATAGATCCTCTTGCTGTCTTCTAGCCTTTGTATTGTTACTGTCTGGTTTCTTGTTATTTTTAAGAGATCTTTCCTTTTGTGATCACACATTGCAAATCTATCTTCAGGTTTTGAAAGTCTATCTTTAGTTTCTGTCAAGAAATTTTGCCAGCTTTCAATAGAGTTTTTAATTTCCTGGTCTCTTTGGATCTGGTTCATGTATTTTAGATTTTGTTTATATTCTTCATCAAAAGTTTCTCTCCTTTTTCTGCATTCCTCTATTCTTCCATCTGTTCTTGAGGGGTTCTTAGCTATTCTTTCATTAATCCTCTCATATATAGCTTCACTTGAGTTAGAATTTTATTTTAAAGTTCCTCAATGAGGTCATGGAAGTATTTGTTTATTTCTGCTGAGGCTGTTTCCAATATTTCATGTTTGCAGCCCTGAAACTCTTCTGTATTTACCTCTCCTGTACTTATTTTCCCTGGGTCAGTGGCTGGAAGCTTTTCTTGTTTCATTCTCTTCTCATTTTTTCTGTTTTTTTTTTCATACCAATGTATGGTGGTGGTTTCAGGAACTTTCCATATTGCTTATGGTTTTTCTGAAGCTTTCTGGCAAGTAGATTGCTCCCTCTCCCATTGTCTGTTGATCTGGTTTTCAGTCAGGGTGGTGCGATGGAAAAATATAAAAATCCTATGTCAATGTTGCATCAAGAATCTTATACTTTTGCAGAGAACCTGACAGTTAGACATCATGAGTTCCAGAAGGTGCAACAAGTTCTACAAACAACAATAACTTTCTCCCACAGGTGACAGAATAATTTTTGGAACTTTCAGTACATACTCAGTTGGCTCCAAGGCAGGATGGCATGGCTGGGCTGAAGTTCATGGCAGCTGCAAATAAGCAAGGTGGAAACTGGCAAGAGAGACAGAGAGCAAATTCTTAAATATCTTATCAGATTTTATGATGGATTCATTATCATATGAATTAAAAAGTCCATCATATGGGCATATGTTATTTAGGTTATTAGTTTCATGAAAAAATAGAACATACATTTTCAGAAAAAAATCTATAATCAAAAGAGATAGTTTCTTTAAAAATATGTTTCAATTTCTACAGCAATTTTAAGTACACAGCAAAACTTCAGATGCCACAGAGTATATATATATATATATATATATATATATATATATATATATCAACATTCCCTGCCAGAGTGATGCAGTTATAACTAATGAAACCTACAATGATACATTATTATTACCTTGGAAATTCTTTGGCTTCCAGTAAGAGTTATTCTTGGTGTTGTTTACTTATTTATTTACTGATACTGGGAATTGAACTCACAACCTCAAGCTTGACAGGCAGGTGCTGAACTGCTGAGCTATAACCTATGCCCATTTCTTGGTGTTATTAAGTCCATGTATTTTGACATTTTATAAAAACATATTTTCACCACTATAGTGCACATAAAATGTTCTCACTTTCCTAAATGTCCTCTATACTTTAATGCCTACTCATTTTCCCCTTTTTCTAACCCCTGACAGCCTTTTCATTGTTTCCATGGTTTTGCTTTTGTCAGAACGTAGATTTTTCAGATTTTTTTTTTTGTACTGTGTACTCAGTTTTCGGTTGGTAAAAAAAAATGGATGAAGATGAGTACTTTAATCAAGGGAAGAAGCTTAACTATCCTACAGTTTTGGAGTGCCAAGAGGATTGCACAAATGTGCTGGTGAGAATTTTCATAGCTGCTTCATAGTATGGCAGTTCAGTGGAAAGAGAACCAATTGTGTACAGAAAAGATCAAGTATATGTGTGTCTTCACTTTATAGCAACCTATTCATGTGAAACTAGAACAAACACACTTTGGAAAATCAGCATTAATCGCTTGAGAGGCAGCACACACAGGACTTCTATCTCTCCATGAACTATACCTACTAGATCTTCTAGTAGGCACCACTTCTTAAAATGTTCCATCACCTCAGCAGTCCCATACTTGACACCAACATAGAATGTGTGGGAGGGAGGAACTCAAACTATATCTGAACCATTGCATTTTCTTTACTTAGAAATATGCCCTTAAGTCTTCTCCATGACTCTTTATATATTGATAGCTCAATAGTAGTTTGAGGATGTTTCCTCAGAATCAAGTGTTGGAAATTAAGTGCCCAACACAACAGTCTTGGGAGGTAGGCCTTCTAGTTGGATACATTTAGTTCTGGAAGACTCCAGCCACTTGAATCAATTAATGTTAATTATAAAATGCTTGAGGCTGTGAGATATAGTGTTGCTTTTTTTTACAAGTTCTTTCTTGGCATTTTGTCTTCTTCTACGGGGTGATTCTACATAAAGACATTCACTATGCTCTAGGACTTAGCAGTCTCCAGGGTTGTAAGCCATAAATTTCAGTCTTTTATTCACTACTCTGCCTCAGATAATCTGGTATAGCTACAGGAAATGGACTAAGACTGGTGGGGGGTGGTTTTGGAAGAAAATGCTTAACCATCTTGCAGAATGGCCACTGTCCATTGCATGCCCACAAATAACAGAACAGTTCCGATGGCTCCACATTATCTCCAGTACTTGCTGTTGGCAGTGTTTTGCATTTTTCAGTCCTCTAGGTGTAATTAGGATTTTAACTAGGAAATTTTGCGATTATTTTAAAAGTAGTTTCTTAAAATTTGAAGATATGGTAGTTTATGTAAATTTCTCAAAATGAATTCCTTATTGAAACATTTTACTGTGAGGTAAGAAAAAATAAGTGTTCTTTGAGAAATGCTGATATTATATCTCTGTTGTCTTTCTCAGAGTAATATTTAGCACTTAGCTGTTAGGGATTACTTGCTGAATAAATAAATGAAACATGCACTTATTGAAAGAACTGGTCTGATTGAAGCTTGTATGACTTCAGATATAAATGTGATAATCTGGGACCTACTTACTAGTAAAAAAAAATGCTAATAGTCACATGTAGGAAAGTTACAAAGCTTTTCTTGAAGATATTATATAAATATCCAGTTTTAATAGAATAAGTTAATTAAATAGTTAATTCTAGCATTACTTTAACAATAGACATATGAGGCCAATTAACTGGTTTTTTATGAGTCCATATATTTGGGCAATGTCTCATGATAATTCAATATTCTTTGGCAACCTGTAGTTGCTGATGGCAATTTCCTTTGTCAGAGCTGTTATCAAACTGTGCTATTAAGAGAGATTTATTTGGTGAGATCTGTGTGAATCTATAACAAATAAGCAGGCAATTCAAGCTGTTGTCTAACATGTAGGAATTTGAGGAGGTTGCTTTATCATCTTGGCTGAAGCCCAGTTGATTATATTTTGACCTGAGCATTTTCTCCAAATGCATCTCATGCAATTATACATTCAGGCCAAAAAGGCTATTTATACACTTTTGAATTTCACTTTCTGTGTTCGTTTAATATAAAATTTGTTGACTCAATCACTTTCTTAGTTCTTATTCTAAGTGGTAAACTAATGTTATTCACTTTTACAAATGAAAAAGTTTAATTATGGAGAAGGTGTCAGTGAAAGTATAAGCAGTATGGAGAGTGTTGCTTGGCAACTCGTCTGAATACTTTATAATTTGTTTGTGTGGTTGTATGAAAATATACTTTTATTTTGTATTTGTATGTTAGCTAGCTAGCTAGCTAGACAGCTAGATAGATAGGTGGATAGATGGATAACATTTATCATAGGGAATCTTTACGGTATGTAATATATTTTGCTTCTTTTTTCACATTTGCTTAACCTCCCTTCAACCTCTCTTCTCCTTGTTATAAAAAAATTTGTTTCCATTTTTCTTTCTATTCCCTTTTTCTTCTTTTTCTTCCTTCCTTTCTCCCTGACCCCTCCCTTGTTCCCTTTCTCAGTTGAACATTGTTTTCCCATTTCCCAATGTCAATTATAAGTTTTATTCATTTATAGCTTTGATTTCTCACAACAGAAAACAATGTGACATTTAAACATGTATGTCCATTTTATTTCACTTAAGAGCATAGTCTCGGGGAGCATCTGTCTACCTAGAAAAGTCTCAAACTTACCTTCTTTATGGAAAAGTTGTACTCCATTCTTAAAAAAAAGAAAACACATCTTTTTCTTTTCATCTATTGATGCAAATGTGGGCTGTTTCTAAGAGTTAACTACTACAAATCTTGCCACTGTAAACATGGCTGTGCATATGTTGATGTACGATTCTTTTAATTCTTTTGGGAAGATACCAAAAAGGAGAATATCTGGGTCAAATGAAAGTTCTAGTTTTAGTTATTTGAGGAACTTCCACATTGATTTCCACAGTGATTGCACAAGTTTATGTTCCCACAAAAGTGGAGAAGGGTTCCTTCTTTGCACAACCCCCCTAGCATTTATTATTTGTTATTTATTTGTTATTGGTTGATTTCTTGATAACAGCCATTTTTGAGGTGATGGAATCTCAATGTTGTTTTAGTTTGTCCAACTTGTAATTTTTTAAATGACCAGTGATGGTGAATGATTTCATATATTTATTTGTTGCTTCTATTTCTTCTTCTGAGAAGTGTCTATTAATTTCTTCTGTCCATTTCTGGATTGGGTCTTTAAGTCTGCATATTCTGAGTTTTTTCAGTCCTTTATATATTCTAAATACTAGTCCTTTGAGGAGAGGATGGAGAATATTTTTCTCAAATTGTGCATTGTCTTTTCACTTTGTTGGTGGATTCTTTTGCTATGCAAAAGCTCTTTAATAAGATGAGGTGCCAATTCATTCTTTGTGTTATTTCCTGTGGGGTTAGTGTTTTGTTCATAAAGTATGCCTACACCAGTATCTTCAAGAATTCTACTTATTCTGTCTTCCAGTAAATTGAGTGTTTCTGTTTTAATATTTAGATCTTTGATTCATTTTTATTTTAGTTTAGTGCACTCAAAGATATGCATGTAGTGTTAATATTTACCATGTGAAAAGCTAGTTTTTCCAGCACCACCTATAAAAAAGGATACTTTTCTTCCTGTGAAGAAGTTTGCCTCCTTAGTCAAAGAAAAGTTGACTGAGGGTATTTGGAATTGTTGCTGCATCTTCAACCTATTCCATTGACCCACAAGTCTGTTTTATGGCTGTACCTTGCTGTTTTTATCACTGTGGCTTTGTAGCATAATTTCAAGTCAGGGATTTTGATGCCTCATCCTTGCCTTTGTTGCTCAAAATTGCTTTTGCTATTCTAGGTCTCTTGGTTTCAATGAATTTAAGATCCTGTTTTCTAATTTTATAAGATATGCTTTGGTATTTTGATCAGAATTGCAATAAATATATACAACAATTTTGGAAGTATGGCCATTTTTCACTATAATTGTCCTTCCAATCTAAGAACAATTGATCTCTCTCCACTTTTGATATCTTCTTTGATTTCCTTTTTCAGAGTATTGTACTTATCAATAAAAAAACTTTTGCTTCCTTTCTTAGATTGAGCCCTATGTATTTCATCTTTTAAGATGCTATTATAAAAGTTGTGGTTTCTCTAATTTCTCTCTCAGTGAGTTAGTTATTTGTATACAGTCATGCTACTGAATTTTTTTTTAAACCAGGAATTAACCTCATGACTTCACACTTGCCAGACAGTCACTGTGCCACTGAGCAATATTGCTGGTCCCAGTACCGATTTCTGAATGTTGATTTTGTATCCAGCTATGCTACTAAATTTGGTTATTAAAGATAAAAATCATTTGATGGAGTTCTTCAGATTTTCTACATAGAATATCATGTCATACACAAATGATAACTTAATTTCTTCCTTTCCTTTCCTATCCTTATTCCTTTTATTTGTTTTCTCTTAATTGCTCTGGCTAATGTTTTCAGAATTGAACATCCTGGTATTGTTCCTGATTTTAGAGAGGAAACTTTTCATTTTATTCCATGTAGTATGATGCTGGTTGCCAACTCTTCATAGATGACTTTTATTAGATTGCAATAAAGACTATTGAGATAAAGACTATCTATTCCAATTTTCTGTAGTGTTTTTATCATGAATCCAAATTGAACTGTATCAGGGACCTGGCCAAGATTCCCAATCTCCCATATTAGTGGCTGGTGAAGCCTTAAAATAAATGAGACAACTGGCAAGATTTTAGGGCTCCAGGAGAATCAAAACCCTTTTGTAGAGTTTAAAATTCTGTGATCTATGAAAAAATGTCTCTAGGAGGACCATATTTATTTAGTTTTCAAACAAGGAAGGGTTAGAGTGCAAAGCACAGGGAACCTGAGCAAGAACTTGGGAGTGGCTCAAGGACTTTTCCAAGTAACAGATTTTGTTAATTTAGAAGAAGTAACTTATGTTAATTTAAGATAAGTATCTTACATTAGTTTAGGAGAACTAGCTCAGGAGAAAGTCTCCAGGTGAGTTTCACTATAGGAATGAAATGCCTGCAGTTACAATCTCTAGTTTATTAATTTGGGTTGGAGCCAGGTGTTCTCAGCTGTGGGCTATTTTTCTCTTTGAGGCCTCTCTTTGTTCTCAGTTCAGCCATGCCCTGGCCATGCTTCAGCCATCCACATGTATTCAATGGCTCCCAACACAGCAGTTGAAATGATCATACTTTTTTTTACCCCTTGGATCTGTTAATATGGTATATTACAGTCACTGATTTGCATATGTTGGACTCTTTGCAACACTAGAATCAATCCCACCTTTTCATGGTCTCTAATCTTCTTGATGATATGCTGCATTCTGTTTATCAGTATCTTATTGACAATTATTACATCTATGTTCATTAGGGAGACCGACCTACAGTTCTCTTTTTAGTATATATTCTCGATGTTATGATCAGAGTAGTGCTGCCAGGAATGAATGTAGCAGTACTGGTTTCCTTTCAATTTTATTAAAGCATTAGAGAAATAGTGGCACAAATTTCTTCTACTCTAAATTTCTTCTAGTATCTGTGGTGAGTCTCTCAAGGCCTGGGATTTTCTGTTAGCATGTTTTAAATTACATAGTCAATTTCACTAATATTGGTTTATTTAAAATTGAATATCTTCCTGATTCAGCTTTGGTATTTCATATGTGTCTAGGAATCTGTCCATTTCTTTTGTACTTTCCATTTTTTTAGAATACAGTTTCTCAAAGTAGGTTGATCATCTTTTCAATTTTTGCAGGGTCCATTGTGATTTTAACCTTTTCATTCCTAATAGTATGACTTTCAGTCTTTTCTCTCCTTTTTCTGGTAAGGTTGGTTAAGGGTTATTCAATTTTATTTAAACTTTCAAATAACCAAATCTTCAATCTACTGATTCTCAGTTTTATTTTCTTCATTTTCATTGTGCTAATTTCTACTCCAATCTTTATAACTTTCTCCCTCATATGAGCTTTGTGGTTGACTTGCTCATCTTTTCTTGTAATCCTGAGGTTCAACATTAAGTTTTAGTTGAGCTCTTTGTTTTTCTGATATGAGAATTCATCACTATAAATATCTTTCATAAGACTGCTTTCATTGCATTCCTAATGTCCATTGTGTTATATTCTACTATTGTTTAATTGTAAAAACTGTCTAATTTCTTTAAATGTGTCTGTTAGCCATTGGCTGTTCAAAAGGTTTATTTTCCATGTGTTTATGGTATTTTTGTTATTTCTTCTGCCATTGGTTTCCAATTTCTTTGCAAAATACTCTGATAATATGCATGGGATATTTTCAACTCCTTTGTATATATTTACGCATGTTCTATGAGTCAGTATGGGGCCTATTTTGGAGACCAGCTCTTGCAAAGCTGAGAGGAATATGCATTCTAATGTTGTGGGGTATAACACTCAGTAGACATCTACTAAGCCTATGTGTTCACAAGTGTGATTCAGCTCTGATAGTTCTTTGTTCATTTTTAATCTAGTTGATCTGTCTATTTGTGACAATGGGTTATTGAGTTCCCCCATTACAATTGTTTTAATATTTATTTGATTTTTCATATCTGTAAATACTTGTTTTATGTAATTGGATGTGCTTGTATTTAGTGCATATATATTTATGATTGTTATGTCTTCTTACATTATTCCCTTTACAAGGATTTAGTGTTCTTAATCTGTCTTGGCTTGAAAACTACTTTGTCTGCAAATGGAAAAGTTACCTATGCTTTTGTACAGATTCTCATTACATGGAGTATTGTTTTCCATCCTTTTACTTTCAGTCTATGAATTTCTTTTTGGATTAAATGTGTTTTTTGTAAGGGAGAATATTGTTGGATCTTGCTTCTTGATCCATTCATCAATATGACTTTTGATTGGTGAATGGAGACTATTTACACTAATGGTTATAGCTGATGTTTATTTGCATATCTTTGTTATGTTAATTATACATTGTTGATTCCCCTTTTGTCCCTTTATTTAATTGCTTGCTTTGCAAGGGGATTCATTCTGTTGGGGTTTGTAGAGTTGTATTTTTTTTTTTTTTGGTACTGGGGATAGAACTCACGACCTTGTGCTTGCCAGGCAGGCACTTATGTTACTGCGCTAAATCCCCAGCAGTTTGTCCTCTTTATCTCTTCCTAGAATGTCTTTCAGGTTATTTCCTAGAGCTGACTTGGTGGTCATGATTTCTTTGTCATGGAAGCAACTAATTTCTCCATCAATTTTAAAAGATAATTTAGGGCTGTACATCAATCTGGTTGGAGGTTGTTTTCTTTTTGGATTTGAAGTAGTTCACTCCAAGTTCTCCTTGATGTGAAGGTTGCTGTTAAGAAGTCCAATGTGGTTTTAATAAGCTTTCCTTTATAGATTATCTGTTTCTTCTCTCTGAAAAATTTATTATTCCATTCTTCTGTTGAATTTCTGGAATATTGACTATTATATGCCTTGGTATAGAATGTTTTAAATAATGGCTAAGTGGATTTCTATATGCCTCATTGTATGTGATGTTCATTTTCCATGCTTAG
This sequence comes from Hydrochoerus hydrochaeris, assembly GCA_004027455.1. Classification (NCBI taxonomy): domain Eukaryota; kingdom Metazoa; phylum Chordata; class Mammalia; order Rodentia; family Hydrochaeridae; genus Hydrochoerus; species Hydrochoerus hydrochaeris. The sequence goes on along the minus strand of PVLA01000200.1, from coordinate 215,388 downwards.
GAAGTTTGTTGGTATTATTTCTGTGAACAGGTATGTTTTATGTCATTTGTATTATTTCTTGATTTTTAATTGACTGTTGAAACTTACATTATTGTTTGTTGCATCATCTTGGATTGGTGAAGCTCTTGGATTGGTTTTGCATGATTGTTTTGTATTTTTAATAAAACTTTCTTTTTATGATAACTAACTACAATCCTGAGTTCTGTATGTGATATTCTGGCCTCATATTGGCTCATTCCACTGCATATAGTATCAATGGAATTTTTAATTTATTATGGTTATCTCCAAAATTATTTTGATTTTTTTCTAGAGCCCCATTCATCTGGTTTATTACCACTGTTACCACCACTTCAGAGAGTTCAGGTGGGTGGTTTTCAAATTATTCTACCTTACTGCTCCCTGGGTTTGCCTTGATTAAGATATAAGCATGTGGCTACATCTTGATTAAGTGTCTTCTCATTTTTTTAGTGTAATTCTTATAAATTACACTAAAAAAACTAGAAAACTAGGCCCACTGCTGCAGGCCTGAGCAGAGGAAGTCACTTCCCCCAGTGAACCTGCCACTGCAGGACCAAGGAGAAAAAGTCATACCCCTGTTGAGGCAGCAACTGTAGGCCAGGAGGAGAGGGAGCCACACAACCTGGTGAGCCAGCTGTTGCGGGCCCAGAGAGGAAGAAGCCACACCCCACAGTTAGTCAGTCTCTGTGGCTTGAGGAGAAGAAGCTACATCCCCCCTGAGTCCACCACTGCAGCCCTGAGGTGCTGATGCTTGTAAATTGCTCATGGCTGGTAGCTTTATTGTGACTATTTAGTACCCTTAGGAAATGGCTATTTCTAAAAGATGTCTTCCACATGTAACTGGCTTTTGAGTTTTCAGTCTGTTGCGTGATCCTATGTCTTCAATTTATTCAGAATGAGAAATTATTGCCTATTTTCCCTAGCCCCTGGTTCTTTGCCACTGGCCTATAGTATTGTATATGACCCTTAGGAAATCTCAGTCTTAGCATGCCAAGAACAACTGATTAGAACAATTATGTCACCCTGGTTAAAGTAGCAAAATCAGTAATAAAAAAAACATCAAACACAGCCTAGAAAATAACAAACCATGCTAGTTATTGATTTGCCATCCTTAATTACATGAACTATAGTCATGGCTATATAACAAAAATCTAAAGCAAACCAGAAAATTGTGTACAGTAAATTTGCCCTCTATATGTTGATTTTGCCCTCTATATGTTGATTTTGCCCTCTATATGTTGATTTTGCCCTCAGGGGTTAAAGAGGAGAAAACAAAGTAATAGAAAAAGAGAAAGATTAGATGCAAGGCTAGAAGAGAAAAGAAGATTATATGACTTTTGAAAAATTGATGAAGAAGATAGGAGGGAAAGACAGAAGAAGAAATAAAAACAAGAACAGAACAACAGCAAGAAAATTAGAAACAGTGTTCACACTCATGTAAAAATAAGAACACACAATGAAGAAACTAGGAAATGAAACAAAAACAGAAAAAGAATAATTTAATAAAAAAGAATATCCAGGGCATTCATTTGCTCTTGCTGGTAGAAAGCATGCGTAGACAGAGCCCAGATTTGTGTTGCTTAATCCTAGCAAGACAACTTTAGATTTACAGCAGAGTAGAGGTTAATCCCAGTAAACATTCGTCTTTAGTTCCACTGAAGTTCAGGCTGGTTTCTGGCTGTGATGCTAGAACCTGATTTATTCACCTTGAAACACGCTGCGTTCCTCCAGCCAGCTTGAACTCAGCCCCTTGACTTCCTCCTGAAATGGACTCAATTTTACCTTTCCCTGAAAATGGTAGATGCGAGATGTTGCCAACCTCCAGCAACTCTGAGTTCCAAGCTCAGCTGACCTGTCTCCAAAGTGGCTGATATCCAATTTCCCTTTCCTGGGAGACATCTGAACCCAAATAACTCACTGGCCATGGCAATCCACTTCATCCATCGCTTTATTCCACTGGTGCATTTCTTCATGGATTTGCCAGTATTCACCATGTATCTGCAGATTCAAGCTACCTCTTCCATGTGGTCAGTAAAGGCTCAGAAATGCTGCTTGCCGCTTCATTCTTCTGCATTGAGGTCTCTCTATTTGCTCTTCCAGGGAGGCTTCAATTCTCACTTTAAATCTTTTCTGGCTGCTGAGTCTGAGATGTGTCCCACACTGGCTGCCCACCCTGTGGTGCAGAGGATTGGGCCAGTCACTTGGATTCCTCCTATTGGAGGCTCCTGGATTATTGAAGAGGCACAGAGTGGTGGCCCACCAACACTCTCCAAGGCATGGCCGCCTTTCCTCTGGTCCCATGGCAGCAAGCTCATCAGGGAGCATGGCCTCCTGTGCTCTGGACCCACACTGGATAGTTCATGGAGGAGCATAGGTTCTCCTCAGGCCTGCAGTGGTGGACTCAGGGGGGACGTGGCTTCTTCTCCTCAGGCCACAGAGACTGACTAACTGTGGAGTGTGGCTCCTTCCTCTCTGTGCCTGCAACAGCTGGCTCGCCAGGGTGTGTGGCTCCCTCTCCTCCTGGCCTACAGTTGCTGCCTCAACAGGGGTATGACTTTTTCTCCTTGGTTCTGCAGTGGCAGGTTCACTGCGGGAAGTGACTTCCTCTGCTCAGGCCTGCAGCAGTGGGCCTAGTTGCCTTATTTTTGTTGGATTTCTGCATTCTCTCTCTCCATGGGCTTCAAGTCTCACTTTAGATCCTTCCTGGGTTCAGGGGACCCAATTTCCTCCTCCTTCTCTTCCTTTTGTTGCCACATTTTAGTGTCTGGACACCAAATCTTGTAGAGGCTTATTCTCTACTGCTCACCACTCTATCATCATCCTTAAGTGTCTTATAATTTTCATTCTTTATGACAATAAACGTATCAGCAGTATTTTAAATTTTTTTGTTTAAAATCTCAAGTTACTTAGCTTTTGTTTCTTAATGAAGTTAAAAAGATGATTTAACAGTATTTATTTCTTGTCTGAAAAATTTTACATATCTACTAAATGTGATAAAGAGTGATCAAAGTTTTAATATTTTATAGTTGCTGCTAGAGTGTAAATTTGCATGATGAAATTTTAATTCTCATAATTCATATATTAATACATAATTTTAGGACATCTACATGGTTTAGAAATATTTTAATATACAAAGAGCCTTAAAATTGTATGATATACAGTACACAATTATAAATTAAATTTTAAAAATCTTATCAATAAAATTTATTAAAAGAGATTTATAAGTCATTTTTTAAGAACACTAGATATATTTTTTCAAGGAACATTGATTGTTTGAATTGAACTACTGTAGTTGCACTAGCCTATAGCTAACAAGTAACCAGGAAAAACATCACTGAAGATGAAGTCAAGAAAACATAGATAAAAGTAATTCTAGAAGGTTTTGGGAACCATGATGAAATTTGAAAAATAATCTTGTAGAAAATTGGAATGGCCACATATTATCAAAGAAACTGACATAGTTGGACTTGGATTCTAAAAATATCTATAATATATACAGAGAGTGTCTTTTGTAGTTAAGAATGAAGTTAAATGTTAAAAAATACATTGCATTACAAAGTTTCAGAAATATCTTGAGGGCCTGAAATTTATGTAATTCAGTGTGAACAATATTGATATCTCCAATAGTGAGAAAAAATGGATGAGGAAGGGCAGGCTCAAAGTTGGAAAGCAGCAAAATGTCCAAGAAGAGAAAATCAGCAGAAAGGATGCACCATAAGCCTAGACTGAGAGTGGATAGAAACGGAATCTTAGGTAGCACCTATCTATGAATAATAAAGAAACAGATTGTCGAATACACAGTGAATTAGGATGGCTTTCCATTTGAGTGAATCACAGGACTGCACACAACTGAATCAAATACCAGTGTGAAGTTAACTGCATGTATTGATGTACAGCTGCCATCTGTTAGTAGGTTAAAGACATTCCTGTAGAAGTGCTGTATCATTAAGGAGTATCTAAACTGATTCAGATATACAAGTATTTAATATTGTTCAGATACTAATCATGAAAAAAGTTCTAGTTTTATGTGCAAAATACATTGTGTAATCTTGCTTTATGAGCTCATTAATTATTTAATCATATAGTTATCAGGTTTTGTATCCATAAACAGTGAATTTAATACTTGTAGCAAGATAAAAGATATGGTCCCTTGTCTAATTTAAGATCTATTGCTAAACAATAGCACTATTGATAAGAACTATATGATGAACTTTTTATTATCTCACCTCTGGTTGAACTGAACATCGTTTATTTTTAATAATATGGTAAAATTATGACAGTTGCTTATATACTTACTTTTCTTATTAAAAATAAAAGAAAATTTATGATATTTTAAAGTTTTATTTCACGTTTTGGATCTTCTGCAGTTTTTTTTTCTTTTTTTTTAATTAGCTGGGCTCATGTGTTGGAAGCATTTGAGAAAATAAAAATGACATTATAATGAAATAACGAATCTATAATCTCACTTTAACTATGAATTGGTCTAAATTTATGTATGCATGTAACTTTCATTACATAAACTTAAATGAGTAATAATAGGTACATGACTCTTGGAAAAACATTCAAAGATGAACTGATTTTGTACGTTAATGGCAAATATTCATACATTGGCTGAGCTAACATTGGTTTTGCACTCTGTGATGTCAGTGTACCTGAGACTTTAATCCAACCATAGAAGGTTTAATTATGACTTTGGCACCTAGTAACTATATATAACAAAACAGCAGTGATTGTAATTACAACATGGATTAAGTATCTCTTGTGGAGCACAATTAAATCTTTTTTAATCTATTCTAATTTTGCTTCTGGGTTTTTCCAAAATTAGTGTCATATTACTAGAATATTTCCTCCTCATGTGGTTTAGTGATTATCTTATTGATGGTTTTTCAAAAGCTGGATTAAATTCAGGGTTGCTATGCTCCTATATCATCCCTTTTTAGATTTTATTTTGAGAATTTAGACAGGCTAAACTTAAACTTGTGAGTCTCTTTCCTTAGTCTTCTGAGTAGGTGATAATAGAGGTATGCACTGCACCACTGTTCCCAACTAGTTTAATGCTCTTTCTAGTAGTATTATTAACATTCATTTAAATAGGTAGCTAATATTATAATGTAACAAATTTTAGCAACCTATTGAAATTTATTAAGATTCTATTAAAAACAATGTTTTGAGAATATAAAATACAAATCTTAATAGAAATAAAATAGGGCAGGGCAAAAAGTATAATTTTATTTGAATATGTGTAAATATATAATTTAAATTAAAATGTTAATCACAAATATATATTTGAGGAGTATAAGCCAATATACTGGGATTAAAGAGAGAAAATTTAATGTGAAGATAATTCTCTTTCATGTGAAGGAATAAATGTCGATAGAAATATCTGAAAAATACAATTTAATAGTAGCATCTGTGTGTGTGTGTGTGTGTGTGTGTGTGTGTGTGTGGCTGTGTGTGAGCGTGTGTGCATGCACACACACTTTGATGGTGGGATTGGTGGGTAGCAAGCGTTTGTTCAAAATTCTCCTTTTTCTAGATAATATGAATTCTCTCTGTTATGATTTTAATGTAAAATATTCTTTCAAAGTCTTATTTTATTCAGAAGTGGAGCTTTGGAAGCTGATTTAATCATGGGAGCACCATATTCATCAGTGGATTCATCCAATTGATAAGTTGGGTGAATCGATGAAACTGAATGTGCAGTAGGAGATGGGCCTGGAGAGAAGTGACAGGTCAGTAGGTCATGATCTGAAAGTGTACTGTCTCTGGCTCCTCTCTTGTCTCTGTTTCTCTGTGAAGAGCTTTCCTTTGTCATACAATCAGCATGCTACTTTTACCTTGAAAAGATCTGACCAGGGACTGATGCCATAAAATTGTGAGCTAAAATAAACTTCTATTAATTTATGTTAATTGTGTATGATATTTTGTCCCAGTGATGGAAAATTGACTAACAGAGCAAAGTTGTACTAAGAGTGGGTTCATTGTTATGATTGTAACTAATCTTTTGGTCTAGAAGTCTTTGGAACTGGTTTGCGGAAGGGTTAGAAATGTATGGAAATATGACACGGAAAAATCTTTTAATGCTTTAATAAGGTTCTGACGTGAGATTCTGGTCAGAGTTCAGAAGGGCAGGATTCTGGTAGGAATGTGAACAGTAAAGGCCAGGTTTATGAAGTTTCAAATTGAAGTGAGAGCTGTACTGACAACTGTACTAGAGGCCGTATGTGTTATATCCTGGCACATTTCCTAGTTCATTGCTTGAGGTTAATTTTAAACAGCGTGGATTGATAAATGTGGTGGAGGAGCTCAGGTGACAGCTGAGGCATGAAGACTGCAAGTTGCTTTATCCAGATTCTTGCTGAACATTGGGAGCCAACAGTAGAGCTGAAAGATTTGAAAACCTGCAGAAAGGAAGCAAAGTTGGGGTCACAGAGAGTGTGGGTACTGAAAGTTTATGATTAAAAAGAAACAAGTACTTGGCATCAGCACAAGGGAAGACAGTTCAAAGTTATCTCAGAAATCAGCTTTCTGATTATTTTTGTTATTTTTTCTTTAGTTTTTAATTTTGGGTGTCTCGTAGAAAAAAGTTTGATTTTGGTTTCAGGATCATTTTGAACTTTTCAGTAATGCTGGAACTTTTATGATTTTGGAGACACTTAAAATAAATGCATTTTGAATAGTGAGATACACATGAACCTTTTGGAGGCCAGGGGCAGAATGCTATGTTTTAAATTTAAAAGGTCTCCCCAAAAAGTGCTCAGAGGTGCTCAGAGGTGAGGGGTTTTGAAGGAAATGGACTCATAAGGGTGCTATACTCATGCCCAGAATCATCCATTGGAGAATTTACAGCTGAATGGGATGTCAGGAACTAGGACCTGGGGATGTGGAATGGACAAATATGGTCAGACTTTTGGGTACAATGACAAAAGAATTGCCCGTGTGTATCTAGTAGAAGGTGGTAAGCAGCTACATTTATTGAAAACCATTGGAATTTGTGGTCAGGGTTAATCCCTGCAAATAAGAGGTAAGGCTAAGATAGAAGAACAGGCATGGTGTGGTGACTAACGTAAAGGAACTGCACATAGGTCATAGGACATGGAAACAGCAACACTATGTGTGTGATAATTCAAGCTTTTAGAATTTAAAGGACATGCTCCAACTGAATTTCTATGTGAGATTGATAGGCACAACTGAAAGGGTGCCGTGTCACAAGCATATTTCTCCCAGAATTCACTCTGATATTGATTAATATGTGACATGTAGTACATATTTATAAACCCTTAATGAGGTGTGAGTCGGGTGAAGTTGGCTAAACATTAGTTAGGCAATCCAATACGTTCATGTTCTCATCTAGAGAATCAGAGATACCTTGAGTTTCTGTTACTTTATTTTTTAACCTCTCTTAGGATAATGGGAAGAGGAATGAGCATCAGGCACTAATTAGAATGAAACTGGTGGACAAGAGCGAAGCCCTCAGCCCCATTGCTGATAACTGTAGTAATAGAATGTGATAGGTCACTGGGAGTGTGCACTCTTTGAAACAATTTGTCCCTTCTCTTTCTGATTCCTGGTTGTCATGCTATGAACACCTTTTCTCCATCATCCTATTCTGCCATGCTGTTTCTGATTTGGAGTAGCCATATGATGGACTGAATCCAATGGAAATATAAATCAAAGAAATCCTCTCCTGGTTTATATTTATGATGAGAGGTATTTTGTTCCAGTGATGAAACAGTGATTAATATACAACCTTTGCTGCCAAACTTCTTTAACAGGACTCCATAAAATATTAGACTTAGGAAAATACTTCTGAAATTCCATGGTTTGTGTAATATCCACCTTCCAATATCTTCTAGGAATTTTAGGCAGAAGTCAAGAGGTGGCAAATGGTAGTTCTGTGACTGTGAAATATAAACATCATTAACACGAGGGAAGTAGGAGCTTAGAGGCTTTTCATATTTCTTAGAAGTGTTAGAATTCTTTGTCAACATAATCCGTCTCTAAATACACCAATAATAATAATCCAGTCATATGACTCATCAGTATGAATTTTAGTAACTCTAGAAGACCCTCCGTAATTTAAAAAACCTTACCAAGTTTACTACTGTCCTTGATTCATGAAACTGTCCTCCACGTCCTCTGTGACTTATGATCCAACATTTATAAAGTCCCCAAGGCTTCAAAATGTTCTCTAGATATTTGAATATTATTTTATTTAACCTTAGTTGTGGTAATTCCTTCTAGACACTGTAATCTCCTGACAGTTTTCTCAGAAACATACATCTTAGCACTGATTCTGGAAAAAGGACTATTGTCTCTACCATATCCTTAACAGTGGAGGATTCTTTGAAGTTTTTTATGTCCAATTTTAGACTATTTTCCCCACCACCCTAAACTACTCCAAGTTTGAATAACTTGTCTTTTATGTATTGTATTATAGGCACTCCTTTTTATGATTATTACTTTATAGTTTCTCAGACTACTCTCTTATTTCTTAAAAAAAGCTCTTGGCTTACTTCATTCTTTATAGCATTATTCATACTGTAAGCATTAAAGGTTGACAATCCAGACACAATTCCTCCAAGTCTGTAGTTTTTAATAGCTTGACTTCTTCAGAACCTTAACTTTATGGCTAAAAAAAAAATCCAACATCATGTTTTGTGGTCCTTTTGAATACCTTCACAGTCTCTATAATTGGAAATTAAAATTTAGAGCAAAACCTTTAATTTCAAACCCTGACAATATTTTCATGGAAGTAGAATATAAAATTTATGATCAATTATCAGTTTCCCTCAGCAATCTCTCTTTGTACTGTATAACGATTGTGGCAAACATATGGCACATGTGCTGCAGCAGCCACATAGAGCCCTTTCCATTGGCAAGTGAGCCAAGGCGTCACCCCAACATCACCCCAGCAACTGAACATTAAGGTTTAACTGCAGTGTTGACACTCGGTGATTTGGTGATTTTTAAAAAGTGGGTTTTTGATTGTAGTTTGGGCACATGGTCTCTAAAAGATTCATAATCACTGATCTATACTATTACAGTTTTTATTTGTGTATGTATTACCAGATATATGAGTATTTATGTTGTTATTCAATAGTTAATTCTTAATATTCGTCTTATTTGACATTCATAACAATTGCAAATATTATTTTTCATTCTTACTGTTTATTGGTTTCTTGCTTCCTAGGGTACTAGCTCTATTTGATTTTCTTGTTACATTCCTGACAATTTCCTTTTCGTGTTTCTTGTAAGTACCTTCTTGTCTTCAAACTTCAAAGCTTCAAATTAGACCAAGACTTCATCATACCTTACCCTTAGAGTCATCTCATCTTGCCTTATAGTTTTAACATAAATGTTCTGTTCACTTTCACTTGTGTGTCTCTATCTTAAGGCTCTGCTCTGAGCACTAGACTACCGTGTTTATGTAACATTTCCACTTGGAAACTTAATAGACATTTTACTGTCATGTATCTATAACTGAATTCTTCATGTATTTTTTCACTCCTTCTGGGTCTTTTGCAATTATACAGATCTAAATGAAGATTCTTTCAGTTAAAGAAAGCAAAAAGCACAAACACCACTATCCTGCAGTATTTATAAATATCTAAGGAACAGTAAAAGAATGTATCCTGGAACTGAATTAGCAACCTATAGTGTAGTTGATGAGAAACAGCCATACATCTTAGTTGGAAATGTCATTCCCAGGAGTTGGCTTTTAATCTAACTTAAATATATAATCATTGGAGAACTTAAAACAGAGAAGTGACAGATCTAATTCCTGGGTTAGAGAGATTACTTTATGCTTTATTAAATATAGTTTATAAGGGTCAAGTACAGGACCTTAATAACAAGTCAATAAATTTGTGTAGATCAGTGATTCCTGAACTCTGCATCATGTTGGAACTTTGGGCGCTGGAGAACAGGAGGCCTACTCGCCGCCCTGGTGAGCAGCTGGTGGCCTGGCAAACCGCTGGCACACCAGGGCGAGAACTATCAGCGACTCCTGAGCTCTGCATCATGTTGGAACTTTGGGTGCTGGGAGATAAGGCAGCCTGCTAGCTGGCCTGTAAGCAGCTAGCGCCCTGCCGGTGCACGGGCTAAGAATCAGACATTGATCCATCCCTCCCCACTCCCATTAGCGAATAGGCACTGATGGTCTGAGTATCTTTTTAGAGGATGAATGTATATAGCGTGGCAAGTAAGAGGGATTTCCTTCTATCATCTCTTTGAAAGCAAATATTTTTATCACTGTTTTGCTTAATTTTGATTAATGGTACTGCTTTATTCAATATTCTGTTTTTAAAAGTTCGATATTTTCTTCCATTTTCCTCTATTAGATTGAAAGAGCAGCTAATGTGAACAAAATGGGCTGTACTATTGAGCCCATTGCTTGTGTCCTGGTGACCTGCTCTGATGCTCTGAGGTTCTGTGGTAGTTTTATTGCAGTGTGGTTGCATGGGTTTGTTCTGTCTTGTTCTGCTGTACTTTGCTACCTTCAAAAAAAATAAAAGTAGATAAGAAAGTAACAAAATACCTCCAAAAATCTCCCAGCTCCACCAAAGCTGATCCATGGATCATGGATGAGGAGAAACTCAAAAACAAGGCAACAGAATTACATAAGGTGATTAAAAGTATATAACAACAACAAAACAAGTCAGTAAGCAACTTGAAAAGAAACTGAGCAACTCGAAACAGGATATAACTAAGCAGATAATGGACTTAAAAAGTAAAAAGAAGAAAAGACAGTGCTCTAGACGATTTGGCTGCATGTATGTTTCAGTGTGTAGGATTGATAGCCGTGTTGCTAAGTTGTTACTGGATCATTGAACTTCTTTGCAGTCTCATTGTTTGAATGTACACTTTGTATGCTTTAATTTTGTAACTTTAACAACTAGGTCTAAGAAGACAATATGTAATTTATCAACTAGTGATTTCTTACTGCTTTTCTTTTCTGAGATTCTGTATTGTTTCTACCCCTTTTTCTGTTTTGCTTTTTTTCACTTTAAATAAAATTAAAAAAAAATAAATTTGTGTAATAACCCAGGTGACAGTTGATAGTGTTTGTCCAGAATATCATGATAGAATATGAAAAAGAGGCCTAAGTCTGGATATTTAAAGTTAATAATGACATGGTGTGGTAATTTTTCAAGTAACTTTTTCATGTTATTTCCCTGATTTATCTTAAGTACAGTGCTATTAAATTGGGAATGTAAACATTTTTTAAAATGAACATAAGAAAGTAGCTTGCATTAATTATAAGCACACCTCCTAACCCACAGATAAGCATAAATTACTGAAAGACTGTGGCTAAGTATAAATACAACACTAGGCCTTGAGAAAATGTTCTCCCTGTATTTAAATTTTTGAACAAATTCAAAAGAAATATCCAAATGCAATACAAAATTCTAAGGCATATACCATAAGTGAAAGAAGAGGTCAAATCTTAAGTAGAATTATGTTTAAAAGCATAAATTTGTTGAATTATAAGACAAACAGAGGTCAGTGAAATGTTTGATCATGGGAATTTCTGCATTATAGAATTACTTTTTACTACTACTGAGGCTCAAGAAAGAAAAATTTGAAATGAAGAAGGACCCATGAGCATGGGAACATGAAATTAGGTTACTTCTTCATAATTTGATGGTCCATTCAAGAAGGCACAAATTAGAATAATTAGGTAAAGAGAAGTGGCTCTATTTCTAAGTAATTTAAGAATATATAGATGATAGGATCTAGTAATAAATTATGTGTCCAAAAGCAGTAAAAAGGGAAAATTAAAAAATAATCTGAAATTTACCTTGAATATTTAAAAAAATAAAAACTAGTTAATAAAGGTCAAAAATAAAACATGAAATTTTGAGGTTGAAGATGAAACAGGATGTGTGAAGTTTTTTAAAGGAGATAATTAGAACTTATCAAAGTTTAGCTATCTTCTAGACAGGAGTATAGTCTAGAAAATAAAAGAAAACAGTATGTTGACAGTGTTGGAAATGTACAAGTTCATCTCGAAAGAGAATATATAAGCCTAAAATAATAAATTAAGTATTGGCTAAGAAGATTTTAAAGCATGAATAAATAGGAAACAGTATTAAATGAATAGTTGAACAAATGACTAAGGGATATATGATGTGAGACAAATTACTGTGGAACTCTGTAAATGTTTACTTTTTGTTACAGTATATTCACTGCTTGAATGAAAACTTAAAACTCTATAGATTCGTTCTCTCTCTCTCTTTCTCGATATATCTATATAGATAGACATAGATGTAGAGACATAGACATAGATATATCTGAAAATTGTTAGTGGAAACAGTGTGAATAATCTTGTTTGAACACTTCAGGTATATTTAACATATTTTTAATATTAGTAAATTTTGAAAAATGGACTCATAAGAGAAAGCTAAAGGAAGCAGATGGCTTACAAATTTTAATCTTTAGGGGACGACTTAGTGTTGCTATTCAACTCTTTGGAGCAGTATTGCCTTTGAGAGTTTTGAAAAAATTTTCCTTGTTTTCACTATGGAAATGACAAAGGGGACAATATATAAAATATAACACAATGAATTTAGGTCCATTGTAAGGGAATCAAGTAACACTATAGTAGAAAAATATGTCCTGTTGAATCTTACAAATACAATTAGATCAATAAAAATATATAATACCAAATCAAGCCAAAACAACATGACTATTAAAAATTAAAATGTTCAACTCTAACTTTGGAACCAAGAACATTTAGAAAATGGATTTGTAAGCATGTTAAAGGAATTTGTAAAAATTTTCAGGTGGGAGTACTTACTGAAATTTCTCCAAGGAATAATTTAAAAACCTGATTTATTTTCTACCTGAGAACATAAAGTTAAGGTTTATAATAAGACCATCCAATGAAATCAAGAGAATCATTAGTAAAACATTTCCTGAAGAAATGTTGATTGCACAGTTCATGATATGTTGGACTGAACACAGCAAGAGTCCACTTTTGTTCTGCAAAGCAGGCTGCTCAGGTTCTCAACACAAGCAAGAGGGTTATGTTATCCATGACACTCTCTTAAAAAAATCATCAGTGTGTTGTTACCTGGGCTGACATCCCTTGTAAGCCTTCCTGGGGAATGCAGTTTCACCAACTGAGAGGCTGAAATTATGTCAGCAGCCTGAATTAGTAGATAGATGAGTCAGACCATCGCCTTCAGCAAATTTTAGCTAGCTATTATTCAGTTATAATTAGTATTTTGGAATTGCTATCCATGTTTGATTCTGACACACAAAGGTTTCCTCTTTTTTGTCATAGTTAAAAGGTGTGTGTGAAAATCCTGTCATTCACAGACTCTCAGGACCTGAATTTTAGAGGAACTGCTGGTATTTTCAGGATGCTAAGGAATAGATACCCATATCTGTATCTGGCAGTGGAAGTCACATGTCATGGTTAATGTGCACTTGGTAGGATGGTATGCTTCCATGGAGTATACAAGGCACTCCATAGCAGAAACCCTGGTCCTTTCAGAAACAATGAGTTTCCAGAGCCTGTGTCTTAGGTAATTCCAAATCAACTAACTGAGAAGTGAATAATTCAATCAGATTTTTCTTACTTGACTTTAACTTTAGCACAGTATAGATTATTTTAAAGTCAACATTATGTTATATAATTGAACACTGTCAATAACATTTATGCATATGCACATGCATAAGTATGTGATTTTCTAAGGATCAGTTTTGTCATTCTAATGCCAGGAACCAACATTAGTATAAATAAAGGAACTTTGATTCTTTTATTGAGCTGAAAATCTGTTTTATACAAAATAATTTAAAGGAGAATTCTATGAAGATGATGCAATATTAAACACTAGTAATCTGCTTTCCCACTGAAGTACCAGCTACACTGGCAGAATCTGCCCAATGTAACTGTTTCGATAATCTGGAGACTATTGAATCCCAATAGATTGGCTTACAACTTTGTTTTAGTAGATTTTGTCTGTTAGCACAGTAGCAGTTACCTGTATGCAAACCTTCAGTCCCATGATAGTGCCAGAATTCTGAGAGACAGGATCATACAGCCTTCACTAGGCAAGAAAAACATACTTTATCTTCCAAATATTAGTGTTTGTTTATTCCTGCCTTTGGTCAAGAAAACACACACAAAAAGAGGAAGGTCTTTTTTCTTTCACCTTCACTTTTACAAGTCACTATCTTTCTGGCTAATGTGCTCATCATCTGATGAACAGATAAGCAAATATAATGCTATATATACAGTGCAATATTTTCTCCCTTGATAGTTAAGAATCACCACATGGACACTAAAAATATATTAATCTTTCTTGACCAAAGTCTTAAAGAAGAAGCACTGGGAGTTTTTCAAATCAACAAAGCCAAGGCAATCAGTTTTTCCTTAATATTGACTCTTAAAAAAGTAATCCACATATCAATGAATCTTTAAGTTGCTTTATGTTTGTTATTTTCACATAGAAGGTATAAATAAATGATATTCATGGGTGATTATATATTCATAAGGAATTAGATTTAATCTTTTGTGATTAATTTAATTTATTATTTTTTCGGTTGATGTCCAAAAGTATATACACAAAATATATAATATTCATTTTTTATTATAGATAGTTAGTGATTATTTATAATTATCACAGTTTTCTTAAAAATATAAAGAAGTCAATTTTTGTTCAGATAATTTTGAAAAAAGAGAAAAAAACAGGCAAAACAGGTTGGGAATGACAGCAAAGAAAAAGCAGCTATAAAGGTAAATGCAGCGAATATGAGAAAAATTTTAGTTTGGTTGCTATTTTACTTTTAGTTTGGTTGCTATTTACAACAAATCAAAAATGCTCAATTAGAAAGCTAATTTTATATGAGTATTTGTATTATTCCTAAATACAATCCCTTAATTTCTGATTGTTTTGTGCTTTCCAAAACTGTCATATCTAAATACACATAATATTTTAATCTAAGAATAAAAAGAAAAATAAAAATTTGACTATTATTTTTAAAAAATTAGAAATTTGATCTAAACAAAAATTGAGCAAGGAGTCCAAAATAAAATTTTAAATATTCACTTCCTCCTTTAATTTTTCATTATTTTTCCTTAGAAAAAAAATCTCCCATCCTGAGGTTTTATATAAAGTCACACATATACATAATAACTCTGTTCAATTGAAGTAAATTGAAATGAACTGAATTAAATTGAAGAGAATAACTTCTATTTCATTAACTCTGATAGATTTTATGGGAAAAAATCCTGCTGGGACTAACAGACTTTCTCTCTGTTGATCATTGATGAATTTTTCCCTTCTTTTATTGTTTAACATTCATAAAATTAGATTGAAGGAGGTTGTTAGCTAAATTTCACATACCCACTTATTATTCTTTTATTCCTATATTTTTAGTTTGAAGCTCCCAGGAATTAATATCATGTATTTTTGAAATATTATATGTTAATCATGTCTTTTTACATCTTATTTTGTTACACAATAATTGCATAACTGTACAAATTCCTGTTAAGTTTGAATTGTGGGCTTAAAGAGATAATTTTATGGCAAGATTCTAGCTTAGTCAACTAGAACTTTTCATCACTTTTTATAATTAATGAATTACCTTTACTTGATGTGTGAAATACACAAAAGCACACAAAATTAAAGTACACAATTCTATGAGTAACTATTCTAAGAACCCATATTTCATACTTAACATAGATAATCTGGGACATTACCATCATTTCTCCACCATCATGGGAACCCAGAAAATAAAAAAGCAAAGAAAAAAAATGCAATCTCAGACCCCTAGCCCACCTAGAACAAGTCCAACAGTCACCCACATAGAAGAAAATAGGAGACACTAACCTGGAATTTCTGAAACAATAGCAACAGAAGTAAAGAAACAAATCCATAATGGCTATAGAGGAAATCAGATCAGAAATAATCTCTCAGGTTAAAAAAGAAATGTTACATTTATAAGCAAAATGTTCATCACATCTAGAACAGAGGTAAAGAAAATATATGATGATAGGAAGAGGATGGAAAGTATAAATGACCAATATAGAAAACAAATAGAATGCATGAAACATTCTAGCAGATATCCAGGAAATCAAAAACTCCAATGAAATCTGGCAAAACTCCTTGAATTGAACTGAAGATAGACTTTCAGACCTTGAAGATAGGATCAAGACTAGTGACCATCTACTTGAGGATAACAAAATATAAGGAAACAATTCAACATCTACAAGATGATGTAAAGAAAAATAATAAAAGAATAATGAGTGTCAATGAAAAGGCAGGAATAAACACAAACAAACAAAAAACTATTTGCAGGAATAGTAGCAGAAAATTTCCCAAGCATAGAAAAAAATCTGACATACAGATAAATAAGACATACAGTACCCCAATTAACCATAATAAAAATGAATCTATGCTCAAGCATTTAATAATCAATATCTCAGAAACCCAGAACAAAAACAGAATATTAAAAGCTGTTAGGCAAAAGAAACAGATCACCAGTAGGGGAGAACCCATCAGAATTATGGCTGACTTCTCAACACAAACTCTCAAGGCAAGAAGAACTGGAAGTGAGATATTTCAAGTCTTACCAACTTCCATCATGGAGAGATGCACCCTGAAAAACTGTCTTTCAAAATCAGTGGAGAGATATGATGCTTCCATGACAAAGAACAACTTATAGAGTTTGTGACCACTAATCCAACACTACAAAGGATACCAAAGATATTCTAGACAGAGACAAAAATGGCCACAATTTCAAGAATAACATAAAGAAACCACTAAGCAGGACTAGCAACTAAACAGAGAGTAGGTAACCAAAGAGCGAGAAACTGACATTACAAAGACAAGTCAATATATATATATATATATATATATATATATATATATATATATATCAGTTATTACCATAAATGTAAATGACCCCAATTTACCAATCAAAAGAAACAGACTGGAAGCATGGGTCAAGAAACAAGATCCAACAATATGCTGTGTTTGAAAAAAATTCATCTATTTCAAAAAGAAAGTCATAGACTGAAACTCAAAGAATGGAAAACACACTCTATGCAACAGGAGCCCCCCAAAAATAGAAGCCACAGTCCTGTGTGCAGACAATGTGAACTTTAAATCAAGAATGATAAAAAGAGATAAAAAAGGTCATTATATACTTGTTAGTGGAAAAATTCAAGAGAAAGAAATAATGATCATAAATATAAATGCAAGAAATACATGAGAACTCAACAATATAAGGCAAATATTAATAGACATGAAAAACATATAAGCAATAGCAGTTATAATAGGGGACCTTAATACCCCATGATCACAAATGAAAAGGTCACCAAAACAACAAATCATCAAAGAAATAACAGAACTCAATCAAACTTGTGAACAAATTTACTAAGAAGATGTTTATTTACAGGGTGTTCCACCCAACCACAGCAGAATACACATTCTTCTTTTTTTAAATACACATTCTTCTCAGCTGTACATGAAGCATTCTCTAACATAGACTATATACTATCCCATAGAACATGCTTAAGTAAATACAAAAGAATTGAAATTATACCATGAATATTATCTGACTATAGTGCAATAAAATTGAAATTAAATGACAAGAGAAACATTTCATAAGCACATGGAAATAATATACACCCTCCTGAACAACCAAAGGATCAGAGAAGGAATCAAAGATGAAGTTAAACAATATCTTAAATTAAATGAAAATTCCAAGTACAGCTTACACAAACCAGTGGGACACAATGAAAGCAGTCCTAAAAGGGAAATTTATAGCAGTGAATTCTCACATCAGGAAAACAAAAAGAGCACAAATGAACAATGCTATACGCAAAACTCTAGAAAAAGAACAACTCAGGCCAAAAGCCTCAAAGAGGGGAGGAAATTATAAATATTAGAAAAGAAATTAATGCAATTGAGACTAAGAAAACAATAGAGAGAACTAATGTACTGAAGAGTTGGTTTTTGAAATAATAAATAAAATTGATAAAACCTGGATAAACTTATAAAAAAAAGAAGAAACAAAAAATTCAAATTCATGAAATAAGAAATGAAAAGGGTGAAATCACTTAAAACATGCAGAAGATCATCAGTGCTTACCTTGAAAATCTGTACTCTCATAAGATGGAAAACAGAAGAAATGAACAGATTTCTGGAAACATATGAATTACCAAAACTAGATCAAGAAGATATAAAAATCTTGAATAACCCAATATCAGTTACTGAAATTGAAAAGGTAATAAAAAATTTACCAACAAAGAAAAGCCAAGGTCCTGATGGATTCACAGCTGAATTCTACAAGAAATTTAGAGAACATTTAGTGCCAATACTCTGCAAACTCTTTTATGAAATTGAAAGAGAAGCAATTGTCTCACACTCACTCCTGGAGGCAAGTTTTATCCTGATACCAAAACTTGAGAAAGACCCAAACAAAAAAGACAAGTATTGCTCAGTCTTCCCAAGGAACACAAATGCCAAAATCTTCAACATAATACTAGCAAACAGAGAGCAGCAAATCATCAAGAAAAGTGTACATTACAAGCAAGTGGAATTCATTGCAGAAATGCATGGATGATTCAACATTCTAAAATCAAATAAATGAGATTCACCATTATCAACAGAGTCATAGACAAAAATCACATGATCATCTCATTAGATACAGAAAAAGGTTTTGATAAGGTCCAACATTCATTCACGGTAAAAATCCTAGAGAAAATCAGAATATATGGTTTTTATCTCAATCTGATAAAATCCATCTGTGTCAAACCAATAGCTATCATCACACTAAATGGACAAAAACTGAAAGCTTTCATTCTAAAATATGAGACATGACAAGGATGCCCACTCTCACCACTTCTATTCAGTACAGTTCTGGAAAGAGAAATTACACAAGAGAGAGAAATAAAAGGAAGAAAGATAGGAAAGGAATAAGTTAAATTATCATTATTAGCAGATAATATGATGCTCTACATATAAAACCCCCAAAACCCCATCAACAAACTTCTAGACTTCATAAGTAAATTCAGCAGCATAACTAGCTACAAAGTCAGCACTTCACGGTCAATAGCATTCCTATACACAGACAACAAATTCACTGAGGGAGATATTAGAGAAACCACACCCTTCACAACAGACTAAAAAAAATGAAATACTTAGGAATCAATCTAACAAAAGAAGTAAAAGATTTATACATTGAAAACTACAATACTCTAGAGAAAGAAATTGAATAATTTAGAAAACGGAAAGATATCTTTTGCTTATGGATAGGAAGAATCAGCACTGTGAAAATGTCCATACTCCCAAAACTGTTTAATGCGATCCCCATCAAAATACCAAGAGCATGCCCCATAAAACTAGAAAAAAAATATTCCTAACATTCATATAGACCCATAAGAAACCTAGAATAGCAAAGGCAATCTTGGGCAAAAATGGTAAGGTAGGAGGCATCACAATCACAGACTTGAAATTATACAAAGCTGATATAAAATCAGCATGTATTGGCAAAAAAATAGACCTGAAGATCAATAGCACCTAATAGAAAATGTAGACAAATTGCAAACACACTCAGTCATCTTATCTTGACAAAAGTTTCAAACATATTCACTGGAAGAAAGATAACCCTTTTAACAAGTGGTATTGGGGCCACTCTGGTAAGTGGCTCTAGCCTGGCAAGGTTTGGCCACCCCAGGGCAAGAACCATCAGTGTTTCCTGAGATCCATGCCATGTTGGAACTTGGGGTTCTGAGAAGACAAGCAGCCAGCTTGCTGCTCTGGTAAGTGGCTGTGGCCTGGCAAGCCGCAGCAGCCCCAGAGTCAGAACCATCAGCATTTCCTGAGATCTACGCCATGTTGGAACTTGGGGCACTGGGAAAACAAGCAGCCAGCTCACCGTTCTGGTAAGCACCTGTGAGCCTACCAGCACGTGGGCTAAGAAACGCCCAACCCCCCATGAGCAAGTTAGAGCCAGAGATTTGAGCATCTCTTTCAAGTTTGACCTTATGCAATATAGCAAATAAGGGGGATTTCCTTCTGCCATCTCTTTGAAGACAAATATTTTTAATCACTGTTTTGCTCTGTTCTGATTAATGGTATTTCTCTAGTCAATATTCTGTTTTTATCAGTTTGGTATTTACTTTGATTTTGCTGTACCTGATTGAAGGAATAACTATTGTGAAGAAAATAAGATATAATATTGTACCTATTGCTATTATCCTGGTAACCTACTGTGAAGTTCTGTACGAATTTCACTACACTGTCTCAATTGGCTTTTCCCATCCTGTTCTGCTGTATTTTACTACCTTCAAAATAAATAAATAAATAAGAAATGGTTTTTGAAAATCTAACCTTCTATATGTCAACGACTTAAACTAGTCCCATGCATATGAACATGCAAAATGGATCAAAGATCTAAATATTAAAACAAAAATACTGAATCTACTGGAAGACAAGTTAGGTAGAAATCTTAAGGACCTAGGGTAGGAAAAGAGCTCATGAACAAAAACCAAACTGTAGGTGAAGTACTTCAAAGAATCAACAACTAGTATCTCATCTTATCAAAGTTTTTGGACATTAAAAAAAAAAACACCAAAAGAGTGAAAAGACAACCCATAAATTGCGAAAAAATACTTTTCCAATTATCCCTCACACAAAGGACTTTTATCTAGAACATGCAAAGAATTGAGAAAAATCAAGATCTTGAAATAACCCAATGTCCATCAACTGAGGAATGGATAAAAAAATGTGGTATTTTATACAATGGAATACTACTCAGCCATAAAGAATAATAAACTCGAGGTTTTGCTGGGTAAATGGATGCAACTAGAAAACATACTCATAAGTAAAATAAATCAGACTTGCATGTGTAAACATTATATTGTCTCACTAGTGTAGGAAAGTGAAAGAGTACATAAAATCCAAAGCTACAATTTATATAGTAAAATGGAAAGAAACTGCTCAAAGGAAATTAATATTGCTTGGTTAATTTTGCATGCTTTTATCTGGCAATTTAAGCAACCATTTTGAAGATAACAATATGTAATATAACAATTGTTAAATTCTTATCATCTTGGTTTGAAATCCTATATAGCTAGTGGTTTTTTGTTGTTGTTTTTGTCATTTTGCTACTGTTGTTATGATTTTTTATTGATAGTTTGCTTATTGATTTTTCCTTTCCTTTTTATCTCTTTAAAATAAAGTAAAAAAAATAACATAGACATTCCATTTTACTAGCACCACTTATTAAAAAGACGAATGCATAGCTCTGGAGTTCTGCTTTTGTTGTCTGTTAAACCCATTAGGAAAAGAACTGTTTGTTTTTTCTTTAATTTAGTCTGATTCCATTTGCTCTTGCTTGTAATATGCCAAATTTTGCTTTTTTCAAATATTCTTTCACCACATTAAAAATAAAAATAAAGGGTTGAGGGTTTAGCTCAGCAGTATAAGTGCCTGCTTGGCAAATGCGAGTTCCTGAGTTCAGTCCCTAGCAACCAAATAAATAAATAAATAAATAAATAAATAAATAAAATAAAAATAAAGATGACATAACTAGTCAAATATTGGACTTATAAACATTTGATCAGTGAGCTTATAGAAAACTCTAATAAAATGCTGGGTGAGGTACAAAATGATGAAGGAGTGATCACCTCTATAATTAATGGAAGTTCTTGAAAAAGTACCAAACAAAAATCCAAGTTTAAAACTTATTTTGTTGAATGGGCAGCAGAAATGAACAATGTAAGCTTGAGGTGTCATAAGGGCAAAAGATAGGACTGATCCAGGTGACTATATACTCAGAAATATTTTAAAAATTTGGATAATGGATTTAACAGCTGCTATGCACTATGAAGAAGACTAATCTAACATTAATCAGAGTTAGGAAAAATTCACAATGCTGCAGGATGACATGAATACCTGTTATAGTAGGAGGAATGAATTTACATACAGATAACGGAGGTACATAGAACTTTGAATAGTCATGATCAGAAAAAGAAATTTCCAGAACATGTCATAGTCAAACTTCCCAAGAGAATCTTAAACTCTGAAAGAAAAAGCAACAAATCACTTACAGAGGTAGGCCAGGAAAGTTAGAGCAGACTTCTCAACAAAAACATCTTAGGCCAGGAAAGCTTAGAGCAAAGTATCTGAAGCCTTACAAGAATGCAATATACAATCCCGACTCAATTATCTGGCAAAAAATCTCTTAAACTTGATGAAAAAATAAGGTATTTTCATGACAAAAGAGCCCTAATAAATACATGATTCCCAAAACAGCACTACTAAAAATTCTAAAGTATCCTGGAAAGAGAAGATGAAATCAAGAATGGCAGTATGTCAAATAGAAAGAATAAACCAATCAGAGTGAGCAATTAGACAAAGAAACAGAGAGAGAGAGAGAGAGAGAGAGAGAGAGAGAGAGAGAGAGAGAGAAACTAAGGGCTCTCTTCCTCTTTGTCATTTTTCTCTGCATGCAATGACAGGCAAGCAATGCAGTAACAGGAATAGGTTAATGTCTTTTAGTAGTAATACAAAACATGCAATTCAACAGTAAGAGATTACTATCATAAACATACATGCACTAAACACTTCCACACACAATTTCCTATAATAAACAGCACTGGACAAAAAGATCATATAAGCATAAATGCAGTTATAATGGGGGACATCAATAATCCACTGCCATGAATACATATACCATCTAAGCAAAATATAAAAAACATCAGAGTTGAACCAAAATCTCTAATAAGTAGATTAAAAAGGTGTCTAAAGAGTGTTCCACCCAATTATGACAGAATATATATCCTCTGCAGCAAAGAGAACTTTCTTCAATATTGACTACACTCTAAACCCCAAAACATGCTTTAGGTAAAGGCAAAAGAATAAAACATTTCCTTTTTTATTTTCTTTTTTTAAGTATCAAAACTTTTCTAGGCACATTATCAGACCATTGTGCAATGAAACTAGAAATAAATGGAAAAAAGAAACCACAGAAATTCAGTAAAGACATGCTTATTGAACAATACACTTTGAAATAATCGAGGGATAATAGAAGAATCCAAAGAAAAACTTAGACATTTCCTAGAATCAAGTGATAAAGCTAATACAACATATCAAAACCTATAGGACACAACAAATTTCTATGGAAATTTATAGCTATGAATGTCCACCTCAGAATAAAGACAGCTAAACTTGTTCCTGGAAATAGTAATACTTTAATATCAAATTCACACAATGACTAAACTGTAAAAGAAAACTATAGACCTGTCTCACTAAAGAATATAGAAGCAAAATATCTAAAACAAGATGCTCACAAATAGAATGCAACAAATCACCAAAAATATCAGACATCATAACCAGGTAGGTTTAATATCAGGGATGCTAGCATGGTTTAACAAACATAAATCAATAAATGTAAGCAAGTGCATAAGTCATAGGATCATCACAATAAATGTAGGAAAAGACTTTACCAAAATCCAGCATCCATTTATGATGGATATTGTGGAGAAAATATATATAAAATGACCTCATCTGAATCTGATGACAGTCCTTTGTGATAAATCCTAACACTTCATTAAATTAAATGGGAAAAATTTAAGGATTTTCCTCTAAATTCAGGAACAAGATATAAATTAGCAGTCTTGTTCAATATGATACTCAAAACTTTGGCCAAAGCAACAAGAAAAGACAAGTAAGTAAAAGCAGTATGTATAGGAAAGGAAGAAGTTAAAATATTTTTGAGAATGGTTTAAAGACATGACAATTTACACAGAATACTCAAAAAGTTCTACCAAAAAAAACCCCACAAACCCTTAGAACTGATGAACAAATTTATCAAGGTAGTAGAATACAAAGTCAGTCCACAAAAATCAATAGTCTTCTTATACACCAAAAATGAATCCACTGAGAAATACCATTTTCAATAGCTTCATAGAAAATAAAATAATTGAGAACCTCCTAAAGGAAATTAATTGCAAGACTTCAATTATGAAAACTATAGTAGTCTGAAAAATGAGATTGATGAGGACATCAAAAAATAAAGAGAACCTCTGCTAATGGATGAGCAGAACCAATACTGTGAAAATGGCCATATAGTCCTTTCAAAACAGATACACAGATTTAATGCAACCCCAGTCAAAATAACAGCATTCCTTACAGAATTAGAGAAAAAAAACAGCAATGGTAAAATTCATACTGACCCACAAAGGACCCAGAATAGCAAAAACAATCACAGGAAACAAGTACATTAGGAAGCATCACAATTCTTGATTTTAAATTATATTACAAACCTGCAGTGATAAAAATAGCATGGTACTAACAAATAGACACTTGGATCCATGGAACAGAATAGAGAATGCACAAGCGACTCCATTTACATTAAGCTATCTGACAAAGGCCAGAATCATAATTTGGAAAAAGTGTTCTACAAATGGTGCAGGGAAAACTGAATATAAGCTTATGGAAGTTTGACTCAAGTCCCATACCTAAGTGTTCTATATTTCCAGCAATATATGAATAAATAATATTTATTTGTAAGAAAATGAATACAATTGAGTCCATAATTTTAAGTGAAATAAATCAGACATATAACCTTAAACATCACATCTTCTATTAGAAAACCAAAATATAAACATTAAAAAGGAAGCCAACTGTGTTGGTGCATTTGTAATCCTAGACTCAAGGATGAAGTAGCTGGGTGGCCCTGGGATCATGGCCAATCTGAGTGACACAGTGTTTTTAAGGTCAGCCAGCACCACAGAACCAAACCTGTGTCCCAGCACAAAAATACTACTACTTGGAGCAGCAGTAGTAGTAGTACTACTAATGCTAATAATAAATTACTATTAATAATAAAAATAATAAAAAATCAAAATGAAGGAAAGATCATAGCAAATAGGGAAATACATATTGTGCAAATGGGAGAAGAGCCAAGAGATGGACAAAGGAAGGAAGAAGGAGAGCAGTAGGGAACATTAACAGAATTCAGATGATGTGTGCAGACATACTAACGTCCATGATAAATCTATTCATTACTTACCAAAAAACATATACTTAATGTAAAAATTAAAATAAAAACACCAAAAATAGATGTAAAAATCTCATATATGGATTACCTTCTGAACATAAATGTGTAATGAATGTCATTAGTGTTGATAGAATCTATAAATTAATCAGGGAATTGACACTTTAACATTCATTCTTTCAGTCCATAAATAATTATATTTTGTTTTATGTGTCTTCAATCTGTTTTAATAAAATTTTATTTAAATGTTTTACAGTTTATACTCTTTGTTTCTATGCTAAATATTAAATGATTTTATTCCATAATACATGTAATTTTTATGTATTTTTACAACCATTGAATGTCATGTAAAATTAAGTTAGTGTACACTATTGAAATTATATTTAGAAAAGTTGCTAAAATATTTTCTAGGAATTCTACTTTGATTCCCTGCTAGTAATGAGACTATTACTTCTTCATGCATCCTAATAGGATATATGTGCTTTTCTTGTCTTATTGCACTGCTACAACCTCCTATAGATTTGATAAATAATCTCATTAAAATAATTTTCAACATTTTACTCTAAGGCAAGTTGTTTGGCATACTTTGTAGTTAAACAAACCATATTATTGCAATACTACCATTTATTGCTACTTAATTACTACAATTATTATGAATGAACCACAAACTTTTATCAACAATAGTTGGTCTCCTGCAAGGCTACATGGAACTCAGTCATAATTCAACATTTAAGGCAACCAATCACTGTGTTTCATAGGGATGAAACTTTCTTGTGGTCATAAACTGGTACCTCCCATCCTGAATGGTGTTTTGGAATTCTGAAGCCTGCATATTTAAAAGTATAATTCACCACAGCTAAATTGTGAGTGTGGCCTCTATGGTCATTAACTTATGAATAAAAGGAAAACACGGTATATGTACAAGCAATTCAGTAACTCCGCAATTGACAAATTAGTTTTGTTCCAGGAAAGTCTTTGCATGTTAGATTTCTTCCTGAGCCATACTCATTTCTAAGTCCCATGAAATGAGTTTTATCCACCTTTGACACACTTCCAGAGATCCTGGGCTCTAATTGAAGACTGTGCCACTGTACACTATCACACTGTATAGCAAACACTCAGAAGCACAGCATGGCAATGTCTGGCAGACACAGGAGCTGCTTCTGCAATTTGTTCATATTTACAGATTTGCCTAAAAAGAGATCCATTTGTATCTGTGAAAGTTCACAATCTGAGTGTTCACAAATCAGCAACTTAACTGTACTCAGTCCTAAAGAAGGACAAATTTGAGTCATTTGTAGGAAAAATGATTGGATTTTTCAACCATACTAATATAATAAGTAAAATTAATCAGATACAGAAATTAAATATATTTTCTCTAATAAGAGAAACACAAATATAAAGAACAAAACAAAAGAGAAACGACAGAAAACAGTTATACCCTAAATATATGGGAAGAATAAAAAAGGGAGGCATAGGACTTGGGGAAAATAACCAAGAGTGTATATGTTATGTATATGTATCAGTTCTCCAATAATGGCATCATTGTTCATCAACAACATATATAATAATAATCATCCAACATATTAAAACATCTGGCTTCACATTAGCACATCCTGCAGCTGCAACACAGGGCTCCAACTCACATCAAAGAGGACTTTTGTGTCTGCAATGGCAGCATACAGTCTATTAACACTGTATAACTAGACACAGGGTCATGTACATCCTGATTTTTGTATGTTTGTTTGTTTTGTTTTTTGTATTCTGGTCATATCCATGCACTATCAGAACAGTCACTACTTTCCCACCAGTTTCAAAATGCTGATCCAATGTGTTTTGCTTACCTCATTTACTCTTATTTAAAATACATCCTTCTAATGTTCTTTCCTGGTTTGGGCCCCTGGACATGCCTGTGTGTCTTGTCCCCCCCTCCCATGGCCACTGCATGGACAAAGAACACTGAACTCTGCCCTGGCTTGGGCCTCTGGGTGGGCCTCCCCACCACTGCTGCATGGTGGAAGACAACGGATCTCCACCCCAGGAGTCTGCACACTGGTACCCTCCCACTACTGCTATACAGAGGACAACCACCTTGCTCCTTCCCAGTTCAGGCTCCTGAGCCATGCCTGTGACCCAGGATGCTCCTCCCATGTGCTGACCCAGTAGGCTGCTGCAACCACCCTGGCTCAGCCTGCTGCCCTCAGCTACCTACCCAACTCTTAGACCAAGAACTGCTGTGAACATTTGGTTTCCACTCTCCTTCCCAAACTTTGAACTGCAGTGGACTGGCAGTGCTGGTTTGACAGGAGACTTGGTGGCCCCTCACCAAGACAGAGGACCCGTCATGTTCTGGTCACTATGTACCTAATAATTGGGTGGACATCAACCATACAGTAGGACCCTAGGAGGTACACTGCCAACAGTTGTGATTATTGGGATTTAAATAACCAGATATTGGCCCAGAAGGTGAAAATGACAAAACAAAAAACCAAAATGCAGTCTCAAACATCTAGTCCATCAGGTGCAAGAACAGGCAACAGCAAAATAGAGGACTTTAAAAGTCATACCCTAGAAATCTCTAAAAAGATGGCAAAGTAAAGAAACAAATACATGAGGCTATAGAGAATATTAAATTAGAAGTAATGTCTTACAGAAAGACAGAAATAACAACCTTAGTAAAGGATTTGCTCAACATAGATAAGGAAGAAATAGATAAAAAAATACAGGAGCATGGGAAATTGATTGAAACTTTGAATGAACAATGTAGGAAACAAGCAGAATCCATGAAACAAATTCAAGGAGACATCCAAGAAACAACAAATTCTATTGAAAGCTGGAAAAACTGTTTAAATGAAGCTGGGGATAGAATTTCAGACCTTGAGGACAGGATCACAGATAGCTACCATGAAAAGATAGAACTTAAAAAAAAAGACAAAGCAGCATGAAATGACAATACAGCTGCTTCAAAATGATGCCAAGAGAAAAAATGTAAGACTAGAAGGCATCAGTGTAGATGCAGGAGACAATGCAAAAGACATAGCTAAACTGTTCACAGAAGCAATAGCAGAAAATTTCCCAAACATGGGGGAAAAAACTGAAATACAAATAAGTGATGCATATAGAATGCCAAACAGTCATAGCCAACATAAATCTACATCCAGACATATAATAATTAAGATCCTAGACATATAATATAAAAACAGAATACTAAAAGCTGTTAGAGAAAAGACACAACTCACCTATCAAGGAAAGCCTATTAGAATTATGGCAGACTTCTCAGCACAAACCTTCAGGTTAAGATGAGCTTGGAGTGAAGTATTTCAAGCCCTAAAAGAAAACAATTTCAACTCAGACGGTTGATGTACCCAGCAAAGCTGTCTTTCAGATTTAATGGAGAAACAAGATACTTCCATGAAAAGTAACAACTGAAGAAATTCACATCTACCAAACCAACCCTAGAAGGAATATTGAAAGAAATATTAGAAAGAGATAAAAATGACCACAATCTCCAGAACAACAACAGAAAGAAACCACCAGGCTGGACAAGAAACTAAACAAGGGATGAAAATGGGAAAACAACAGGAACATAACATGGCAAAGCCAAGCCCATACATATCATTGATATACACAAATGTAAATGCGCTCAATTCACCTGTCAAAAGATGCAGGTTGACAGAATGGATCAAGAAACAGGACCCCTCAATATGCTGTCTACAAGAAACACATCTGACTCAAAAAGAAATTCATGGACTGAAAGTCAAAGGATGGAAAACAGTATTCCATGCAACAGGAACCCAGAAAAAAGCAGGGGTAGCTGTTCTATTTGCAGGCAAAGTGAACTTCAAACTTAAAAGGAATAAAAGAGATAAAGAAGGCCACTACATATTTGTAAGCAGAAAACTACAAGAGGAAGAGCTAACAATTATAAATATATATGCATCAAATACAGGAGCACCTAACTATGTAAGACAAATACACATGGACATGAAAAACAAAATACACAAGAACATAATTGTAATAGAAGATGTTAGCACCCCACTGTCACAAAAAGATATATCAAGAAGACAAAAAGTCAGCAAAGAAATAACAGAACTGAATCACATCTGTGAACGAATGGACTTAGTGGATGTGTACAGAGTGTTCCATCCAACCACATCAGAGTACACAATCTTCAAAACTAAACATGAGACGTTCTCCAAAACAGACCATATATTAACTCAAAAAACATTCTAAAATAAATACAATGGGAGTGAAATTATTCCACACCTAATTATGACCATAGTGCACTAAAATAGGAAATCAATGGCAAAAAACCTGCGAAACCTGCATAAATACATGGAAATTAAAAAACAACCTTCTGAACAACCAGTGGGTTACAAATGAAATTAAAGAAGAAATAAAGCAATAGCTACAATACAATGAAAATGCAGACACAACATACTGTAACCTATTGGATGCAATGAAAGCAGTACTAAGAGGGAAATATATAGCAATAAGTAGTCACATCAAGAAAATGGAACAAACACAATTAAATAACCTAATGCTACATCTCAAACTTCTAGAAAAGGAAGAGCAAGTCAAATTTAAGCTCATAGAAGAGAGGAAATTGTAAAGATTAGAGCAGAAATTAATGTAATTTATACTAAAAAATACAAAGAATTAATGAATCAAAAAGCTGGGTTTTTTGAGAGAATAAACAAAATTGATAAACCTCTAGCCAAGCTTTTCAAGAAAAAGAAAGAAAAAACTCAAATCTGTGCAATAAGGGCTGAAAAGAAGAAAATTACTACAGATCCCATGGAAATTCATGAACACCTACTTTGAAAATCTCTACTCTCATAGGGTGGAAAACACAGAGGAAATAGACAGATTTCTAAAAGCATATAAACTACCAAAGCTCAATCAAGAAGATACAACAATTTTGAATAGCCCAATATCAGCTACTGAAATTGAAAACATGATTAAAAGCTTACCAACAAAGAAAAGCCCAGGTCCTGATGGATTCACAGATGAATTGTATAAGAAATTTAGAGATTTAATGCCAACATTCTTTAAACTCTTCAATGAAATTGTAAGAGAAGTAGTCCTCCCTAACTCATTCTTGGAGGCAAGTATAATTCTCATACCAAAAGCAGAGAAATACCCAATCAAAAATAACTAAAGAACAATCCCATTAATGAATATTGATGCAAAGATTCTCATAAAATATTGGCAAACAGAATGCAGCAAATCATCAAGAAGATTATACACCATGACCAAGTGGGATTTATTCCAGGAATGCAAGGATGGTTCAACATATGCAAATCAATAAATGTAATGCAACACATCAACAGAGCCAAAAAGAAAAATCACATGATCATCTCAGTAGATGAAGAAAAAGCTTTTGATAATGTCCAACATCTGTTCATGATAAAAAAAAAACCTACAGAAATTCAGAATAGATGGTATGTACTTCAGTCTCATAAAGGCCACTTGTGACAATCCAACAGCCTACATCATATCAAATGTCCAAAAACTGAAAGCCTTCAACTCTAAAATCAGGAATGAGACAAGGATGTCCACTATCACCACTCATTTTCAATATAGTTCCAGAAATATTAGCCATAGCAATCAGACAAGAGGAAGAAATAAAATGAATAAAAATAGGAAAGAAGTTAAATTATCATTATTTGCAAACAACGTGATACTGTACATAGGAAACCCCAAAAATTCCATTAAAAGACTACTAAAGTTAATAAAGAAATTCAGCAGCATAACTGAATACAAAGTCAGCACTCAAAAATCAATAGCATTCCTGTACATAAACAAAAAAACTCACTGAGAGAGAAATTATGGAAATATCATCTTTCACAATAGCATCTAAAAAATCAGATACTTAAAAATCAACCTAACCAAGAATGCAAAATTCCTATATGTTCAAAATTATGCTACTCTAAAAAAGCAGATTAAAGAGGATATTAGAAAATAGAAGGGTATTCCTTGCTCTTGGTTAGGAAGAACCAACATTGTGAAAATGGCCATATTCCCAAACTCTTATACAGATTTAAGGCAATCCCAATAAAAATATCATTGACATACATTACAGATCTAGAGAAAACATTCCTAAAATTCATTTGGAAACAGAAGAAACCTGGACTAACAAAAGCAATTCTGGGCAACAAAGGTAAGAATTGTTGCCTTTTTTAATTTGATATTGTTCTACTTTTCTGTTTTTCTATTTTCTTTAATTTTTTTTATTTCTATGAAAAAAGAGAACAATATTCAGTATAACAACCATTATTAAATTTCTTTCATTCTGTTTTGAAAACTTATATTTTTATTGTTTTGAGTTCGCTGTTGTTGTTTATGTCTTTCGCCTTTTGTTTTTCTTTTCTGACTTTTCTCTTTTTAAAATAAAAAAGATTATTTGAGTACAATGTGCTAATAAATTTTTAGTGTTTGTATTCAATTTGATATTTTTATTATTTATCTATATCATTTTTTCTGCTTCTTTGTATGAGGATTATGCTAGCTTAAAACAAAGCTTTAGAGTTATCTTTCTT
This sequence comes from Hydrochoerus hydrochaeris, assembly GCA_004027455.1. Lineage (NCBI taxonomy): Eukaryota > Metazoa > Chordata > Mammalia > Rodentia > Hydrochaeridae > Hydrochoerus > Hydrochoerus hydrochaeris. The sequence continues at coordinate 183,802 of PVLA01000200.1, read as the reverse complement.
CTTTCTACAGATGGTCTAATAATTTTTTTCCCTTCTTGACCATTTTTGGAACTGTTTACATAATAAATCATGTAAGTTTGCAGTTCACTACTGCTTACAAGTTTTCAATATAAATTTCATTATTTTAACAATCATAGTGTTATTAACACATGGTATTTATTTTGTTACTAGTAATTTCACTACTTAATCAACTTTTAAAGATTTTGGCATAAAACTGGTCATAATATGACTTTATTGTATTTTTTGTATGATCCAAAGTGATTTTTCTTATTTATGCTATTTATTTTCTCCTTGTAATTTTTGATAAGTATTTATTATTTATGTGAGACTTTACAATAAACACTATTAGCTTCACATTTTTCTTCTACAAGTTAGGATCTACCTTTCCATTTTTTTATAGTTTATAGGTTGCTGTTCTTTCCTATTTCCTGAGAGGTCACTTTGGTTAAAAAATTGTATATATATATATATATATATATATATATATATATATATATATATGGCAAAATATCTAACTATATATTAGGTTATATTCTAAAAGATTTCTAGACAACATTACCTTTGTGACTTTCTTAATTTATTGAAAAAAATGACTATAACTAAAATATACTCAAATAGGAAACAATTAATTACTTAATTGGTGTTGGATGTTGGGGCTTCATCGCCTTATGGTCTTTGGTTGGAAGGCTGCTCTAAGTTTTAATTTGTTTCATATTTGTGTATCTACCTGTATATGCCATATTCTTTTGCTTTTATGCCATATTCTTTTATGTTTATTTTTTGAATAGTGTATTTTTCCTATATTTTTGCTCTCAATTTTTCTTATCTTTATAATTAACAATGCATCTGATGACAAATTTTCTATTTATCATGCATGTAAAAATTATATTGACTGAATTCTCTATTGTACTGTTCTGTTGAATTTCATGCTGCAAATATTTTCTTTCAGAGAGGAACATATGTTTCTACAATCTTATTTTATATTTTTCCTGTTAAGGATTCAATGGTTTCTTAATTTTTATCCCTTTTAATGTGACTGTGTTAAAGATGTTTTCCTCATTTTTAGAATTCCACTGTGCTTTATATACTCAGTAGCAATTTGTTGCTGCTGTTGTTTGCTTGTGTACTGCTGTTCCCCATGTATGTAGAGTATTTGTTCCAGGACACACCAGGGGGCCCAAATCTGTGGATGTTCTGATTGTTTATATAAAGTGATTTTACTATAATCAGCAAATCATCTATACTTTACATGTTCTCTAAAGTCATTTATAATACTTAGCAAATGTAAGACTATGTAAATAGTTGTTATACCATATTGTTTAAGGAATAATGACAAGGAAAAATATATTGTATATGTTCAATGTAGATGCATTTTTTCAAATATTTTCAATCTGTTGGTGGTTGTATAGGAAGATACAGAACCTAAGGATACAAAGAGCCAGTTGTGTTATATTATTCTGAACAGTATTAAGTATCTTCTGAATATACCTTTTATTATCTTAGCTTGGAATATACACTATGTCCTCAGATACTGCTTTTACCTTGTACTTCTTTTCCTTTTTAATTTCCCCTAAGAGTTCAAAAATATGCATGCCAGAACTTCTATCCTGTGGGGTTTTTTGTTTCAATTTTATGTGTGTGTTTTGTTTTGTTTATTTTTTATAGATATTCCTCATTTCATTTCCTATCTGTTTAACAACTGACCACACTTATGACTGAGGCATGCTGTTCTGACTTAAGACCTATCTTTTATTCTAATGGTTCTGTGTATCTTACTTACAGAGGCTCAATGGACAGTATACCTTGTTTATATAGTACTATAATTTTTATTGATCATGCTATAGAGTACAGGATGGTACTTTTATGGTCTATTATATATTACAGTACTGCATGTAAGAATTATGCAAATAAAAGTAAAGTCAGAAAGTTACGCGTTTCCTCTGAGTATTTGTTTGCTCTGACTATTGTAAAGCACAAACTATACACAATTCTTCATTTAGTGATTCAATTAGTGAACTTGTAAAGGAAGCAGAACTTGACTTTTAGCTGAAGAATATCTGTATTATGTTTTAGATATTTTCTTTTGATCTATATTCTAATTCAGGATTTCTCCTTTTAGAAATATATAACTCATTTTGAAGTTTAACCATCACATTCTTCAATTTCTACTCTTTTTTGGTTGAAATGCCCATGCATGTATTTCATTTCTTTGAGGATGTTCAGAATTTTGTGTCAAATTCTGGTGACTCCAATTCCAGAAGCCTTTGTGAATCTGTTCCAACTGTCAAGTTCATCTTGCAGTTTTCACTGGCTTATAAGTCATGGCTGATAACATGTCTGGTGTTCTTTGCAGTGCAGTTGAAAAAAATGAAAAGATAATATTATGGGTAGATTAATGTTATATTCTTTGGTTCCAATAATATTCTGAGCTTCTAGATGTGTTAAAAGTTCCTAGAAAATCTATTCAATTGTAACCACTGATATCAGTTGAAGATTTTTTTTATTTTATTTTATGCCCCTTAGAAAACTTCTTACATTTATACTATGATAATAGCTATAGAGGTCTGTTTCAAACCATGGAATTTTATCACCCCCCTTCCACCTTGGCAATATCAGATGTAAAGACTTGTTCTCCTTTGTACATTTATTTGTGCCGAACACCATTGTGGGTTGTTTACAAAGAAAAAATTCTTTGGTATTCTTAGGTAGCTTTTTACCTATTCTTTTAATATTCTGATTTTATTCATAATAACTGTTGCTTAAGAAGTAAAACTAACATCTGAAACTGACACTTTGATACCCAAAGTGTCACATGTTAAGATTTGCTAATAATTTCTGATAGCCATTTATCGAAACACAGATCACAGATGCATATGCTGCATCTACAAACACACGTGCAACACACAACTCACATACTAGGTAGTTAAACTGTGGTACAGAGACAGTTTAGCTAGCAAATGTACAAGTCTTTGGATAAAAGCAAAATCTCAGGTCAAGAGTTCGATCCCCGGTACAAAAACAAACAAGCAAACAAACAAAAACCCTAAATCTCTTTCATAATTCAGAAGTGGGGAGGGTTAGCAAAACTAATAATCACATACTCCTAACTTCTCACAAGGAGTGATATTTTCTTGAGGCTATATATATATATATATATATATATATATATATATATAATAAGTTTTCACAATCATCTTTTGACTGCTGGGCTGTACTAATCCCTTTATAAAATATCAGAATATAAGTGATTTGTCAAAAATGTTATTTTTATTCATTCCTTTTAGCACATCAGAAACAAACTTGCATTTGAAAAGAAACTGTACTAAACATACAGAGAGAACAAAGACAAATGAATAATGCACAAAAGCTATTCAAAATTACATGGGCTTAGGAAAAAAATAACCTGTTCCTGTTTTGGTAATATTTAAGCAGAACACCAGGACAAAAACCTTCATTCTATTTCCCAGGAATGTTACAGTCCAGACTCAAACTGCTGGAGTCACTTTGCAGGCAATTTACCTGGCTTCTGGCCCTTCTGTCTCCCTGGTTTTCTCCATGGGAGCAGAGTGGTCATTTCTGCAGGGAGCTGGTCAATTGCCCAACCTGCTTTCTCCATAATAACTGCAAAAGGAAAGCATTCCAAATCAGCTGCTGACCTAAGATGCTCCTGCTCAGTGCCAGTTTCACCATGATTGGCAAGTCCCTAGCCTACATAAAGGGAGTCACACACATCTGGTAAAAAGAGGATTATTCTCCACAGTTTTACAAGTGGGAGGTGGGGGTGGGTGGGCCATAACTGGGCTTTTGACTCTGAATCTGTGTCTCAGCTTCCCAGTTACAGGAAAGTGACATTTTTCAATTCAGTAGCAATAACAAGGTCCTGGGGAGCTGATATAGCCAAATTAAATTCATGCGAGGCTAATTTTTAAGCCTTAATGGCAATTGCATAATTTTAGCTGAGGAAAATAACTATGTGATCAAAATGACCCTAATATCACACTGTTCTCATCAGCAATACGTTCTAAAGTCATCACCCAAAATGACAAGTTTTTCATCATGTCCTTGCATTTTCTGGATATACATAGTTTGATGCTTGTGACTTTCACACCCTAACAAAAATTAATCTATTCTTAATGCTCCAAGACATTTATTATATGAAAGCAATAATTATAGTGCATGGCTAGATCTGTGATATTTCTATTTTCATTCTAAGTAACTAAAAACTTTATGAGATCTCTAATTGTTTTTTAAGGACATTGTATATAACCAATTTCACTTTTCTTTTTAACTAGTAGTATCACAGAAAAGATTTTTACTGATTTCACTATTACAAATTTACTCCAAGATGCTTGTTAGTATAAGAGGACAGAAAACTTTGTCAATTTTCCAACTAATTATCTCAACATATGACAGCAAAATCAAATAATCCCAGTCCCTAGTGAATATTCTCAACTAAACTGCCATGCAGAATCAATACAATTTTTGAGGATATAAAGATTGCAATATTTATTTCATTAAATCATTAATGAATATACATCCAAATTGTTCACACTGGGCTTCTAGAATAATGACAGTAAAAAAGTAAGAGTTAGCATTTATTGACTGCTTCAAATAAGTCAGGCAATGAGATAAATGGTTTCTGCACATTCTCATTTAATTTTACAATGAGCTCATGAAGGATCTGGTATACCTGGCCAAATGGAGTGTGCAGTTCCCAAATATCTCTTAAAATTTATCTGTGCAAACAGCTTAGCAAATACATTACTCACATAACATTTCCTGTGTGGAAAATGTGAGTTCTTTTGATTCACTGATTTACTTTCTCTCAAAAGCAAATGAATTTCTCTTTAGTCATTTTTGGGGGGCATTTTTCTGATTCTCATATCTTTGCCTTTCCTCTGATTGCTGTTTTGAGTACAATGCCTGTTTCTATGTTGAATTATGCTAAGAACTCCTGAATCTGTGTGTGATATTTAACATAATACACAAAATTTTATTACTTTATAATTTATGAAAATTGAACTTGCTGTTAACATTTATAAAATGAAGCAACAAACTACATAAAATACTGTTTAATTGTAATAGATTCTGCACACCAGGTTAAACAAAAGCATGGAGTTTATAGAGTACACAGCTTGCAGCTATATTTGAAAAGGTATTAGCTATGTTTTAACTAGATGGCTAATATAAATCACTGAGAAATCTGATTTCCTTACAAGTTGAAAAGCACCTAGACACCGAGAGTCCTAATTTATTCAAATTAGCAAGTAACAGGTGGTTCATAAATGCTCATACAAATTGTGACTAGGACACTTTATAAATGATGCATACAAGTCATTTTACTAATTTCAGCCTCTTAGAAAGTGGTAGTTTTAAGGTGTTCTTTAGTTTAACAAAAATATTTTAAGTACAGGAAAATAAATATATTTTGATGTAGGACACTCCTGAATTTGTATCCTGATTTTAATGATGATGGTTAAATGTGTGACACTGGAAATAATATTCAACCTTTCTAATGGACTGATATGCTTAAGTTTTTGATAGACATAAATTTTTTTTAGTATCTTCATGGAAAATGTTTTTGCTTCCTTACATACTGCATTGGTAGAAATTATATTCTAGGTGGATTATGGCTATAGCTTCAACAGTACTTGACAGCCAAGGATTATTAATGATACTGCACTGTATCTCAATATTTACATCATATTAAGTTAAACTATGACTATGCAATACACTTAAGCTTTTTGGCTTCAGTTGAAAAATGATGGATGGCATCAAGGCATTTTTTTTTTATTTTCAGGAATATATTCAAATTATCTTGAAGATTTTAGTTTCTTCAGCAATGAGGAATTTTGAAAATAGGAGATGTATGAAGTATGCAGTTATTAAGAAGAAATCTTGCTCAAGCAGTGCTTTAATCAATTAATATCCATTATAAAATAAATGAGTTTCACTAAGAAAACATAGCACTCAAGAATCGATTGTATATATTTTCTTTTGCATTCAATAGATACATTATCATCTTTGAATAATTAATTAATTGTCTTTCATGTACCTTTTACTTAAAAAACATTAAAGACAGATTTTTAAGAAACTATATACAGAAAAGTGTAAAGCATGCTATGGAATCCAATGAGCAAAAGAATCAACTATGCTATGACAATATTCTAGGTAATAGATGTGTCATCGGCTGAAAACACAAGCCCAGTCTAAATTAAAACAGGAGGCCCATGTTAACACGCACACAAAAAAAGAATCTTTTGAAAGTCAGAGAGATAGTTGGGTCTTAGAGCCCTTGCCTACTACACATGCATGAAGCCCTGGGTTTACACACCAATACCACAAAGTAGTGTTTTAATATAGAGATATCATAAGAATAAAGAATGAATCATAAATACCTGAGTAATTAAGGTAGGAAGCATACACGGTTTCTTACAGCAGTGAAAAACAAGCAAACAAGTTTCAGGTAAAACATCAACATAAAACGGAGTACAAAAGCTACATTTCAAGGTCTTTTTATGTTAGTGGTGATTATAAAATTATAATAATAAGAAACAATATGCACATAAATTTATAATTGTCATACAGTAAAGATACTTACATTAGAAAAACTAGATGATGTTGCATGCAATGTTTTAAATGAAGCCTTATATCCAGCATGAAACTTTAATCACTGAAAAGAGAGTAAACATGATCTTCATGAAAACAAAAGGCATTTTTTATGAGTCATACATCTTCTCTCATAACTACTTTTAATGTATGGCTCAGTGTCATGTGATTGATGTTTAGTACTATAAGAGCTTGACAAATTCACTATAAATTGGCATTGGATTATTCAATGTTAAAAGTTCTTAATGATTAGTGCTCAATATTTGTGGACGTACGAAATATAAGAAAGAGTAGATAAGCAATATTTATAGAAGAAATACAAGAAAATCTAGATATAAATATCAAGTTGTTTTTCAAAATTCATTGCATAACTCATGAATATTTAAGGAGATATGATTTTAAATATACATATTTCAATAAATAGAACAAAATAAAGGAAAACTGAGCAATTTCAGAAATGTAAATCATCATACAAACTGACATAAAAACACTTTATAATCTCATTAGTTAAAGATTTATATACTGAATTTGGGAGGGGTTTTCTAGTACACATGTCCATAAATTTATTTAGGTTGTACAAACTTGTTATTGCACTGTGTATTGTGTTTTTTAAATGTTAGAATCACATTAAAGTATTTTTGTTCTATTCTATAATTCAGTAAAATACAGAATAGAACAAAGATAGCAACATTCTAGTTTCCATGATAACTGAACTTACCAAAAATTATACAAAATAGTCTCCTTATATATTATCATTTATGGCAGGGCAAATCCTGCCAAAGTACCTGAAATAGAATGACATGAATTCTTGTCAAAGTATCATGGTATTTTTCTATTTATATGGAAAGTTCCCCTTTCTTTAAATATATGGAACTTAACTTTTAAAGCATACATACACGTTTTTAAGATACTACCTAGCTATGAAAACTTTTAGTGCCTTAAGATCAAGTGAATGAATTTAGATCTTGAATAACTATGATTCTTTTAGTATACTAGAAAAATATATGAGAAAAGTTAAAATTGTGGTGGCACAGGAAGGTTATACATTGCAATGGAAGGCAACATACATGATAAGGGAGCATAATTTTGCATTAAACTATCAATGAATTTATGTTTTGTTTTGAATATCACAGCTTTTATAAATTCAATTCATGTTAGAAGATACTATCACAGTTTTTCAGCAGGTACTGATGTTATGATTTGTAGTTTCATTTATACCTCACAAAATCAGTCATAGTCTGGAATAAAAAGAGAATAATTTACAAAAACACACAGTGAACCTGAGGATTTTACAATGCTCAAGAAAAAATGGTTTCACAGAGGAGCTGACAAGTGCCTAACTTTTTTACCCATTCCATTATTTTCTAAAGTATGCAAGCGTTTTAAGTGTTTAGCTTAAAAATGTAAAAATGGAGTAAAACCTTGTAGATATTAGAAGTATTCTGTTTTACAATCAATAAAAAGGTCAAGGGCCTTTTATACTAAATAAGTCTCATCAGGGTAGTTCATTAACACAATTAGACAAAATGCAAGACTCCCATTTCAGCTACCTATTCATTTTGAAACACTTTCTGACTGACTTAATCAAATTTAACATGGAGACTTTTCCTGGCTACATAATGAACATTTAAATTAAAATGCACAGGGATCTCCAAAGGAAAAAATGTTAATTATTTAATCGGCTTTCCCTCCATGTATTTGGTTGAGAATTTTTAATTAAAAAGAGAAAAGAGAGACAAGTAAATGTATCACTAACATATATTTATCCCTTGTATAAAAATGTGATAATAATATTGAAATGATGAAATTGAATATTGAACACATCATCCAGTTTTAATTGTAGGGATTTATACTGGTCAAAGGCTGTTATTTTAATTGGAAAACAATAGATGATGATAAATACAATTTGTAAGTTTTTCACATCCTTGATAATAAGTATCTATGCCACTTTATTTTAAAGTGTGAAATAACAATATGTCCTCATAAAATACAAAACTCTAAGTGGTATTTTCCTTTCATTTACAAAAGGACAATGCATTTTCCAAGCAGTTTACATTTTTGAAAACTGGAAAAATTGCTCAAGATTAAAGACACACACTGAGAATTTATTTGACATTTTACTATGAAAGTTTAGGAAGAGTTCATTTAGAGTTTAATGTGCAATCCATTGAAGTTTATGATGGAGCAATTGAAAGATGTGACTATTGATTCTGTCTCTATGCATTATCTGTCTTTTCAAGATTCTTGTGAACAAATTTGTTTCTAGTCTGATTTTTTCAAGTTCCCAATATCTTTTATATAGCCTCAAAATGTTAAAATATTCAGTTCAAACAAATACTAATCATGTTTTCCATTTTTAGTTTGCATAACCTTACAAAATAAAGCCTTTTGTCAACTAGACAAGTCATCAGGACACTTACTCTTGTATGTGACTTCTGGGGGTTAAGCCAGTAAAAGTTCATTTACCACTGCATTCATTTATTCGCTTAGTGATGTACTCAATTATCCTTCACTCAGAGATAATGTTAGTTTCAGATATGCCAACTAGTAGGATAGTTTACCCAATTAAGAAAAATCTTTTGACAGTCATTTAGAAATGTTTTCAGGGGTTCCTAGAGACTTGTGTCATACAAATATCTCAGAAAAAAATATATATACTATACTTTGTGTCTAGGTGCCCCCACCCCAAGCCACATGCTGTCATGGAGGCAGCTGAATCTAGTGTTTGTTGTTGGTTCATTGGCTATCACTGTGATTGGCAGTGTGAGTGTTGCAGCTGTCCTGGGCCAAGCCAGCATACAATATAAAGGAGGAAAGAAGGCATGTTTTCCCCCTCTTTTGTGTCCTGTTTGCTCTTTCCTTCTCTTGCCCTTTTCACTCTTGCTGCTTGTGGCCACCATGAATGGCTACCCTTAGCCATACTACCCTGCCCTCAAGCCAGCTGAGTATGGACTGAAACCCCCCCAAACTGTAAGATAAATAAAACTTCCCTTCTCTAATTTTGGGCATCAGGGACTTTGTATGAACAATGAGAGAAAAGTAACTCAGACAATATATAATGTATGTTATGGAATGCTTGCTTTTCTACATGTTACATGCATTTCATCAAAAGGAATATTGCAAGTAATATTCTATACAAGCAAATTAGGGGTCCAAATAACATTAATTCTGTGACCATTTATAAACTGCTATGACTTGTTATTCTGGTAAAAAGTTACATAAACACAAGTAAGACCTGATCATGCCCTTAACTCACGTATAAGTAGGAGAGAAACAAAATCCAAATAGTATAAGGGAGGCCCCTAGGATAGTGGAGATATGAAAAAGTTTCTCGCCAGTGTTTTGAAATTCAGTAATATTAGTTACCTAAGGAAAATATTAACATAATGACATGCAAATTTTAGGTGTAATGTTCCTGGAAGATAACTGAACTGCATGGATAAAATGCTTTATATATGTGTGTGTTTATACATGTGTGTACATAGTTTTTTATTTAATCCATATAATAAGAATAAATGTTTTGCAATATTTTTAAAAGATCTCAGAACATAATGTTGTAGTTAAATTTACATGTAATTTAACTAAAAGACCAGAATGTGTAATTGCTATTGTAAAAAAAGAGAGGAAAAGAAAGTACTCTAAAGGATATAACTGCATATATGTTTAAGTGTGTAATATAGATGACCATATTACTAAGTTTTTGTTGGATTATTGAGCAGAACTGTTTGCAGTCTCCCTGTTTGAATGTCCACTTTGTATGTTCTAATTTTGTAACTTGAACAACTATTTCTAAGATGACAGTATGTAATTTATCAACTAGTGATTTCATAGTTTTTTTTTCAATTCTGTATTGTTACTACCCTTTTTTCTGTTTTGCTTTTTTTCTCTTTAAATAAAATTTTTAAAAAATTAACTAAAAGTTACATTTAATTAATTACAAATATGACAAGTCATTTTCTCAACAATCCTATGATATATATATATATACATATATATATATTCATTTTCACTATGCATGTAATAAATAAAAAATATAAAGAGTTTAAGTAACTTAATTTACTTATACATAGTCACAGAATTAATAAACAGGAGAGCTATATTTAACATCTAGTAGTTTTGACACCTAAACTAATCTATATCCCTACAATATTGTTATAACTTTAGTTGGGACAAATTTTGGGAAGTTCTTGAAACAACAGGTGCATAAAAGCAGCTGGAGATAAACTTTAGTAGAGAAGAGAATGATGCTCTTGTCTTCAAATGAAATAATATTCACTAAGCAGTAATTTGCTTCTTGAAGTTTATTAAGCAGTTAATACATATCTAATTAATTTACAGTTAAATTGGAGTTGCATATTGTATTCTATTTTATTTTAGCATTTGTATGACTTCCTTTTATTTTTACTAATACAGCTGATGAGATGTAGCTCTCATTTATAAATCAAGAACAGTTCATGTATAACTTCTTGCCAGAACCAATTAGGATAACTGTTAAAATGGCTTCCAATTCATTTTTCTAAGAAACCTAGAACTATGTGGACCAATGATATTATCACTTTAGCCAACCCACAATAAAGTTATAAATATCAAAACACAGTAATTTGTAAGAGTAGAGTGAAGAACAGCATCATGATCATGGTCCAAATCTATTCCTTGGCGTTGATAATTATAACATCTCTGCTCATCAGTTTGCTAACCTATAAAGTAAAAAATAGGAAGGTGGATATTTATTACTTTAGATCAGTGACTCTCAGGTTGGTGTAATTTTGTCTTCCAGGAGAAATACAGCAAAACCTGGAGACAGTTCTGGTTGTCACAAATAGGGGTAAGGTGTCACCAAAATTTAACAGGTAGATGTTGGTAAATGCCCTACCTACAAGGCAGAGGACAGCTCACCACAATAACTTACCCAAAATGTCAGCAGTTTTGAGATTGAGGAACCCTGCCTAGTGTATTGTGAGAAGAAATAAACTAGTATGCAGAAAATTCCTAGTTCAATGTCTAGCACAGAATAAGTTCTCAGTAATTGTTAACCATTAGAATATAGGAAATATCAGAACATGAAATTGAGATGCAACCTAGGGGTTAGTGGAGAAAAGCCTTACATTACACACTGGAGAGATAAAATTGCATCTTGCATGTGAAGTAGATCATTCATTGCTTCCAGGTGAAGAGTTGATAAACACCAATGGATGTTGGAGAAATTAAGGGCAACTCTGCTGTGGAAAGTTGAGCTTCTTCAGTCACGTAAATATATATTGTCACAATGACCTTATTTGAATATCATTTCATTATTTATATGAGGAGAGGTCTTTGGAGTGAATAAAATTTTATCACAAAACATTAAAAAGATAGACTAAACAGTAAACACACTCCAATGACAGATTGTTTTGGCATACTAAGGAGACATTTGGGAGAATTTCTGATGGGAGAACCGTAAACAGACAAGTAAATGCCAGAGGAAGTATTGTGAAATTTCTGATTAACACTGGAGCAGGGTGTCTTTTTTGTTATTATTACTTGTCATTGTAATTATAAATATTAATGTATTTCTCCAATTACCCACAGAGATAGCTCGAGCCATAAAAATTGACTTTGTTTTTTTGGTTATTGACCATGTTAAGAGTAAGGAAAGAGATGGTAGACATTTCTCAATAGAGTGTTTATGAAGTCCATGCTAACAAATAAACCAATACAACATATTGACTGACAGGAATTTTTCTTTAGTGCATTTTGTTTTCCACAATTATTTTGTAGAAAGAGAAACCTATTGCCAAGTAATAATCTGGATTTCACGTTTTCAGATCCATTGGTAAAGAAGTGAATTACTGAAAATTTCCAGTAGTACAAGAATCATGTAAAAGATCTGGCTTTGTATTACTTACCCAAATAAACAGTGTTTTTATTTTTTTAAGGCAAAAACAGTCAACTACACTAATGAAAAGCATAAATTCTAGCTTCATGTGTTATTCATGAATGGTATCACAATTGTTATTTTTAAGTGTTTAGATACTATGGGAAGCATCTTCTGCCATTAAGCTGGATGTTGACTGTTCAGTGTCAGAAATGATGATCGAGCTGTGCAGTAATCTCGGCTGAGTGAGATCTATTATGTATCATATTTAGAACAGTATTTGCGTTGTTGAATAATTTGAAGCCAGTAATCAACTACTGTTTGTATTTTCTAAAATGTAGTAAAGATACACAAAAGTTTCCTATTAATACTACTAAATCCAATTTTGTACATCATACTTAAGAGATAAATTAAAATTGACATATTTACTTACTCCATATATATTGTGGTTGGGATGTGGGTGTAATCTATAATTATTTTCCTTGTTTTTAGATTAACTATTTCAGGGTCCCAAATAACAGAATTCTTTATGTCCATTGTAATTTTATTACTTTCACTTGAAAACTATGTGTAAATAATATGAAGTATAATGGTGCTTTTAGAGCATAATGGACACTGCCTTATCTCCCTCTGACAGAAAAGTGGTATACTTAAACTGCGGCCTTTGCAAACAAACTTTTAAGCTTGAACTGAAACTTCACAAAATCTTTTTATAGTTGCTTAAATTTTTGAGTGTAGCAAGACATAAGAATTTGAAATTATTCTCATCTACTTTCTGCTGACAATAACTCAATTATATGTATTCATGTTATTTTTGAAATTTTAAAGATTGATGAATATTTACCATTATCTTGGTATTTAATTTTTAAAATATAATCTAATGAAAAGAAAATTGAATTTGGGGCATGCTAATCTTAAAAAATGCACCCTTGTTCAAGTGAGTGGTTCTTTCTAAAATATCTTTTATGGATCTAATATGTGGTACTAGTTGAGGGAAAGAGAAAAGGCAATGTTGTATTTTTGCATGTGAGAATTGGAGATATGGAAAATGAGAAATTGTGAATTTCTGGGCTTGAACTTATACGAACTGTCTGAAACGAACATTTTCTGCATTCCAGAAAATATTCTCTGATGCAATGAAATGACACCTAGAAGTCTTTGAAATTATAGTATCTGCTGCTATTTTGGAAAATGCCTATTTGTTATCTGAGTTCAAGAGCTGCATTTTGTCAGTAACCAGAAAGAAATCCATTGTTGTGTCACCAGATTGTTTCTTCCAATTTGGAGAGTCCACTGCCAAAGTCTACCATCCATTGTCAAACTTTATGTCACCTCAGGGATGACACTGACAATCAGAGGAAAGGTAATATCATGACCAGGATTCAGTCTCTAAATATGTCAAATCCTCCATGTAGTATCAGAATCCTGGTGGTGGGCAGGAAGAAATTCATGATATGTGTGCAGACTGCAGAAAGAGTCATGTCTGTGTTCTAGGAGACTCTGTGGCAACTCTATTTGTGTTAAGAGAATCAAAAATAATCTTTGATATGGTGCTTTTTGGTTTTAGTTATGTATACCATGGGCAAAGATAAGTAGGAAAGAGTATACGGGTGACTGAGAGGGAATGTACATCTATGTATGTGATGTTTGTGGAGAACACAGAGTTCAAACAAAAAAAAGAGACATGCTGTTTACTTCAATGATTCCAAAATGATTGTAAGATTATCCCACATTTTCACTTCCCAACACATCATTTTGATATCTAGGAAGTGAGCATCACAAGAAATCCTAGAAAAACAATAGAAGCAAACAAACAATTAAACAGAATCAATATTTAAGGTTCAGACAGGACTAAGATTAAATTTCCATAACCCATGAACAGATGTGCACATACTATGAAAACTGAGGCAACATTTCAGTTCTGGGTCCATGTCTCTGCTAGTCATTATTCTGAAGATTATTATTACACATGCTGTCATGCTTGACATTTGGAAAAAGCTGAGCTCATTACCTAAGTGAGACTGACCAACTTCCCTACACAATGGCTTTTCTTGATTACCTGCTGCATCTATCTTTACTCAATAACCCACATTAATTCTACTCCAATGACAACTTTTACTTTCTAATTTATATGTAATGTGAAAAAGTAGTCCATTTAAAATTCAAGTCATGCATCAGTATATATTTTGAAGGACAATAAAAATATTTGTTAAAGCTCACACAAACTCATAACAGGTGTCATAAATACAGTGTATTCACATTTAAAACTCTCACTCAATATGTAAAAACAGACACCCACTCTCTCTGAATATAGGATTACCATACAGTCCATACAAATACGGTTACCTTACAGATTGTTATTTTTAATATAATTTAATTTAGTTCAATTAATTTATCAGTACATGTTTGCAGTACATACTGTTTACATTCCTTTGGGGGAGCTGGGACATGTACACAACACATATTTATTCCTTTTCTCATCCCCCTTCCGTCCTTCTCCATCTATCTTTTGATCCCCTTCCTTGTTGAGAAAGATCTATCACTCTACTTTCTACTATGTTTTCTTTTATTATTTAATTATAATTTGGGTTTCTCATATAAGAGATAATGAATGATATTTAAGTTATATGTCTGATTTATTTCACTTAAAGTAATGGTCTCAAGGTGAACCCATATTTCTACAAATTATTCAAGCTTACCTTTATAGTAGAATAGTATTCCACTGTGTGTGAATACTACATTTTCTTTATTCTGTCATCTCTTAATGGGCATATAAACTGTATCAAGATGCAGGTATTATGAATTGTGCTGCTATAAATATGGGTATGCATCTGATATCTTTAACTCTTTTGTGAAGGTGACTAGAAAGGGAATAGTTGGGTCAAATGGAATTTCTTGATTTTTGAGACATTGCCAAACTGATTTTCATAGTTGTTGTACACAAATTTACATTTCCCTCAACAATGTAGAAAGGTTCCCTTTTCACAGTCTAGTCAGAATTTGTTACTATTTGATTTCTTGTTGATAGTCATTCTTTCTTGGGTGAGATAGAATCCCAGTGTTTTCATTTGCCAGGGATATTGCACATTTCTTCATGTATTTGTTTGCCATTTGTATTTTTTCTTCTGTGAATTCTCTATTCATTTCTGTTGCCATTTTTTAACTCAGTCTCTTATTTTGTGGGTCTAATTATTTCAGTTCTTTATGCTTTATAAATTTAGTTCTCTGTCTCAGAAATACCTGGCAAAACTGTTTTCCATTGCACAAGTTTTCTTTTCACACAATTGGTTGTTTATTTGCTGCACAGATTGTTCTTTAAAATGTGACATCAATAAATAAACATTATTGAAACTGAAAGCATCAGCTTTCTAGCCATTCAGTGGCAAACTTATTGCTCTCAATGGTCAAGTCATGTCTTCATATTATTAAAGGGTCCTTAGCGAACTACTCATTTCATTTACTAAGTTATTCAATTTTAATCACTTTTTTGCACTTCTATAAAAACAAGAAATCCTGAAATGATACCTTTATACAACAAATGTACATAAAAAGTATGTCCAGACTTTTACTTTATTATTTTAGATACATATTTGATTTATTTCTAAAGTTGTTAACTAAAAATATTTCTTTAACTTTTATAAAAGTAAAATTTTTCAGATATATTATATGGTTTGTATATTATGGAAATATCAAAGCTAATGTGATTAAGAGCAAAATGTGAAGTTTTTAAACTTTATTGTAGTTTGCTCTTCTATTTCATGCTCTTAGAATATTTTCCATGGTGTAATAAAGAGTATTTAAAGAAAAATTTGCTATCTGTAGATTTTATCTTTTACTGATTCAATTAAAATAAATAATAAATTTATACTGGGAATATTTTAAGAGTGCTTTGGATAGTGATGCAACATGTTAACATCAAGGGATAAGACACTGTTTTCTCAATGAATGTATGAGAGCTAAGGAAAATGAGACATTTCTTTTGCTCAGTGAAAACCTCAGAGGCTCAGAGAATGAAATATAAACATTACCATTAGAAAAAAATTCCTCATGTAGAAAACATTACAATATTAAAAGAAGGAAAGCTTTAAAGCAATATAAGTTTTCATGGAAAATGTATAGGATACTGTCTGAAATTTTCATTAAAAGCCTAAAGTTTGAAGTGCTTTTAATTTAGGTTTAGAAAGCATCTAGGGACTACTTCAGTAAGTAAACAAGGTGGACCAAAATTACAGAAAATCAAGTCAGCTCTTTTCAACATTGCTTGATATTAAAACCTATGTAACGCATACACAAATATCTCCACACTGTAGGGTGCAACCTTAGAAGTGGTAGTTCATTAATTCAAGAACATACAAGGGACCTATTGTTTACTAGAAAGTTTCCCTGTTCCATTTATCAACAGTATTAAGTTATTTTCTTTACTAAGAGGTGATTCCTATTGATGTCTAGAGGAAACATAAATAAATATAATTTGTCATACACTGTTGACAGTGGCAATGTTGATAGTGACAGCTGAAGCAAAGATTATTTCTGTGGTAAACTTTTGTTTGTGTTTACATTGTCACTCATATAGGTTTTTCTTTATGATGTTGTCACTTAGATCTTATGAGGAAGTACATAGCTAAGCTAATGTGAAAAATTGATGTTTATTATAAGTATGCAATGCATACTAAGAATTTAACTTTATTTTATTAATATTCTATGTTCCTGTCAACTATGCTTTGCACAATATGAAAAAAACTTCTTGACAAAACATCATGAACAGTGAGATGTCATGTATGTCCTACAAAAAGGCCAGGAAAGCAAAACACACGTGCTGTCAGTGTAAGTGATACCAGTGCATGAAACATGCTGTTGTCATGTATGAAGACTGCCTCGGGTGTGATTACTGAGGTAAAGATCATTTTTTTCTATGGTGCAATTGGTATTTTCATTGTACTTCACATAGGAATTTACTTCTGTTTTTTTAGACTTTTTACACAAAATCAGTAGATGTTGAAAATTTTGATGCATTTTATAAACATTCAATAAATATTAAAAACACAACACCTTGTTTTATGATATTTTTTCCTGTTAATAACTCATTCTTTAATATAAGAAAACTCATAAAATTAAAATTAATAATTTATCAATAGAAGTAGTCTAAAATATAAACAATTTTGACACACTCATATTTACAAGACGTTCTGTGTGATGCTCCAACTTAACTTTGTTTTCTGTGAATTTCACTATTGAAGTCATTTCTCTCCCATTATGGTTTTTTTCATTATTTTCACAGAAACCACCTGGGTAGAATCTACCTGTATCTTAATCTGTTTGTTTCTCTATTGGAGATTAAAGAGGACTAAAAAAGAAACAGACTTGTGAAGCATAAATTCATGGTTTTAAATTCAACTTAGTCTTCAATACACCTGAACATTTTATCTATTCTAGAAATTATAATTTTCATTAATATGTGTATTATTTGCAAATGGTTACATAACAATGCAATAAATTGCATGTCCAATCTGTTTTTTGACCATTTGCTGAATAACTCCACTAGATTTCCCATTCTAGGGTTATATCCAAACAAGACAAATATCTTCATTTATTTAAACGGTGAAATTGTTGCCAGCAGTTAAAGCAGTTAGGGCAGTGTTGTCAGCATGTTTGTTCAATATTTAAGCTTCTCAGCATGAGGTACAGGAGAAGATATTTGAAAATAGTACTTCCAGATGTTCAATTTCAATGCCATTGGGGAAAAACAAATATGGCTTTGATTTATAATCCAGAGAACATGCACTCTTATCGAGTAAAGTCTCTTTAATTTGCTGAGTAATAGATATTCCTATTTTTAAAGATTCTAAAACTACATTGATAACTAATTCTTTAGGGTTTAAAGTCAATATTTATATCTTACTGAACTGTCTGGACTTAACAATAATGTGCAAATATGAAAGCTGGTTCATTCTCTTTGCCTTCTGAAGAGAGAATATTTTTTGTCCTTATTAAAGGAAAATCCCCATTGTTTAACATAAATAAGTAAGGCAGTTTTGCCTTGGTCTAGCCCAGATTAAGTAGCAGTTTTGCCACTGTCTGTAGAGTTCTTGCCTAGTTTATTGCATTTTGCCACCCAAGCAAAGATGCACTTTAGAAAATACTAAGTAGATATGTTTAGATTAAGAATTCCTTAAGTCAAAGGTGCAATTATTCAACATTTCATGGGTAGTCAGGATAAATGTACCTTAACTGTAGCAGGTCAGTGCATGCGTACCAATCAAAGGCTCCAGTCACTGCTAGAGTACCAAGTGCTTTATATAAGCAGTGGAAAAGCCTTTTAATTCAGACAATAATAAAGCCATGACTGAGTTACAAAGGTGTTCACTCTTAAGTGAAATCAATTACAACACAGCTGCAAACACTTCCTATATACTTGGTTTATTTCAGAGAAAAATCAAAAGGTTTTATATTCTTTCATAACGGCTAGTGTAAATAGTGTATTTGTTCTGGGTTCACTGTATATCAGCTATTATGACATCTTTCAACTAATATAAAAGTTTCTGTGAGAAGCTCTATACTACTTTCTTTATCCATTGAGTAAAAATTGAATTTGAAAACTGCTTAAAATTTTATATATTGTTGTTTTGTCCAGCCTTGGTTTACTTATGGCGTTTTCCAGTTCAAGGTTCAATGGTTTCTATAAAGTTGGTGAAGTATTCCAATTCTATTTTCAATAAACAGTCTATATATTTTGCACAATACTTAATCCAGAATGTGAAAACAAAACAAAACTAAAAATATCATTAATGAACCTCTAAAACAATGATTTATTGATATCATATTTAATAGTTTCGAAGATTCTAGAACTTCATGAAGATAACCACAATTTAAACTCCACAAACTTAAGAATTTTCATGTATTTTGTTCACTACTATATCCTGAGAACAGTGCTGAATACAGATTAGACAATTAAACACAAAAAAAAATTGATTAAAGAATAAAGCCATATTCTATAATTAAATGGAATGAGAAATTATTTCTTCTTTCTACTTTTTGAAAATTCACCTGATATTAGCAATTAGCAATCTGCTCTCACTCCTCAAAAGAATAAAATCTGAGCAGAAAAATATTTGTATAATAGTTTGAAATTATTTTGGTAACTAAAATAAGAAAGAAACAGAATTAATGTGTTCCCTTGGGGATTTTAGAGTTCTGAAGGACTCTGAAGAGTTTAAGAACTTCACACTTACTCTCATAGGAATAAAAAAAAATTAGAATCATCTTTCAAGTTCTTGATTAACCCAGGTGTTTAATAGAAAAGAGGAAATCCTAGTTTTAAATGCGACTATAGCAAAGCAATCATCATAAGAAGGTAAGAAACTTTGAACTGTACTTATGTGGATCGTAGAACTCAGAAATGGAATTAGAGAGGAAGTTAGAGGTCATTTACTCTAATCTTGTATCTGAGGAAATGATTCTTCAATTATAATGCACACAATTACAATACATTTTCATTTATCTGGAGTCTGAGTAACTGGAAAGCTCAACTCACTAATTTATTTTCCCACTTGGCTTTTATGAGAAAGAAAGAAATTACAAATAATAAGAAAGACAGTTAATACATTTGAAGATGACTCTGGGGTACTTCAAGATCCTAAAGTAGCTTTTCAGTCATCAGGAAAAATATGATTATCTTCAGTATCATTTTAGTGCTAATTCTTTCTACCCTGACAGGGAAACTCCACCTTATATGAGTGCTCTGTACTATGGGATTTCGCTTTGGGAAATGTGAGTGTTAGATAAATAGGGAAGGACATGAAACTAAAACAGTGCTGAAGGCAGGAGAAGTGAGGCAGCACAGAGAGGAAAGCAAGGAGCAGCGACGGAAGCTGTGAGGAACACGAGAGAGCAGTACAGTGGATTGGATTCAACAAATTTGAAGAGGCAGATCTGGCGGGGGACCTAGAAGGGACTGAAAATTCCTGATGCTGAGAGCACAATGGAGTCCATTCCTCGCTTCTCAGATTGTTTTCCTATTCTCTGAGAGGCTGCAGCATGTAACTACTGTGTGCAGTACTTGCTTCCTGTTTCTGTACAGTGCAGCCCAGTCACCACGGTAACCTGTAGACGGCTGTTCAAAATCTAACTAAGTTAATAAAATTGCAGAGCGAACAGCTTACTAGCAGCTAGGACAGAATTATTTGAGAACAACTCTTGGTCATGTATTCCTACCTGTGAAATTATGAGTTTTTTCGTAATTAATTTTGGTGATATATGTGCCACAATGACCTTCTAATTCTTTTTTTTCAAATGTGACTGGAGTTTTCTTTTAATTTTTTTGTTTACATACATTTCACAGTATGCATATTTGCAGACCATGCAATTTGCCGTCACCTAGGGTAGCAGGTATGTACATAACATAGCTTGATTAATTTTTAATCCCCATTCTCTTTCCTCTGCCTTTTCTTTTCTTCTTCCAAAACCACTTTTTATTCTCATTTTTCACTTGCTGATGTTACTAATTTTATCTAATGTTTATGACATAAATGTTTATATTAATTTAGGTTTTTAGGTTCCTGTACATGGCATATCTTTTGTTACATTTCCCTCTCCTCTCGCCCTCTCCTCTGGCTCATGTTCTCTTGGATGGCTTCTCATTTTGCAAGTGATCCATCCACCTGTCTCCGTCTATCGATCCTTTCCACAGTGCTTGTGCTGGCTGTGGTAGTACATGCCTGTATTCTCTAAACTGTGGGAGGCTGAGGCAGTAGGTTTTCAAATCTGAGCTCAACTCTGGCTGGGACTGTAGCTCAATATGAATGTTCTGGGCTTAATACCAGCTACTGGGGGAAATTTTGCTTGTAAAGCATTTAGTGCTTTGGGAATTAAAAGGATTAGACCCTTCCTTCACTTTTCCCTTTCTTTTTACCAGCATCTGCCACATATATACTTACTTCACCCTTCCTAATTCGTTCTCTGTGTTCCTCTCCATTTTATGTTCTCTCTTTTGCCTACCTTTCCCCCTTTTTCCTCCTTTCTCAGTTTATAAACTGTTTAAATACACTGTTAAAAGGTACATGCCTACAACAAACTGTACCAATGTGTTAAATGGTAGTTGCAGAGACTTCCTGTGTGTCATAATTATTCAGCACATGTAGTGAATGCATTCTTAAACAGTAATCGTTTCTATTTGCTAAGAACAGGTAAAGCTATCAAGAGGGTCTCAAAACAGAATAACCTTTAACACATCTGAGCAATAAAAGAGTTTGTAGTAGAATTTATGAGCTATCAAATCCCAAATCTTCATTTTGAGAAAAGAGCCATTTGGGTGGTATTTTCTACCCTCAAAGGACTAACTATTGCTAGTGCTGTATTTCACTATTACTTGCTGCTATAAAATGGTTAGTTCAAATAAATTGGAGTGGCACAGACAATATATTGTCAAAATTTTCTAGACTTAAATCATGCTCGTGAGCCAAAGATGTTTCTGTAAGCCATCCTAACACGATACGGTAGCAAATTGTGTGGCATTTAATTCCACAACCTATGTTGTTCCTAGGTTGATCTTCACTTCATTTCCTTGACTGTAATTTTTTCATCTCTAAAACAAGAACAATAAAACAAACTGCAGGATTATCAACATATGAAAGATAGGTTTCTTTAAAATGAATTATAAAGCTTAATTCAGAGGAATGGCAATTTTAAAGGTATTTTTAAATTACCTTTCCTCTGAAAATAACCTGTAAATAACCGGGTGTCATCATCAACACCATAAAGGAATATGCTTCTTCTTGCCTGAACTTTTGTATCTAATTTCAGCTTTAAATTTCTCAATTTGAATATACTGAAGGCCTGCAAGAAAAATTGAAAGTAATTTTCATAAATAATTTATAAAATTATTGTTCCAAGACCATTTCTTTCAAATTCTACCAATTCCATTGGTTCAATGTAAATAATTTTCTTAATTATTATGGAAGGATTTTACTTACCTCTATAAACTCTTGTCCATCTTGGTACTGAGTAACGTACTTACAGTTTTGTGTTATATAGTTACAACACAGATATTCTAAATAAGCATATATAAATACATAAAATATTGCATTGTAATACTGATTTATTTTTTAATGAACTCATTTTGCCATTTAAACACTGTTTTGGGTGGTTGATAAAAAAACTAGTCCAAGAAAAAATAGAAAAAGATCTCTCCTCTCAAAGACCTCAGAAAAAAACTACTGAAGACTCTTTCACTATGGATTGATTTTAACAAGCTTTTATTAATAGAACAGAGTGTACAAGGAAATATATTGTATGTTTCAAAGGACAAAAATTAAAAATTGTTTTAAGCCTCATATAATTCTCAAAAATGTATGTGTATGCATATAATCATACATATACACATAATGTGTATATAACATATAATCAGTACACCAAGGATTGCAAATTTTGAAAAAAACAATACTTTTTCTAGAATAGAGCACCTAGCTCATGCCAAGTATGCTTTTAATATCTATGTAGCTTATGTATTTAACCATTTTAAAAAATCCCCTGTTAGATACTGCTATTATTCTGTTTTTCTACATAAAGACACCAAACATTGATGTTAGGTAATTCTCCTATGATCATATGACCCTGATTTAAATGCACATATGGGGACTCCAACTAATATATATGTAATTTGTACATATACTATATATATATATATATATATATGTATATATACATACATGTAATATGTAGTATAATTAGAATGAATTTATTCAGCTGATATATACTTCATATCTAATACAATCAGAATAAATTGTAGGCTTCATCTAGATGTTTTAAAGGTGACAAGTGTGTTAAACTTTGCATGAAAAGCAAGCTTTGATGGCTTGAGTTGGAGGGTGGAGTTAGTGCTGAGATGGAAATGTTCTAGTCCGAGGAGACAGTATGAGCAGGTTTGCTGCCATGAGATGCATGGGGGTTTGGTAAACACTGACAAATTATTTTTGATTGGGGAAATGACCATAATATGGGGAGAGTGGAAATCACAGCTGAAAGATACGAGAGGAGAAATTCTACAGGCACAAGAACATGTTAAATCTTTTATCTCTAAAAGCATAGTCTACCTGACAAGGTATGACAGCCTAATCTTTGTGAGGCTCTTGAAGAGGTCACCAAAGCTGTCTGACCCAAAGAACTGTGACTCCTCCATCCCTGAAACAATCCCTGCTGAGTTTCAGACAACAAAGGGAGGTTCTGCTTAAATGACTGCATAAAATCTCTTCCAACATATGGGGCTCTAAAGTAATACAGCCTGTTGTCAGATAGACTGGTTATAACTGTCTCCAAGAGCAAAGGTAAGAGCATTAACTATACCACTGATCATGGCTGCTTTCCAGTCCTGTCATTGTCAAGATCTGGCCAGCAGCTCCTGGACAAAATGGCTGACTCGAGCACCTTCATCCTTGAGAAGGTGAAGCAAAAGATGAAAATCATTTTTTCATGTATGACAGAAAAAGGGAGAGGTGACTTTTGAGCTTCACTTTAAATAAGGCATTCTCAATTCCCCCATGAGAGCAGCAATCCAGCGGTTGTATTAAAACTGACACATATTACTAGCCAAAAAGTAATATAACAGTGTTTGCGAAGAAAGAAATTCTCCTCGTGTAGGCAGAACTATGTCCTTGGCCTTCAAAAAACAGAAAAGCCAGAACAATAGTGTCTTGGGTTATTCTGCTCTTCTATTCCCTAGGTTCTGCGTTATTATGTGCTAAACCAATTGCAGCTGCTCACCTTGGTGGGGCGCACTTACAACCTTTCTTGGAGCCTTTACAACACCCTTTGAGAATTTCAACCATAACTCCATACCAACTCCCCAGGCTGTCTTGACTTCTCTACCAGAAAATTATTGTTATATTTATAACAGCATTCTGAGAATATTTCACCAAACTGCTAACAGAACCCCATTTCATGCAACTGATGAATTATGTCTTCAATGTCTTTTTCTCTCTGCGTGAAGTCTTAGATTAATGCACTATATAATGTTTGTAAAAGTAAACATATTTCTTCCTTAATAGTCATTAAGAGGGTTTTAATAAGCATTGAAATGATTAATTTGTTAATTGGTCCCAGATAATGTTTATCAAATATTTAGGAAGAGAAAATAAAGTTCTGTATTGCAAATAATCCTATTCAAGGAAGTAGTTTTATTGGAAGAGATTTGCTTAATAGGTATAGAATTTTAACAGTAAGAGCTTTTTAAAATACAAATGGGAAAAAGAGGTAAGAGTTAAGTAAAAGTTAATGCAACATTAAGTTTGCAAATTTCATTGAACAAAGTTAGAAAACTTGAAGTTTACATTGAAAAGACCAGTAGAAACTATTCTTTGCTTTTTATCTGATGTTTCACATTCATTGCACTGTTAGTACTATTTGTTAATAATATTCGGCATTGAAAAATTGATGACTTACAAATACTTTCTCTTATTCCTGTATTTGAGTACTTGTATAGTCAAAGAATGAAAGGGCTGTAAACGACAGGTATAATTCCATATCACGATCCTAATTTATTTCTGTGTTTTTTTAAAAAAAACTTTTTTCATTATTTTATTCTTTATATTAGTCCTGTGGGTTGAATCCACAAACTCATGGATGCTAACCACATGCTTAACTATGGACCTATAGCCCTGGTCCCTGCTTCCACATCTTTAATTGGAGGAATACAGATATTAAAATAGAATTTTCTTTCCTTTCTCTATCTCCATTTCTCTGTATATATTTTTATCCTTTTGTGCTACTTAGCAAAAGAAACTCAAATAGCTATTATAAATTTAAATTTCAGGCAATAATAAAAATGAACGGATAAAAGAAATTCACATTTAATTATTCCCTTGAGGTCTGCCTTGCAAATAGAACAAAGGACAAATTTCATCAAAATCAGGATGCAATGTGCTTTAAAAGGAAAGCAAGGAAAAGGTTCAAGGACGTGAAGTAAAAAGTCCAGGATCTCATTTTACCTCCTAACTAAATATGGCATAGCCTTTCTAAGGCTAAAAAATACTGTGCTCCCCAAAGAATAGCAAATTCTCTCAACTGTCACATTTTTCATGTTAAAAAAGCTCAACAAAATGTCTCAGCAAAAAATAAATAAATAAATAAATACATACATACATACATACATACATACATACATACATACATAGATACATACATACGGGAGAAACAGAAACAGGTATTTTACTTTATTTGAAAAATCTGACTGAATCTCTATTGAATGCCCATTTTCAATTGTGTTTTATTTATAACCATTACTCAAAAAGAGACCAAGGATTGTATGTTTTTAAAGCTCAGATTTGAAATTTTGTCATTTTGCTATTTTTCATGTAATTTTACACAACGATTGAACTGTTAACATAATATCGATGTTATAAAAAACTTAAGATGGTGATTTTTTTTCATGTCTGTTACTATTATGGAGATCTTGATAAGAAAGGATATAGAGAGCAGGATATGCAAAGAAAATGTGATTTATATGTGGAAAATGATTAAAAAAATCTTAAAAATATGAAACTAGCTGAATATCCTAAAGGGAAATTCTGTATTGTAAGATCAGGAGGATTGTTTTAGCCCACATCTCATTGTTGTAACAAAATGTCCTGGGCCATTAACTTTATAAAGAAATGAAGTTTATTTAGTTCAGAGTTCAGGTTGTTCAGCCCTGCTGAGTCACTCACGGTGGTTTGCATCACAATGGCAGGAGCATGTGTGGAGGAAATCAAGCCCCATGACAGAAAGCTGGAGACGAGAAGGGGCCGGTATTAGCGGGTCTCATGGCTGTTCAAAATACCTGAGCAAAGCAACTTGACATGAGGAATGATTTGCTCTTATTTTTGGTCTGTGGTCAGTGGTCTCCTCTGTTTCTGGGTGTGAATCAAGAGTGAACTTCATGGGGGAGCAAAACTGCACACTTAATAGCAGTGGGAAGAAGAGAGGCAGAGAGAGAGAACATGAAGGGACCAGGCACAAAACATACCCTTAGGAGTCTCAACTCCTGTGACCTATTTCTGCTACCAATCCCTACTTCCTAAATGTTGCATGACCTTCTAATAGTGCCACAGAACTTGGCACATAGCCTTTGGTGGACATTTCACATCCAAACCTTAAAAAAGACTGATATTTCTAAGTTTTAAGAATTGTCTCCCAAGAAATCATTGATGAGGCTATCATGAGTCTCTTCTGAAGTCAATGTTTCTATCAACTTGTTCACCTCCCAGGTGGCTACACTGAGCATCAAATTTCCAATAGATGAACTTTGGAGGACACACTCAAACAATCCCCAAAGCTTAGCATGGAATATAAGGAAAGAAATTATGTATGAGGAGAATTATGTATGAGGAGGAGGAGAAAAGCTAAATGAACTGTAGTTAGCAAAGACAGAAGTACTTTACTGCATAAATCCTCACTGGACTTTCTTTACTATTTTCCAGTACTACAGAATACAGCATGTTAGAGGCAGGCATGATGATTCACTACTGCAATCCTAGCCCTATAGATCGCTGTGCTAGGAGGCCACATATTGAGGTCCTATCTCAAAACAAACAAACAAACGAAAAAGAAAATTGAGGAATAGCATGTTAGCCATGTAAGACAGAATGCACTTTGAAAAAAATTTATGTTGGGTCACATAAACTGTGATTAGTCTTTTAAGTGAAAAGTTATTTTTCAAGGTTATTCTTATTTTCATCATTATTATACATTTAAAATTTTGATTTTATTATGCAAATTAAAGCTATTGACATACTTTTTTTGTGCCATGGGCAGTCAAAGGATGAAAGTATACATTTGTGTTATTACTTGTGTTTGCTGTTTATAGAGAAAAAGCTTCCAAACAATACCTTACGTCTCTTAGCTGATATAATGCTGTCTGATATTGAATAATTTCCAGGAAATGAGTAAAGATGTTAAGAAAAGCCTCACATTTGTGGGTAACTATATTCGTGCAAGGTTATTTTGGGATGACACAATGGTGAAACATGATACTTTTGCATATTTTGCTCTTTAAAATAAGATACAGCATGATTTGTTATTTCTTTCTTCAGTGACAGAAATAAGCAAGGCTTCCAAGCATCCCACTTCTCAATCAGCAGAGCGGAGGAAGTGCACGGCCAACTGTTCTTCGAACCTCACCACCATCTTTGCCTGGTGAAAGCCAAGACCATATTAACAACTAAAAATGCAACACACAAAATATTTAGTTTTAAAATAATTATTTTCAAAAAACTCAAAACAGTAATCTTCTAAGAAATAGTTTGTGAAAATTATTTAAACATTCAGAGCCTCAGCTTTCTACTTTTCAAATTGGATTAATATCGCTTATTTGTAAATATTTCAAGAGTTTGGCATATGGAAACTAATACATACTATAGCTAGAATGGAAACTAATATATACTACATTAGAATGTCTGATTAAAAAGGAAACTAAATACACATAATTATATGCATATACAAGTTATAACTGCATAAAGAAAATTAAGGAAAATCAATATATTTTATATATGCATGTAGATTTATTTCAGAAAGTACAAATAGAATATATGATTAATTTCAACACAATGTTAGAATCATTACGTATTTTTAGTATGGGACAATAGAAAAGATAGTTTACCTAATAGGGCCCTGTCTATAAAAGAGTTTGGTAAAATGCCACTGAAATGTAACCAAAAAGATTTTTTTCTAATTTTGTCAGTTAATCTCTATTGAAACTGAAAGGATACCTATAAAATAACTTTAAAGAGATTAACTTCCCTACTTACTAAAAGGCTAATATTTCAAGACTCTATTCACAAAATACATTTTTTTTTGATCCTTAAAATATCAATGAGTAATCAAACAAGATCCAGCAGGAATGGCAAAGTGAGGGCCAGAGCTCACATTGCAAGTTTCTGTTTCATACCAGATGGCTCCTTAGTGGCGGCTACTGTTAGGTCTCACTGTCTTTTGTGTGAATGGATGTCTAGTTTAAAAACAATGGAAGTGGAATCTTGGTCTATGACACGTATCTACATTGTAGATTGAAATCACAGACTCATCTATTTGATAAGTGAGTATTGCTGGTAATACTTGGCCCTAAAGCTACAACTGTGTGATTCAGATCATGGCACAAGGTAGGTTGGCACATTTGATGCCAGCAGTCAAACTGGGTTCTATAAGATTTAAAACTGGCTTTGTGTCCTAGGGGTTTTGACAGATACAGAATTTTTATTCTTGCTTTTGTTGCCATAAAGTCTACCAATTTCCAGGAAGACTTTGAATGAAGATTAACTATTATTCAACAACTGGCAGTCCTAAATGCAAAGGCAAAACTTTGCTGATCAAACATATATAAGGTCAGTGTCAACCCAGAAGGTGCAAAAGAAAACATTAACTTAATGTATTACTAGTGTTGGAAGTTTGGGAAGCACTTGTTAATTAAAAAAAAAAGAGAGAGAGAGGGAAAATATTTTACTTTTAGCTATAAGTCCTAAATATAATTACTTTCAAATATATGAGTTTTTGAACTATTATTAATAGCTATATTTCATAATCTACATGCTTATGAATTATATACGTGTACAGTAGGGACTTAATATATATAATTTATACAGAAGTATTATAGAAATAAGCAGAAGAGGTACTTTAGTAACTTCTCTTTCTAAGTATTTGTTAATAGAAAGAAAACAAAAACTCCAACAAGAATTTCATCTCTGCCAAATGCTGAAATAAACAGTGCTGGAGAATAAAATTAAATATTATTTGGCTATTCAGAGTAAGCCTCTCACGATATTCTCCTTTTGTTCCAGAAAATGCCCCTGACTGCCATAGATCTTATTGTTTAAATATTACTCTAGCCAAAATCCAGATAAAGCTATTAAATTTTACTGTGCAGTAGCAAATGGCAAATAGCATGCACCAAGCCATTTGCAGCACTTTCTTCCAGTCATTTTGCCTTTGTTATCATGGTAGTTTTAGTATAAGCTCTAGTCTGCTCTGCATCAGTCCCATGACTTGGTTTTAAATTTTAAAGATTGTACTTTAATTTATTAATCACAAATTATATTAATTTTACTATAATTCATGTGGTCATCACAAAGCATTTTTAAAAATCATGCCTGAGTGTTCCACTTGTGCACAAAAAACAAC
This sequence comes from Hydrochoerus hydrochaeris, assembly GCA_004027455.1. Lineage (NCBI taxonomy): Eukaryota > Metazoa > Chordata > Mammalia > Rodentia > Hydrochaeridae > Hydrochoerus > Hydrochoerus hydrochaeris. The sequence continues at coordinate 154,200 of PVLA01000200.1, read as the reverse complement.
TGACCTGAAATAATTTGTTGACAAATGAAACTAATAGTCAAATGATTCCATTTCAAAATGAACTAAAGTGAGAAATAAAGGCAGAAGACATGATATATAAGAAGTGAAAATGATTAAATTAAGAGAACAGAAATAAGTAAAGGGAAAGATATATTTCAGAATACATCACAAACCTGGATATATGTTCATGTGTACTCCTATTTTTGAGAAAAAAATATTGTTCTTAATGTGGGCAATGGAATAAAACAGTGTTATCTCAGAGGACAATATTGTTACAGTGAAATTCAATCCTTTCAAACCACCAAAGTTGTATGTAACATAAACTTGATGTGCAATGCTTCAGTTTTCATCCTTAAATGAAAATCAAAATTAATGATATTGTAATTTCATTTCGTTTTTTACATGTGCTATCTTTAAGGTTGTGTTCAATTGCTAGTGACTACTCTACTGTTTGTCCCAGTTCTTGGTAACTGTACTATATTTCTTAAAGTGGTAATTTCCATGAAGTACAAAAGTAGCTATACTATCAAATTTACTGATATGTTTTTGTTGAGTATATACATCCAATTCAACTGTTGTAATTTCAAATGAAAGAAATTACAAAATAAAGCATTTGTTTGGTTTAAGCAAACAAAATAAGTTTTTTTTTTGTTTGTTTTTTTTGTTTGTGTTTTGCTTGTTGCTGTTGCTGTTTCTCTTCATGCCCAGCTTTTTTTTAAAAAAAATGTGGATTTATTTTATAACACTTTTGTTTTAATTGTTAATGTTTATTTTTTGCATTCCAAAATTCATCTCACCCTTTATTTCTTTCTGTTCCTTTTTCTTTTGTAAGCATTCTTTACTCCCTATGTACTATGTCTCATTTATTTTTTTTAAGTTTCTTAGTTTGTATACAAACTTGAATCACTTGAGTATGAGAATAACATCTATTTAAGAAGAAAATTTAGCATAGAATAGCTCACTCAGATTTACTGAACCTTATTATGATGCACAGTCCCAGGAAACTCCTTATATCTATTAACAGACTTCTCTTCTGAGTGCTTTGTCACTGAAATATGAATTCTGCATAAGAACACCATATAAAGCTGTAAGGTCAAAAGTGAAATATATTATGCTCTACATGAAACACTGCAATGTGTGTGCTGATTTTAATTAGCATTACAAATAAGAATATTTCAGAATACCACAAAAATGCATTCTTTATTCTTGTTCCCTTCAAAAATATTTTATCTGATTTGTTAGGCAGAAATAGTAAAAGCTATTAGGCTCATTGGCTTCTTTCCTGTATATGAATGTAGATGACTCTGTGTGGTAAAATATCTTAAGCTAAATCATTCATTAATTGCAATTTAGTATAGATTTTTTTTTACTATATTCAATTTAGGACATGCCAAATAATTCTCTATGAATAATAACAAAAAAATCACATTATAACCACCAAGTCTTCCTATGATGTATCATATTAAATAGACAAACATATTCATTATTGTTAAAAATTATAAACCATTTTTTATATAGAAGAGAATTGGGCAAGAAGGCAAAAGAAAGAACAAAAAAATAAAATGAAATGTATCAGCTAAAATGTGGAAATGAATGTACAGTAGTGATTACATTTCCATATGATAGTCCAATCAGGTAAGTTCCTCATTTACAGGTATTTCATTCCTCTTTAAGAGGTATGTGATACCCTAGAACCTGGTGATTGGGTTTTCTGTTCTTTTGGACTCATTATCTTGTCAGGAGACTTCATTTATCCCATCTCATCTACTGCATCCCTCTGTGGAACGTGATCTTTATTTCAACAATACTAAACACGTTTCAACCAACTATTACCTTGTGGCCAAGTCTGACATTGGTCTGTTTCTTTATCTTACCTTAAGAAAAATTTAGAAGTTTTAACGTTGATAAAAGAAAGAAGAAGAAAAAAAATGCTATGTGCCAGAGACTCTCAGTGGCTTGGAAGAAAAAATAAACTAAATTATTTGCTGTCTGCCTTCTACAGAATATTTTGTCAATCTCTGGTTTATGACGAAATGCTGTGAGTTGTTATGATTTGTGTCTAGATGTCCCCCCCATGCAGTTATGGTGTGTGTATGTGTGTGTGTGTGTCCTTTTTTTGGAGGTGGCCAAACCTAAAGTTTGCAACTGATCTTTAGTCAAATACTGGGAATAAAGGTGTGAGTGTTATACTGCCTTATGGTGGGTAGCTTCCATACAAAATAAGGTATAAAAAGAGGCTTGTTTCTCTCTGTTTCTCTATCCCTGTCTCTGTCTCTCTCTTGTTTTGTTGTCTTCTGATGCCATGACCTATTGCCCCTTTGTCATGTGCCACCCTGCCTTCCAGCCAGCCGATTATGGACTGAAACCTCTGCAAACTGTGAGAAAATAAACCCTTAGTATTTTTCTCAGCAAAATAATTAATAAGATGTTAACAGTTTTCTAAATTATAATGTCTCATGCCCAGACCTGGCTACAATTTCCTAAATTTTTAAATAAAAGTTATTATTATTTTTCTTTACCATTTTCTCTTTTATTTTCTTAAAACTATTTTTTGTGCATGTATTTGGAGCATGGCCACGTTGCTGGTTGTGAATTATACAGAAATTCCATGGTTCTTATTTCATTAGAACAGATTCCTGCCAGTTTTCCAGAGAATTTCTTACTAATTCAATCTGCTAAACAATTGTGTTTGCTCATAGAGAGTGACTGCTCATATTAAATTCCTCTGAATACATTCGAGAATATCTGTTGAAAACTTTTTTCTTGGCCACTGTCCTTTCGGTGTATAAATTGCCACTTCTATCTGTGAACTCTATTCTAGCACCAATAATATGGGAAGTGAAGCTTATTTTTAGCATCATCAAATGTGGATAAGCTCTAATGCTTTAAAAGAAGCCACATTCTTTTAAAGCTCTAATGCTTTAAAAGAAGCCACATTGAACACTAATGTATTGTCTGAAGTTATTTGGTCAATTATTTTCTTATAACTCTATTAGTGTCTGATCCTTAAGAAAGTCATGTTATATGAAATGACATCTTTGACCTCATAACCTCGCTTCTGTCATGCCTGTCATGAAATTCTTAAACTAAAAAGATGTTTCTATGCATTAAATATTAACACTGTGTATATCCTTGGTTCTGCTTTAGTAATCAGCTAAAGGTGACCTTATTATTTCTTTCACTGGGCAAAGCATTACAGATAAGCATTCACTTAGTCTCCTTCAAGTCTTTTTTTCCCTATATTTAAACAGTGTACAAACTCTGAATCACTGTTATTAGTGATTATGTTAGGTTATATCAGGTTAAGAATTCTACTCTCTGAACCCACAATACTAATTTCTTTGAATGACTAAGACAAAGGAGACATATAAAAGAGATTATTTCTGTAAGTACAAGTAAAAATTGTTATAGTTTAACTATCAGATTCCCAAGGTCCATAGAGATTCTAATGCTAAATTTTCTATAAGATTAGAAAAATTTCCTATTTTAAAACAACAAAACCTACTGAGACTCTAGAGTGCATGTGGGTACTTTCACATTTTTAGATTTTTAGAAAATTTCCAAAATTTTCTAGAAAGAGATAATTCTGAAGGCCAGTTCCAGAAGGTCTTGCCAACCATGTCAGTCTTTCTTCCTGTTTCTCCACATTGACAATTTCCTAGTTCAAGAGAGACACAAAAAAATTGTATTTCAGTGTGCACTTTTTACAGGTGTTCATAATGAATTCCCTGATGATGTCTGATTCTTCGTTCATGACTTTTCAAGTTACCACTTACTGGGTGGTTGTTGTAAGTCAGAATTGTCCTCTACACAATAATGCAGTATGAGATGTTCCTATTTTACAAAGTAGAAAAACCAAAGCCTGAAATGATACCCTAAAATCACACAATTAGTTCTTGATAGAATGGGCATGCTGTTCCAAATGAAAACTGAATTCTCAGGAAAATGAAAAAAGACAGATTTGTTTATTAAGAGTCCCAGACTACTAAATATTTCCAGGAAAGGTCCACAGAAGCATGTAGAAGAACATGGACTTAGGCTGACATTGCCTTACTTTGTGAGACTGGGCCCTCCCTGCACAATCGTGTCTGAGTGTAAACTGTAACAAAGAGACCTCAGCTTGAAAATGGTGCTGGCCTATCAGTTTGCCCTTGGAGGAAAATCTAAGTGGTGCATGAGATGGGATCCAAAGTCCTCAAACAATGAAGGCAATATTTATCAAATAAAAATTCAATATATCTGTGTATGTGCATGTAAATTTGATTTGGTTTGTGTGTTTTATTCATGTGTGTGTGTGTGTGTGTGTGTGTCTGTGTGTGTGTCGTGTGTCTATGTGTGTGTGTGTTGCGTGTGTGTCAGGGAAGGAACCTGAGGATGGAGTTAGAGGGGCATGTTAATGAAGGGCTTTCATAACAGAGGCTAAAAAGAGCAATTTTCTCTCAATCAAACTGGAAGTGCTAAGTCTTATCAAGTGAGTGGCAATATATATATATATATATCAGAAGTCAGGAGGGAGAAGTGGTAGAAAAGGTCTTAGCTCAGAAACTTACAGCATGGCACACAACACTCTCTTAAACTCTTAAACTACAAGAGAACTAGGGCTGAAAAAGGTTATGAGATGTAGGTATTGAGACAAGATGATTCTGTGACCCAGGGACAGTAAACCCAGTGGACAAGTGGGATGATGAGGGAGAAATTGGGCTGCTTAGACATAAAAGAGCATCAAGTCCTGGAGACCAAGTGCCTGCCAAAGGGCAAAGCTGTGACTAATGTAGAAATGGAAGAACCTACTTCAATTCATGGAAAATCTCTGAAGAAATCAGGGATGTATAGCGCATGTCACATCTTTCAATGTTTGTGACTTGGAAGCAATCCTTGATGAATATATGTTAGAAATTTGAAGTTCTTTCCATCACATGTAATATTGAGATATATGTATGAATTCAGGCTGTGAGTACACTCACACATGCTTTAAATATTAGCTCCTCACATGAACTTCTCCTCCATCTCTGTTTTATGTCTTTCAAGCCACTTAACACTCTAAGACTTCTTTAGTTTCCACTCTAATCGTCAAGTGTTCTTTCGACAAGAATTTACTGTTAATGAAGGGTAAACAAGATGAAAATTTTTGGTTGATCTTTCTCCAAGGAGACTGCATTTAATCAAACTGTTTTAAAGTCACCTCAAAAACTCTGCATATCCAAAGTTAAAGACTCTCAAATAGTCTATTGAGTTCTGTTTATCATCTAATGTGATTAATTTTAAAGTAACTGGGACTTAAGCTACTGCACATTTGTGCTGTTAACTTGTTTTAGGTATTATAGAAAAAAATATATAAATAAAATTTTGAACTACTGATAAACACACACAACACACTAAAATTCAATATTAAAACTTAATTCAGAAACCAAATGCTGAAATTACACTTATGTGCTTTCTCTGAATTTTGACCTAGTTTCTTAGTCTGAAAGTCATTTATTTGGTGTGTTTCTCACCAGTTTTTGATATGCAGTGTTTTATAATTACATCCACCCATTTACATATCCCGTGTCCAGACTGCAGTGCAGTATTTTTTGTTTAGCCATGAGATATTATTTTCTCCTCATAAATAATTGTCTAAATATCAGGAGTGGTTTCTAAAAATTAAAATTACAAATGGTAAACATTAGGACAAAAATATCAAATAGTTTAAGTTATGATTTATTTAGTTATATTCTAGGATTCTTCCCCTATTTAGCTGCTAATGGTAGAGTTAAGGAAAAAAGAAGCATTTTAAGTCTTTCTCATTTTACAAGACTTCCCCTTCCCTGGAGGACAATCTATTCTCTGAGTTAGCTGTTTAGGTGTTTCTCCCCCTCAGCCTCCTCCTTGCAAATTTTAATTTGAAAAAGAAAAAAAAATCAGCCTTACAAAAGTTATTTCTTAATTGTAAACTTTATATAAAAATGAGGATATACCCCTTTTTTTCACATTGTAAATCAGGTTTAAAAGTGAGCAAGAAGATTGACATTGAAAATTTTTGGTTTTGAAGCACTTTATTAACTTATGAAAATTTTTGCCACTGTATATAAAGTGATATATATTTCCAGACTGATTGATCCATTTTATATTTGTTTCAGATTCCTTATCTAAATGTTCATCTCTCCTTGATGTGCTTGTACAGGCAAAAATCATAGTATTGCAATTTTTGTTTTAAATTTAACTAACTAATCTTTGTGTTCTATTTGATAACTCTTTCTACACTATATCACTTTTCAGCATTCACCACTTATGCAATATTTAAATTATAGGAAGCTTTATTAAATGACATACCCTATATCATATTTTTTATATTTTCCCTACAGAATCAGAACAAGCACTAGTTGAACTTTAATATCCTGGTATAATATCAATTCATGTTATTTTCAAAGATACTCCATGGTATTATAAAGGAATATCTCCTTCAAAATTCCAATAGGGCAGATAGGGCATAACGACATCAACTTGTCAGTTAAGAAAGACGTGTCATCCTGTATTCCACATAGCGGGCGTTTTCATTAACATACTCATCTGCCAAAACTTATCACTCTGAATAATGTTAACAATTTTGGTTTAGGTCAATGAACACAGTTTAAACACCTACACCATAGCTTATATATTCATTCCCTTATTGAAAGTCTTTGTTCAGCAGGGCAGATAAATTTAGGAAGCCAAAGAAAAGACAGAAGTCTATGGGCAGTCTTCCTTAGTTAGTACCATTTGAGTTCACATACTGACTGACCTATTTTTTTTGACATTGGAACAATGTTGAGAGAAATCTTTTTAAACCTTAAAAGAGAAGTTGAAAATGTACAGTATAAAAACACACAAATAAAATAGATAATGGTTGAAGTTGAGTAAATTGTACATATTTTTTCAAATTTTAAATGTAGACACCTATACATACATAAAGTATATTCTCAAACTTAAAAATATCACAGACTCCTTAGCTATAAAAAATAAATAAATGGTGTATGGAATGCACTTTGTCAACTTACTGCTTTACAGGAGAACATTCACATTTTGACCCCTGAGTAAATCAGCTAATAGACTCAAAGCTAAAATAAAATGCTCGTTTCCTTAGTCTAAGTATGAATCTAATTAGTGTAGAAATGATCAGATTGGCTTTTGTGGGAAACTCTACAGGTTGGTGTTATACGAATAAGTACATATTTACAATGCTTTTGGAATAAATTGCTTTAATACAGGTAATGTGTTCTCTTTTCTAAGCAAGTATCTTCATATTTTCTCTTAGAAAGGAAATATCTTCTTAAATTTTGTTCTCACAAACCAGTGTGGACTGTTTGACAAATTTAGCAAGGTTAGTAAAAAGTCCACATTTTACCATATTAAGTAATCAATGTAAAAAAGCTTTGGAGATGATATTTTTGTTTTTCATATTTCTATAATTCATTCTTTAAATTTCTGGGTCAGAATTTTACCAATATCCCTCTTTTGAGATATAGGATTAATGATTTATTATGTTCCTTTGATGTTGCCCTGTAACCTTAATTTTTTATATTTTCAATGTGGTGGAGACCCCAGAAGTTTAAAAGCCAGGAATGTGGATCATCTGAGGAAAACTGAATAGAGGGAGTTGAACTGGCACAACAGAAGACCCATGGGATCTGCCAGCACAGAAGTACAATGGGGTAGAGCCACCAAAGCCCTCTGGAGTTCACATCTTGTCATAGATTGCCTTGGATGTTACACCTAAAAATATGGGACTTAATGTTTGCCCTGATGGATTTTAGACTTGCTTGGATCTTGTTCCTTTGAATGCTCCATTTGTGCCTTTTGAAATATTATTGTTTATCTTTTGCCATTTTATGTTGGAAGTGTTTACATTTCATTTGTAGAGGGGCTTTCAGCTAAGAAATTTTACCTTCATATTTAAGAGGAGTATTTAGACATGAACTTTTCAACAATGTTGAAACTGTTAGAATTTGGCAACTCTTGTAGACAAAATAAATGCATTTTATGTAATGAGATATGCATTAATTTTGGGGAGGGATCCATGGGAAGAATGTTATGGCTTATATTTAGGTGTCCCCTCAAAGCCTCATGCAGTCATGCAGTCATAGCACTTTTTCAGAAGTTGTTAAATCTAAAGTATGTGATTGATTCATCATGCAAGTAGAATTAAGAGTGCTAAGGTTAAGGATGAGTGATTACTAAATCAGTACATTGATTGATTTGGCACAGCTCTAGCACTGGTAGCCTAAATACAATATAAGGAAAGAAAAGAATCGTCTTACCTTTTGCTTATTTTGTTACCTTCTCCCCACTATAAACTGTTTTCGTCTGCAAATCTTGTCTGACACATCACTGTACTTTGGAACCAACTAACTATGAACTGAAACTTCTACAAATTATGAGCCAAAAACTTTTCCTGCCTTAATTTTGAGTGTTAGCTATTTTGTCTCAGCAACAATGTAAGTAAATAGGACACTTTAAATAAATTTAAATACAATGCCTCACAAAAATGTAAAATAAAAAAAGGGAGACCAAAATGTCCAAAAAAATGAGCACTGTACTCAAGTTGCTAATATTTTTTTCAGAAGCATACTTGTTTACAACTCTGAAACATTTATGTGTGTATAATGAAACTTAACAGATAATTAAATGTGTGGCAAAATGACAGGTAAACCAGTTACAAATAAGCAGAAAACAATAAAACAATCCACATGGTAATGCATTTGAATTACACATATCAGTATAACTCAGATATAGGTATAGATGGCTACATGTAAAGCTACTTATACATCAGAGGTGCTTAGTATCTAAACATATATTTCCTTGAGCTAATGATTGAGAAATTCTAGAGTGAAATAAGCCAAAGTAGCTAGGAGCAAAGCTAGCATCCAATTTTGGCTTCTCAAAGTATTCTCAATTTATGGTAAGAGAAGTAAGTTTCCTCTAGAAATGACTGATTCTGAATTTGAGGTAGGAAAGATGAGTCTGCAACATTCAGTAGTTCTACAAAACAAAAAAGTACTCAAACACACGCACACACACACATGCTTCAAATAATGCACAGAGTGTTACTCACACAGTTATGGGAAGAAGAAAAGCAATATAGGAGCTAACCTAAAGACTGATCAGTAATAAAGGCAAAAAACAATTTATACTACAATACAAAGAAACATTGCATTGCAAACCAAAGCATAACATAATATCTATGGACTTATAGGGAATAAACAAATAAATTTGGGAGAATATACAATGTTTAATTCAGCAGAATTCAAATAAGTTCTGCAGATACATACACTTGCAAAACTAAAACCCAATTCCACCCTTCTGAAGCATGGATTGCTCATTGTGAGTTCTGTTCTATTAAGTGAAGAAAGACAATGAACAACCAGGTGCTGAATGTGTATATAACTTGATAAATTAAGCTGATATTAATCATCCTAAGTAATACAGTATGTGATAAAAATGCCACTTCACCTCTGCTGTTTCCTTCAACAATTCTGGCAATTCCAGTATAATCATCAGGAAAGAAAGAAAGAAAGAAAGAAAGAAAGAAAGAAAGAAAGAGAAAGAAAGAAAGAAAAGAAATCCCAAATGAGACACTTTTTACAAATATTAATCTTCACTATTCTCCAGGTCATTAAAATATCATCATCATCAACAACAATAAAAATTTGAGAAATTCTTATAACTAAGAAGAGTCTAACTTAAATCTGATGACTAATGGTTTAAAGATGTTGTATGGAATCCTGGAATAAGACAAGGGTATTAGTTAAAAACTAATAAAATATGGTGTGTAGTTAATAATAATGTATTCATATTTTCCATTGACTTTCACAGACATGTATTAATTTTTTTACTGTATTTTTTAATTTTTTTTTTATTTAGAGAAAAAATGAAACAGAAAGAGGATATAAGTAATACTAAATTTAAAACAAAAACCACTAAGAAATCACTAGTTGAAAACTACATATTTTCCTCCTAGAAGTAGTTGGTCAAGTTACAAAAGTAAAGCATACAAAGTAGACATTTAAATAATGAGACTACAATGAGCTCTGTTCATTTATCCAGCAAAAAACTTAGTATTATGGTCATCAATCCTACACACTCAAACATACATGCAGTTATATCCTTGAGAATACTTTCCTTTCCTCTCTCTTTTTTTTTTTACAATAACTATAATCAATTCTCGTTAAACTGTTAAGAAGTTCTACACATGTGTAAGTCTCTACATGCATACCTAGCCTTTCTGTATTAGAGGGAAAAACAAACCAAAGCAAGTCAACAATACAAATTCATAGAGAAACACTAAATAAGAACATATAAAACCACAATACTAGGTGATCTACAGTTGTCACCATGATATCTCCTGTTATTTTCAATAAAATTGTCTATATCATCAGGCATATTATAAATAAACTTAGTGCTACATAGCACTATTAATAAAAACCAAACTTTGGAAACATTATAGGAATTCAAAGGCAGTTAATCAAACCAGAATGGATATCGTATTGAATCCTGCCATCCCCAGAGTAGTTGCCCCTACTCCCAGACTTGACACCCTATAAAAGTAAAATTAAAATTATTAAAAATAAAAATTTATTTAAAAATAATAATCAAAAAATCACCTGACATTTAATACATGATGAATAAGTAATTGTTATGGCTGATACATTGTGTCAACCTGAGAAGTCTAGAACTTTGACTAAGAGACTCAGCTGGGAGTCAGTATCCTTATTCTGTAAACATCCTCATCCACTGCAAGAGGAGGGCACAGAGATTTTGTGAGCACTACACCCAAGGGGGGGATGGCCTATATATAATATAAAGGAAAAGAGGTTTCTTTCTCCATTTTGCTCTGGCAGCTGCCTTGAAGTGTTTCCCTAGAGCCATGACACCCTGCCTTGCAGCCAGCCGATTATGGTCTGAAACCTCCAAAAACTGCAAGCTAAATAAACCTTTACTTCCTTTATTTTTGATGTTGGGCATTTTTTCCCAGCAATGAGAAAAAAGTAACCAGGACAAAATTGGAACCAGGAGTGGGGTTGTTGTTGTGCCTTATCTTGCCATGTTGTTCAAGATCCTTAGGGAATGGTTTGTGGAAGGAGTTTGGAAAGGTTTGGAGATGTTGACTGAAGGATTATCCCTGGAACAGTTTAGGTTGCTATATGGGAAATTCTAGTCAGAGCTCAGAAGACCAGAAAACCAAGAGACCAGGCTCAGGAGGTTTCTGCTGGGAAGAAGGACTGCTTTTGTTGCTGAACTCCAGATGATGTGTGTTATGGCTTGGCAGAAAGTTTGTCTGCATATTTTTCATGTCCAGAGACTTTACCTGTGATGGAGATTAAGCACAGTGGACTAACTACTGTGGCAAAAAATTTTCAAGGCAGTCTAATGTTGAAATATTGACTTGTCTGATGTTTGAATGTTTTAGCTAGATTTGTTTTGTGAATCAAGAGCAAAGAGTCCCATTAAGTTGATTTAAAATCTGAGTTTGGCCAGAAAGCTATGCACTGTAAAGCTAGAGCTGAGACCTCAACTGGTGAGAAGGAACAGAGAAATAAAAAAGAAGGCCAGGGAGCATCACGGAAAGCAGTGGGTCCCCATGATTTGCAGCTAAAAAAATCCGCAAGAGTGAAAGACTGCTTAGAGTAGAATGCTGCAGAGCATCATGTTCCAGAATGGTGGCAGAGGCCACGTAAGATTCCAAAATGGTAGCAGCTGCATCAGGCTCCAGAATGGTGGCAACATAAAGAATTTGTTCTTCACAATCTGTTTCAGAGTGCCTAGCAGTCCAGGCACTCAGTTCCTACAGCCAAGAGAGAGGAAAGATTGGCTACTGCTCCAGCTGGCAGCAGAACTTGTCAGCATCCACATAGTGCTAGCTTTATGTGCATACAGAATGCACAAGAAGTTCTGAGGTTGAGAAGACTTCCACCCTGTTTTCAGAAGGCCTGAGAGGCCAGGCAGTGTGCTCCTGAGAGAAAAGTGTGAAGCTATGAGTATAAAGACAAGGTCTGATGAAGACCTCAGAGGTTTGGAAAATCCAGGAACACGGATCATCTGAATAAAAGTGCATTGAGGGAGCAAAGCCAGCCCAAGAGAAAAGCCATGGGATTGATAACCACCAGAAGTGCCGTAAGAGTGGAATCACGTAAGCCCTTTTGAGCTCAAGATTGGCCACAAATTGCCTCAAATGGTGCACATGGAATTATAAGACTCAATGTTTGCAATGCTGGGTTTTGGATTGCTTTAGTCCCAGTCTTTTGTACCTTCCTGTTTGTAACTTTTGGAATGAAAACGCTTATTCTGTACCATTGTATGTTGGAAGTTTTTAACTTTGTTTTTATTTATACAGGAGTATGCAGCTAAGAGTTTGCCTTCCATCTTGGAGGAGACATGGGACTTAAATTGTTCAGCAATGCTGAAACTGTTAGGACTTTGGCAACTCTGCAGATGGACTAAATGTCTTTTGAATAAAGGGATGTGCGTGAGTCTTTGTGGGGGCCAAGGACAAAATGTTATGCTTCTAAAGTAATACAATGTTGATACACTTAATGCTGGATTTTAAGGATTGTTAAACTGTGTTATAATGTTTAAGTTGCAAAATGTTAAGAATAAGCATGTCTTGTATCTGGAAATTAGTTTAAAGAAATGTATCTGGTTGCCAAGTTAACAAGGGGTGTACTGTGATGGTTGATATATTGTGTCAACTTGAGAAGTTTAGAAGTTTAACTAAGAAACTCAGCAGGGAGTCAGGATCTTTACTTTTTAAATATCCTTATTCTGTGCAAGAGGAGGGCACAAAGATTTTGTGAATGCTACACCTCCCCTGGAATTGGGGTGGGGGGGCCCATGTGTGATATAAGGGAGGGGAAGAGGCTTCTTTCCCCATTTGCTCTGGCTGTTGCCTTCAAGAGTTTCCCTAGTGCCATGCCACTCTGCCTTGCAGCCAGCTGATTAGGACCGAAGCCTCCAAAAACTGTAAACTAAATAAACCCTTCTTTCCTTAATTTTGGACAATGGAAATTTTGTCCCAGCAAAACTAACCAAGACAGTAATCATTTGTAATATATTGTTAGTTTCTTTATTATCTTATATATATCATTTAACAAACAGCAGACTCGTTGAAACATCTCTGCCCCATTTGCAATTAAATAAACCAAACAACTTAATGTGCATAATTAGTAATCATAGTAGTAAAAAATCATGTTCAAGAAAAAAAATGTCACTTAGATTTGCATGATTGAAAAGTATGACTCTTTAGAATTTAAAAAATATATCTTAGTCTTTTTGTGCTGCTAAAACAACAAGCCTTAATTTGAGTAATCTTTTCAGAGCAGAAACATTTTGGAGGCTGAAAAGTGAAAAGTTAAAGGCTGGTACATGCTGGGGGCTCTCTGCATTATTACATGGCAGAAAGCAGAGGGGAAAGTTTTAACCTTAAGGCCTCTTTTAAGAGGGCCTCAATCCAGTGAAGCAGGAGCCTTCATGGGCTAATCACCTGCACTGGAGCCCCTAAAGTTTGCAAGATATTGTATTTCAATATGGATTTTGGAGGGGACCAAAGAGAGAGCGATATCTTTATTATTTTAAGGCACTTACTTCCATTGTAAAAGTGAAATACAATTTTAAATATAATGAGCCATTTATTGTTAAGCAGATAGAACTTGAGGCCATACTTTGAAGTGAAGCAAATCAGATATACATGTATCAATATAGCATTGTTTTACTGGCTTAACAAACTAAAGGTATAAAGATAGAGAAAATATATAGCTGATAATATGAAATAGGAAGGAATTACTCAAAATGAAAGGGAAAGTAGGCAGGTGGGACAGAAAAAAGAAGGAAGGGAAAGGAAACAAAATGAGAGGGAACAGTTAAATAAAATGGAAGCAAAGCTTCATAAATAAAGAGGGAGAGAGGGCTGCGGGGAGAAGAGGAGGAAGGGAGGGAAATGGAACTAATCTATATCAAGCCTTTTATGTTTGCCATTATAAATGTGATCATAGTGTATATCTAAATTGTACCAATAAACTTAATTTAAATAATAAGACTGTAAAACTTTTTCCAAAAAAATTTCCATATGGAAATCAGCTCCTAGAGATGAAGAGAGTCTGAAATTTATAAACAGTATTGGTTTTCTGTGTATGCTAAGAGAAAAGGTTCCATAGCTTTCATGATCATAGAAAAGTGGCACACGTTTAAGTCTATCATTTACTCTAAAAATCAAGTATATTTACATAAATGACTTCATTTTATCCCTTTCTTTAATTCCCATAGATTTTGATTCCAGATCCCAAAAATGCTTTTGGAATGAATCAGTAAGTATTTATCAGACTTGAGTCACAGAATTATTAAACTATCCTTAAGAAAGAAAGCAAGGAAAGAAAGTAGAAAGAAAGAAAAGAATTACTTTATTAAGAAATGTGCAATAGGCATTGCTTATTCACTTAATTTTTAAGTAATTACAATATTTCTTTACAATGAGGCATTGATACTGTAACAAAATGTCTCAATTATAACCGAAGTTTCTGCCTTGTTTTATACATTTTCAATACTTACGAATTGTTTTGCTAAACTCTATTTCATTTAATTTCTACAGCTGTGCATCATAGGTTTCTCTACCTATTGGAGAAAACAAGTTCTCAGTTGGTATGATACATGCCTAATTTCTCATTAAGAATGTATTAGAGTAAAAACATTTTTATTGAAAAATTATTCATTGATCTTTTGCCATTTATTAGTCTAAGTTCTGGAGGTAGAAAAGTGAAATATATTGACTTGGCCTTAGTGAACTCACAATCGCTAAATAGAGAATGACTTTTTAAGTGTAACAAAAATGGAAATAAGGTATGAGTTATATCAAAGTCATATGCAAAGCAAGAATGTGCTGGGAAACCAGGTCTCTGGGGACATAACAGATGAGTCCTGATGTGTCTATTTCTTTGATGTGAATATTTCCATTATGGCTGATTTTAAGTACCTAGGAACGTAAAAGTTGGCTGAAAGTTCCTGAGTATGTAACAATCAGCTTTTTTCAGTGGGTTTATGCTGCTTCAGCTCATCACTGATAGTGTGAGCAGATTACAAAAGAAGGTAGGATTGAATTAATCCAGGAATGACTGGGCTGGGAAAGCAGATTCAGAGCAGAGGGAATTTAGGCTAAGCCAAGAATGAGAAGACCATGGGGCAGAGAACAGATAATAATAATTATACTAATGATTATAATAAATAGCAAAGTCATAATTACTTTTAACTGTCCATTTGCATGTGTATAGGTATAATAGAGGGAAAGAGAAAAAGATGGATGAGAAAAACTGAGTTGAGATAGAATTTAGTTACCTTTTTAAACTGTGAATAATGTTTGGAGCACGATTGAAGATGCTTATCAAAACAGAAATAAAATATATTTATGTGAAATAATCTATTTCTACTTCAAACTTTGTCAGTCTACACTAGAGAGTTTATAGAAAGCTCACCTATTGAATCAGGATACTACATCTTCATTTTTAAGCTATGGCTACAAAGTTTGACTTGCCTGGCAAAGCGAACAAGGTGAGATTTTATTCATAGTGCTTATGTTCCTGCCTGCCCACTCTTCCTCTTTTTTATCTCCCATTACTAATGATGTTATGTGGAAAATTGTTGTGTCAAGAACTAATAATTTTGAGGAGTTTAGAAGCACATACACAAATACTGTGAATTGTTCACATGATAAATTGTTTGATAATGAAAAATAACAATGGGCTTTGTATTAATCTTCTAATAAGCCCAAGAAGTTTTTTACTATGTATCTCAAAGACTCAATAATCATGTAATTTTCAGCTATACCATTGGTATTTTAAATTAATAAATGTTTTATAAATAAAAAAACTGATTCTTATATAATTTATTTATGTACATTTATTCAAATATAATTCACATGCTATCCATAAAATTTATATTTGAGGTACATAATTCAGTACAATTATCTCTATTTATTTTAGAATATTTTCATCAATCAAGAAAAAAATTATACATAATTTCATTTTCACCATTATCCTCACTCTGCAGAAATCAGAGATAATCTTTCTTTTTATGTATTTGCCTATTCTGAACATATATAAATTCTACAATAGGTGGACTATTGTGAAAAGTTTCCATTCATTTAATATGATGGTTCCAATGCTCATTCATACTTAGCAAGTACAGTACTTCGTTTCTTTTAGTTGAATAATTTGTTACACTTTTTGGCTATAGTAATGTTACTGCTATGAACCTTGATATACAAAATAATGTGAAGTTATTGTTTTCATTTTTTTCAGATATAACCTAAAAGTGTAATTGCTGGATTATAGAGTAGCTATTTATCTGTCTGAGAAACAGTTACCTAATGTAGCTACATTGTTTTACATTCCTAAACTGGTATTTGAGAGTGGCTATCTTTCCACAACCTTTTCAATATTTTCTAGTGAGTAATGCATTGTATCTTATGATGGTTTAATTTGCATTTACCAAATGCTGAATGATGCTGAATAAGCATATGTGCATATATTGACCACTTGGACATATTTTTTTGACAAAATTCTGATCAAATATTTGCTAAAATTTTAACTGGCTGGCCTTTTATTTTGAAATTTAGGTACACAAGATTATATACATGTATGTTTGAGATACGTGTTTATCTGTTGGTGGTCCTCTCATTTCATGATGACATCCTTTGTAGGTAAAATCTGTAATGTGGAATTCGGTTGTTCCAGTATTTTCCTTTTGTGATTTCTGCTCTTAGTATTATAAATAACAAATCATTGGAAATACAGAGCCAACAAAAATTCCAATATATGACTAATTTTTTCTTTTTAAGAGTTTTAACAGCAGTTAAATTTAAATTTAGGATTTTATCCATTTTTAACTTTTTCATTTTATGGAAAGAAGTAAAACAAAATTTCTTAACAAAATAACGGAAGAATAACAATAGGTAACACATTAGATATTGTTGTTGTCTTTAAAGTAGTAGCTCAGGCTACAAGATAAAAATGTCTGCAATTGATATTAGCACGAACCTTCCTTTTTAATGAACTAGGAGGCACTAATAGTATTACTGACTTGCATTTTCCCCCTTTCCCTCCTTCTGAGTAATAGGCATGTGCTCTGCCCCTCAGCTTCCACTCCAGCTTGCACTGAGCCGTATACGATGCAAAAGACAAGTCCCACTTTATGTTTTGCTTGAAGATATTTAGAATTTGCAAGTACCAACTATTGAAAAAACTGTTTTTTCCTTCAGGAAATATTTACATATTTTCATTCAAATTAAATTGACAGAAATATTAGGCCTTTTTTGGACTCTCAATTCAAATTGATTTATAAATCTATCATGCAAGTTCTACAGTGTGTCCGTTATTGTAGCTTTGTAATGAATTTTTAAATAGGTGAGTAAGAGAGATATTGTTGTTAAATGAGTTCTATTTTCTTACATCATATACCAATCAATAAGGTGTCTTATTTACAGTTTTATACAATTTTATAAATAGAAAAATAGAAATATGAAAGGCAATTATAACATCTTTCATTTTTTTCTCTGTAGTTACCTTTAGCTATTTATTTTACTATCTCACATAGACATTAGCTAATACTACATGTGTGTTTCCCTTAAATTATATGTATTTTTGGTTTCTCATATGAACAGAACCATGTGGTATTTAATCTTCTCTGACTGATTTATTTCACTTACTTCTGTGGCCTCTGGATCCATTTATTTTGCTATGAAGAACATGAAGGTATCCTTATTTATGATTTAGTTATAGGTACAGTGTTATTAGACATCCTAAGCTATGTTCTTTTTCTTCAGCCATATGGGCTGCTGTTACTATTTTTGTAGTTCATTGCACTAGTGATGAATACTTTCAGATTGTGTTTATATCAGAATATTTAAATTTATCTTTGTGTTATATCAGAATAGTGCAATTTATCTTTGTAAAAAATCATTACGGGATTCTTTAAAATGTAAAAATTTTGATTGAAAATCTTCTTTTAGCAAATTGAATATGACATTCCACTGATATTGTCTACCTAGATACTGAGGAATACATTGGAGGTTTTTGACCCCTACAGATGTACCTCTTGCCTATGTTTCCCTTTAAATATTTTTATCAACCTCCTATTGGCCTCAGTGGTGTTGCTTCCTCACAAAATTGTGAATGTTAAAGAATTACCATTGATACAAATATTCCTAGAGATACAATTATTTGCATAGACTTAAGGTTTTGAGCTAGGTCAAATTAAGACGAATTCTGGGAATGGAGTTTTATAGGGAGATAAAAGATGCCTGGAATGGTGACAATTTGGTCAAGGTGAAGTTTTAGAGGAGGTTTATTGTGGCCCCTCAAGTGGCTTCAAGGATTTTGGTTTCATAATTACCATTATTGCAAGGATGCAGAGTTCGCTCTGAACCAAGGTTAGATAACAGCATTAAAAGGGAAGTTGCTGCCTAAATATGGAAATTCAATGGCAGGGATTTAGTTATGACAACATTTAAAAACGTTAAGAGCAAATGTAAATTTTCCTGTCACTAGACTATTCAGTGTGAAATATTGACATATTCCTACTGAAAGGCAACAGACAGTATATTTTATCAAAACATTGTCACGTTTTAATATTTTTAGTTTTGCCTTGAATATTAAACTTCAAATTTGAAGACTGTTAAAAGAATTAGAAGCATTTATAAGTGAGACTGATGTACAATATAGGGGAGAGAAGGAGATGGAGGGATGGAGAATTAAAGAAGAGGGAGAAAGTGAGACAGGAGAGGAGAGAAAGGAGACAGAAAGAGTAAGACAGAGGCAGAGAATGGATGCTCAAGTTGGCACTTGAGAACTGTTTGTATGTTTAGCTGAACATACCTTTTAATTTTTTTCCTTTGGACAGAAATTATTGCCAAATTACTAGTTTGCCTAGGCTGGGCTTGAACATCCAATTCTTCTGCTGAGGCAGGACAGCCTCCTAGACTGTTGGGACTTAAGTCTCTTAATTACCGGTATTTTTTCATTTGATATTTACTCAATCTGTGTAAATAGCTTTGAAGTGCTTATAATGCAATTAATACAAATTATTTAAAACAGCAATGTATGTAATTTAGTACAATAAAAAATCTTGACTTTTGCATGAACAAATTTTGTACCTTGATCTTACTTCTAGTTTTAGTGGTGTGTATGTCAGGTACTTCTCTTGGCTGGAATTTGCACATTTATTGAGGTAAAGTGAAAGTTTGATCAAGAAAATGGTTTTAGTTCTTTTGAGTTCTAAACTGTGTATATTGTATGTGCATAAATTCTTTCTTTAGGTTTTAGGAAAATATAAATTTTTTTTTCATATTTTCATAGTTATGATTTTTTTTTACTAACAAATGATTTTCAACTAATTCTCTTCTTGTGCTCGTATTTTATCCTGCAACATCCCATGTTTATTACATTTGTCTGTATAACATTTTCTAATAAGTATATCAGACCTCATGTAAAACATAGTGTATTTCTTAACCAAAGAATCTAGATACAATATATTTCCTGCACACCGTAGATATATTTAAGGAGTTTTTTTTAAAATCATAATCAATTGGTAATCACTTGTGAGCTTTTTTATCCCCCAAGTGGTTTGCTTTGTACTAGATAGAGGAGACATTTTCTTAAGTGTCTTCTGTTTTTATCAAGTGACCTGTGAAAACCCCAGATATTTATTTACACAGTCTCCCTTTAGGTTCTGTTGATGACACAGAGGTTGGAAATGGAACTGAAATAGGAAGATTAACTTTATTTTTTTAGGCAGATTAACTTTAAATTAGAACATTATGTCATATGACTTTCAAGCACTGTGCATTTGCCTGTTTGTTTTTAAAACACAATATTTATTCTAAATATAAGTTTTGCATACTTTATATTTATAAATCCAAAAAACTGCTCTGATTATTTTCATCTTCACAACAACTAAGTAAGTGTTGTACCGTACTTATATTTACAAACAGAGAAGAGGGGGTGCAGTGAGACTAAATTTTTGTTTAAGATTGTATAGAAAATTCCAAGACTAGTTCTTGTAATCCCACTAACATATACATATTATAAAGTTGGAATAAATTAGGCAAAGCGACAATCATAGTCTATCATCATTTGTTTGTTTGCACCATTACATTTTATCCTTGCTCTGCTGGGTTTTCAGGAAAATGAATTCCATATAATCTCCTCATTCAGACAGTATGCCAGGCTCTGGTCTTCTTTCTGTTTGTCTTAGTTGATGTTTTAAAGCAAATCTATTAAATGGGAAAAATGAGCAATCAGTCCTATCAATTTCAAATCATTACCATCTTCCAGTCCTACCTTTGTTTTGGCAATCATTTGAAGTTAATGTAAAATTATGCTGTAGCATACTCCATGAATGGACATCATTGAGAGTTAACTTGAAAATTAAATAAAAAGAACCTCTTCTTACCTATTTTTATGAAACATCTCCATACAGTGCCCCATTTCTTCCCCTAGATATAGTCTGCTGTCTATTTTAAGCAAAACATCTACATGCACTGTCTATTGTCTGAGAAAAAGAGAAGTGTAAAATCACCTCAGGAAAATTCTAGAATTAATTTGATAAGACAAGGAAGGCCAATTATCAGGGCATGATAGTACATTTTCCCCCAAGTGGGGAAAATCAAGGTACTAAGCTGCACCAAGACTTTTCCCCAGGAAGCCATTGCCTATCAGAGTAAATGATAGATGTCTGGAGCATTTGATGTCTTTATTACTTACTTATTATGGAGAATGAAATCTGTAAATTTTTAAAATTTATTTTATTTTATTTTCTGTTGGTACTGTGGATTGAATTCAAGGCTTTCCCATTGATCTATATCCCCACCTCTTTTAATTTATTAATTTTTTTATTTTGTGATAAATTTTCTCTAATTCCAAGGTTTCCCAAGGCTGGGTTAAAACTTGGCAAAATTCCTGCCTCAGAATCCCAGCGTGATAAGATTATCATCTTGGACCAGCACACCAGGCTCTTTCTTAACAGTTTTACTATTTTATGCATGCATCATTTTGAGTACAATAGTTTTTAAAATACATTTAAACATTGTGTCAGACAGAGGTAAACCATAATATCCCTCTTTTTTCTAGCTAGAACACACATCTATTTATACCCACATGTACACCTACATAACTGTGCATGTTTTGTTTTCCCTTTTTTAAAATTTTTAATATTCTTTCAGTTAGGATATGTAGGTAATTATGAAACATTTTTATTTTTCCTGTTCTTACATCTCAAGAGATGTCGGTTTGGATTCTACATAGTTAGTGTTGTAACTATCAAATTTAATTTAGACTTATGTAGTAATTATTTAATTAGAAACCGACATTGAATTTACTGTTATGTCAGGCACGTGGTAGTTATATAAAATGTGACAAATTAGTTAAATTCCTATCTTCAGAGATCTTGCATGAGGAAAATAAAACAAGTATTATTCCAAGAAAATGTCAAAGTACTCTAAATCATCACCTGTGATTAAAAGTGCTGGAGGCAAATACAGTGCCATTAGAAGGTACCACCCACGAGACATCATCCAGTGGGAAGGCACTTGTGCAGTGGCTAAGACAGGGACTGAGGTGGGGTGAGGAAAAGTTTCACGTGTCACCAAGCATACAGGCAAAGCTTGGGTTCTGTAACAGTCAAGGCCCCTACTTGAGAAGCAGAGACATGAAGGAAAGTTGGGGGAAAGCTGTGTGAAGGATGCTGAAGACAGGAGGAAGAGCAGATGCTTTCTTTGAAGGCCCTTCGCTAAGGCAGCATGCTTGGGAAGCTTTAACAAGAGGACAGTAAAGGCAGAACATGCGGTAAGAGAACTGGCTCATGGGTCAAAATGTAGCCAAGCACCTGGTCTCTGAACCCTTTTTATGACCAGACCTTAACTTTGGCCAGGAAAGACATGAACTAAAAGTAATATAGTTTTTTTTTCTATTGTTTTATTTTTAATTGTTGTTAATACATGTTTGTACTACATAATGATTACATGCATTCTAGGGAGTTGTTGGTACATGGACATAACTCATCTCAATTTTTTTCATCTTTCTCCCATCCCTCCTTTTATATAGCCAGCATCAGATTCCTCTATTTATTTTGTAAGTCATTATAAAATTAACTATCATGTTTACTGATTAATAACAAACCCTGGCCAAAAACATAGGAAACACTTAAGACAATTCTACTAAATGAAGGTACGCTTTTAGCTGTGTTGTCCATGCCGGACAATAAATTTTACTTTTAACAGCTCAGGTTTCATCACTAGTTACTCCTGCACCTCTCGCAGAGGCTGCATGAGAGAACTA
Source organism: Hydrochoerus hydrochaeris (assembly GCA_004027455.1). Lineage (NCBI taxonomy): Eukaryota > Metazoa > Chordata > Mammalia > Rodentia > Hydrochaeridae > Hydrochoerus > Hydrochoerus hydrochaeris. The sequence goes on along the minus strand of PVLA01000200.1, from coordinate 131,869 downwards.
AAAGCTGCTACAGCAGGTGCTGTTTCTGCTACCAACACTTGAGGAGAGGCCCCCTCTTTCAGGGTTTCTGGGAAGGTAGGAGCTAAAGGCCAGTGAGCATCAATTACCAACCGAGACCGGCTTCACAAGGCTGGCCTCCTCCTCCGGCGCTTTGTAGCTATTCATTGCCCTTGGCTCTGTCGAAGCCTGGAGAATCCCCCTCCCTGTTTACTTACTTTCTGCTTAAACATTTAGTGAACTCCTTGGAAGTAGCAATAGAGGACACCTCTTTCCTTCACTGTCGGTATTTAACAGATAAAATCTGCTTTCACCAACTCATTAACATCTGCTTCGTTTGTCCTTCAGAAAAATAAAGCATAAAGTTAGAGATATGACAGGAATGCTGGTCATAATGAGACAGGTAACTTACAAAACAGCAGGTTTTATTTAAGGTAAATTGGGAATTCATTAGAGTTGCTGAGAAGAGCTACAGCAAGGCTTACATTTGCAAAGACACCATTTAACTGCTCTGCAGAGGAAGACCTGCCAAAGGAGAGGGAGAAGCAGGTGCTCTGTCAGGAGATGTCTCCTACAGTCTGCGAGAGATGAGAGGGTGCAGACCGACCTTAAAACCCTTAACAACACTATATTCCAAGTGATACAGTTTGGATGTATTTGAACATAGCACTGTCTGAATTTGCTTATGCGTTGTGGGGCTTAGATTTTATATACTACATATATGTGGGTTTGTAAAAAGAAAATATGGTAGCATAATATATATATATATATATATATATGTGTGTGTGTGTAAAAATAAAATATGATTTTATACCTTGTTCAAGTATTCATGCCAAATTGATAAATGATATAATGTCTCTCCAGAACAATTATTTCATGACCTTACCTAATGAGCAAAATCAGACATATGATGAACATTTTCCATTTCATTTTTTCCAGATAATCTGAAAGTGGTAACTGATGGAAATGGATAAATTTAGTGTAGTAATTAGCAAATGATAATGATTATGCAGAAATGCTGGTGACCTCTACCTGTCATCTCATATTACATTCCCTCAGAAATATTTTATTTTTTCCATAGACATTAAGAAAATATAAGAATAACATTTGAAGAGAAAAATCTGTCTTTATAGAATATACTCATAAAGCAAATGTAAAAAAAAAAAAAACTAATTGCATCAGTTGAGAAGTAAATGTCTGGCATGATAGCTACAGATGTTAAAAAGCAGAAAAAATAACGAGAATCTAGAACTTCTTAAAGAAACAATTGGTGCCAAAGAACTGTACTTTCTGAATTTTTAGTGTCATAACTTCATGACTCTTAATCAAAAAGGCCTGGGAGCAGTAAGGAAGGAGACAGAGGTACACAGACATTAGGTGACCCACGGAGCAGTTCCTAAAACCACAGCAGGTTGTGCATTAGAGACTGAGTTATGTTGGGTCAGAATGGGGCTGCCAACCCTCCATCCTAGTACTGTGCCTCAGTGAGTCGCCACTTTACACAATCCTTATTACGTTCTTTTGCATTAGTCTCGAAGTTGTTCCCTATATATCTATGAACTCATGACAACTAATGATTTTTGCTAAATATAAATGTAAAACATACATGAGTTCATTAATAAAAAAGATTTTTTTAATTTCTCAGCTGCCTAAAATACACATTTCATGAAAGATACAACACTCACTGAAATACTACATAAAAACTAAAAATTAATGCATTAATTCACCAAGAGTTTATTCTCCTATTGAGTTTTAGGCACCATGCTTACCACTAGATACACAATGATGTGTGGGCATAGAACATAATTTTTTCCCAACAATGTCAAGAGAAGTTTTGGAAAGACATTTTTGGCAAGACATTATTTCTTTTTATAACTTGCATTCTTCTATATATTTCTTCAGAGTGCTATCGAGAAAAAAAATTAACAGCATTTTGGGGGGCTTTCCAGCATCCTAAGTCACATTTACTGACCTTCGTGAGATGGATTTTCCTCACCTCAAACCTTCTTGTAGCTATAGGATTGTAGATACATAGATAAATCTTGCTTTTCTCAAGTTTATGGGCAGGCATTCTGCCACAGCTGTCTCTAAATCCAACAGGAAGCGAGGCAAGCTATCTGGTTGAACAATTCCAACTGGATAGAGGTATATTCAACCAAGGATTTTATTATTCTGCAGTATTCTATGATGTTCCAAGTTAAATCTCCCTTCTCTGAAGTTTTTAAATTTCCTGGCTACTTTCTCTCATGAAATATGTGTGCAGTTAAAACATTCTCCTTTTGTGTCTGGTTTAATTTTTCTTGTTTCCACAAGGCTTGAGCCTAAGGAACTAAACATTTCTTAATCCTTCATTTTGTAAATCACCTGCTTCCCTGGATTTCCTTGCCTGGCCCTCAACTCCTTCAGAATGATGTGCCTGAGGGAACTTGATGAAAATCTCTAGTAAATTATTGTTGAAGTCATTTCTGCTAATTGTCTTCCTGTTCTTGTCTACCTCTGAACAAATTCCTCTGTGTCTTTCCCAAAAGCTGGAGGCACTCCAGCTCCCCCACTGAGCAAACGTGAAAATTCCTGAGAGTTCTCTAAGGAGCCTCTCTACTGGTCAGTTCTCCGGATTTTTCTTGCTATGGCAACCAATCTTGCAGCATATTCTCCCTCTCTTGGTGTTGGAGCTTGTTGCCTGTCTTTCAGGGCAGAGAGTGTGCTGACTGTACTGTGTTCTGGCCAGATTCGCTACAGAGGATCTCTGTGCTCATCTCTAGCCTTGAAAATGGTGAGCAGAAACAACTCATCACAATTCCCCTTTCTGATAAATTCTGCATGACCCAAAGGGGGCTGAATCAATTTAGAAGGTTTTAACCTTTTTTTTTTTTTTTCCTATTCCAGTCCTTGCCCAGAAAGCAAAGACTAATGCTGGGAATGTATTAGAAAAAGAAAAAAAAAAAAAAGATCAAAGACTTGACTCATGCTGAGGACAATCCTGGGATCCAGCTGATACATGAATCACTGAATCAGTTTGAAAAGAAGAGTAGTTTGTTTGTTTGTTTGTTTGTTTATTTGTTTGTTTATCCTGTGCAGGCATTTGTACCTTGAGCCATAGATATGCCACCTCAGTTTTCTAACACTGAGCTACACACCTCAGCCCTTGAAGTGAATTTTTAGCTGGAACCATTATCTTGCTTAGTTTAAATCCAATGTACTATCCTGTTGTTTTCACTCTTCTTGTAAGTACACCAATAATATACCAATTTAACAAAATCCTTGTTTCAGGTTCTGCTCTGGAGGTTTTAACCTAAGACAACAAGCACTCTGGCTATAGTCTGACTGGTTTTTTAATGTTACTTGACCCGTGGAATGCTCACACATCTAAGTGTTTTTGCTTCCAGTTTTCTAGGATCCTACTGTTCTGTGCCATTGTAAATCCAGCCCAAATTATATACTAATGCTGACTAATTGACTTCTGTAGAAATTCAAATTCTTATTCCACAATCTACTAAGTTGTCCATTCTAGTATGAAATTTTTCTTAACCATTTTGGAAATACTTAACAGTGATAAATATCAGGCTGAGGAATAAGAAAGAGCCAATATATTTATATCTTATCATATGATAAGCAACATGCCAAGCAATTTAGATAAAATACTTTGTTAATTTTCATAATTGTCCTTTGACACTAGCATTAGTATCTGTCATCTAAAAACTAGAGTCGTAACTAAACTTCAAGTACAGGATTCAAGATTCAAAAACAAGGCTAATAAGAGCTTGATTAGAAAGACAATTGCATGACTTTCAAATTTTCGTCAGTAGGAAACTCAGTAGGAACTAATGACATGATTTAACTATAAAGAAAGGTAATTCAAACTTGAGTTTGTGTATAAAGCAGGAAAGCTTATATTTGGAAGATATTGTGTTCTGGTTTCCACACTTTAGGAGATACACCAACAAATTTATGCAAATGTTAAAGGCACTTAACAATAATGGTTTGAAATTATTGTATATTGTAGTTAAACTAGCAAATTCATTGAAGCAGTTTTGCTTAGAGACTAGAAGACCGGGAAGAAAATGAGTAATCTTCAAATTTTAGAACCTACCTTCCTAAAGATATGATTAGCTGTATTGACCAGAAAAGACTTACCCAAAGAGATTTCAGGTATTCAGAAAAACGTTATAAGAGAGGACTCCCACCTCTCCATGTTTGCAGCTATCCAATTATATCATAGGCAGAACCATAGCTTCTGAAAAAAGTGTCCATGTTCTAAACTCTGGCCTTAAGTGTGTGTCACTTTCTATGGCACAAGGGACTTTGCAAATGAGGCAGTCGGGGGATTTTGAGATTATACAAGTAGGCAAGTAAGAATCACAAAAATACTTATAAGGAGAGAAACAGCTGTGACTACAAAGTAAGAGTTCACAGCTGTGCAGCACCATAAACCATAAAGTATAGGAGCCTCAAGAGACTGAGAAAGGTGAGAATAAAGAAGTCCTCTTTACTTCCAAGAGGAACACAGATGCGCACACATGATTTTAGAATTCTAAACCTCAAGGTTTGAGAGATACTATACCTCTGATATGTTGACATAAAATACAGTTAATGTTTAAGGAAATGTAAAAAAAAGTTGTAATAAAAGACACTCCCCGCCAGTACTCCCTCACAGAATACTCCCCCACGTCCGTTGCTTTGAATATAGTCAGCCTATCATTCTTGCCGTTGGCTGAGGCAGTTTTGGTAGTTCTCTTGAGTGTCCTTTGTCAAATAAAAACGTGAGGGTGGTTCTCATTCACCTTATTCACTGCATAGGGGGCTGTGCGACTTCCGCTTATTCCCTGCAGGCAGAATGACGCGGAAAGGTGGGCAGTGGGGACGGAGTCATCACGTTTCCTCAGCAGCCACAGCACAGCCGAGGCGCTCACAAGAGAACTGCCAGGCCTGCCTCAGAAAACAGCGAGAACGGTGGATCAGTGCGTTCGAGGTGGGAATATTATGAGGGGGGTTAATAGACATGTATATTTTGCTACAATATATTTTTTTTTAAATTATACCATCACCGTGTGTTTTGATCGTACCTCATATTTTAAGTGGAAAATTGCAATTAATTTAGTCAATTAAACATATATATATATATATATATATATATATAGAGAGAGAGAGAGAGAGAGAGAGAGAGAGAGAGAGAAACAAATATGTGTGTGCTCTTGAATTTAACACACATTCATTGGGTATTAAAGGCTCTGAACCTAAAGTTTTGTTCTTCAGTACTGGGAGCTGAACCAAGATCCTATGCATTAAGCTACATCACCATTTCTTTTGTTCAGATAAAGTCTTTCTAAATCATGATGTTGCAAAGACTGGAATCAAGCTTATGATCCTCCTGCCTCAGCCTCTGAGGGTAAAGGGATTAAGGGTAGGTGCCATCATGCATAACTTTTGATTCTCAAGTTTGTTCTCACTTGATAAAAGCAAGAAAATAGCAAGTTCTAGAAAAATGGCAGAATTTTTCTTTTATGTGTTTGTCTCTTTCCTTGATTTGGGATTAAAAATAAATTGAAAGGCCAAGCACTTATTTTATGAAGAAACTCAATGTGCTGAAAGTATCTGCAATCTTCATCTTGAGTTGCTCCAGTGACTCATGAACAAAAATGCAATAGACCCTGGCATAGTGTCAGAACACAGGTTTTGCAAGTGTGTGGTCTGTGGCTGAAGTTATTATCCCTGAGCACCCTGTGCAAATGATTTTATTCCTTGGTACCCTAATGCGTTCCCATAATGGCAAACAAATGTGCTGATTTGAGATAGTTGTAGAAATAATGCATTGAATATATGCATTCAATTAACCATGGCAAATAAATTACTAGTTAAATCCTATGAGTTAGTATCCTTCCTTGAGCTTCATGTTATGTTTTCTATTTCTTAGCATCTACAGGGGGAGAAGAAGAAGAATTTAAAACAGTCACCTATTTAAATACATTAGTAGACTATTATGACCTTATATTGACAGACTAATATAAAGCTAAAGGTCAAGAATTATAATTCATGTTTGTTTATCTAACATCCAGGACAGTATATAAATACAATATATATTCAAACATGTTTGTTAAGTGATGTAGTAATGAGATAACTTGGGCTTTATTGCTTTCTGTCTTTTGTTTCAGCGGCTTTAACAGAGTACTATAGTACGTTCCATGAACATCAGAAAACTATTTCTTCTCTTCTGGAGGCTACAAAGCTGAAGTTATGTGTAAACCCATTATTGAGTGAGAATCCGTTTCCAGCTTCATGGACAGCTTTATTGCGGTGTCCTCACATGTCAAAATAAGAGGAAGAGAGACAGTGGGAGGGAGAGAGAGAGACTCACAGAGAGACTGAAATACATAGAGAGGGACAGAAAGAGAATGGAAGAGAGACATAGAGGGAGAGAGACTGAGAGAGACAGAGACTTTGAAGGCATGAATCCCCATATTATGAGTTCCATCTTCAGGACCTAATTGTCCCCCAGAGATCCCTCTCCTAACACTATCATGGGAGTAACATGAATAGTAATCAATTGGAGGTTAGACTATAGATACACACACGTTTGTGAGACAAAAACATCTGGTCTATTGTATGGTGCAATTACTTATTTCTAACCCTTTCCTAGATCTATGACTCAGTCTTTCACTTTTCCATATTAAGATGAAAATAACACAGATTGAAAATAAGGTCGTGTAGCTGTTACCCCAGCACTCTGAGGGGCCTAGGCAAGAAGGTCACAAATTCAAGCCGAACTAGGCAATGTGTTGACTTACTGAGGCCATTTCTCAGAAGGAAGGAAGAAAGGAAGGAAGGAAGGAAGGAAGGAAGGAAGGAAGGAAGGAAGGAAGGAAGGAAGGAAGGAAGGAAAGGGAAAATAAAAGAGTGAAAGAGAGAGAGAAAGAAAATAAAGAGAGAAAGAAACAAGAAAAGGGAAAGACTGGAGATTTAGCTTAATGTAATGGGCCTCCATTTAATTCCCAGAACTTCAAGAAAAAGAAAAAGATGAAAATATACCTGAATAAAAATATATGTCAGTGAGGCAAGTCTTAACAGAATAATCTGATCAGTCTCCACAGTAGCTTTAAGGAATTTTAAAAGCTTCCTCCAACACTACCTCATTTGACTTATGAAAAAATGACCTTGCAGGCTTGCAAGTTTCTACATCAGGAGTTAGCAAATGTTTCTTAGAAAGGGCCATATGTTAAGCATTGTGGGCTTTGTGAGTATACAGCTTTCTGTAACTATGCATGTCTACTATAGCATAAAAAGAGCCATAAATTCTACATAAATGAATGAGCATGGCTGTGTTCCAATAAAATCTTAGTTTTGAAAACTTGAATTCAGTTTTTTTATATTTTCATGTATTAAAAATTATACTTTTTTATTGCCTTCTCAATTATTTTAAATAGCAAAAACCATTCTTTATAGGTCACAAGGAAAAGCCTTTCTAACCTCCTAATCAAAATTGTGTCTGTTACAGGATCCCATAGCACTCTGTACTTTTTCTTTCATTGCTGTTATGTAAATGGATGTTTCTGTTTGTCTGCATAATCATTAAATGTTTTCTAACCTTAGTATGAAAGTTCTGTCAAGGGAGGGCTTTTAGATATTTCTTTCATTACTACATAAGACCCCGATCCCCTTGTCCAGTGCTTAAAACACATGAGGATATAACAGACCACTGTGTACAAAACTCATAAAAACTAATTTACTGGTGAAAGTCTCACCTGCCAAGAAACAGAGATGAATAGAACATAGATTTCCAGAAGGAAAATATTGTTTTAAAGATACTAAAAACAGGATCATTTGAAGCATTCAAACTTAACTGCCTTCTTATTTTACCAGGCCAACATGGTGAATCGCTCACCCTCTTGCTTCATTTGAAACAAGGTTACTGCACTGGTATTACACTGGGTACTCATGAGCAATCTGTCCTGCGATGCTCACAGCAAGCCCACAGAAACATTATCACTGAAAAGTCCAGTCAATTTATGAACTTCTTAGGATCACAGAGGTTTAGTGACTTTTCTAATATCAAACCAACTAGTTAGCAGCAAAACTGAGGTGCAGCCTTCAGTTCAGCATGTCTATAAATTCAGGTCACATATGATTTGATACATTGATCATCGTTGTCCTTTATCATCAGCTGAAGGTTTTCCCTTGGGAAAAGTTATTTTGGCTCCTCCATAGCCCCTGTGGTAAATCAAAGGGATAGTGGCACATACATTCTAATTATTTCTATTTAAATTACAGATTTTTCTTCTCACAAATACTTCCTGCTGATTCCAAATTCCTACAAAGAAACAAATACATTTGTATTACATAAGAATAAGGAAAAAAAAGTTTAGAGAAATAAATCATGGTTGCTAGGCAAAGGAAGTAATGATTCAGACAAGTGGTTTCAATTCATTTCTTGGTGGAAGTTTTAGATGCATCCCATTTTTAATCTGGAGCCAGATAAAGACAAGGGCCAAGAGATTAAGTCAGTGGGGACAAAAAATAAATAATTTAGGAATTTTAAGACAGTGAGTGTGATTGTTAAGATCTTCTAAGAGGGTATTAAGTTGAATGCTACTAGCACTTGTTAAACTAGTTAATTGCATTTTCTGATCCTTACACCTCTTTCCCAGCTTTGAGATGATGAGATATTGCTTTTCTTTGTCATATAAAACAGTTTTTTTGTTTGTTTGGTGGGAAGAAATGAGCAATTCAGAATTTTAGTATATCATTTCCATGTACATAACTGCATGTGTGCTGGTGTGTATGTGTCCCAACTTGAAGTAAAACTGAGATGAAGTAAAACGCCCATATAGATTTAGCAGTCTTAGGGGGACATGTGGTAGACTGTTGTTTGATTGAGAAACAGGTGTCAGGTGTACGTGTGACTAGGGAGGTGGATAAGCTGGTGGTTATGGCACAAATGCGTGCTTTATTGGGTGAAAGGATATCTGTAAAGCATTGACAGGAAGAACAGATAATCTGGGAAATAAATAATACTTGTTCTGGGAAAGAAAATTCCTAAAAATAATTCAGAGTCAAAGTGCAAATCTTCGGTAATCAGAAGGGAAAACCAAATGTGAGTAGAAAATGATGTTTGTCACTCAACTGTACTTTATTTCTATGGAACCTATATCTATATCTATCCAATAAGTGTGTATTAAATATATAAATTACTGAAAGAAAGTTAAAATGGACAGTTGCATGAAACAGTAACTATCTAACCTCAGAATATGTACTATTTTCAGGGTTTTTTTTGTGTGTGTGTGAAATACAAGATGGCTTATTCTAGAATACGGCATTAGCTGCACTAATGCTGAGAGCAAGTGAATAGAAACACACTATTGCAATCTCCACTCTAAATATGAAACATCTGTGGAAAGCATGAGGCTTATGAACTTCCCAAAGTGAAGCAGCTGGTTAGGGACAGAGATGCGTTTCAGTCCCAGATTAAGTGTGACATCAAAGTTTGGAAATGTAATATAATTGGGTGTGGTTTTGTAATATTGGTAATGTTTGTATCGTTAGTTACCATTAGTGAGGACTGGGAAAAGATTAGGTTACAACTATTCTAAGATCAGGGGAGGTGCTTGTAACCATATTGGCCTTCTTTGGAGTGTACTTCTTGTACCGAGTATCATCTCTGTTTATTAATATATATTTTCAGTGACAGTCTGAGCACATCTTTGTAACTTCATAGACATACATATGCATTGTAGTTGATGTGGACTAAAATCATGTATTCAGGGACCCAGATGAGACAATAAAAGACTAGAGATACTGAATCAAATCTAAGACCAGGGTTAATTTTATTCGACATCACTTATGCGATAACAATAGCTTGGATCTCAGATGTCCCCTAGTGGTCCCGATGTTAAAGGCTTGGTCTGTAGGTGCTATATGAGAAGTGGGGTAGCCCTAGAATGTGGAGCCCAGTGAGAGGAACTTAGGCTATTGTGGATCTGCCTACAGAATGTGTCATAAGACACCAAGCTCTTTTTTGCTCTCCTTGGTTGCTGGCTTGTGTGGTAAAATGGTTTTGTAATGCTATGGTTTCCTACCATGTTACGCTGCCACATGCCCCAGAGCAAATGAGGGCAACTGATTACGGAATAGAAACTGCAAAACTATACCAAAAAATTAAACTTTTTCGCTTTATAAGTAAATCCTGTGTTTTGTTATAGAGAAGCAAAGCTGAGTAACTCAACATATGATTCTTCAAGAATGGTATTTATTTCATAATCTCATGTTGCTTAATCCAAATATTATTCATTTGGATAATATTCTGTGTGAACTAAAACCAAATGTATTAAAATAATTAAAAAATTCTGAGTTTCTCCTCATGACTTTTTGGATCCCAGAAATTATGGCTATTAAGTTGTATCATGAAATGTGAGTCTAGAGTTCTGACTGAGGTCTTCCTTTACTTAACATATTGCTACCAAGAATAGACCGGCATTTCCCTAAATCTCAGTCTTCCCAACTTGTGGATTATGACTTAAATATTTTTCTCAGGGCTAGTATTCTTTTACTCAGTCTGTCATATTAGACACAAGGCAATCCACATATTAATATGGAGTAAGAACTTTCAAAGTGAGAATGGTTATAAATATTCCTAAACCAACTATTTGCTGTTAGCGTGGTAAGGAGACTGTCTTCCTGCCTTTTACTTCCCTACTTTTGTGATGGAAAGATGTATATTATAGAGGTGATTTTATTTGAAAAAATAAAAGAAAGATAAGACACATCTTCTTTATCCATTCACTGGTTGATGGGCATTTGGGCTGTTTCCAGTGTTTAGCCATTATGACTGTGCTGCTATACAGGTATTGATTTGACATTAGCTATTTTTTAATCTGTCAAACATTTTAACACTCCCTTTTGGAATGTAGCACATGGTTATAGTAAAAACTTCAATTATGTTGCCTTAAAGTTCAAATATTAGCTAGAACATTTTCATTTAGAACATAAACTTGTAAACAATGTCTTTCACATTTATATGCTAGAAGCATAGTTTTTTTATAGACCTATGCATTTGAAGGATACACCAAGTTTAAAGTATTTGTGACATAATTTATATGTGATAGATTTTTTGACAGTGAAAGAAACAAATGGAAATATATGATTCATGTCTACCATGTTACTCATATGTGTATAATTTCTCTCAAGTAATTCTTTGTCCAGAATGAGTAGCTTGATTATTATAAAAATCATTGTGATTTTCTCAAACTTGTGTGCTTCTTACTATTTATGCAAACTGTTTAAGCTATAAAATAATGAAAACTGTGAACTTTGCAACATTTGTACTGCAAACAAAATGTTTCATTTGACATAAAAGAGTTACTTTCTATGAAAATCTCTCTGAAACACATTATAAAATAGTTGCTAAAGTTAGAGCTAGACCAAGGTCAAGATAATTGATCTCAGTAAAAATTGAGTTTAGAGACTAATTCTTATTACAAATTGAACATCCTGACTTCGATTCCTGGTACCAAAAAAGAAAAAATGAACATCTCTAATCTGAAAATCTGAAATATAAAACATTTCAAAATCTGAAATTTTTTGAGGGCCAATATTATATCACAGGTAGAAAATTCCCCTCATTTGATGAGTTGCAGTCATAATAAAAATCCTGTATGAAATGATCTTCAGGTTTTATGGTATATACCAAACATAAATAATATTTGTGCTTACATTTTGTGATTGTCTCCAAGATATCACATTATATATAAAAGAACCTTCCAAAATCCAGAAATCTAATATCTAAAACATTTCTGATCCTAAGCATTTTGGACAAAGAATATTCTATCTGTATGAAATTAAATGTGAATGAGGATACATTTCAAATTTCTTGTTTGTTCTTGAATTAAATATCTCAGGAAAATTTGAGTAATAGATCTGTTGTTACACAGAAGGAATGGAAAAGAAAACATTCATTTGTTTTGTGAACTACAAAGAAAATAGCTGTAAATATTACACACCAATTTATAACCAGAAGTATTGGGTAATTTTAAACTGTGCAAATGCCATTAAATCATTAGCTCCAAGTGTGAGCTAGAAAAATAGAGCCTCAGACAGGTACAACATATTTTTAGGTTTAAAATTATTAATACTTAACAAAAGTTGCATATTTTAAGAGAAATAAACAGAATGTCAGCAACTTCTTATTCATGAAGTCTATCTATTTAGGTTTCTGTAACAAAATATCTTAAGCTGGATAGTCTATGACAAAAAACTATATGTCACAAATAAATTTTGGGCTGGGGATTTAAGTCAGTGGTGTAAATGCCTGCCTGGCAAGCGTGAGGTTGTGAGTTCAATTCCTGGTGCCAAAAATAAAATAAATAAATAAATTTTGGAGGATGAGAAGTCCCAGATCAAAGCTACAGCAGATGTGGTATCTAGTGAAAGTCCAGGAAAGAAATATAAATATAAATTCCTTTATAGATTGGAAATTATGTAGAGAGTTAAACACATGAACTTTTATATGTGTATGGAACAGGGAGCAAAGTGGTTAAGAGGTGAGCTCTTCCAAAAATGGCCTATCTGGGAGCAAATTCAGGCTTCCAGCTAATAAATGTGAGGCTCTGACATGGGTAATTAAATTTTTTTCTGTATATTAAACTTACTAATTGAGAAATGGGAAAATATAATTGCTGCCATATAGGTTGTTAAGAACTTGGAGGTTGTTTGATGCCTAGTTTATAGGAAATAACATATTAAAAAACTTAGAATACCATATATTTAAATCTGGTTTTATTGTTCTATTTCTGAATAAGATGACTAATAGAAAGTATAAGAAAATAAACCATATCTATTCTGTATTATATATATATATATATATATATATATGAATGAGATTTGAGCTTTTACTGTAAGATTTGTGTTTCCTACTTTCCATTTATTTTTCTATTTATTGTGGTAGAGCTCCAGGAATAAAAGAAATGGTGAAAGTCCATAGGTTTTCATACTTATTTGGGCATTAAAAAAGATATGGCACATACAGGAGAAATTCGCAATCTGGTGTTTCAACCATAAGCATTTCATACTCTCCACAAGAGGGAGGACTTTAATTAGCAATTGCTTTACCTAAGCTAGTGGTGACTCATGGATGAGCTTCTAAATGAGGAGCATAAAGCTTGACTCTATTATAAGGCTGAGCCAAACATGAATCTGTGTCCTCACTCTTGGCTTACCAATGTCCTCCACCAGGAATGTAACATATGTGAAGTAGAAGTCTTCTAACCTCGACCTTCTCTGGCACATGCCCTTTACGTTATTGCTAAGCTCTTCAATTTTCCCACTTTACACAGTCCCCTTGTATCTATATATTGTCATCTCTGTCACATAACTTAAAAGTCATGTGCTATAAAAATAAATTTTTGTTTTATTATGTCATCTGTTCTCTTAGTTTTCTGTAATCATGATTTTCTGTTTATATGTTTTGGTACCAAACTGCATACTTCTTTGTACAAATAATAGTTTTTCAATGAAGCTTGAAATGATGCTTCCTTTGCTTTTGTGTCTGCTCCATTTCTGGATTATCAAAAAATGATCTCTCTCATTCAGATCCTGTTTGCTGCTTGCATATATAGTACACTAATGCAGTAAGTGTTGCAAATGTATGAAATGAAATAGTGCTGAAAACCTTCAATGAAGATGAGATTGTTTTTTATATTTCCTGAAAATTGAAACCACTGAGAGTGAAGAACATAGCAAAGTGCCTTTATAGGATAAGAAAAGCCAGCTAAAATGTGCATAAGACACCATGCTGAGCACTATTCATACATTGTTCCATTTAGTTCTGAAATAACTCACCATGGTGAGGTTGTGACAAATATAAAAATTCATATTTGTGAAGTACTTTGGTTAGAATATTTTTGTCCTCTCCAAAATTCACTAACATAATTGCCTCGCAAGCTGAATTGTCAGTGTGGTAGTATTAGAAGCAGAACTTTAAGAAGTGATTGGGACATGAAGGCTGCTCCCTTGTTAATAGGATTAAGGTTCTTTTAAAATGAGTTTCATGCATTGTTCCTGTACCTTACTGAACATCCACTGGTGGCTTGATCTTGTAATTCCCAATCTCCAGAATGATGAGAAATAGTAATTATCCAGTCTTGAATATTCTATTACAGCAGTACAAATCAACAAAAACTGATATTTGAGTTAATTTGGCAGTACAATGTGAGATATGCATCTACATAAAGATTTCCAAAACTATTTGTTATATTTAGACAGAATGGATATCTTCAAGTTCCCTTGTGTGTAATTAAATTTTAACTTTTTTTCATTTTTCTTGATTTTTAAAGTTGTATAATAATATTTCTATGGCATAATACTCTGCAGAAGTCTGCATGTGGTAGACTGGAGCTTGCATAGAGATGTGTTTTATGAATAAACAAGGAAGTATCATAGTTCTGGGAGCTGTCTGGCTTGAGAGATGGTAGATATTTCACAAAAGCTTTGCTAAACATCAGTACTTACAAATAAACTATGAATGTGCCAAAACAGGATTGAGTCGTAGAAAATTCTAACTTGCTTTTTTAATATGAATTTATAAAAAATGCAAAGTACCTTATTGGTGGGTAATTTATATTTATTCATTTTTAGTGAAGAATGATTTTTAGTAAATCTACAGAGACATTCAATCATCATCATAGAGTTTTACATTACTCCATCTGCTTTTTTTTTTTTTTTTTTTTTTGATGCTGGGGTTCAAACTCATGACATCAGGCTTGCCAGGCAGGTGCTTATGCCGCCGAGCTGGATCCCTGGCCCACCATAAAATTTTAGAACAATCTCATTGGTCAGAAGTTCCCTCCTATATATATATATCAGTCAATTACCGCTTGTAGGCTCAATTACAGGCAAACATTGAGATGGTTTACATCTCAATAGATTTATCATTCTGAATACTTTATGTAAATATATGTATAATTAATACAATATGTAAATTTTCTTGTGTTCATTTTTAAAATATGATTATATTTTTGAGCATTGTTCCACTTTGAATCCCATATCAATACTTTCTTTTTTTCATTAATGAGTAATATTCTATTGTGTAGATATATTTTCTTCATTTGTTTACTAGGTGAGGAAAAATATACTGTTTCCAGTTTTGGGCTATTATAAATTATAATAGGAAAATTTTTAAACTGGCTTTTAGGTGGGCATTGTGCTCATTTGCTATTCATAGATTTTATTTGTTAATTATTTGTGCTTAATATCTCTTTGAATGTATGATCCATTTTTAAATTAGGTTACCCTCATATTACTGAGTTAAAATATCCAAAATCTAATCTGTTAATATGTCTGTTTTTATATTTTAATTTGTGAGTGATGTTTGCTACATAGCTACATAAAGTTTTCAAATTATCCTAATACCATTTGTTGAAGGCAGTTGTCTTTATATCTTTGTCAAAAATAAATTGACTATATTTGAAAGAACTATATATATATATATATATATATATATATATAATCTGTAAGACTATCCTTTATACTAATAGCATTTTTTTCATTACTGTAGCTTTGTAGTTTGTTTTAAAAAGAATCATATAACTCCTTCAGTTTTGCTTGTATTTTTCAAAATTTTTGAGATTTGTACAACTTTCATTAAATGTGCTTTTAAGTATTTTCCTCTTTTTCATTCTACTGTGAATGGTTTTGTATGCAATTTTAGTTTTCTTTTACTTTGTTTCTAGAATACAGATAAAACTGAATTTTATTTAGATTTTGTATATAGATTTTCTACCTAGATATTTAATATGTATCTAGGTATTAATGTATTAATTTTCCAAGACTGTCATAGTTATTTTCTGAATAAGTAACTACAAAGCTTAGTGAATTACAACAGAAATTAGGAGCAGATAACTTTGCTCAGTGGTAGGATGCATGCTCAGTGTATGTGAAACCCTGAGATCAATCCTTAACACATATAGATAAATGAACAGAATGAAAAATAAAACAGAATTCAATTCTTTTCAAGTTGCATATGCCAGAATTTGTTTTGCCCTCCTCCATCTATTCTCCTTCTGCCTATGAAGGTACATGTTATTGCCACAAGATAAGCATGAATATATCTCATCTTTCAAAATGCTTCATTCATTCACATCACATATCGTGATGGTAATTTTTATTCTGTTGCCATTTGAGGCAGCTTTTTCAAGTTGCAGGAATTAGCATGGGTACTTATTCAAAGGTCCATCCTTTGATCTACTAAAATATGGTTCCAGTCCACTAAAATATGGTGTCAGTTACCCAGGTGCTGGTGTGTACCAGGGTTCAGGTTCTTTCTTGTGTGTCATGAACAAAGAATTGGATGAGTCACTGTTGTAGTCAGGAGTTGTGAAGAGAAAAATTAGAATCAGGAAAAATAATTTATAACATTATTTTATGATTGTCACCCAGAGTAAAACACAAGAAAGGGCAGGAAATTGTCCAGAACACTAAAGACTCAGAATATGCAGCCAAAGGCCTGAATCCTACAGCAATGTCGTGCATGAGTCCAGATGAAAATCTAGAACTCATGTCAATGCATCCCACACATCCAACTGGAGGTCTAGAGCCCACAAGAAGGACTCATACCAGTCTGTTTTACTGATCTGCAATGGGAAGGCCCAAAGGTCAGTGGTGGAAGCTAGAAAGTCTATGCTAGCGGGGTGAAGGAGCTGTGCTGGTAGGTTGAGGGTTCTATGCTGGAACCAAGAGGTCATGCTCATAATACAGACCAGGGCTGTCCTGAAAAGCACCACAGCCAGCCTCAGTGACACGGAGGTCACAAGCTCCTCTGATGATAAGAATAGTCCAGAACATGACAGAAAGCCAGCGCAAGGAGTTTGTCCTAGAGATTAAATGGCACATGTCTTCCCCTCCAGAGCCAGGAATTGATGCTCCATGTAAGGACTGGAGCTCCCCCACAGTGAACCACAGCCACTGTCACCATCAAGGTCCCGAGCTCCTCTGATAACAATGGTCAAATTTACACTGGGGAAAGTAGCCATGATGAGCTCCTCCAGGAGAACCAATGGCTCTAACAGCAACACTTATTGAAACCCACCATGCCTAGTTTCTCCTTTTCCACATCTCTATTTATGCTGGCAACTTTCCTCAGGTGGACCATCTATGCTCAGAACTATGCTGATTTAATTCAGCTGGTGCTAAGGTAACCATCAGTTTTTAATGTCACAAATTTACAAAACAGCAATCAAGAAGTTTATTGAGACAAGAATGCAGTGCACTCAAATGGGAGTAGGCTCCCACTGGAAAGAGAATTGTCATGAGCCCTGAGGGGATGGCTGAAGAGATCTTTTTATTTCTAATCAAGAGTCATAGTTCCTCTCAGAGGTCTGTCCTGGTCATGTTTGATACCTCAGGCTCAGTATTAACTGTGCATGTCCTTTCCCATAATTTCCTCAATTATACTTGCAACCACAATACACAACCCGTATGGATGACTAGATAATTAGTTTGTGGCCAAAGTTACTTTTGGACACTTCGAGTTATTTTTATGCATCTGAGTTGGAAATTACTCTAAGAACTGATTTATAAGGTACTTCTTCAAATTTGGCTATCGTTTAGTGTTATAAGCTAAAAAAAAAAAAAAAACAAGAAAAAAACTTGAAACGCACAGTCTGTAAGCTGATCCTGAAACTCCAACCCCTCCCCCCGCGTCTGTAAGCTGATCCGGGTGCCCCCTCCCCTTGCAGTCTGTAATTTATAAAAAGGTTTTTCCTGCAGCGGCGGCACACACTTCCCTATCGCCTCCTGGGATAATGTCACCACTGCACTCAGCTAATAAAGCGCTTCTTTTTAGTTTTGAAGTCTGTCGTTTTTGGCCATTACATTTGGGGGCTCGCCGGGGACCCCATCTTTTTTGGGGCTCACCCCTGGACTCCTAGTCCTCGGATGGATCAGACACTTCCGAGGAACAGGGCACCTGGATCCTTTCGAAGGCGGCTTCCATCTACCTGCAGGTATTCATTCACTGTTCTTGTTTTGCTCTGCGATTCTCTCTGCTTCTAACTCTTTCCCTTTCTATGTCTTGGATTAAGTTTCCAGATTTGTCTCCAGTGGGGCGAGATGTCGCCATAATTACTTGGTGCACCATATTTGGGGAGTCAAAACTCCCGATTAGTTTCTGTCGAAACCTTGTCTCAGTTCTCCTGCACTTTCATCCTCTTGTCCCAATTCTCTTGCTACCGAACAATCAAGGCAGTATTTGAGATAAAAGCCATTTTTCAAAGTTTTCTTTTTATCAGCTGATTAACTCGAGTCAACTGTAATCGGATGGTATTTTTGTGGGGCTATTGATTGTTTTAAATCCCTGGCATGTATCTGCGGTTGGCAAACAGGAGAGTGGCCACCTGGTTAATTTAAACCAGCTCCTGGCTGCTGATCAGGAACCTGCTCCAGTCTCTCCATTGCCCCTTTTCAAGTGATTCCTTTGTCTCACTTTTGGCAGGCTTGCTGCCATCTTGCCTTTGTCTCTCTTTTGTGCCCCCATCTTGTTAATCTGCCATTATGGGTCAATCTGTTTCTTCCCCTATGTCACCCTTGCAACTTGTTCTAGGTTTTTAAGGACTGAGCTGCTGGATATGGAGATCCAGTTTACCCTAAGAAGCTAAGACATTTCTGTGAGCTCGAGTGGCCTTCCTTCGGTGTTGGATGGCCATCAGAAGGAACTTTTAACTTACAAGTCTCTCAACAGGTCCAACAGGTCATCCTAACCCCTCATAAGCCAACCACACACCCAGATCAGGTGGTCTATATTGAAATTTGGATCGACCTTATCTAGGACCCCCTTTCCTGGATGCGAAAATTGGTATGAGAAGGGCCCTGGGGAGCCCAGTCTCCCCTCATGGCAATGATAAGGACTAGGTGGTTAGTCCTTCTCCCCCTTCTCCTCCTGCAGTCTTACCTCCACCTGATGATTCTCCTCCTCTTTCCTGACCTTCTCCTTACCACACTGATCCTCTGAGCTCATTGGTATGTCCCCCATTAACCTCTAGTCTGCTGCCCACACCAAGAGCTCCTGCACCTCCCAGCCCTCCCCATACCTGCAGCCATTGTCCTTCTTCCTCCTCGCACCATGCCCTGATCCTTCAAGCTCATCTGTATCTCCCCTGTGGTTTTTGACAACAGAGAAGATCCATAGGATATTAAAAAATTGTCCAAGGTTTTGGCCGTGTTGGCAGAAGGGCATACCCAGAACAAAAAGGAAAAGGGCCAACAACCTAGAACCCCACTAGATAAAAAACCAACGTGCATATTGCAAAGAAATAGACCATTGGAAGAAGGACTGCCCAAGTCTAATATCTAAGCTGGAGAAAGGGAGAACTGCTCCCATGTTTTACAACTTCAGGGTTCGTCCACTCCCCTGAACCCTGGGTAACTTAAATGTGGAGGGGCAACCCATAGACAACCCATAGTTTCCTGGTGGACACAGAGGCCAGTTATTCTGTGTTACAGCACCCTCTAGGGGAAATATCAAAGAATACCTTAGCTATTCAAGGAGCCACAGGTGATGTCAAATGCTACCCATGGGCTCATACTAAAGTTACTCATTTAGGGAATCAGATCTTGACTCATTCCTTTCTCATGGTTCCTGAATGCCCTGAGCCTCTACTTGGCCAAGACCTACTTCATAAACTTCAGGCAAATATTAGCTTCTCTGAGGATGGTCCTCATGTTCACCTCCAAGGCACATCAAGAAGGGAGAGCCCTCCCATTCACCTCTTGGTTACCTGCCCCGCTACAGTGGGACACTTATTAATGGCAGAGCCAAAGTGGATTCCTTCAGAGTCCCAAGCCAAACTACTGAACCTCCTCAGGCAGGAAATTCTGATTGTGTGGGCTGAAACTAATCCTCATGGATTGGCTGTTAATCATGCACCCCTAGTTATTAAACTCTTCCTCATGTTACTCCTGCTAGGGTATGCCAGTGCCCACTCAATCTCCAGGCACAGATAGGAATATCAAAACACATTTGGAGACTGAAGGAGGCCAACATCCTGGTACCTTGTGTATCAGCTTGGATTACTCCTCTGCTGCCTGTACAGAAACCTGGGACTACAGACTACTGATGAGTTCAAGACCTAAGGGAGGTAAATAAATGTGTTGTCGCCCTCCACCCAACTGTCCCAAATCCTTATATTCTCTTAAGTCTCTTGCCTCCAGATCAAAACTGGTATTCAGTTCTTGACCTCAAGGATGCCTTCTTCACCCTCCTAATAGCTCCAGTGAGTTAACCTATTTTTGCCTTTGAGTGGACTGACCCAGATACTGGGGTTCATCCCAACTGACTTGGACTAGGTTACCATAAGGCTTTAAGAATGCTCCAACATTATTTGACGAGGCCCTGAATAAAGACCTCCAAGAATTTTGTGGTGAACACCCAGGGATAACCTTGTTACAGTATGTCGATGATGTCCTCTTGGCCGCCTCCAATTGTGAGGACAGCTTACAGGGGACATGAGACTTATTACACACCTTAGGACATCTAGGTCATCATGTCTTGATGAGAAAGGCTCAACTATGCATGCAAGAGGTAACTTACTTGGGATATGTTATTGTGGAAGGCAAACGGGCTTTGTCTTCCAAAAGAATTGAGGCAATCCTCCAGATCTTTGAGCCTGAAACTAAGAGGCAGATTTGAGACTTTTGGGGATCTATAGGCTGTTGTTGCCTCGGGATACTGGACTTTGCTGAATTGGCTCAACCCCTACATGCTGCCATGGGAGGAAACCCTTCAGATCTTCCTGTTTGGACTGAAATGGAGAGCCAAGCTTTCCAACAATTAAAATTGGCTCTCACTCAGGCTCCTGATTAACCCCACCTGATCTAACCAAACCCTTTCTGCTGTTCATTGCTCGATAATGAGGACTAGCAAAAGGAGTATTGACTCAGGTGTTGGGACCATGGCAGCATCCAGTTGCCTATCTCTCAAAAAGGCTGAACTCAGTGGCTACCAGATGACCAAACTGTGTTCGAGCTATCACTGCCACTGCCTCTATAATAAAAGAGGCCAATAAGCTAACTTTTAGATAGAAACTCCAGGTTGTAGCACCTCATGCTATTGAGGCCCTACTCAGGGCTCCACCTGACAGGTGGCTCTGCAATGCAAGGGTTGTGTAACACCAGGCCTTCTTGCTTAACTCTGACCTTATTGAATTCAAGGAGACCTCTACCCTTAATCCTGCAACACTTCGGCCTGACAATGACCCATAGATGCCTATCCACAATTGTGTGGATCTGCTCTCCACAACCACCAATCTCCGCTGAGACCTCACTGACCTCCCCTTGGAACATCCAGATAGCGTATACTTCACTGATGGCAGTAGTTTTATCTCTGAAGGTAAATGGGTAGGAGGGGCAGCTGTGACCACAGAAACACAAGTAGCTTGGGTTCAACCCCTAGACCAAGGTACTTCAGCTTGAAGAGCTAAGCTCATAGCTCTTACAGAAGCCCTAAAGTTAGCCAAAGATTTAAGGGCAAACATATACACAGACAGCCATTATGCCTTTGCTAAAATCCACGTACATGGGACTGTTTACCAGAAAGAGAACTCTTAACATCTGCAGGCTCAAAGATAAAAAAATGTCCCATACATCCTGGACTTGCTGAACACCCTCTGGCTACCTAGGTCTATAGCAATAATACATTGCAGAGGTCACCAAAAAGGAACAGGCTCAACATCTAGAGGAAATGCTTTAGCAGATATAAATGCTTGGGAAGTTGCCTTAATATCTCCCATACAGGCTGTGACCCATCTGCTACTGTTTATACCACCCTCTCATTTGCCTCAGCTTGTCTACTCAAAATCAGATCAAGAACTGGCTGGACAATTGAAGACAAAATAGATGTCCCCTGAAAATTGGTATCAACTGCCTGATAAACGGATTTTGATACCAGCTGCTCTAGGAAAAGATTCGATTCTTCAAATCCACAAAATCTCTCATCTTGGTGGCTCTAAATTAGCTTAACTGCTCTAAAATAGATATTTTATTCCAAGGTTGACCCAACTTGCAAAGGAAGTAAGTCAAAGATGTCCACAATGCCTCCAGGTAAATGCAAAGGCTGTTGTTATTCAAGAAGGAATTTGAGTTTGAGGAACTTTTCTAGGGGAACATTGGGAGATTGATTTTACAGACATGGGAAAACCAGGATTACATGGACACAGATATCTGCTGGTTTTAATTGATGCCTTTATGGGATGGGCTGAAGGATACTTAACAAAATCAGAGTCAGCTTTAATTGTTGTCAAAAAACTTTTATATGAGATAAGTCCTCAATTCAGCCTATCCCTATCCATAGGGTTTGACAATGGCCCAGCTTTCACAGCTTCTATAGCTAAAAAGGTAGCTCAGTTATTACAGATTAATTGGAAACTTCACTGTGCTGACAGTCCCCAAAGCTCAGGTCAAGTTGAAAGGATGAACTGTACCTTTAAAGAAACACTTATTAAGTTGATCTTGGAGTCTAGTGAAAACTGGGTAAGTCTCCTTCCTTTTGCTCTTTTGTATGCTTGTTGTACCCCATATATCTCTGGAATAACTCCTTTTGAGGCAGTCTATGGAAGGCCACCTCCCCTTGTTCCCTCTCTTGAGAGTACTCATTTGGCTGAAACCACTAACCACAGTTTAATTAAGTCCCTTACAGGCTCTCCAACCCACGCTCACTTCTATTAACCAACTTTTCTGAGACCACCAGGCCAAACCTTTACCTACACCTGAGACTCCGCTTGCTGCTAGCCCAGGAGACCAAGTACTTCTTAAGCATCATTCCTGCAATTTTTCTCTTGAACCTTGTTGGACCGGACCATACACCATCGTCCTCAGTACCCCGACTGCTGTCAAAGTGGCAGGAAAGCCTAACTGGATAAATCATTTTCACATCAAGGTTGTCCCACCAGACCCCAAAGAAACAGATAAGTGGACTATTACATGGACTGAGCGCCCTCTTAAGCTTAAATTGTCAAAATGCTTTTAATAAACTTTTTGGCTTGTTATGTACAGCTTGCCTTGTCATCTAGCCATAATCCAACCCTTTATGTCAGGGAACTTACTAGTGCCTTCTCAGGTGAGCTTATAGCAAAGAACACCACCCCTTTTGCTGTTCTTTATACAGACCTATGTATTCTTTTCAGCTATTACACTGCCTCATTCAGGTCCACTGATCCAGATACTACTGAGGAACTCCATGACTGTCGCACCCAATATGGAAGATGAACCTTACAAGATGTACAGTTTTATGTTTGCCCCAGAGAGCAATCTTTTGGAAATCCTTGCCATAATAAAAATTGTGAGAGTCCCAACCAATTTATTGTGGACATTGGGGCTGTGAATCCATCTCTCCCTGGGGTGATAATGATCCCTTTTTGTCTCTCAAAAGATCAGAACCAAGGCCACTGTGTACCTCAGCTAACAACTGCATCTCCCTCACATTCGTCTTTAAGCAACCCCATCTCTATTCTTGGTCGGGGGAAAATCTTGGGGCATTCAGCTCTATGTTTCCGGATATGACCCTGGGACTGCTTTTCACATTCAGAAGAAGTATGTCACTGATCCACCTGTGGGACCAGCCATCGGACCACTAGACCCTCCTGATCCCTCTACTAAAATAAGGCCTCATGCACTGTCTTTCCCATTTGAACACCTATGGCTACTCTGACTGCCCCTAAGCCAATATCTCCCACTAGGCCTGCTTCTAACCTATCCTTACCTTAGGAAATGTTCAAGGTAATGGTACTTGATCTACTGCCTATAACCTTGACTCAAGCCCCTATGCACATTTATGTTCTGACTCTATTGTAACAACTAATGTTTCTTACATGCTGAGTCAAAACCTAGAAGCTCCTACAGGATCTTTGTTTGCTTGTACTTCAGGTTTAATTCCCTGTGCCATGCTTGATATGTTTACTAGACATACTGAAATATGTATTCTTGTACATGTATTTCCCCAAGTTTACTGGTATTGTGGCTCAAGTGGAAAAGAACACTTAAATTTAGAATCTGACCTATCTAGAGCAGCCTGAGCAGCCCCTGTTTTAATCCCGATCCTTGTGGGATTAGATATATCTGGGGCTACAGCTCTAGGGGCTGCAAGTTTGATAGTTGGTGGCAAAAATTATCATGAATTGAGTGCCCTCATAGATAAAGATCTAGCAGCTTTAAAACATTCAGTATCTAAACTAGAAGAGTCTTTAGGTTCCTTGCGTGAAATGGTTCTCCAGAATTGCAGAGGCCTAGACTTGTTATTTATAAAAGAAGGAGGATTATATGTGGCACTAGGCAAGGCCTGCTGTTTCCAGTCACTCTGGAGTTATCTGAGACAGTATGAGCAAGCTTAGAAAGAGACTCTATAGATGATAACAACAACAACAAATGAAATAAATTGGTTCCAGAGTTTGTTCTCACTATCCCCTAGGTTTACCACCTTGTTCTCAGCTCTGATAGGACCAATTATTCTCTTCTTACTTGCCTTGACCATCGGACCGTGTATTGTAAGATACCTTCTAAATCACACTCAGGATCAATTTCAGGCTGTTAAAATGCTTGTACTCAGGGACTGGGGATTTAGCTCAGCTGCATAAGCACCTGCTTTGCAAGGACATGGTCATGAGTTTGATCCCCCGGCACCAATAAAAAAAAATGTTAAAAAAATGCTTGTAGTCAAATAAGAAGGTTATAACCCATTGCCCACACATGATTATACAATGGAGTCAAAGATTTGACTCAATGACCAAAAGCAGTGGGGAATGTTGTAAGAAAAAAAACAAAACTTGAAATGTGAGGTTTGTAAACTGATCCTGAAATTCCAACCCCCTCCCCTTGTGGTCTATAAATTGATCTGGGTGCCCCCTCCCCTTGCCATCTGTAACTTTAAAAAAGGTTTTTCCACAGCAGCAGTGCACACTTCCCAATTGCCTCCTGGGATAGTGTTGCCGCTGAGCTCAGCTAATAAAGCACTTCTTTTTAATTTCGAAGTCTGTTGTTTTGGGCCATAACATTTAGGAGGTAGAGGATGGTCCCCAATCCTTAATAACTGATGAGGAGGAATTCCTTAGTCCATGATTGATAGGAAGACATGCTCTTCTATGTTATCTTCAATTTACCTACAAAATTTTATTTGGTGTTCTAATTTTTTTGGTGATTCTTACAATTTTTACATACTAAATTTTACAATCTGTGAATAGACAGTTCTACTTCTTCCATCTCAGTTTTATTTCCTTCAACTTTATTTGTGCATTAAAATGTGTATAAATTATTACTCTTCTCTCTCCTCCTCCTCCTTTCTCTTTCTCTCTCCTACCCAGCTGCATTGGCTAGTACCACTGCAACAATAATAAACAGATGTTGTGGTCATTCCTTCTTCTCAGGGACAAAAATTGCTCCTTTTATATGTAATCAATTTGGACTGACAAATTGTGTCAGTTTTGCTTTCATCTCTGTGGTGGATTGACAACTGGTGGTCAGTTTGTAACACCCAGTTGAACTGAATCAACCTGGTGTTGGGTGTGGATGGCCCACCTGAAGATTGTTGCAAACAGCAAAAAAAGAAGACAGAGAAAGAAGTAGTGTTGTTGGCCCTCCTGTTGCCATTGTTTTTTTTGGAGGAACTTGCCAAGCTTTTTCCTAGTCTGAACTTGGCTTTTCTCATCATCAGAGGAGCTCAGGACCTCTTTGTTGCTGAAAATGGCTACAGTTCATTTTGGGGGAGTTTTGGTCCTTACTTTGAACATGGCTTTTCCTGGCTCTGGAGGGGAAGATGGTGGGCTGTTTAGTCTCCTGGAGAAGCTTGTCACCCTGGATTTCTGATATGAACTTGGCTGTTCTCCTGGCCAGAGGAGATCAGGACCTCACTATTGCTGAGGATGGCTGTGGTACTTTTGGGGGGAGCACTAGTCCTTATTTGGAGTGTCACTTTTTGGCTCCAGTGCAGAACACTCAGCCTACTAGTACAGATCCTTTATCCCACTGGTGCAGATTTTCTAACTTCTACTGATGAATCTGGACCTTCTCTGCACAGATTCAAGAAACAGACTAGCATGAAACATTTCCATGGGATCCAAGCTCTCAGCTATATTTTTGGGGGTCTTTATTGTGTGGACAGTTTTCCTGAACTTTTTCAGTTTGACTCTTGGGTGGCTATTACAATTATTCCTATTAGTATGTGTCCTTTATTAAATTGTTTACTTTGCAAACCCTGACTAATAACAATCTCCAAGTCAAGCATGAATTTTGCATTGGGAAAGCTTCTTATTTCCAGGACTGTTTTCCTGGATTGGTATTAGAACACTAGGTGATGCAAAAGGAAACTACATAAGAACAGTGTGTACTCTTTGGCTCTTCTTGCCTGAAGCTCAGTGGATTTTCATAGGCAAACACTTATAAATTTGTCATATGTCTTTTTTTCCATTTCTAGAACTTTGAAATTGTTGTTTTTAACAATCACATCCAGTTTTACAAATGCTTTATAGGGAAAGGATTTGTCAAACTTTCCACTTCATACTGAAAGTGCACAATTTAGGATATTTGAATCTTGCTTAAAGGCAGGCTTGTGGGAACTTTAATGTAATGCAATTTTAAATTGAAAATCTAACTAAATACATGTTTCTTCTATTGTTTGAATGGTACTTTTCCTAAGTAACAGAATCTTATAGTGGAAAAAGCTTGAACCAATGGAACTAGATTGCAGTGTAGTTACTAAACAGCTGTATCACTATAAAAGTTTACCTAAATTATCTAAACTAAGCATTCCTAATTAGAATATAGAAAATGAATACTTAGGCCAGGTGTGGTGGCTCACACCTGTAATCCCAGCACTCGGGGGGCTGAGGCAGGAGGATTGTTGGGAATTCGAGAACAGCCTGGGCTACAAAGTGAGCTCAAGCCCAGCCTGAAACACATAGTGAGACCCTGTCTCAAAAAGACAAAAAAAAAAGAAAGTGAATACAGACATTTATATAAGTGTGTGATAGTATTAAGTTAATAACATATATAAGGGCAGTTACAAAAATATGTATATTCTTATACACAAAAATGTAAATATTTCTTCATTATACATAACATATATTAAAATATTCTCTACCAATTTTCTTTGTATATCACTTTTTCAAAATGTTTAAGACCAGAAGTGTTTCAGATTTCAGATGTGTTTAGATTTTTGCAGTTTTACAAAGCAAAGCTTCCCCTAACCCCAAAATTTAGAATGCTCCAGAATCCAAAGATCTCTGAGTACCTATCTCTATTAAAATTGCTTCAGACTTTGGAATATTTCCAATTTGAAGGTTAGAGATGTTCAATAGGTATTAAGCTTTCAGTGTTCTTACACTGACTGGGGTGGTAAGTAGGTCTTACCACAAATATTCTCTCCTACCTCCCTGTCTGTCACATAGTATATATGTAGTGTTCCAGTTACCTTGTGATGGCCACTATTGGTTTCCACATGCCTTGGTTCACTAAAGAAAATGAAAAAGAAATAAAATTTGATATTTGAAGATCACAGTTTTAAAAGGGATAATTTGCAACATCCCATTTCCTCTGTTTTATTATCTGGAAATATAATTCCATCTGAACCACTCTCCTGCCAACCTGCAAAAGAGGTAAGTATTGAGGAAGAAATAAGCTTTTATTATTCAAAGCTGCTGTGATTTCTGTGGTAGCTAATTAGTATAGCATAGATTAGCCTCATCTGTAATGTAGGACATAAAAAGCAAAGAGTATCTTGCATTATTCCATATAAGTAACACTCGGCCAAATATTTGAGGGATTTTTGTACCTCAAGTAAAATTTTAAATAAATTCCGAAAAATATGCAAAAGTCTTATAGGAAAATTTAGGACTTTCAGTTAAAGAGCTTATGTTACTTACAGATGAATTCTACACTTATAAAACTAATAGTAAACATAAATTGGTATCTTAAAATATCCAAGCTAAAAGTCATTAAACTAGAATTACACTTGAAAATGAACATAGCCTCAGATAAATGCATATTTAGTCAAACATTTCTGAAGGTACTTTTTCTAAGTGGGAAATTCAGGAGCACAGAAATAAATGCAAGTAATTTGAGTGCTCTGCAGTAGCATTTAAATACAAGAGAAAAATGTTAATAGGATAAGTACCAGAAAGGATTAAGTGATGCTAAACACCAAAGAGGATTAGTTATTATCCTGCCTTTACAGGCACCCAAGTTTCATGTGTCCAAGTAGATAGGAAATAGAAAGCCAATGCTACAAAATGGTTTTTTTTTTCCTGTTTAAAATAAGCTTATATTAAAATCAGTTTTATTATGGTACATAACTAAACAAGTAACATAATACCTAAGCTTTCCCTGGATAATCTAAAAAGCAGTATGCTGCTAAAAACATATTAGGGAAATTTAAAAGGTGTTTTTACCTTATGAATGTATCTTTTTAGATAAGTATATGAATTTGCAATTAAACAATAAACATCCTACTTTTGAAACCCATAATTGATGACTATATATTAATGTTTTCCCTATTATTAAAATTATAGATCAATGCAGAGATTTTAGCATATCATAATGAATTTATAATTCATTGCATTAATGTGAAAAAATATATACAATTATATATTAATATTAGCATTTTGCATCCAAATATCTGAAATTGAGTCATGTCTTAAAATGAATGAGACTCACTACTATAGTTGACATGATTTTTACATGAAATTCTGTACATGTATTAACTTGGCTATCAGTCTTGGCACTATATTTGGAAAATTTCAGTCACATTATTTGAATCAAAAACCATTGAAACTTTACATGAGAAAAGAATAAGAACCCTGCTGTTTGTGTGAAGGACTTTCATTTGATATTCATTGTACCTCAAAAAAGTATAAGCATAAAATGTACAAAATAACTAGAAGTGGCTTAGAAAATAATACTGGAGGAAAAAGAGAAACACACACCAACACTGTTGTAGTATAGTGGACAATTTTGGCTGCAACGATTTAGTGAAAATTTTAAATTTTAAAGATAGATTCAGAATAATTATTATTATTGGATACAAAGAAGGCTTAGAAATAAATTAACCATTGTACTTTGTCTGTGCTTTCTTTTTATAAATACTTAAAAACTATACAAGATTTTTAAAAGGAATGACCTCATATACCTTAAAAAAACCTTTTTATTGTTTTTTAATTGACTGAAACTTTCTTTTTTAGTTTAATTAAGTTTATTGGTAAAACTTAAATATACATAATGATCACACCCATTATAGGGATTTTGTATCTGTACAAAATATATTTTGATTCTTCTTTGTTTCCCCATTACCATCTTCACCCTTCAAACTCCCTTTCTCTCCCCTTTCACAAGACTCTGTTTTCATTTTACCCTTCTTTCTTATCTTTTTGTTTCCCATCCTTTCTTTTCCCCTCCCCTCTCCCTAGTTCTGTTTTCCCTTATAGTAGTTTCTTCCTATTTCACAATATCTATTATACATTTTGGTTCATATATACACTTTCAGTTTCTCACAACAGAGAAAATGTGATATTTACACATGCATGTCTCATCTATTTCAATAATGATCATGGTATCAAGTTCCATCCATTTAGCTATATATGTCTCAATTTTAACCTTCTTTATGACTAATAAATACTCCATTATATAAAAGAAACACATCTCTTTTTTTAATCCATCCATCAACTAATGGGCATTTGGTTTGCTTCCAAGATTTAGGTGAGGCAAGAAGCATCACAATTCCTGGCTTAAAATTATTCTACAGAGCTACTAGGATAAAAACAGCATAGTACTGGCAAAACAAAACAAAAAATACCAGGCCTGAGGATCAGTGCAAAAGATTAGAAGGTGCAGAAACAACCCCAAATGCACT
Source organism: Hydrochoerus hydrochaeris (assembly GCA_004027455.1). NCBI lineage: Eukaryota > Metazoa > Chordata > Mammalia > Rodentia > Hydrochaeridae > Hydrochoerus > Hydrochoerus hydrochaeris. The sequence continues at coordinate 102,009 of PVLA01000200.1, read as the reverse complement.
CAACCCCCTGATATTTAACAAAGAGACCAAGCATGTTTATTAGAAGAAAGACAGTTTCTTTGATAAATAATGTGAAAACTGGCTGTCCACATGGCAAAAACTAAAAGTAGACTCATGTCTATCACTATGCACTAAACTAAAATCAAAATAAATCAAAGATTTAAATATTAAAACAGAAACACTAAATATGGTAGAAGACAAAATAAGTAAAACTCTGCAAGGTATAAGAGTAGGCAAAGACTTTATGAACAAAACCCAATTGCAAAGTAAATATCACAAAGAACCAACAACTGGGATCTCATCTTATTAAAAAGCTTTTGCATAGACAAAGAATCCACCAACAAAATGAAAATATAAACCACAAAATAGGAAATAATTTTGCCATTTATTCATCAGACAAAGGACAAATACTTACAATATATAAAGCAATGATAAAAATCAGACCCTCCAAATTCAAGAATTTAATCAGAAAATGGGCATATGAGATGAATACACATTTCTCAGAAGAAGTAAAAATGGCAAATATGTATATGAAAAAATGTTCAGCATCACAGGTCATGTGAGAAATGTGAATTAAAACAACACTGAGATTGCATCTCACCCCAGAAAGAATAGCTATTATCAAGAAAACAACTAGTAGCAAATTTTGGCAGGGTTGAGGGGAAAAGGGAGCATTCTCAACTGTTGGTGGGACTGTAAACTGGTGCAACCACTATGGAAATTGGTGTGGAGATTCCTCAAAAAAATGTGAATGAGGGGTCACATTTCACCCCACAATTCACCTTCTGAGCATCTTCACAGAAGAATTAAAACCATCATACCTTAGTGATCTATGTGCACCCACATTTATAGTGACACAATTTGTAATAGCTAAAAATTCTCTTAATACATGTAAAATTTAAAAATCATATAAATATCTGATCACAAACTTGTTCATTTTTTCTTTTCTAATATTAGATAAAATGAGTTGTGCCTTAGAGTTTATGCCAACTCTATTCCATGAATATATTAATATAATTGTTGTGGTTTTGTAAATTTTAATATGAAAGACAACTATTCTTGCCATCTCTGCTGGTAATGTTTTTCTAGCTGTGAAATTATTCAGACAATTTTCTATGTAATTTCAAACCCTACATCATTTTTTCCACATTAGCTTGTTTACTAAGGGTAAAAAAGGAGGATGTAAAATATGAAAGGATTTGAAATTTAGACCAGGATCTAAGTACAGTAAAAATAATTTGCTTAGCTTAGGTATTTAGAGTAGAAATCCATTTCACTTATCCATATCTAACAGGTTCACAAATAGAGAGTAACTTAATGGAATTTGATACATCAGTCCATTCACTGAATAATTACTTACTCAGTCCCTAGTATGTGATAGAAATTGTGAGATATTTACATGTTACAGTAAATATGCATATAACCCCTATTATATATCAGATACCTATTGAGTCTGTTTCTGTGAAGAACTCTGACAAATACAATGATAAGTCATAGAGTTAAGAAAAAAATATATATTACTCTACATACAATGATGACCTATCCTGGTTTAACTTGTGTTTTCAGAGTACATTTTACAATCATTTCTTATCACTATTTGAAGTGTCCTAGTTTGTTAAAAAATTATATGACATTAAGATAGTTGTGAAATGACTTTTGTATTACTCAAAACAGTGTCTTGATGACAATAAATTTCTACTTCTCATCACTCAGACCCTAATTTGCTTAAGAAATTTTGTCAAAAATATATTATATCTAATATTAAATCTTATGAACCTTCTGTTTATTTTTTTACCAGATGCTTTCTGGCACACAGAGGCAATCAATAAATATTTAGTAAATAAATGAACTTGTAAATTTTTAGATGGAATTTGATTATAATACATCTTAGAGATTTAATGAGAACAATATAATATTGCAGTGCAACTTCAACTGCCATTGTGAAGATGTAAAACTTATGAATGCAAACACCAGGAATGTTTTTAATGTATACATGTACATAAAGGAAAATACCATACATATAGGGTATATGAGAATAGATATTAAATGAGCAAGCAACACTATATTCAGCAAATAATGTGTTGTAAACTTTTATTGTAAAAGGAAGGCACATTCTTAAATACTGCTTAAAAGGCATTCCAGCATGCCTAGGAAAGTAATTTCCATGGAGTTCCTCCATTTTTTAAAAAACTCAGGCCATGTCATATTATTTTATTTTTTCTTAAGAATACTTGAATTATTTTTGATATCCTATATTCCAAACTCCTGAATTTATCAAGACTGTTTATGAGACCAAACAAGCAAAAACATCTGTATCAGTAAATCTAAATCTTAATTATTAATTTGACTGGAATTAGAGACTCCTGTGGAGGTGACTGGATTATGGGGTGCCACATTCATCAGGGGTTTAATCATTGACATGCTTAGCTGAATGTGCTATTATAGGATGGGACCCTGTTGAAGGAGATGGACCACAGTGAGGAAGGCTTTGGAGACTGTTTCTCTTGCTGGTGCACTTTCCATCTCACACTTTTTCTTGTCCATCCTGAAACCTAACTGATTTACTACAACTTGCCATTCTGTCATGACATTCATTATTTACATGCAGCCAGTTATGGGTCATGAATCAAATATACACTATTTCCTTACTTACATAGGGGATTCAGGCTGGCAGGTATTTTGTACCATCAGCATGAAAGCTGATCAGAGAACTGCTTAAAATTATATTGTTTTCAATTTTGAATAAGCACACAAAGTTTACTTCTACCTTAAGATGCAAAAGTATATCCTGGCTTGCAAATGAAAATATTAATGAAATAAAAACTTACAAATTGTCTTGGATCCATTAACAAGTTTATGAAGAAGGATGCCACACCTAAAACATGGAGACAAGCGAACACAGAGTCATAGCTGTGATACACAATGTTTGTTTAATTGGAATGTATTAATATTAAAATTTACTATATTCAAATCATTGCTATGAGGATAAATAAAAGCTACACACGGCGATAATTGATTTACAAAACACTAATATATAAAATCATATATCCAATATATAAAAAATACCCTTAAATCTCAACAACACAAAAATGAAAAAGACTAACAACTAACAAAAGACCTGATCAAACATTTTACTAAAAATAGACCCCTTATAAGCATATAAAATGGGGGTGAGTTCCAGCTCACCAGTGCTGCCCCTGGAAGAGTTTTGGACCATTGCTCCCAGTGGCTGGGTACCCATCTAGCCCCCTAGGACACTAGACTAGGCTCCAGAGGTTTCCCAGGTTTGAGTGGACCACACTCAGTGACCTTCATTCAACCAGGGGAGCCAAGCCAGCTCCGTGAGGGGAGGCAGGCCCATGCTGTGAGGTGAGTTCCAACTTGCTGGCACTGGCCCAGGGAGAGTTCAAGAACATCACTCTGGTGGTTTGGTGCCTGCCTAGCCCCCTAGAACACTGCACTAGGCTCAAGTTTTCTCGGGCTTGAGTGGACCATGCCCAGCCACCTACATTCAACAAGAAAGCCAGGCCCTCTCCTTGAGGGGAGCCAGGCCCATGCTGTGAGGGGAGCCAAGGCCACATTAGTCCCAGGGGCAGAGGGCACAGGAGGTGATTTCCAACATGCCCAGGGAAAGCTTTGGAACAATACTTGGGAAAATGACAAAACGAAAGAACAAAATGCAATCTCAAAGCTCCAGCCCAACCCAAGAAAGCCTAGGAGCCATGTACATAGAAGAAAATACTAGTCATACACCTGAAATGCCTGAAATGATATCAACTAAAATAAAGAAAAACCATGGGAAGTATGAAAGAAATCAAATCAGAAATAATCTCCCAGGTAAAAGAAGAAATGATAAAAGTAGTGAAAGAAATACTGAACACATCTAAAGAAGACACAGCTAAAAAATTAGAGAAACAAAGCAAAAAGATAGAATCCCTGAATGAACAGTATAAGAAGCAAACAATGCATGAAGCAGGTTCAAAGAGATATACAGGAAATCAAAAATTCTATTGAAAGTTGCCAAAACCACCTCAACAAAAGTGAAGAGAGAATTTCAGACCTCAAAGATAAGATGACAGCTGGTGAACAGGAAAGGAAAAATCTTCTAAAAATAACAAGGAATCAGGAAATTCAACAGCTGCAAGATGATGCAAAAAAAACCAATGTAAGATTAATAAGGATAAATGAAAAAGAAGGGGACAACATGAATGATATCAAGAAGCTATTTACAGAATAGCTGAAAATTTCCAAAACATAAGAATGGAAACTGATATACAGATTAGTGAAGCTTGTAGAACTCCAAATAGCCATAACCAAAATAAAACTACACCCAGACATATAATAACCACCATCCCAGAAATCCAACATAAGAACAGAATATTAAAAGCTGTTAGAGAGAAAAGACAGATTGCCTATAAAGGAAAACCTATCAGAATCACAGCAGACTTCTCAACACAAACAATGAAATCAAGAAGAGCATGGAGTGAAGTATTTCAGATCCTAAAGGAAAACAACTTCCAACCCAGACTGATGTACCCTGAAAAACTGTCCTTCAAAATGGATGTAGAAATAAGATACATCCATGACAAAGAACAGCTGACTAAGTTCATGATCACCGTACCAACCCTACAAAGAATACTGAAAGACATTCTAGACACATAGGAAAAAAAACACTAAGTAAGACAATTAAAAAGAATGGAAAGGTAAAGATACAACAGCAGAAAGATAACATATCAACAATAAACCAATACATAACAGTTATAACCATTAATGTAAATGACATCAATTCACCAATTAAAAGAAACAGACTAGCAGAATGGATCAAGAAATAATGTCCAACTATATGTTGCCTACAAGAAACCCATCTAACCCAAAAGGAATCTCATAGTCTGGAAGTTAAAGGATGGAAAACAATACTCTACACAACAAGAAACAAACAAACAAACAAAAAAGTGGGTGTAGCTATACTGTTTGCAGACAATGTGTCAGACCAAGAATGGTCCAAACAGATAAAGAAGGTCACTACATACTAGTTGGGGGAAAACGTCAAAAGAAAGAGATAACAATCTTAAATATAAATGTACCAAATACGACAGCACCCAAAGCAAGTATTAACAGAAATGAAAAATCAAATAAGAAATAATACAATCATAGCAGGAGACCTTAACACGCCATTGACACAAAGGAACAAATCAACTAGACAGAAAATCAGCAAAGAAATAACAGAACTGAGTCACACCTGTGAAAAAATGGACTTGATAGACATAATCAGAGTGTTCTATCCAACAACATCAGAGTATACATTCTTCTCAGCTTCACATGGGACATTCTCTAAAATAAACCATATACTAGCCCACATAACATATTTAAGTAAATGCAAAAGAATTGAAATTATCCCATGCATGTTGTTAGATCATAGCGCCATGAAACTAGAAATTAATGATAAAAGAAACCGCAAAACCCCCTCAAACACACAGAAATTGAATAATATACTATTGAGCAATCAATAGGTCACAGAGGAAATTAAAGAAGAAATTAAACAATATCTATAAGCAAACAAAAATACAAATAGAACTTTATGGAACCCATGGGATGCCATGAAATTGGTCCTCAGAGAAAAATTTGTTGCACTGAGTTCCCACGTTAGGAAAACAGAACAAACACAAATAAACAACCTGATACTACACCTCAAATAGCTAGAAAAAGAAGAGCAAGCTAAGCCCAAAGCCAAAAGAAGGGAGGAAATTATAAAGATCAGAGCAGAAATTAATGAATAGAGACTAGGAAAATAATATAAAGAATCAATGAATCAAAGAATTGGTTCTATGAAAGAATAAATAAAATTGATAAGCTCCTAGCCAATCTCATTTTAAAAAGGAAAGAAAAGACTCAAATCCATGTGATACAGAATGAAAAAGGTGAAATCACTATAGACTCTGTGGAAATACAGAAGATCATCAACGCCTATTTTGAAAACCTCTACTCTCATAGGTTTGATAACACAGAAGAAATGGACAGATTCCTAGAAACATATGAATCACCAAAGCTGGATCAAGAAAATGTAAAACTACTGAATAACCCAATTTCTATTAGTGAAATTGAAAATGTAATCAAGTGCTTACTAACAAATAAGAACTCAGGCCCAGATGGATTCACTGTGGAATTCTACAAGAAATATAAAGAAGACTTAATGCCGACACTCCTCAAACTCTTCGATGAAATTGAAAAGGAAGCAATTCTCCCTAAATCATTCCTGGAAGCAAATATTACTCTATTACCCAAACCTGAGAAAGACTGAACTAAAAAAGAGAACTAGAGGCCAATCTCCCTAATGAACATAGATGCAAAAATTCTAAATAAAATATTGACAAAAAGGATGCAGCAAATCATCAAGAAGATTATATACCATGACCAACTGGGATTCATCCCAGGCATGCAAGGGTGGTTCCACATATGTAAGTCAATAAATGTGATTTATCATATCAATAGAGCCAAAAGTAATAATCACATGATCATTTCTATAGATGCAGAAAAAGCTTTTGATAAGATCAAACACTCATTCATGATAAGAACCTTACAGAGAATTGGAATAGATGGTCTTTAACTCAATATGATAAAGGCCATCTATGACAAACCAACAGCCAACATCATATTAAGTGGCCAAAAACTGAAATCCTTTACCTTAAAATCAGGCACAAGACAAGGCTGTCTCTTATCATGGCTCCTATTCAGTGTAGTACTGGAAATACTAGCCAGAGCAATTAGACAAGAGAGATAAATAAAAGGAGTAAAGATAGCAAAAGAGGAAGTTAAATTATCATTATTTGCAGATGATATGATACTCTACATACAAGGCCCCCAAAACTCCTTTGAAAGACTCCTAGATATAACAAATTAATTCAGCAGTGTAGCAGAGTCAATACTCAAAAATCAATAGCATTCCTATTCACTAACAACAAAATCACCAAGAAATAACAGAAGTCACACCCTTCACACTAGCATCCTAAAAAATGAAATACTTAGGAATTAATCTAATGAAAGAAGTAAAAGAGCTATTCAGGGAAAGTTATAATACCCTGAAAAAAGAAATCAAAGAGAACCTCAAAAATGGAAAGACATTCCTTGTTCATGGATAGGAAGAATAAATATTGTGAAAATGGCCATTCTCCTAAAATTGTTATACACATTCAGTGCAATCCCAATGAAAATACCACTAACGTACTTCATAGATCTAGAGAAATCACTCCTGAAATTCATCTGGAACCAGAAGAGACCTAGAATAGCAAAGGCAATTCTAAGCAGCAAAGGCAGGAGGTGTCACAATACCTGACTTGAAGTTATACTACAAAGGTACTGTAATAAAATCAACATGGTACTGGAATAAAAACAGATCTGAAGATCAATGGAATAGATTAGAAGATACAACCACAACTACAAACACACTCAGCCACCTTGTTAAAGGGGCCAAACATATTCACTGGAAGAACCATAGTCTCTTTAATAAATGGTGCTGGAAAAACTGGCTATCTATATGCTGAAAACTAAAACTAGACCCATGCCTATCACCATTCACTAAACGAAAGTCAAAATGGCTCAAACATCTAAATATTAGAACAGAAACACTAACTCTGTTGGAAGACAAAGTAGGTAAAATCTTGAAGACATAGGGGTAAATAGAAAATTCATGAACAAGAAGCAAACTGCAAGGAAAATACTTCCCAGAATCAATAACTGGGATCACATCTTATCAAAGAGTTTCTGTATGTCAAAAGAAATCTCCAGCATAATGAAAAGAAAACCCACAAACTGGGAAAAAATCTTAGAGCACTCTCCCTCAGACAAAGGACCTCTGTCTAGAACTTATAAAGAATTTAAAAAAAATCAGACTCCTGAAATTCAAAGACCCAATCCAAAAATTAGAACTGTGAACACACAGTTCTCTGATGAAGAAATACGAATGGCAAATAAATACATGAAAAAATGTTCATCATCATTTGTCATTAGAGAAATACAAATTAAAACCACACTGATTCCATCTCACTCCAGAAACAATGGCCAGGATCAAGAAAACTACCAACAACAAATGCTGGAGAGGCTGTGAGGAAAAAGGAACACTTCTGCACTGTTGGTGGGAGTGTAGACTGGTGCAGCCACTTTGGAGGTCAGTCTGGAGATTCCTCAAAAAGCCGAGATTGGAAGTCCCATTTGACCCAGCTATTCCACTCCTAGGCATACTCCCAAAAGAACTGAAAACATCATACCACAGTGATATATGTGCACCCATGTTTATAGTGGCACAATTTGTAATAGCCAGATTTGGAAACAACCTAACTGCCCATCAAGTGAGGAATGGATAAAAAAATTGTTGTACTTTTACACAATGGAGTACTACTCAGCTATAAAGAATGATCACATTGAGGTATTTATAAACAAATGGAGGCAATTTGAGACTATATATCTCCTTTGGAAACAATAATATTCCTGCAAAATGTCTACACCTAACATATAGGTCTTAAATCTCTAAAAAAAATTAAGTTTCTTTTGGTAATTAATTTTAAACATGGGACAAGAAATACATAAAATGATTCTGGCATATCTTGTATCTCCATAATGACACAGTAGGTCAAAAGGACACAGTAGCAAAATCAAAGTGTTCTAATTGCTATAGCTGGGTGACAAAGAAGGAAATAGTCATACTGAATTAGAAATCAAAATTCAAAACTAATAATTGTCCATACCAATAAAAATAATTCATTGAATACATTTTTAATAAGTAGGAATAGGAAATCCTCTGGTGCAGATAACTTCCAAAAATCTATATAGCTATATGAAAGTTAAAGAGAAATAATGAAGGTATATAGCCAAGTACTTCAATTTCATAGTTAATATTAAAAAGAAAGACTATTAACTGATTTTTCTGGTTCTCCTTTTTTATTTTTGTAAGTACAGTTTTGCAGTACATGATGTCTTTCTTCATCTTGGGGAGTAGTTAGATGTGCTTCAAACAGTTATTTCCTTTTATTTCAATCCACTTTTCCTTCCTATTCACCCCTCCTCCTCCTCAAATCCCCTTTTCCCATCTTCACTCTTCTTGATAGAATCATTATTAGCTCCTGTTTATGACACATAACGTTTACACTCGTCATGACTATTAGGTTCCAGCACATGCCATATCTTAGTTCTTACTTTCTCTTCAACACCCCATCTCGTCTTGCCCTTGGTCTTCTAGACCCATTTCTATTTGCAAGGGATCTATCTTCTTGTTTCCTTGTAAACAACCTTTATTTTACTGTTCGTATTTTGCCTTACTCAAATGAGAGACACTACATTGTATTTAGGATTCTATGTCTGTTTTGTTTTACTCAACATTATATTTCCAGGTGTATCCATTTTCATACAAATGTCTTGCATGTATCTTTTGAGCCAGTAACATTTTATTATATATATAGATACCATATTTTATGATTCATTTCTTGATAGGCTTTCAGGACACTGTAAGATTTAGCTATTATGACTTTACTGCAATAAACATTGATATGCATCTAATAATATGATGTCTTTAGCTCTTTGGGGATAATAGATAAAGGAGCAATAGCTGGGTCACATGGAATTTCTAATATTAGTGCTTTGAGAAAGCTCTGTATTATCTTCTGTTATGGCCACACTACTTTATATTCCTAACAACAATGTAGGAAGGTTCTTTTTTCCCCACAGCTACACCAGCATTTGTTATTCTTTGACTTCTTCATGATTGCAGTTCTCTGGTGTAAGGTGAAATTATAGCATTGTTATAATTTACAATTTTCTAGTTGCCAGTGATGTTGGACATTTTATCAAATGTTTGTTGACCATTTGTACTTCTTCTAAGAACTGTGTTTCACTTCACTTGCTCAGTATCTTGATTAGATAATTTATTTTAGAATATCTGATTTTTTTGGAGTTCTTATTTTCTAGATCGTAGTCCTCTGAGGAATAGCTAGAAATTTTTTTCAATTCTTTAGATTGTCACAACCATGATAATTGATTCTTCTGCTAAGCAGAAATTTTTCAATTTCATATGGCCCCATTTGTATATTCTTGCTGTTACTCTTTGTGCAAAACAATTTCTGTTTAGAAAGTCCTTGCCTATACCTATGACTTTATCAAAAGTTTTACATGTTTTATCTTCTGATAGGTTTAATATTTCTTTTTTAATGTTTAGAGCTTGATACATTTTGAGACAGTGTAGAACATGGTGAGAGATATTGTTCTAGTTTCAAATTTTGTTAACAGATATCCAGTTTTCACAGCACCATTTACTTAATAGGCTATCTTTCCTCCAAAGTATGTTTTTAGCCACTTTGTCAAAGCTCAAGGTGAATGCATCTGGGATTTTCCAGTGTACTTTATTCTCTTCTCCATATCTGTATTTGTACCAGTACCATGACACTTTTTATCATTGTTACTTTGTAGCATAGCTTTAAGTCAGCTATTAGGATGCATCCTGCTTTTGCTCTAGTTGCTCACGATTGCTTTTGCTATTTTGGGTTTCTTTTTGCTCCATGTAAATTTTAGGATTATTTTCTTCAATAGACTATTATTGATACTTTGGTTAGGATTATTGTTGAATCTATATAACAGCTTTGGAATCATATTCATTTTAGTAATATTGGTTCTGCTTAGTTAGGAACAATGGATATCTTTCATTATCAGATGTCCTCTTCAGTCTCATTTTCCAGAATACTCTAGTTTTCTTTGTAGAGGTCATTCACCTCCTGGAGTCAGATTCTGTTGGAGCACTTTTAGTTGCATGGAAGAATTAGTGTTGAATGAGTTAATAAGATATTTGTAAGGGTGAGGAAGAGATATAGGAGGAAGGAGATGTGCTTTGTGACTGAGAGAAATTATGTGGCTGTGTGAACCTACTGTCAGGTTTGTGATTTTGCAATGTGGAGAAGAGGTAGGATAGTTAGGTAAGTACGGAAACACAAAAGTTACAGAAAGTGGCAGACAGAGCTAATGCAAGGAGAAATAATAGTGACAGAGAGTAGGTTTGGCAAGTTGAAAACTTCAGAGGGGAGAGTTTTAAAAGTGGAAAAAAGAAGTAAAATAATAGTATTACTATGGGAACTTAAGGGGCATAAACTAGATAGGGAGATGAGAAAATGGAGAAAATATAGACACTAAATAAATCAGAACAAACGGAAGAAAGCATAAAAAATATCATAAAAATAACAAACCAAAAGACCCAAATCCAAAAGATACCTGATGAGAACTCAGTCAAATACTCCAGAAAATTTATATATGGTTAAAACATGTTCATTTGCAAGAAAGCCTGGATGTTCACAGCATTCCCTTCTTGCATTAACTGCAGCCTCATCTTACATAGGCACATCAAGGTCACCTCTGACCTTTCCATATTCAAATATGAAACAGTGTTATTTCTGACCCATACAGTATTCCTTTTCATTTATTACTTTCCTCACACTCCTAAGAATTTGGAGAAAAAGTTTAGCAGGATAAGTAGTGGTTTTGAAGATCATCTTCACATGTCTTAGTTACTTTTCTTGTTGATGAGACACTCAAAGTTAAAGAAGGAAACGTTTATTTAGCTCACAATTCGTAGAAGTTTCAGTCTATAATGAGTTTCAGTCTATAACAAGGTGACATAGCAGAGGGGCAGCAGACAGCAAAAGCAAAGCAACAAGAGCAAAAGGGAAGCAGTAAGCCTTCCCCTCTCTTGTATTGTGTGCAAGCTACTTGCCCTATGGCAGGTGTAGCTCTCATATCCATCAATCAGCATCAGACAATGAATCAATCACAAACTCTAAATTCAGCCACCTCCAAAATGCTTGTCCCTGAAGTAATTGCTCAGGCTACCAGATATAGGCATGAAAAGTTGATCAAACAATATAATTTTCCTTTGAGCAGTTTATTCCCACTTTACTACATTACATCTATTATAACTTTTGGATCTAATTACTTTGAAGATAACAATATGCAATATAACAACTATTGTTAACTTCTTATCATATTGATTTGAAATCCTATATCTCCCTTGTTTGTTGTTATTGTCATCATTTTGCTTTTGTTGATTTTTAATTGTTTGTTTCTCAATTAATCTGTTTTTCCCTTTTTAAAAAAAGTCTTTCTCCCTGCATGAGTGCATGAGGGTCTGGAGGGACCTCCAGATACAACCATAACATCATGAGATATCCTTCCAACTGGATGAAGAATGTATAAAGGTCACACCTCTTCAGAAGTGAATTAATATACCTTTTTCCTTAAGGATAGATAAACATTTGGATTTATCTTTTCTTTTTTCTTTTTTCAGTTCATTGGAAGGTTTGGATGTATCTCTCTTTTTTCTTCACTTTTTCTTTCTCTCATTTTAATCTACTTTAGACAATGCTAAGAATAAATAAAAGCTTGTCTAATCTACTTTAGACAATGCTAAGAATAAATAAAAGCTTGTTATTTCCATCTTTCCATTCCAGGCATTTAGTGGCAAGAGTAACATAGTTGGTCTCAGAAAAACATTCTGTTTTAGACTGAAAAATGTTTTAAGATTTTGAACTATGACATGACACAACAATGCCCTTTTTTGGAAAAGGTTATTTTATCACTCCATTATTGACTTATGCAAGCGACTTCATGGTCTACAAAATAATCCTTTAACTCAATAAGGCTTAATTAATGAAAAGTATAAACTCTACAGCAGTAAGCCTCTAATCTGAAACTATAACTTATTTTTCTCATGCTGTTCAAACAAGAACAGTTTTATCAGTGCAAGATTCACATTTTAAAACAATCTTAAATTATGAGGGAAATAATGTATGCTATGTCCATTTATCTTGTAGTTTGCTTGGTCAAAATTAAATTTCATTTCTATATTTGTTACTCCACTGCACACACTGCTAACTATTCTCTGTAGGTAGAAGTTCTTTCACTGTGCATCCATCTTCTTTCAGTCTCCACAATGCTCTGTATTTAATTGTAATGTCTTAGACAGTTTGTATTAAGCTAGCCCTGAATTTTCAAACTCTATAAGGCTATTTTGGTAATGGATAAAAAGTGCCCGTCTTCCCTTCTGAACAGGAAAAATGGTATTTGCTGATGTGCACTCACTAAATATTTTGGTGTTTAATTAAAGTTGCAAAAACTGGGCTTTCAGTCTCTTCATCTATAAAATAAACAAGTTCAATGATAATATTCTTTTCTCTGTTATACTTCTTCACTACATTTTAAATATTTTATAAACTGGAATCATTGCCACTGTTTGTTTTCTTCAAAACAAGTCTGTTGCAAGACAGAGACCTGTCTTTTCTAAACAGTATCATACAACAAACAAATGTGAAAAGAAATCCTGAATTCCACATAGGCAATTTAAGAAAAACATCATTTATAATATTGCCACTCTTGACAACTGAAAATTTCAGTAGTTTAAAGGAGGAATATTTTTCTGCTTTTCTACAAAGCTCTTTAATGATTTATTATGGGCATTTTATAAAACCACAGAATTTAGAATGGAACGGATATAGAATTTTAGGTAGTGTCAACTCTTCTTGACTTACTGATTAGCATTTACTGTTGGATAAGGCCATCTAAATACCTTAGTCTGTACTATTAATCATGTATCACACTGCCTGTAATAGTATGAAATCATGATTGTAATGAGGAATCATCTACTCTTTCTAGCCTTCCCTTCAATTTTGTAATATAAGACAGTTCCTCATTCATTTTTTATAAAACATATTTAAACTATCTAGTATTTTTTTCAGTTTGAGGATATCTATTACTAGCTAATTACTTTGCTTTTTCAAAGCAATTAAAACATTGATTTCAGCATAGTTATTGAAACAAAAGATAATTCCTCTTTTTTTCCTTTTTTGCCACCAGGAATTAAATTCATCATCACCTCATGCTTGCCAGGCAGGCACTGTACCAAGGAGCTATAGCCCCTCTCCATATTGTTCATAGCCAGATTTAAAATAGAATTTAAAACCTGTGCACAAATATGGAAAGTTCTAATTGGATGTTTAAAATCATTGACAAGAATCAACATAATTATCTGATTCAGAAACATTAAAAAATGTGGCATGTGAATCAGGCATGTAAATCAGACTCCCTTTTGCTGAGGAGAATACATTTGAAAGGGAAAGAGAGACTCTGTAGAGATCATTATTACTGTAAGATAACTTTTAATAACTTCTATGTTTATTTTCAGGAAATCCATCTAATAATGTCAAAACAGGATCATTTCAGAAAGAATAAGACCTTTCAGATATCATATTTTCTGTTTTGATCCTTTTATTCAAAAATGTTAAGCTAAGTATTAAAAGCATAGTCAGGTGAGAATTATTTATGCAGTTACTTAATCAAATTTTGTTTTATTCCTTTTTCTACATCTTTTTTTACTTCATGATTATTTTTTCCACTGTAACTTTGCTGTTTCTAGTGTTCTGTCCCTTATCTAGAAATTCCACTTCTCCCAACTCCAGTTCCTCAGGATCCTAACTATGCTGTGTTTACAGATGGAGTCTCTACTCAGATATTCTTCTCTGATTGTTGAAATTCTTCTTTTCCCCTACTCAAACATTTATCAGTAAGAAGTCAACACTTAAGTTTTCTTTTATTGTGGTAGAAAATGCACTAAACTTTTAGTTGGAATGTATGGACACAGTTTTAGCACTTATACACACAGGGTAGTTGGCATAACAGTTTTCCATAAAATGGTGATTTCCAAGTGCCTTTCTGAATACTTGTAAGTTGAAAGGTACTCATAAAAACATAGCATACAGCATTGTTGTTGTTATCTGAGGGAATTTCTCTTGTGGTATTTTGTCATGTGTCTAACAATATTAGAATTTTAATGGTATTTTAATGCATGTTTTTTGTGTTTGTACTTTTTAAATTAGGGAATGATAGTATATTCAATAACATGCTTATTAAACTATTAATGCCCATTGGAAAAAAAAAAGGCCAAAATGGAGATAAAGTAAGTTAATGTATAGTCCATTTCTGAAGGCTATTCATCAGTGTGTAAATTCAGGTTATTGTCCTAGTAGTGAAATACAAATAATGTGGCATCTATGGCAATATTTCAATTCAGTGTGAATATTTAGATCTTAGAAAACTAGATATGGACAGCAGATAACAGCATTTGTGATAAACATATGTATATTTCTCAGATTTGGGAAGCATTAACGTTTCTGAAATCAAAGTTCTTGTCTTATCCCAGAGCTCAATTCAGTGTTGGATTCATAAAACACATTTATGTGTTCATTATTAAATCAATTAATGAGTGATTATTTCTATAGATTATTTTAAAATTTTAGTACCAGCAACAATGTGCCTCTGTGATCCATGGATATTAATTTTCTAATATGTAAAATCACAGAGAGTAAGAAATAAATTAACTAGTGGTTGCAAAATATGTAAACTGACTGTGAATCTGTAGAATAAGCGTGGTGAGGCCACTCTTTAAAATGTAATGTTTTCTACTAAACGTAAATATTCCTAGATTAAAAACTGAATCAGTATTTCTTTCAACTTCCTTTCGTCTTAACCAAAGCAATTATAATTTAAAATGAGTTCTCCAAGATGCAAAAATATATTATATTAGAAAATATATTGGATGTGAAGTTATGACAGTAAAATTGTATTGTTTCTTTATTTTTAATTGTAGTTTTACTACCTAATAGCTACAATGTGTTGGAAAAATAACTTCATTGCCTTGTATTATAAAATGAAAGGAAGTCCTAGAAAAACTAAATAATTCCTTATTATACTCATGTGATTTGACACTATTTCAGGCTGCATGATACATGATTAATAATAGGGACTTTGAGGTGAGAAGGTCCTATGCTATTAGTGAATGCCAAACAGTGAGTTAAAAAGAATCCAGACTGCTTAACTAAAGGGTTCGAATCTGTTTCATTCTAAATTCTGTGGCTTTTTAAGAATGCACATGAGAAATTAAACACCATTAGATAAAAGATGACCAATAGCCCTCCTTTAAACTGGTGTAATTTTTAATTTTTGACAATATTAATACTGTGAATTTTCCCTCCATATTGCCTCTGTGGAATTCAGGATTTCTCTCCATATTTTTTGGTGTATGATTCCGGAAAGCCCTTTATGAATAATGAATATTTTCTATAAAAGATATGCTTTTATCACATCAATTCAATTTAGTCTTATCAGAAAAAGTCACATTGAGGATGATATTCAATAATGAGAAACATATGTAGCTTAGAGTTACACAAATATAAGCTGCTTCTAGATTATTTACAAAAATAGTAGGAAAATTGATGATTAAAAACAGATATGGCAGTATAAAAATACACAAGAAAAATGTCCTTATTTGTGAAAAATATAGAGAGTTACTTTTGAAGGGTATTTTCTGGATAAAAATATCTAATAATTGTCCTTTTATTATTTTACCATGTTTTAATAAATGCTGTTTTTTCTGGGGACAAATGCTCATAAGAAGCTTACAACTTGTTTGTCCAAACAATTTTTATGTGGAAGTATAAACTAGATGATCCATTTGAATGACAAAATACAGAGCATTATTTGCCATCAAATAGCACCAAATGTTCTGGCTGTGAAGTGACCATCTTGGCTGAAACGTTCCATGAATTTCTTAACAGAACTTAATGGCAAATTCTAGATCACTTCTTACCTCTGGTTACTTACCTCACTGCTTTACAGTGCCGAAACAATTAATGTCTATTGCTATCTATTCTCAAAGCAATGTCTTCTCTTTATAATATTACCAAATATTCCTCTGACTTATGAAACTTTTTCTGTCTTCCTTTTCAAATCTGTGTTCTTTGATTTGTCCCTTAGCTCCACTGAAAACTACCAATAATGTATGTTTCTGCTCAATTTTTCCTTTTCTTAAAAAACAGTCTTCCCTACAGTACTTTCAACTTCATGTTGATGGAGGTCTTCTAGCCATCACACAGTAATGGCAGAAAAAGAATACAGATTTTTCCCAATATGGCAGTTACCATACCAAACAATTAGTCCTTTATTCTCAAATGAAGACTGTTGAGTTCAGACCTCCTGGCCATGATATCTTCCTCTAAATTTTGTTATGATTACTGTTATTTATTCACTACTAATGAATTTCCTTGGCATCATCAGTATCCTGAGTTATAGTAGCACTTTTGGAAAGTAAAAATTCAACAAATGGGTTTTCTAATCATTGCTCCTTAAAGCTAATGAGTTTAAGAATCAAAGCACATGCAGAATTTTTAATGACTACAGATTAGTACTTTGCTATAAGCCAAAATGGAATAAAATATTATCCTATGTAATTTCATTATATGATTTTAATTTTCAAGCTTTCGCTCCTTCCCTTTAAAAATACATTTTTTCATACAGGATTTTTGTTTCAGAGTGAATCTATCAGTCCGTTAGCAAGAATCTAGTATGCCTTTCATTCTCTATTTTTTAAAACCTCAAGATATCCAAACTATGGTTGCAGTCATTGTTTTTATTGTTTTATTTTCTATTTTTTATTCTATTGTTTTATTTTCTTATTTTAAAAATGTATGATAACTTGTTATTCAGTTAGATAGGGTAAAACTAAAATGATACAAAACAATTATGAGCCTTATTTTAAAATTCATTACACCAGTATATTTCCAATTTTTAGAATTTAAATATTTATTTAAATATTGAAATCTAAATTGCAAATGTTAACAATTTCATTATTTTTCTTGAAAATTTAGTGGTTCAGTGTATATGGACCCTGGTCAAATGCATTTTAAGTGGTTGAAACTATTATTACATATTCTTGAATACTTACAGTGTAATCTTTGGATCATTACTTTATACTGCCCTTCCATAAATTCACAAGCTTCCTTAACATATGGTAAGCAAGAACATATTTCTCACAAAAGTTTGACCATAAAATTAAGCTGAACAAAATAAGAAAAATGATATTACATTTGGATACATTAGAAGAAAAAGAAACACAAATGAATTTCAAGGGGCAGGGATTAATAGCATTATTTTAAATGAAACAAAAGGAAGGATCTTTGAGGGAAGGAGAAAACTATTGAGGGAATAAAAGAATTCCTTGCTACTGACCTCTAGTGCACAATCCAGCGAGAGGTGAATTGATCTCTGGGTAAGGGTCAGAAATGCAGGTAAGTTTGGAATGAATTTGGTGGAAGCAGGAAAAAAGGGTCAAGTGGGATTTTTTTTCTTTTATGTTCTATGAACTGGACCCAACAAAAAATAAAGGCAGCAATAACATGTCAAGTAAGTAATTTTTGTGCTACTTTATTTATTTAGTAGCTCTCAATTTTATCCCTATTTTATATTCTTTTTCAATTTCCTAATTTCCCTCTTGTTCAGTACTCAGAGATTATTCATGATTTATGTTTCCTAGTTAGTGGGGTCCAATGGAAGAAGTAATTGTCTTTTTTTTTTAGTTTTGGAAATGGAAATATTTTCTAATTTTTTATTTTCACCTGTAAGTGTTTTTATTTATACTTGCATTCACAGAAACTATAACATCACATTATAGTATATGAATGTCTTTGCAATTCATTTTGATTTGTTTTTCCAGGTAATAATACATTTTCAAGGAAAGTAGAACTTACTATTTAAAAGCAAGTACATTTATGCTTCTTAATGTGCTTCACTTTCTCCAGATTTATGTATCTTCTCTATATTACACTGTTTTAGATAAGTTGCAGAAAATCAACTTCCTATAAGCACACTACACCAAAGACATCCCCCAATTTAGGTGTTTATAGACTTCTGCCTGCTTTATAGCAGTCTAGAATATTTCTTTAAGCATCTGAGAGTATGAATTTCACAATAACCATGTATAAAATTGTATTAGCACAACATAATATGTTTAATTTCTTTCTTTCTCTTTTCTTCCTTTTTTTTTTTTTCACTAGGGATCGAATTCATGACCTTGCACTTGCTGGGCAAGTGCTTATGCCGCTGAGCTAAATCGCCAGCCATAATATATTTCTTAATGAGAACTGGTATTTTTATACATGTGAAGCTCTCACATTATGAAACCATTAGAAAGAATGTAAAATGGTTTTGTATTTAGAATTTAAATTATACATGAAACCTTAGGCTGTTGTCTATCCTGTCTTTTTGTACATGACTTAGGCATAATTATGAATATGTGCTGAGAGACCTGATCAGAAAAACATCAACTCAAACATTAGTCATTTTTTTCCTTGGACTATAACTCTAAGCCTTAATTTTTTCCCATATGATAGAGGACAAGTAGACTCCATGGCCTATTCCAAGCAGATATACGAGGGTTAATAATAGTAGCTACTATCTATACAGTATTTGCTATGCACCTAGCATCATATTAAATGTTTTATGTATTTGTACCTCATTGAAACTTAAAACAATCTTGTGAATCAAGTCTTATTTAGTGTAACAGGAAAAAACAGTCTCAATACTGCTTTTTTCAGAGACAGAATTCAAAGTCAGTTGTATTTGATCATACAAAGTTTATTTGGAATTTAAAAATCAATGAAAAACAGCACAAAGCAGTTAATGCCTGGTATTTTAGAGTAAGGTCCAACATGACTTGAATATTAACCCTAATCGTAGCTTTGTGATCTTGTAAAGCCTCTTTGTGTGTCTATTTTCATAGACAAGTAAGGACAAAAGTAGAACCTACTTCGTGGAGCTTCCATTAACTTTAGATGAGACAGTGTATGCATCTGAAACTCTTAATGTAGTACCTGTCATATGATACATACACAACATACGTATTTTTTAGTTTAATCTTCAATTAAAGTCTTCATTTGAACAAAGGATTTGAAAACAAAACCTAACTCTGAATAATGCAGTGAAGATTAAATTAAATTATTTCAAAAAGTTCTGAGAGTATAAGTGCTTGATAAATACTAGTAATTTTCATCATCATCATCAGAACAAAGATTAATTAATTAATTTATACAAGGGCTTCCTAATCTTATTGCAAAATTTAGGAATGAAGAAATTCTGATACTCTGGATTCACTTTAATTCTGCCTTTCCCTCACTGGTGAAATACAAAAGATACCAAGTCATCTGAAACATATTTTGTCTAGTGTAGTTCTGGTGAGAATCTACCAAGTGCAAAGATACACATTTGCTTAAAGTCCCCTTGGGTGTGCATATTTATCATCTTCGCCACCTCTGAAAGTACACTCACGGAGGCCACATGGCTCAGAGGAATTGCTTCAACATTACGTTAGAGCTCCATAAAACTGTAGCAGTGTGAGTGGAGAAACACTTTGCTTTCACTAATGAACCTCTAAACCCACCAAGAAGCAACATTTGAAAGCAGTGAATTGAATCTCAATTTATGCAAGAATTAACATAAAAATAATGTTCTAAACACCACTCATTTGGAAGTTCTTTGTCCATTACAATGCAAAAATATATTTGAAAAGACTATACCGTGAGTTAAAGAGGCAGAGATCAATATGTACATGATTCTGTAATGTACAACAGAATGCAGGCTATTTGTGGAACGGGATCTTCCTTTATGTTAATATTTGGTATACTTTAAGGTAAGACTGAAATAAATTAGAAAAGAATTGGAATGCCATGAAAAATAAATTTTCTTTATCAGAAGCTGGATGAAATGAAACATGTCTCCTGCCTGCTAATGTGTGATATTATGTATGCAAAGTTGAATACAAGGAGTAGTATCAAAGGTAGACAAAAGTAGAACTAGCAAAAAGATTTTTAAAGGAATTGAAAAAAAATTTTTAAATTGTTTATTTGGTCATTTCTGATATACACAATAATCATATTCATCATAGTGAGTTTGTACCTGTACATGATATACTTTGGTTCCTCTTTTTTTCCCAATCCCTTCTTTTCTCCTTAACCCTTCCTCCCTTCCTTATTTATGAAGCTTTGTTTCCATTTTATATTTTTTGTTTTTCTCCTTTTCCTTTCCTTCCTTTCTCCTTTCCTTTTCCTATTTCCTCCTTCCATTTCAACAATTTCCTTCCATTTCACAACATCAATTTTATAGTTGGGTCTCAATTTACTCTTACAGTTTCTCACAACAGAGACACAATGTGATATTTACACATGTGAGTCTGATTTATTTCACTTGAGAGTATGATCTCAAGTTGCATCCATTTACACAGAAATGTCTCAATTTATTTTTCTTTAAAGCCTTAGTGGTGCATTGTATAAAAATACTACATCTTTTTTATCCACCTCTAGGTTGACGGACATTTGAGTTGTTTCCAAAATTTAGCTGTTACAAGCTGTGCAGCTATAAACATGTACACATATAGCACTCTGGGATAACATTATAAAATCTTGTGGAAAGATATGCAGAAGAGGAATAGCTGGGTTAAATGGAATCTTTACATCCTAGTTTTTCAAGGAATCTCCATACTGATTTCCATAGTGGCTGCATCAATATCTACCCTCACCAACAAGGCAGAATGGTTCATTTTACCCTACCCAGCATTTTTTACTGATTTCTTGATGATAGCCATTCTTTCTGGAATGAGATGAAATCTCAGTGTTATTTTAATTTGTATATCTTGAAAAGCCATTATTGTTGAATATTTGTTTTCATATATTTATTTGCCATTTGTATTTCTTCATCTGAGAATGTGTATTCATTTCAGATGCCCATTTATGGATTGGGTCTTTAAATCTGAGAGGACTGACTTTTTTCATTTGTTTATTTTTTCTAGATGTAAGTTCTTTGAGGGACAATTGCCAAATTTTTTTCCCAATCTACAGGTTGTCTTTTTCACTTTGTGATTTATTTTGCTGTGCAAAGCTTTTGAATAAGATGAACTCTCAGTTGTTGATTCTTAGTATTATTACCCATGTGATCAGGATTTTGTCCATGAAATCTCTGCCTACAACTATATCCTAAAAATTTCTACCTATTTTTTCCTACAGCAGATTTAGTGTTTCTCATTTCATATTTCAGTCTTTGATCATTTCAATTTTAATTTATTTCATGGTGATAGACATGGTTCTAGTTTTAGTCTTTGGCATGTGGAAAGCTAGTTTTAACAGCACCATTTATCAAAGAGGCTATCTTTCTTCAATTGAATATGTTTTGTTCCTTTGTCAAAGATAAGATGGCTGAGTGTGTTTAGAGTCATTTCTGTATCCTTTAATCTGTCCTACTGATCCTCAAATCTGTTTTTTTGCCAGTACCATACTGTTTTTGTCACAGGAGTTTTATGATATAATTTCAAGCCAGGGATTGTGATGTACCCTGCCTTAACTTTGCTGACCAGAATTGTTCTCTTTATTCTAGGTCTATTCTATTCCCAAATGAATTCTATGAATGTTTTCTCTAGCTATGTGAGATACGCTAATGGTATTTTGATTGGGATTGCATTAAATCTATATAGCACTTTTGTGCGTATGGCACTTTCATTATGTTGGTTATATTCATTATGCTGGTTCTTTCTATCCATGAGTAAGAGATATATTTCCATTTTCAGATAGCCTCTTCCATCTCTTCAAATTACTGCATTTTCAACAACTCTGCATTTACTTAAGCATATTGCATGTGATAGTATATAGTCTATTTTGGAGAACATCCCATGTGCAGCAAAGAAGAGTGTGTATTCTGATGTGAGTTGGAACACTCTGTAGACATCTATCAAGCCCATTTGTTCACAGGGTTACTTTTCTTCACTTCTTGTCTTACTTTATCTAT
Source organism: Hydrochoerus hydrochaeris (assembly GCA_004027455.1). Taxonomy (NCBI): domain Eukaryota; kingdom Metazoa; phylum Chordata; class Mammalia; order Rodentia; family Hydrochaeridae; genus Hydrochoerus; species Hydrochoerus hydrochaeris. The sequence goes on along the minus strand of PVLA01000200.1, from coordinate 79,326 downwards.
CTAAGTGTGCCTGTGTGATACTAAGGTCCACTAATGCAATTGGTAAGTGCTTATTTGATTTTTCATGTTTGTTAATGTTGGCTTCATGTATTAGGATGCACTGGTATTTGGTGCATATGTATTTATTATTGTTACATCTCCTTGGAGTTTTTTTTTAAACTATGTAATGAACTTCTTTTTTTCTTTTAATCAGTCTTGGTTTGTTATCCACATTCTCTGCAAGTAGAATAGTTACCTCTGCTTTTTTCTGTGTTCCTGTGGCACAGAGCAATTTTTTTTCCATTCTTTGACTTTAAGCTGATGAATATCTTGTTTAGTGAAATGTGATTCCTGTGTGCAGCATATGTTATATCTTGCTTCTTATTCCATTCTGCCAGTGTTTTTCTTTTGATTGATAAATTGAGACCATTTGTATTGCTGGTAATAACTGTTATATAATGGTTTATCTTTCTAATTTTATTTTCCTATTGGTTCCCTATCTTTCTCTTCTAATTGTTTGTGATGCCTGATGACTTCCTTATATTGTTCTTGTGCTTGTGGCCTTCATTTTCTCTTACTAATATATCCTTTGGAACATTTTGGAAAGCTGATTTGGTCATCATGAATTTCTACATTTGTTCTTTTCATGGATGTATCTTAGTTTTCTATAGATTTTGAAAAAGTTTTTGGGGGTACATCAATATGGATTGGGGGTTGTTTTCTTTTAGTGCTTGAAATACTTCTTTGCAAGCTCTGCTTTGTTTGAGGATTTGCACTGAGAAGTCTGCTGGAATATGGATGGACCTTCCTTTATAGGTGATTTGTTTTTTATTTCTCCAACTTTTTTTCATTTTCTGTTCTTGTGCTGAATTTCTGTAATACTGATTATTATAAGCTGTGATGTAGATTTAATTTGGCCATGGATATTTGTAGTTCTGGGAGCTTAATTTATTTGTATGTCACATTCTTTTTCATGTTTGTGAAGTTTTCTACCATTTCTTCTGTGAAAAGTTTATTAATGGCTTGTGCACTATCTCCAGCTTTCTCATTGACTCCAAACAAATCTTATATTGTTCTTTGCATCATCTTACAGCTGTGCAATTTCTTCCTCATGGCCACTTGCTATTTTTAAGGTATCTTTCTTTTCATGGTCATTAGCTGAAATCCTGTTTTCTAGAACTGATATTCTGTCCTCACCTTTGTTCAATCTGTTGTGTATCTTTTCAACAGACTTTCTAATTTGCTAGACAGCTGTATGGATCTGTTTCATGGATGTCATTTCTTTCTTATATTGGGTATTGAAAGTATCCATTGTTTTTCTAAGCTCCTCTATTTTTTATGTATGCTTACTCTAATGTGTTTCATTTTGATCACTTGTTTTTGACCTAAGGGATTATTTTCTCTATAGCTTCTTCCATTTTATTTTCACTTCTGCTGCTTTCATTTCAGAAAGTTACACTGACAAACCAAAAAATAAAAGGCTTTAATATTCTCTTACTTTATGTTACCTAAAGTTAAAAAGTAACTAATGTTGTATCTTTGGAATTCTTGTTTAATAAGATTCCCATCTTCCAATTTCCTCTATCTCATTGTGTTCTGGTGTTTTACAGATGGGTTGGAGGTCTGGGGTTGCATTTTATTTGTGTCCTGTAATTTTCTATTTTCTATAATTTTATTTCATTTTATTTTCTGTGTAGATTCTTTGAGATTTCTTGTGGTAGGTTGCTTTATCACTAGCATGAAGGCTTCCCAAGGAAATATTTGTTTCTCAGTGAGGTCTTCTAGGTGTAGTTGATTCTTAGTTTTTGTGTCTATTCCATGAACCTACTTTACAATAAGAATGAGAAATTGCTAACTATTCGACTCAGCATTCAGTCCTTTGATACGGGAAAATGGTGATGGTTATGTCCCCCAGATAATCACAATGTTGTCAGATAAGAGAAACTGATTTTATCACACCCCAGATGAAGCAGTGTAGCTAGCAATAACAATAGCATCAAGCATAGACTAACTACTGACAAACTGTGTTAATCTGATACCTTTAAAAAGAGGAGCAAGTTCTAGTTATATAACAAATATCCAATATTTTCCAGTAACTACATGCAGTGATTTTCTTCTTGGTGGAGTGTTTTTATCCTATTGCAGGATGGCAGTGGGGTTAAGAGGGATGGGTACAATATAGAGAGATAAATACAGTCAAATATAATAGAAGGAAGACTGGAAGAAAAAGAATAATCAAGTTTTGGCAAACTGGAGAACACACAAGCAAAAAATGAAAGAAAACATGTAGTATTGAAGTGAACCAAAAAATGAAGAGACAATGCTTACTCATATGAAAATATTATGCAATTAAGTGAGACAGTTAAGGCAAGAGAGGAAGAAGATGAACAGAAGAAAACAAAAAGAAAGATAAAAAACCTAAATAGTGAAAAAATAAAGAAAAAAATCCAACCAGACAGAAAAAGGAAAACCAATCAAACAAAGAGAAAGAAAATTATAAAATTCCTCTGGTATCCACAGTTCTGTGGTAGTGTCCAAGTTGGAACCAGGAATTTTCTGTGTACTCCAGCCAAGTATGCAGTGGGATCTGTGTTGGATATGGGTTTGATCATGGCCTCTAGATATGGGGGCAGGGAGTCATCTTCTGTTGGAGTTCTCCCAGAGCCCTTTGATGTAGAATGGCAATCCTGCCTTCCCACTTTTGTTCCATATGTCCATGTGCTCAAGCACAATGCTGGTTCACGTAATTCACCAACTCCTAGCTCATATTCTCACTGCTGCTCTGGACTTTTCCACACCATTGGTCCCACCTGCCAGGACATGCTCTCCAGTGGTCATGGTTGAGCAGCATGCACCCACATTAGAACCTACTCTTTGCTGGTTCTGCCTACCTGGGAAACTTTAAACAAGAATTCCAAAGATATAATATTTCTTTTTTAACTTTAGGTAATATAAACTAAGGGCATATTAAAACAATTTATCTTTTGGTTTCTCAATACCATCAATTAGTGTTCATTTTTGTGGTGTATATTTTCCCTCTTCCCTTTCATTTTGAGTGTGTGTGTATGAGCTCACTTTTTTTTTTCTTTTCTTTCTTGATTTCCGTCATTCTATATTCGACTTACCATACACTCAAGTTAAGGTAAAAGTTAGTAAAGAATATTTATTCAGTGCTTTCCAGATTCCAAGTACTCTTCTAGGCATTTGACAAGTATAAATAAGACAAACTGAAGAAGTAGCTTCTAACACTCTATCAGGGTAAGAAAAAAATAACTCCCATCAAAAAGCTAATGAACATGATATTTAAAATACTGCATGTTATGACAAATACTCTCCAAGTTTCTGAAACTATGTATAGCATTAATACTATGGGGAAGTTCCACCTAATTTTATTTCTTACCCTTGAAAATTGTATACATGACAGCTGTTAAATTCTAGGAAATCACAACATCCCATTAATTCTTTTTGACAGCTGCAAGATCCAGATTTCCATTTCCAAGCTCCTTTTAATTTAAAACTTTGTAAACATTGAAATGTAGGACTGTTCTCATAAATTCACATGCAGCAAATAGTGGTAACACGTTTAAGGGAGGATTTATAGAGACACAGAAAACACACTGTACTTATTTCTTGGAAACCAGCATCCTTGAAGATCCTGGTTGAAATAGGTGCTCAAGAGTTTCCTGAGAAAAAGACACACGTTTTTATCTCATTTTAGTGTAATTTCTTTGTTTATATTTTTAATTCATATACAATATTTATATTTCTTCAGGAACAGAAGTCCCATAATTAATTATTAAATAAGGTAACCACAGGTACCATGATAAAGATTGGCCAGTGTTGGAAACCACAAATTGACAATGGCTAAATTTGCATACTTCCCTAAAGAAAAACTGGAAGCTTTGGATTATGGTATTAGTCCTTTCAGACTTACTATTAACTCCTTTGAGAGGGGTCATCCTCTCTCACACACTAAGACTAAGACTACTAAGACTAAAATAACACTCCAGAGCAAGATTGTTCTTAGCATAAAATCATCTCTACCTTCTTGAGTAATCTCAGGATTATTCATAGCCTGCAGTGTCCTGGAGCTCTGAATTTCCACTGACCTTGAGTCTCTTGCTAGCCCTCCTACATTGTATACACCCAATAAATAGTGAGTGGTTTGGAGTACCTTTGTGTTTGCCCATCCTGAAGCATTGACCTCCCAGCTCCCCATCATGCATTACTAATTTTGTCTCTGTTTCTTATTTTATCCTTTCACTGTACCCCTAATACAGGCAGCTAAGGGTCTTGGCCAGGTCCCTGACAGACCACATTTTTCACTCTATAAGCTATTGTTTATCACCCTAGCTATTGTTTAGGTTTGATACAATTGAGTCTCTTTCTCCAATATTACTTTCCTTGATTAATCATCAATTTAAAATTACTTTTCATCTTATTCTGTTTATTAGTTTTCTCTGGGACCTTCCTTTTATTCTAAAATGTTTTCCATGAGAAACTTGTTTTTTTCTGGCTAGAGGGTGCCTTTGTAACACCAAGAAGTGAAGTTGGCTTTACGTATGGAGACAACTTCCTTTTGGACTTAGCCTGCTGAGTCCTATTAACTGAAAGACTTGCATTCTTGGTCCCGTATGCTCTTGTGGAAAGCCTGTCACTGGGGAGACCTGGTACCTGCAGCCAGTCTCCATCCTGGATGCTAATTGCTAACATTTCACTGGGTGTAAATGTCAGCATTCCATTTTCTATTTATTATACTAAGCTATTTCTACTTCTGAGTGTTTCTGTTTAGGATGAGAAAACTATGGATTTTAAACTTAGGCCAATGTTTTCAATTTACAAGTATAGGAAATACTTGGCATATTTCTTGACTTTTTGTTTTAAAGAGGAAAAATATAAAACAATTTCAAAACAAGATAATGCAAGAATAGTAATGGTTAACAGTCCGTGTTTTTTGATTGGTGAATTGAGACCATTAACATTGATGGTTTTAACTGATATGTATTGACTTATCCTTGTCACATTATTTTCCTGTTGTCTGCTTCGCTCTTTCTCCTCCTCTGTTTAATAGTTTCTTTTGCCTGGTAGATTGCTTCTGTTAGGGTTCATGGAGTGGTAGTCTATAATCTCTCTCTAGAATGTCATTCAAAACATTTTGGAGTGCTGGTTTGGTGGTCATAAATTTCTCCAGAGGTTATCTGTCATAGAAGTGTCTTATTTCTCCATAACTTTTGAAAGGGTTTTGTGCAGTACATCAAACTGTGTTGAAGGTTGTTTCCCATGAGAGCTTGAAATACTTTTCAAATCTCCTTGACTTGAGAATTTGTGCTGAGAAGTTAGAAGTTATTCAGGTGAGCTTTCCTTTATAGGTAATTTGTTTGTTTTTCAAAACAGATTTGTTGAATTTCTGGAATCTTGACTATGATATACCTGGCTGTATTTTTTTTAATTGTGGTTATTTGTAGTTCACTTCTTTGTATGTCATATTCTTTTTTCTTTACCAGGGAAATTTTCTACTATGATGTCTATCAAATGGTTTTGTTTGTTTTTATCATTTATGCTATCAACTGCTTTTTCATTGCATCCAAGAAATCTTTAAAATGCCTCTTCTTTACCTCATCTAGCAGCTGCTGGATTGATTTCTTATAGTGTCTTGCTAATTTTAAGAAATCTTTTTCATGATTGCTAGCTACAAGCCTGTCTTCTGTATCTGAGATCCTGTCCTCACATTGACTTATTCTGCTGCCGGAGTCCAGCTGCGGCAGGGCTCAGGGGTCCCAAAGGTGGTCAGGGAGTTGGCGAGTGAGAGACAGAAGACACTGCACACTAGGATGTGAGTGATTCTGAATCTATTTTATTTTGTAGAAGCGGGAGTATTTATTTGCTAACTTTTGGCAGTGACTTAAACTCCAAGCAGGAAGCGTCCCAGGCCTAGGGCCAGGCAGGGATAATCTTAAACAATATGTGTTAATTAACTTTTTCCACTTTTGTTAAACTTTAATCTTGTTACTTAATTAGCTTGCAAAAGCAAACATGCTATACCCTAGCCCCAATACTTCCTGTTCTATTTATATTGATTCTTTTCTTTGTTGGCCAGATTTTCTGTCTTTCTTTTTAACATAGTTACGTAATGTTTTTTATCCTCTGTTGATCTAATACAATAGGGTGGTCCATTCCTAGCTAACTTTTCCATGAGATTTAATTGATTACATTTGGCCCATTTTCCTTTGATATTAACTATTCTTTGCCCATGCTTATCATAAATCCCTGTGTAAGGCAGAGGGGGTTCAGGCACTTGAGGTAAAGGTTTCTTGGGTCGAGGGAGATACCAAATACGTCTGTTTATTATATAAGCAGGCCCTATATCTGTCATAATGGTTGGTACTGGTTTTCTTTTCTTGGGGGCTTTAGTTTGTAATTTCTGATAGAGAAACTTCCCTGGATCAAGGGTAGTTGTCTCATGGGAATTTTGTAAATCTTTCTCCATGAGCTCTCTCATTTGAAGCTTTTATATAAACTCTCTCATACTATTCACAGCAGGTAAAATTTCACAATTAGCTTTCACAAAGGGGTTATCTAGAGGGTTTTTAGTAACTCCTCTGCAGTTTCTATTTTTGATTTCATATTGAGTATTGCATGGAAATATATATATGGGAATTAAACAAATTACAATTATCAGTACAAAACATTACAAGATCCCCGCACCCAATTCCCACATGCGGTGTCCTTCTCCTGGAGAAGCAATTCCTTGAAGCGCTCTCCTCCACCCATGGACCTTGTCACAAGGCGTGGATGGACTAGGACGCGGCATGGACAGAAAAGGGCACCGCATTCTGCCCTGGATACTTTCTATGGAATTTTTATTTTTCTGGATATTGGCTTGAATATTCCTATGGATTCCATTTCTTTCCTATGCTAAGCTTTCATCACTTCCACAATTTTCTTAAACTATTCTTTTTCTTTTTCTTTGTTTCTTTTTAAAATCTGTATCTGCCCTGAAGTCACTAAGCAAAGTTTTCATTGTGGATACCATCTCTTCAGTTCTCTGAGAAATCATTTCTGGTTTGATTCTTTTGTAGAGCCTCATTCAATTGCTTTGTTGTTACCACTTTAGAGAGATCAAGTGGGTGGCTGTCATTTTGTCTGACCTCAGTGCCCCCTTAGTTTGGTTTTGATGAACTAGATGTGGGGGTTGAATCTTAAGTTTCTTCTCATTTCCTCTCATTTTCTTTTCATGTTTTCTTTCTATTTTTTTTTTTTTTTAGTTTAATTCCTGGGGTGCTTCTTGTAAATTGCCTATGGTGGTTTCCAGTTTTTAGAACCTTTAGGAAATGATGGCTTCTATCAGGTGTATCCAGTTTCTGGATTTTGAGTCTGTTGCAAGATCCTACACCTTCAATTTGGTGGGGATGAGATGTTGCTTCCTGATTGTTTGAGTCCCTGGTCCTTTGGCACTGTGTCATAGTATTTTCTATGAACCTTAGTCAATGTCAGTCTTGGAATACCAGGAAGAAGAGCTCTTTAGAAGGATTATGTCCCTTTTGGTGAAAGTGGTACCATCAGCAATAATAATGATATCCAATACAGTCTATAAAATGGCAAAGTGGGGAAACCATTAATTTGCCACCTTTACTTACAAGAACTAGATTTACAGTTATATAACACAACAAAAACAAACTAGAAAATTATATGCAGTACATAAGCCTTTGACATGTAAATTTTAAAAAGGTTAGGGGAAAATAAGTAGAAGAGAGAGACTTAAGAAAATTGAAGGACTAAGGTGCATCACACTAAATTTGGGAAGTTCATGCAGAAGACTGGGGGGAAAGAGAGAAGGAAGTGATAAAATGAAGATCAAAATAGAACAACAATCACAAAGAGGCTAGAAACCACATTCACACTTATATAAAACAAGTCAAACAATGAAGGAGAAAAATAGCAAGGCAAAAACACAATAACAATAACAACAAACACAAACAAGAGAGAAAAAAAAGGCCAAAGTCTAGGCTTGTTTCTGCTGTCACTGGGAGACAATGTGTGTAGACAAAATGCAGATCCATGTTGATTTACAATTGATATCAATGTAGCACAATTGATAAGCATCCTTCATACAGGTGAGATTCATAAATGAGTTTTTACAGAAGAAATTCTCCTTAGGATCTAAAAATCCAATGGTGGGAGTAAACTAATAGTAAATTCTTATTTCCTAGTAACAGTACTACTGCTATGCCTTTTTATAATATTTCAAAATTTACAAAATAAACTTACAAATATTGCATCAAGTTATATAAAAATAGATCAGGGTTTACTATTTCATTTTAAGATAGAAGATATGTATCTGAAAAAGTTAAATATATTTTCTATGATTAAATTGAGAGAAAAATGACTCACTTAAATACCTTGAAATTGAAACAATTTTAATGGTTTATGTAATAAATTTTGAGATTAGGGAGAGTTATGGCACAATTAAATTTAGACCACAAGAAAGTAGTCTTACTTCAGTTTTTCAGAAATATTATGACTTATTTTTCTTCATTCCAAGGCATTGAGTGCCATCCTCACATAACTAAACATATGTACTGTGTGGAAGTTAGATGGTTGATTTATCTCCCAAAAATGCTACTACTAAAATAAGGTTGGTTTTTCAATTATATCTGCAAAATTTATGAAAAATTCTGATTTCTGAGGCTTTCATGTCACACACAAGTTGTACTAAGTTTCTGGGTCTACAAAAAAATATCTTGCTGTCTGTCAAGTGCTCAAATCATAGAACAGAGTAACGGATGATGAATCACTCTCACTCGACCCAGATGAACAAAGAATCTTGGAGAAATGGGTAGCTATATGAAAACTGTTAAAACTCATGAAGAAGGAAAGGATGCTATGGATACTATTTTTGAAAATGAACAATTAAATGTAGATGATGCAGGTCCCTACAGAATATAGGTATTTCGGTCACATCCATACAAAAGAAATAAAAGATTTTTTCAAATTAAATTAGATAATCAATTTACTGAAAAAATGTAACATATGCATACAAATATGATTTCAACCCAGTGATGAAAGAAAGGAAAAAAAAGGCTGCAAGGAACACTAAGTAAGTAAGTGGCTTGTGCTTTATAAGTTGAACCCTGAAAAGCTTCATGGAAAGAAGTCCAAATGAAGAACTGGAGATCTCATTTATATCACACATTCAACATACACAACTCTAACTGAAGCTGTATCTATATGAATTGAATAACATTCCTGGGACAAGCATACAGGGGAATAATTTTCTTTGTATTGTATTCTTGGCTACCTCACATCAACAAATGACAAGTCTTATAGGATTTAAATATTATTAAACAAAGGATATGCGTTCATTTCTGAAAACCATGCATAGCTAGTGAATTTCCTGATGAGAAGTTACCAGTCCTACAACATTGCTGAAGTTACAGCCTATAGATGCAGAATGGAGTCCCCAGAATTACATTTTCCATCCAGAAAATGAGATAAATATCCTCATGAGCTTATAGCCACATTTATTAGATACTCAACGATTACTTGTTGATTCATACTGTGCTTTATATACAAGATATTATTGGAAGGAACTTGATGGTAGGGGATGATCTCTTTGGAGTGACCATACACGCAGCATGGCCTTAATTATTTTCCAGTATTTGTAAATGTAAGAGAGAGAGAGTGAGAGAGAGACAGAGGCAGCAACAGAGAACTGATGGTGATGATAACTTTCAGAGGATTTCACTGATAATCTGTAGTACTTTCCAAATTTATATATACAATTTTCCTTGTTTATCACAATGTCTTGATATGAAGGGTTTTCTAAAAGCATTACCTAATGTGATTGCTTAAATCAGTATCATTTTGACAGTAGGCCATCCAACCCATATTTTAAAAAATTGATTATTCATCAAACAAAATACCAAGGTTATTGGTAATCATGTAACTCTGGAAAAGTATTGCAAAGCAACACAAATGTTTCATATTGAGAATATATAACAGTAATAACAAACAGTATCATGCTATGACCATTTATTAATTTACTATACAGAATTTTTTTTACCAAAATTAGCCTAAAGAAATTTATGTAGTTATTTTATAAGCACAACCATAAATACTAATGGTCTTAATTACTTTATTTGGAATTAAATCTATTTTTTATATTATTGAAATATGAAACCATTTAAAAACATAGAAGAGACCATTTGAATGCACATTCTATTTGTTTTTGGCTTTAGGATAAATTAGTATTTTTAACCCTGTCACATAGTCATTTGCAAAGAAATAATATTTTAATTTCTGCCAAGATAAAAATAGCATAATATTTTAATCAATAAAGATTATTAGCATTGTTCATATACGGGGAATGTAGAAGCTACTTGTAAAAATCACATTTAGAATGCAGAAGTGTAAAATGGGTTAAGAGGACAAATGGAACGGCATTTAACCTACTTAAATCTAAGATGAATCTTTTATTCAACCAATGAGATTAACAATATAAACCAAAAAGATCTCAACTGTATTTATAGAAAGCAAGTGGGGAAAGAATGTAAGTTAAATACGTGAGAGTCTCAGAAGTCAAAAATGAGAAAGTAAAATGAAACAGGATTGGAGGGAGCAAGGATTGTGAAGTGAGAAAATGGCAAAGTAAGAGTTGGATAAAAGGTAGATAAGATTTTTTTAAAAGACCAAGATACACGGTTGGTAGAAAACCACTGACTGTTCTGTCACCTGCCTCTGACAGGGCCTAGTTGATTGCTTAAATAAATCATTCTACACCCATGTGTTCACACTCAATCCACTAGTGAAACACAAAATGGGATTTTTTTTCATGAGACAAAATAGTAAAATCCTTAAAAGCATGATACCTATTTGTAGGTTTATTTGTGTATGTAAGTGCCTTCATTTTTACTAACCTTATTTGGCAGAAACTTTTTTCTCTATTGACAGAGATCAGTTAACTATAATACTGTTGGTATATTCTGCATTCTCTGTTCTGCCCTATTGATCTACGTATCTGTTCTGAAATATTAAATTAACTTCATTACTGTGACTTTGATAATTCTGAATTTGATTGTATGTACACTGTAATTTTTATTTTTAGTATTTGTTGGCTACCCCATAAATCTGGTCAACTCATGTAAGCTTCAGATAAGTTTACTGATATCTAAAAAGTAGCTCTCTGGGATATTCATAGGGTTGTTCTGGATGTGTGAATCAGGAAGAATTGATATTTTCCCTGTTTTGGTTTTCTAATAAAAAACAGTATTGAGAAGAAGTTTCTTCTCAATGTTTAGATCGTTAGTATTGTCTTTTTTAGAGCTACTATTTTCTGCATATAGACTGAATATATTTCATTAAATGTATCAATCAAAATTTATAGGTGCTATTGTAATAATATCTTTTCAAATGTCACATTCTAAATGTGCATTGTAGTACATAAATAGTACTATTTCAGTACTAATAGTACTGAAAAAATATGTATCTAAAAATAAGTCATTACAATAAAAGACACATTACTATTACTTGCCCTCCAAATGTTCTCCCTCACATTGAACATACAGTTCTAGAAGTCTTCTTTCCTCTCTTTCTAGGAGAGAAAAAAACATGATGAATACTCTTGCCAAGTGTCATCTCTTGGAAAGTCAGATTCCTAAAATTGTTATAGTGTGTTTTCATCTATCTTATTCACTGTATCTTCCACCATACAACTGGCTCTTCCGCAAAGTCAAACTGACGATGAAAGATAAATTTTAAAAATCAATTTAGGACATTGAGGCAGCCAAAACAACACAAAGAAAGATACAAGAGGGGACTTCCAGAACCTCCTCAGAAAGTGCAAGCATGGTAGAATAAATGTGTTTAAAGTGAAGGGGGATATTTTGAGGGGCATTATTATCAATGTGCCTTATCATGCAATATTTATTTTTAATTTAAACATAGTGTATTGTATTTTTGATTTTCCTTTAAATATAGGAAATCAACTGATATGGTGTTTATTCTGAAGTTGTTAGACTCCATTATTAATTCTGAGAGATGATTTTCAGATGCTCTTAGAGTGTTCAGTACAATCTTCATGTCTTTAAAAGATAGTAATAGTGTTTCTTTTTCAACTGAATAGCTTTTATTCTTTTTTCTTGCTTATTGCATTTGCTATGGTATCTGTCACAGATTTAAACAGGAGTAGTTAAAAAAGATATTCTAGTTTCTTCACAATTTTAGAGGATTAGTATATCATTTTTGTATAGTGTTCTGTATAATGTTAGGTGTTTTCTGGAAATATTTTTAATTACTCGATAATTGTAAATTAGTTTTTATTCATAAACTACATTTTAATATGAATAGATGTTGGGTTTTCCAGAAGTTCTTTCTTAATTTAAATGATATAATCATATGAATTTTACTTTTTTTTTGTTCTTATTGACATGCTGGGTTAGACTTTGATTTTCAAATGGTGAATCAATCTTAAATATCTTAAATAAATTATACTTTGTTGTCATGTGTAATTCTTTCTTGTATTGCTGCTATTGGTTTGTCCCTTTATTTTGACAACCTTTGGGTATATATATTCAAGAGACCATGAGTCAAACTAAACCTCTCCTCTTCTTAGTTTTGTTATTGTGTATAAATAAAAAAAAGCTGACTATTATGATAATGCAATTTTCTCCCTTGTCATGGGTTTTTCTGATTTTGGTATTACCTAATGCTGACAGTCTGAGTTAAGAAAATTTCTTGTTATGTATATTATCATGAAGATATTGTAACTATTTGATATTATCTTTTTCTTAAATTTTTGGTGTAATTTATTAGTGAAACATTATGGACCTTTTTTTAAAATTTTGTGTAAGATTTTTAGTGATTCAACACATTTAACATATGTAGAAAATTATTCACTATTTCTTCATGTAGGAGTTTAAGTAGTTTATTTCTCTGAATAAAGTGGTAAATACAATTTAATTTACCAAATTTGCAAAAGTTGTATTGTTCATTGGAATCAGTGCAAATTAGCATTCTCTCTCTCTCTCTCTCTCTCTCTCTCCTCTCTCTTTGTGTTCTTTCTTCTGTCTCTCTCTCTTTCTCTGTTGATTTTTTTCATTATTTATCAATTTAATTGATCTATCCAACTCTGTGAATTTCATTAATGTTTGCTATTGGTTTATTCAGTTTCATTGGTTTGACTTCTAATGTTCTTATTTTATTTTTCAAACTAGTGTTAGGACTGAATTACTTCTATTCATTTAGTTTCCCAAGTCAGAAGTTTTGGTAAATGACTTTTGATGTTTCTTTTAATTCTGATGTAGGTCTTCAATGCTACAGATTTCTCAGTAAGTTTTGAATTGGTTCTACTACAAATTTTCATATGTGGTGAATAAAAATTTTCCAATAGTTCGAAGTAGTGTTTAATGTCTTCTGAGACTTCATTGTCATACATGTTATTTGGAAGTGTGTAGTTTCATTTCTGCTTACTAGAGGATTTTCCAAGTACCTTTTAGTTACTGATTTGTAATTTAATTTTACTATGGTCTGAGAATATGTATTATCTGATTCCCAAATTTATAATTTGGTAATGTGTGGCTTTTAGCTGGAATTTGTAAATATTCCATACAGATTCATGAAAGATCGCCTACTGATTTTGGATGGGACACTCTTTGAGTGTCAATGACATACAGTTTATTGATAACGTTCTTAATATCAAAAGTGTTCTTGGAGAACTGCACCACTAGTATTATTACTATGCAATGTCATCTTTTATATCTTTTAATTTCATACAGTTTATTGATAACGTTCTTAATATCAAAAGTGTTCTTGGAGAACTGCACCACTAGTATTATTACTATGCAATGTCATCTTTTATATCTTTTAATTTCCTTTGCTGTAAATTTGTGTCTTAACTGCTCCATTTTTTTTTTGCTTCTATTAACAGGATATAACATGCCACATTAATTTGTTTTCAGTTTATCTAAATCTTTATATTGCAGTAGTCCTCTTTTCTTTTGATTTTCTTTTCTCATTTTCTTTCTTTCCATCTTTACACCCTTCTTCCTTCTTCCTTTTCTTTCTTTGAGGGAGGTACGAGCTATATTGCCTCAGACTTGTAATCTGACAGGCTTAGTATTCTGAGTAGCTTCCTTTTAGACATCACATATTTGGGTAAGTTTTTATCCATTCAATTTCTTTTAATTGTTATATTTTTATGATTCAAAATTAAGCTGATTGCTTATGCATTTGAATATCTACCATATTTAGAATTGTTTTCTACTCAATCTTAATGATGCTTTAATTCCCCTTCACCATTTATCTGCTTTTAAAGAAGTTGCTATTTTAGAATTGGTAATATAAACATTAATTTAAGGATACATTTTAATAATATGGTACTATGGTGCTCTCATAGGTATCTTATGAGCATGCCTGTAATTTTTCTTGTTCTTTTTAGTGTTGTCATTCATTTAACTTATGTATATATTGTGATTACATACTATGTTATGGTATCATTAGTTTTTAATAATTTATGATCAAAGCATAACAAAATTGCAAAATTATAAAACCTTTATGTATGCTTTCTCTGATATTCTTCAGTTTCTTTGTCTAAACTCCTAAATAATTTTCTATTACAAAGATTCCTTAACATACAGTAAGACTTTGTTCACAAATGCTTCTGTTCATGAACAATTTGGTTCCCTAACAGTGTCAGGCAAAATTTTGCTTCTATTGCTGAAGTCCACATGCAGTGATAATTACGAATGTGGCCATCTATCTGAGAATTTATTTGTTCCACAGTTCTCAGATAGATGGCCACTGTATTAGTTAGTTATTTTAAATTCCTTTTCATATTGCCAACATAAATATTATATTTGAGTCTTTTAATGATGAATGTTTTATCTTTTCCAAATGTGTGTTTTTTAAAAACAAAAACCTTTAGACATGCTTTTTAACTTTTTTCTGAAGCCAGATATGATGTATCAGGTAACAGAAAATGGGTTATACACTGTCTTCGTGTAAAGCTTCATGATATTTTGGTTTTGAGATGGCTTGTATTTAGTATTTGCCACAATTTTATATGCTAGAGGTTTAAAATTCCTCTTTTAGCCTTGTTTTGTATCCACCATTATCTCAGGCAAAGTGTGCATCTTAGAGGCTTTTGCAGCTGCAAACCACTGCTATACAGTGGAATTTTATTTGTCTAGTGATAAACTGCAAAGGGAAGAAAGTGCTGTATAGTGCCATAACTAAGTCTCACTTTTTTGCTTTGTTTTGTTTTTCATGGGCTGGTGTCTCTGAATTCCATGCATATTTCTTTACATTTTGTCAGCACTAACAAGAAATCCATGGTTCTGAGGACTAACAGGGGATCTTTTAAATGGAATGATACTGAATTATTTTCCCCCTGTACAGATTACAGGCAAATCTCCAAACAGTTTACAATGGTTACTCTTTCCCTCTCCTAGAGTCAGAAGGTATCTTCCTCAGTTCCTCATAATGGAAGACTGCTGTGGTTTGGAAAGGAATAGTCATTGCTACTAAAGACCCAAATGGCATATTGATTACACGTTGGAGGTAAAAATGGAAAAGGACATATTTAAAATAAAAAACAAGAATTTAAAAAGAAATGAATCATTTGATAAAAAGTATTTCAATTGTACACTTGAATGTGTATGTTTCTTTATACTCAAAGTTAAAAAAACTTTGAAATTTTTTAAAAAGCTTAAAACTACTAATCTAAAAGAACTGATTTAGTTTGATTTTCTAATATAAGTATCTATATATTTGATGCATGCACTACTTATTTCAAATGAATATGATAGTAAGATAAATGTATTTTGGGTTTGAGTTGAATCTCAGTATATTGACTCTCAGGATCAGAATTTCCAATACTTTCTAAAGTATTCTTCTTACAAATACTATTTCATCTCTAATAATATTACCTACAATAATAAATTAATTAATTTTAAAAGCATGGGAATATCCAAATATTTAATGAAGAAAAAGAAATAGAGCAGAAAAAAATCTGAATACTTCTGCTTCTACATTGACTTCTCAAATTAGTGTTGTATTGTTCAATCATTTTCCTCTCATAAGGGGATAGAATAGTGGTACTAGTTAATTTCACATATATTTAAAATTTAATTTCTTTATTTAACAACTAGCATGTGTTATTATAAAATGTGTTTGATTTAAGCACATGAAGACTTGGATTAGAAGAGTTTATAGAGCTCTATCCTCAGCATTGATCACCTTATCTTGAACCATTTGTCAATGAATTTCTGGGGGTTTTTTAGGCACAAGTCTCTTCAAATGCTTTTGAATCAAAAAATTCTTACATGGATATGTATGTAAAGTTCTTTCCATTATGAACATAGGACTCCTTGTTCTACTATACAAAGCTGATGCTACTATTTCCCCTTCTCCTCCTCTTAATATCATTATGATAGTCAACAACTATTGAATGTCTTGTGTCTAAATTGGTTAATATATGACTGTTGCTACATTTGTGTGATGAAAACTTAATTTCTAAGACAATAGTACTGAGAGGTGAAATATTAAGACATTCTTAGGTCATGAAATTAGAGCCTTTGTGAATAGATTAATGCCATTATCACAGGAGTAGTTTAATTACATTATTGCAAGAATTAGTCCCTTATTGAAAGATTAAGATAGGCTCCCTTTCTCATACTCTCTTCCCTTGTGTTGCTTTTTCTGCCGTGTTATGATGAAGCAAGAAGATCCTGTTGGCACCTAGAGCTTTAAATTCCAGCATCTAGAATTGGGAGAAAATCAATCTTTACTATTTATAAATTACTGAGTCTCAAATATTCTGGTCTAGTAGCACCAAACAGATTAAGACAACTACAGTTATTTTTCTAAACAATCTTAATAAGCCAAATAAAGATGAAGTAATGAAGCCTCTTAGAAATAAATTAACTTAGATACAAATACAACTATTCTTCCAATAATTCCCAGCTGGTAAGGCAAATCTATGACTCAAAGAAAAACATGAGAAACCAGAATATATGATATTAATCACTATTTTTTCATGTCTATAATTAGTATTCCTGGGAATTATGTTTTTCCTCATATGTTAAATATACAACATATGAAACAGTTGATACCATTAAATCTGAATAATCAAAATTGCATTTGCAAAAAACAATTCAAAAGGTTTGTTTATTGCAGATTTGTAAGATGAATAAAATTATAAAATAATGGCTATCAAAGTTTAAATACCTCTTTCTAAAGCAAACTCATCCTAAATCTACTTATTAATTATCTCTGATAACTAAATATTTCTAACTTTATCATTAAGCACAATGGGTTCTGGCCCATGTGAAATTCACCAGGTCATTACAGTGGCAGTCCAGTATGGAGAAGGAACCAGAAAGGACAACTTAGCAGATTTCCTCTTTCTCCTCCCTTCAGCCCAAAGTAACCTTCCTGCCATTGGTTGCTTTCATGAGAGTGCCAAGAGACATCCAATCTTCTACTACACAACCTCCATATGTGCTCCTCAAACCCTTCCCCAATGAGCTCTAATAAAAGCTTACTCACCCCTGAGTTCCTCAGAGGGTATTTGCATCACTTCTGCGGGCCCCCCATACCTGCAATAAAGGTATTTTTTCTCTCTTTGTTGCATAGTTTACCATAAAGCCTAACAATAAAACTGGATAATGACTATAAAGTTAAATATAAATTATTAAACAAAATATATCATTGCTAAACTGGAAATCTGAGACTTGGATCCTGGACTATTGTGCAATACATTTTTCTTCCCCCACACGAAAAAGAACTGAGTCCTATCAATCTCAATTGCCTTGTCTTACACTAACAAAGATTTTATTATATGATTTAAACTTCTTTCAGTTTAAAGTTGTACATCTAGTTTCACTTACACACGCATTCTTCAAAAATATAAATCATTGACTCTACTTTTATTCCCTATATATGTTTTACACTTATGTAAGTGCTGGTCACAGTTGCCACCGCATTTCAAAAAAAGCCTTTTAAAGTTGTAGATGAGGCCAGGGATTCAGCTCAGCGGCATAAGTGCCTGCTTGCCAAGTGTGAGGTCATGAGTTCGATCCCTGGCACAAAAATAAATAAATAAATAAATAAATAAATAAATAAATAAAGTTGTAGATGGTTATAAGTTTTAGTTTTTCAATTCTACATGTCTGAAAAAAAATAAGGATGATTTATTTTGCAGAGAATAATGATTTAAATTATCTTCTTACTAAGTGGATATATTTTACATTTGCACCTTTATCTTATTTTTTAATTTTTAAAAAGAATAAACCTAAACAAAATAAAGCAATCAAAACAAAACAATAAAAGTAATACAGGACTTTAAAACAAGATAATAGAGAATTAACAATAGCTCTACCTTCGAAGGAGATACCCCATTGTTATCATCTAAATAGATGCACAGACTACCAGCTTTAGGCCTGCAAAGTCAGTCACATAATACAGGTATTAAATTGTACTTTTACCTCAGAAGTTGTTATTTCAGCCTGTGTTTCATGGAATCAACAAGTTGCTTATGCAGGGGGAGGAGAGGTTGGTACTTCTACTTCTTGTATCCCTGCCCATGCACTGACCAGCTCACAAAACACAGTTGGCCCAGCCCAGGACTGCCACTGGCTCATAGCAAAGGGTTAGGTTTTTCTTAGTTCTCTTCCCAGGATACATGACTGCTGCTGGCTCACAGGAAGGGTATGTCCCAGCCCACAACTGCCACTGGCTCACAGGAAGGTGTTAACTTCTTCTTGGTTCTCTTCCCAGGATACATGGCCACTGCTGGCTCACAGGAAGGGGTTCGTCTGGCTTACTTCATCTTTCTCTTATAAAAGCCTTGATTCTAACTTTTGATAAATTAATTTATCACTTACTAAAACTTTCTTGAAGATACATTTGATTTCACAAAACATTATTAAAAAGCTTGAAGAAGCTAAAACAATGGGCAAAGCAACTGCCTGACAGAACATTCTTGTTGCTTGTGTAATAATGTCAGAATGAAAATGGGATCACTTAGATCAACTTTAAAAATAGACATGAGAGGCTATTTGACCAGCTGTGTATGTGTGGTTTCCCTTATGTAGATTCCTAACAGGCACTATTTTTTTTAACATTTGGTTAGAGCACAATCTTTCATAAAAAAATCATATCTTTGCACAAAGTCTGCCTCTGTAGATACCCCCTCATTGCTGGCTATTCTCTCTTACACTTATGCTTCCCTTATTATTGATCCTTGTAGCCAAGGATTATTGTTCAAAAGAACTTGTTAAACTTTCCTCATTGTACCTTTGTCATCTTCTTAAACCCTGTCCCATGCCATGGTCTGCTATAGCATGTATATCTCAGATCCTTCTTATTCTCAAGCAAAAGTTTTGTTATCAATAGATAGTATTTCTGTCATTCATTTTAGGTTGACATAAGTCTTTATAAATAACTATCCTTGGTGAAGTAATATGAAATGACTACCATTACCTTTAAGAGTACAGGTAATATATCCATTATTTAAACATTTCATGGAACATATATTCTGTGTTTACTTTCTGGACTTTTTATACTTTCATTTTAATCATATGATTTTATAAATGTTATTTTTATCATTATTGCAGTGATATTGGTCAACTTTATAACAACCTAACCCAACCTAACCCAACCCAACCTAACCCAACCTTAATAGTTGTTTTGACTTAAAACAACTATTAAGTGGTTAGATCCCTATACTGTGAGTCTACAGCTTAGGCTGAGTATATCTGCATAAATTTTTCTGTTTTTGAAAAATTCATAAGAAATTGATGATTATCTTCCAGGTTTTGGTGATTGGCTTCTTTAGGGGATTTTTTTCTTGGATAGTGTATTTCCTCTCCAAGGAGCCAAAAGATAGTCTCTTCTTAATTGTCAAACCATAATTATGCTAATTTTGTCTTGAAATACTTCAGTTAACATAATGCAAGCTTAATTTCTATCCAAAAATGCATAATTTTTAGGATACAGTTTATTGATTTTTGACAAAGTACATAAACCTGTGAAAAAATTATCTTAATGAAGTATAGGATATTTCTAAAATTCCATGATGCTTCATAGTCACAGTCATCCCCCTAAGGGAACCAGTGATACGAGCTCTAGGAACACAATTTAAATTGACCTACTGCTGAATTTAACAAAAATCAACTGCACAGTTTTTATTATTCTAGATGTCCTCAGCCCACTTCTGATATCCATTTCATCTTTTAGCTCAAAGTCTCCAAATGTCACTACAGTACTCCGTGGTAAGCTGTGTAAGGTACAGTTTCCCAGAGAGCTTCACTGATACAATATTTTCAATGTATATTCCAGAATTCCTGGAGTGAGAAGAGCGATAAGGGTATTTTAAGTCTGTTGGGTTGGATCTTAATTCAGGGAGTCATGAGTATTGATGGGTAAATATCCTTATCTCATTTTTCCTATGGGTAATTTATTACATTTTTGAGATTCCTCAGTAGAATGCAGACTGTTCCTACAAAAGCAATTCATTTTCTAAACTTTTCTGCCTGTGAGCATTTTGCATATAAATTGTGAGGAACCCATGACCTTTCTTCAGATTTTATTAAGGAGAATGTTGTCTCAAGACAAAGAGCAGGATGTTGTATTTACTGGGACGTTATTCACTGTAATAATTTATATGACTGTGAGAGTCTCCAGCAAGACAATGGCAAAGAAGTAAATGAAGATGATGGTTTGAGACCTGAAACTCAGGTATTATGATGGTATTTAAAACCTGACTGTATTATGATGGTATTTAAAACCTGACTGTGGAAGAGAGAAGAGGAAGAGTATTTGAGAAGGTTAATTAAAAAAAAAAAATAGAAGGTGAAGAGAAGTTCACTAATATTATAAACATTCCCAAACAGGACTTCAAATGAGTTTGAAATGACATGCATGGACTTTATTTAGACATTACCATGAAACATGCAGTAAATAATTATTTAAGAGTACTTTTTGTATAGTTAATTAATTCTCATATTAGATAAACAAATTTTATTTAATATTTATGTGTACTTGTTATGTACTTTATGGTAAGCAATTTAATCCTCTTAAGACTCTTACTGATAGGTACTGTTATGATCATCTATATTTGAAAGACATTTAGATTAAGGAAAAAAAAACAATTTTATACAGGTAGTAAGTAGTGCATTTGTGGTTGCTTCTTATACCAGGATCCAAGACATTTAGCCCTCTACTGCCTTTTGAGGTTCCATCTTGCAAGTACTAGCACTGTATCTAGTACTAATAAGACAAAAACGTGATTTTGACAGATTGAAAACATGGTCAGAAGATTTTGCAATCATGCTGTCAAAGGTAGATTTTCTTTCTTGGATGTTAAATCCAGGTTTTGTGACAGCTCAATAGGATTGGGTAAATTCAGTATTGTATGAGTTTTAGAGAATAGTTACAAGAGTTTTAATTTGTTTTTGTTCTCTTCTGGAAACAAAATCTATACTACCAGCTACTGTGAGACCAACTAATAACCAATTTTATGACTTCCAGTATATGTAAGACCATCAGAGAGCATCCATTTCCAGTTATGTCATAAGGACACAACCACAAGTTCGCTGAGAAATTATCGGTTCAGACTTTTATGAGGTAGCAGTTAGCCTTGAGGGTGGGAAGAATAAGATCCACATAGAACTATATAAAATACAAATAGAATGCTTCAAAAACTTTCCCTTCAAATAATGTTGGAATAGAAAAATGGTAAGCAATAAAGAAATGCATGCCAATATATCATATTCTTCACCTTTCTCTGAATTGACTGCAAGTTAATACTATAGGATGTTTTCACATCTAAAACTTTAATCATCTTAATAAAATTTAAAAAAGCATAAAGAATCATGAGCCTTTGAGTGAGATAAGCCTCATCACAACATTTATACTATTATTTACTATCCTGTGGGATTTGAAATAGCTGCTCCAATTCTCTTTGCCTCAGTTTGCTCATATGTAAGGTGTGGATCAGTATTTAATTGATAGAAGGGCTTTTCAGTTAAGTAAATTATCACAAATAGGCAGCTGTTTCAATGCCCATTTAAAAAATGTTACAGGAATAATTGTAGTTCCCTCAGCTTACTAAATGAAAACCCATGGTTAATTCCACTACTAGACAGTCCCAAGTCTCAATTATATTTTTAATGAAACATACTTAATATAGTATGGCTTTTCTGTTTAGTTAATCAAACTAATAGTAAATTGAAAACTTCATCTTCTCTAGGCTTTAGGGCAGAAATTATGGTACATAGTGTATTTGTTCAGCCAACTCTGCTCATGCTGAATCATATCTTGAGAAAATTTTTGATAATAATTTAATTTTCTCCTGCTGTCTAACTCCCTGAAGACTTTAAATGATGAACACTTTGGAGAAGAATAAAAGTCATGCTCATCAGTTGTGTAACTGATTATATTCTTGCAAAACGGTTTCCATTTAATAGAAAAGGCTGAATACAGCACTACTGTTTGTCTAATTCTTACATAAAGCTCTACTGAGATGACTGAAAAACTGATGAAATAAGATAATTATATTGTCTCTTTATTCCATATGATCCTCTTCTTTGCAATTATAAAGACTATCTAAGTAATTACATGAATATCACTAACTGCAGTCTTCCCTAGACTGGTAACCATCTCCCATTTCCTGTAATTATCAATAATGCTGTTTCCAACCATAGGTACAAGCACACTCGCATGCACACAGATATACCTGTAAACTCCATTTTAAGAGCCATTTGAAGACTATCGAGACTATTTGAGAGCTGCTTTCTACCATCAGAAAAAGCAAGGTTGAAAACGCTTCTTATTTGCCTTACTTTATTCACCTTCCAAACCACTAAGTAAAGGAAAAATCTCAAGTCACTAAATTGGAGAATTTAGTATACCACAAAGTTCTCTCATGTAAAAACAGAATGCTTTCTCTAGCAAAGGACAGTGTTATACAACTGCTTTGTTTTGACCTTGACTTCTGTGAAATAAAAAAGTAAATATAAAACAAGTAGCTAATTATTGTGGCTTTTTGAATTTTTATGTTCACTTCAATTCCCCCAAATTTAATAATTAAGTAATTCTTCATTGTAGCTGTATATAAATGTTATGGATTGAAAACGGGTGGTCAACTTAATGCCAGCTGGATTACATCAGCATGGCACTGGGCTTAGATGTTTCACCTGAGGAAAATTGCCAGCATAAATAGAGATGTGGAGAAAGAGAAGCTATTCGAGTTAGTTGCATTAAGGTGTTGTGGGTTCTCCTACGAGTTGCTGTTTGAGCCACCCGTTCTCCTAGAGAAGCTCTGGTCTTCACATCGAGCTTTGCTTCCTGGCTCTGGAGGGGAAGACTTTTGCTGCTTGGTCTCCAGGATGAATTCGTCATGCTAGCTTCTTGGCATGTATTCAACTGTGCTTGTTGTCGGAGGAGCTCGGGGCCTTCGTGTCTCTGAGGCTGGCTGTGGCGCTTTTCCGGACAGCCCTGGAGTTGTTGTGAGTGTGACTTCTCAGCTCCAACGCAGAACCCTCAACCTAGCAGCACAGCTCCTTCACCCTGCTGGCATAACTTTCTGGCTTCCACAGCTGACCTTTGGGCCTTCCCAGCACGGATCCATAAAAGAGACTGGCTTGAGTCCTTCTTGTGGGCTCTAGACTTCCAGCTGGACTTGTGGGAAGCATTGTCATGAGCACTGGGTCTTTATCTGGACTCATGTGCGACATTGCTGCGGGATTCAGGCCCTTGGCTGAATATTCTATGTCTTTAGTGATGTGGACAGATTTCCTGCATTTTCTTGTGTTATGCGTGGGTGACATCATAAAAATAATATTGCAAACTCCATGCCCTTATTCTAATTTTTCTCTGTATAACCCATGACTACAACAATACATATATCATTAAATTCTTTACATGTAATCAAATATGATCACAGATAAGTAGATTATCTTGTGCAACCAAGTCTACTTCAGTCAGCTTTGACTCCTATTTCTCAAAAAAATGAACAAAATGTAATGAAAGAAAAATCTGTTGAGCTTTTGCAATAGTAAAGGCAATAAGATCTGGGTGCAAGAAAGAAACTTACTTAATTTATGTTAACACAAATGACTTGTGTGATTTGGGGGAGTGTATCTCTAAGATGAGATATTTCAATATGACATTTTTTTACAACTCATACTATTTTTGAGTCCTTAAAAAGTTAAGAAGTTGGACATAGTGGTACATACCTGTTATCTCAGCACTCAAAGGCATAGGTAGGAGGATGCTAAACATCTGAGGCCAGCCGGGCTAGAGAGTGAGTTCAAGGCCAGTCAGAATTACATAGCAAGACCCTGTATCTACAACCCTACCCCACAAAAAATCATTACAAAAACATCCCAAATACAAATACTCAGAATCTTTTCTGTTACCATTATCAATTCAAAATAATATATGTTTTTAAATGCCAAAGATATTTCATCTGGTAAGAAATAGAAAAATCTATTCAAAAGTCTTCTATAACCAAATATAAATATGTGTTTTACTTTAGAAAGTGAAAAACAAAAACAACAGTTACATTTTAATTCATTTTTAAATAAAATTATTCTTAGCAGTTGTTATGGAAATTAAGTCCATGCATGATCTGGCTGAGCAATATTTTTGATATATTAACGGGCAATGAGAATTCAATTGAAGTTACAAGAAATGAGGGATTAAAAAATTTGATCATGAATATACGGAGCTTAGAATTTATCACAAAAACCAAGTTTTTGCAGCAGTAACAACAACAACAACGAAGCTGAACCGAGAAATCAGGATCTTAAACGAACAGAAACCATGAGCAGACACCAACTGGGACGCAGGCCAAGGCAGGGAAATTGCACTTCGCTAATCCCTGAAAAGTTCAGTGTAGGCAACTGTAAGCTTCAGGAGGAACCAGTCTTGGGACAGCCCCTACCCTTATTAGTTTTGTTTGCAGGTGATCAATGGGATCCTTACAGTGTATTTCGGGGGGGAAAAAAAATTCTTGTTTTTCTGACAGATCGAAGGGAAAGGAGCCAATTTGAAAATTTTCAGAACATCCGGATTCTTAACAACGCGCGCATCAGGAAAAGCTGTATTGCTAGAACCTCACCAGTTGGGTTTTTTAGAGTTTAACCTACCTGTGGCGAAAGCAATACTCTTGCTCCTAAATGCTCTACGCTTCCACTCTACCAAAGAAAAATAGAGAGCTGGGGATTTAGCTCAGCCAAACAAGCACCTGCCTGGCAAGCGGTTGGACCCCGGTACCAAAACCAAACAAACAATAGAAAAAAGAAAATACTGAGCTCTAGCTCCTCTTGTTTTCAGTGTAGGAGGAAAGAAATATATCACTCTGAACTTGGAGAGGAAAACTGTGATGCACCAGTGAATTTAGTTCAAGTTAATGATCCAATCAAAGGAATATTGAATCCTTCCTCCCCTCCACACGTCCCACGCGTTTTTCAGCTCCTACTGCATGCCCATCTATCAACAAAGAATTGCACAGCACGCTAAACAGTAAAAACCAAACAAACAAACAAGAAAACCACGATTGGAAGAGAGGGAACACTCATCAAACTAGGCAGATGTGGCAAGAATGTTGGAATAGTAATATTATTATAAGAATGAAAATAACAAAGCGAGCAAGCCAAAAGCTTTTGTAAAAAAAAAAATCTGAAATTATACAAGAGTAAACGGATAATATAAACAGAGAGATAGAAATTTTAAGCTTAGGGAAAGAAATGGTGTATACGAAAACATAGCAACGAAAATCGAGTATGCCTACAGTTGGCTCATTGGCAGACTGGATATAGCTGAGAAGGACTTTATTGAAAATAACACTGTAAAGAGTGTATTAAAATATTTTTGGACATTTTTGTGCATGTACTATTATGGTTGTGTGTAAGTGAAATCAATGACAAGGGATAGGACATAAAAATTAGTAAAGTTAGGAATAAAACATCATACTTAGAGTTACATGGCATAATATTACTTGTGAGTGGTCTTCTGTAGGCTGAAATGGCATAGTTCAAATCCCAGAGCAATTAATCAATAAATCAATCGATCATGTGTCCAAGAAAGAAACAAAATGCAATGAAATCATTCTAAATTAAATCAGAAAAGCCAGAATATGTGTGGGTGACCACAACAGGAACACACAATATGGGCATCAAAGAGAAAACACTAAAATAAACATGGTAGATACTCGATACTCAGCCTAAACCTCAGCGCTCTATATTAGATGTGTCCAATTCATGGCCTGCACACGGCATACAGGGAATAACTATTATCAATTAGTGTGGCTCCTCAAGAATATAATGTGGAGCTCTGGCTCAGGATCTGTGCAACAATGGGATGCTGCGTGTGGGAGGAACAGTGCAGCTGTAGCTCCATCCTATGCCCACCGCCCAGTGTCCAACGGGAACTGGGAAACCCTGCTGTAGCTGGTGTGTGCAGTGTGAGCAGCCCAGACAAGTGAAGCAATTACCAACTACATTGTTCCAACCTGCCTATGTGTCTGTGTGTTTTATTGTTATTGTGCAGGTAGGTACATTTTCTTATTTAATTTTTAAACTAAAACTGGTTGTACTGTTTTGTAAAATAATTTAATAAGTTAAAGCTTTCTAGCAGGGATGGTATTAGAAGTACAGAAATGTAACCAAAGTTTTGCTTGTGATATGGTAACATCTACAATATTCCTAATATTAAAAATGTTATAAATATTGTAAATTTTTATTTGTATGCTATATTATATTAATTGTATTATATGAATATTACATTTACACATATTATAGGCAGCCCAAAATAATTTCTCTTTACTCAGTGCAGCCCAGGGAAGCCACAATTTTGAATATCCACGGTCTTCATGAATATAATCAGCTTATCTCTGACAAAGAAAGAAAACATTACAAGGAAGAAAAGACAGACACTTCAATAAATGGTGTTTAAATGTCTTAAGTTCTGCATGTAAAGTAAAGTAAATCTGGACTCCACTTGAAGACAAAATAGAAGCAAACTTGGTTAGGACATACAATGATGACTTTTTAGAAACAACACCTAATGGTTAATAAGTTAGACTTCACTGAAATTATAAATGGCTTTCAAAAGACACAGGAGTGAAAAGACATGAGGCAAACTGGGAAAATATTTGTACATGAAGTATTTAATAAATCTATCATCCAAAATACATAAACAATGATTAATATGCAATAATAAGAAAATTTATAACTTGGTTGCAGTGGACAAAAGACCTAAATGGACACCTCAACATAGAAGAGATACAGATAAGAAGTGGACATATGCAAAAATGTTCAATATGTGCATTAGCAAGAAATTTCAAATTAAAATAATGACATAATTGCAGACATGAATAAGAGTATCCAAAATACAAAAAACTGGCAACACTAAATGCTGAGGATGATGTTGAAGAATAGGAAATCTTATTAAAAACTAAACGTACACTTAATTTGTAAACCAGAACTTGTATTGTTTGATAGTTATTCTAAAGAACTGAAAGTACATTTACACAAAAACCTGTGCAGAAGTGTTTTTGTTGACTTTCTTTATAATTGCCAAAACTTGGAAATAAACGAGATGATCTTGAGTACATGAGCTAATTACTAAGCAGAATATTCTAGATAATGGAATTGTATTAAAGAATAAAAGAAATGAGCTGGTATTTCTGACTATATCAAGAGAAAATTTAAATGGATATAACAAAACAAAATGAAACCAATGTGAAAAGTCTATTTATTGCTTGAGTCCTGCTCTAGCACTTTCTGGAAAAAGGCCAAACCCTGGGGATAATAAAAAGATCTGTGTTTTCCATGGCCTCAGGGGAGGGAGAGACAAATAGGTATGGACTTTCAGGGAAGTAAAAATATTCTGTGCAATACTATAATAATGGATACGATTCACTACACTCAAGACCCATGGATACTCAATACTAAGAGGTAAGCCCAATATCAACTGTGGATTTTTAGGTTTATGATCTGATGTTGATCATAGGGTAGGGTCTGTCTGTGTAGGCACAGGTGATTTGTGGTAACTCTCTGTAGTTTCCTCTCAATTTTGCTGTAAACCTAAAGCTGCTTTTTAAAAAATGAAATTTATCAATTATTTAATACAAAAAGACAATTTTAAGTTACTGGAATGTCTGCAAAATGGAGCATGTCTCTGCATTTAAAATTAATGGCAGCAAATGTAACTCAGAAATTACTGTTTGATATACAAGTAATATCTATATCTATCTAATGTCTATTGAAGTAGACAGAGATAGAGAGAACTGATAAATAAAAAATAGGGAGAGTTTCTTCTTGGTAAAGGTGACTTTTTTATCTGAGTAACATTGTTGCTATTCTTTCTTGTTTATGATCACAATATATTACCATTTTTCTGTAATTATTTTGTTATGAAATTTTTTTTTATTTTTCACAGAAAAAAGAACCTAGTAGTGCTTATCGTCAGAAATTTCCACATCATGTCTAACATATACTTCCCTTTTTCTATGTTTTTTTTTACTCTTTTATGTATAAATAATAATAAATGAAATTCAACATTTAAGATAAAAAACACTTAAATAACAATGAAGATAATTTCCTAAAGGTAACTGCCATTCAATAATGTAATTAAGGTTTATAAACAAAACTACACATTTAGCCATAGTATATAAATTTTTCACCCTAGCTTCTTAAAAACAATTTTAATAAAATCTAAAGATTGTTAAAAAATATTGAACATTTTTGTTAGCAGATAGTATTTTTTAGTAAAAGGTATTCTCTCTGTTTATCTATCCCAGTGCCAGACAGCAGCTTTCTAGGTTTAAATTTAGCTCTCACATTCACTGGCTATGGAATTTTGGGTGATGATTTCTCCTATTGTAATGTGAGGTTAATAATTGTACTTACAAAATAGGTGTGCTGTGATGTGTCAAGAGAGAGTGGATTAAACAAGTTTTAGAATAAATCTCATGGGGTTTATAAATGTTAGCTCTTAATATTTATTACCAATTAAGAGTCTGCAGTGATGAATTATCAGCAGAGAAGTTATGCCTTTTTAAATAAATTATTTTGCAGCTATTTGATCATTTATTAAAATTTATGTTTCTTACTCATTGACATAGAAGTTAGAACTTCATTTTCTTTAACAACATTATAAATCTGATCTCCAGAGTTTCTTTCAGCTTTAATATTAGCTTCAGTTACCACTCATATTCTTCTAGTATATTATTTTTGCCTTTGATACAAAAGTATTTGCATACTTTGCTTACTAGTAGTTGGTAAAATCCATGCAATATAAAGTATTATAAATAATGAATGTCAGTTTATTTATGGAGTAGTTTTAAGTATAGAAGGAAAACGTTGCTAAAATGTAGTTCAACATAAAGCTCCTTGAAGGCAAGGGCTTATTTCTGACTTGCTTATTCATGGAAAATGCCTGCCACAAAGATGAAGCTAAATTAATATTTTGAAATCATGAAAGAAGGAAACATAACTTATTTAATGACACCTTTTATTGATGTTGAAATGGTTGAAAATCATATCATTTTAATAACCTAAACTTGACAGGATATGTTAGCCTATGTTTAAGTGTGTGAAGAAGAACATCATTTAGCCCTGGTTAAAATACTGCTTTCTTAAAATTAATTATCATGAAAAGAATATACAAATTTAGACAAGGCATTTTTTTGAGAATGGAGATTAAGTTCATAGAAAATTTCATGTATTCAATGCTTTTTATAAGAAGTGATCTGGTTTTTCAGATGGCATCTTGTTAGTTTTAACCCATAGTGACTAGATAGAGTCACCTATCGTTTGAATAATATAGACAAAGTCACAGAGTTTTTCTCTGGTATAATGAAAAGAAACAGAAGGAAATTTACTCATATCACTAGCTATTGGAGGACACATTAGGTCTTTTCATATTTCTTTCCATATACTATTGGGATTCTGCAAGCAAAGGGAAAATAAAGGGTCACACACAGTAAGGGTCAACAAAATGGCTGCTGCCCACCCAGCCTAGCAAGTAGCTTTTATTGAGATGAAGAACAAAGAAACTCAAATTGTGCATGCTCAGGTCATATAACTTGTTTGCTTCTTGTGCTTATAGGACCTCATGTTTTTACCTTGGGATAGGGGTAATGTTTCAAGGCCTGCACTTCTTCCCATAACATTGTTGACTGGATGTGTCCAGGACAAAAAAGGAGTCAGCGTGGTCTCTCTATAATATACCATATTTCAGCTTAATTTACAATTATAACTGAGGGAAAGGCTGGAATTTATTTGTTGCTATCATCTGTGAACAAATGGTTTTGAAACTCATTTACTAGCTAAATATCCTATAAGTAAATAGGTTTAGTAGAAATGTATTGGAATAATTTCTTGTGTATTTTTAAAAGACACTAATGTTTACTATTATGAATATATTATATATAATGAAAGATTTTATATATATGTGTGTGTGTGTGTTTCTTTCTTTCTCCATCACTGCTAATTAAGTGAAACAGTGATTTTTTTTTCCACACTGACCTATTGCTTAGACTTTGGACCTTGCTAGGCTCAGTTACAAGTGCTGTCTTCTATACTTTGCAGAACAATCTCAGATTTAGGCCTTATTTTATCCTAATATACAGGAAGAACCAACATTTGAAAAGACATAAGGATAATTTCCTTGTGTTGCATCTGTTCTCAGTCTTTAATTCCCATAAAATTGGTTTTTAGGCTTCAAAAAGAAAAGAAAACTAGTTAAGTTAAAGTTTACAACTTCTTAAATGAACAAAGGACATAAGATTAGACAGAGCCTGAGATACATTGTTTATGTTAAGTCATAAATAAATTGAAAAATATTAGGGAAGTGTCAATAGTAATCTACAATAAATGATAGCACAAATACAATTATAGAAATTCTTCCATCAAATAGCCATGACTCTATTCCATTAAAACTTTATTTTTAAAGTAGGCAGGCTCCTAGATTTCACCAAAAAGATTTTGCCAACCTCAACTCTGGCTACATGAAGCATATGGCAGAAAACTGTTGTCAAAAGTCACTACTTATGAATAAAAAGTACCCTCAAAGTGCTACTTCTTGGATAGTTTCTTCAAATGCATAGCACTATGAAATGCCATATTCTAACATAAAATAAAACTGTGTTGTCATGCTCTATCTTGTTTGTGTTGTATTTGGAAAGACCGTGGGAATAATTCCTTTGTGAGTACAGCATAAGGTTATCTAGAACCAGTAAAGCTGAGGTGCTAACTCACTGATGTACATAGGAATAAATACTGAATGAAGAAATGCCAATATGTATTAGTTTATGTTCAATTTGTGTACAAATCCATCTGAAAAGTTATGTGGTCCTGGTTATCTTATTTATCCCTGTGTAGTTAAAGAGAAGGTTAAATCTTTAAGTTAGTGCTAAAATCACTGTCATAGAACAGATAGTGCATTCTCAATGTGCAATTTGAATTGGCTAAGATGTAGTTTGGATTAGTTAAAATCTGAACATAGTTGTATCTTTTTTAACACTTTGATTATTCCTTCCCATCAATGCTGCATACTTACTTGAGAAAACAAGAGCCAAATATTCCCATCCACAGCATTCTGAAATAGATTTCTTATCAATAAAAACTCTTTCGGATAGAAATAGATTTCTTTTTAATAAAAATCTTGTTATAGTTAAATGAGAAAAACCACACCCTGTTGCAAAAGTTAATTGTTTAAATATACCAAAATAATAATAAAAGGTGGTCAACGCAAAGCTTTTCATCAGAGTTGATCAATATTTTGATATCAGCTTGTGCTTATGTGAAAATATAAGCCTAAAAGTGCAAAATGTTCTGATTTAAATATTGATGGTTGATAATTTCTGTGACAAAGATTTACTGAAGTCTACTGTCATATGTAGAAGTACACATTATGGACACTGTTATCTTAAGACCCTTTACCACATGATCTTAACCTCATTTTGCTAAACTTTAATAATTACCTTTAATTATCTCAAAAGCAGATGAAAAGTACCATTAAGTATCACTTGAGAATGAGTGCAAATATTTTCCAGGGGAAATAAGATGATTTACATGGTATAATATCTAGAGTCCAATTTTAATGAAAATAAATTTCCATTATAGCCTTATGTTTTTATCAAAAGAGACCATTCAGCTAATGCAATTCTCCCAAGTGTAAGATCCTAAACTTTGCTTTTAATTTGAACCAATCCAGAAGTTAATGAATTTTAGTTCATATGAGAACCATATTTTTGCAAAATGCTTTCAGTGGGCCAGCTATTAAAACTCAATGCAGTTGTAAATTTCTCTGGGAATCAAAAAATATCTAATAAAGACAAAAAGGAAAATTATAGCAAAAACCTCAACATAGTGCTCATAAACTAAATATAAAACATTCATTCATTTTAATATAATTAGAAATTATTTGGTTTCCAGAATTTAAAATATTAGCTACAATTTCTTGAAATTGAAAAAGATGGTGTTGGAGGAGACACAATGACCATTTCTCTACAAGTTACCCCAACCTATTTTATCACTGAATATGGGTTAGAAATAATTTTGAATACAAATAAACCAGATTAATCTTTATAAATTAACCCTTTTGCCAATTTAGCAGGTTTTATTTTGAACATAACACTTTATATTGATGTATTAATTTAACCAAGTATGAAGAGCATAGAAAATGAATACAAACTATGAATTGAATTGGGATAGACTATTACAAATATTGCAGAAAAGACAGTACAAAGTAATTGATGTTCATGAACTTCACTGTATGAATAGCATTCTTTTGGTGAAATGAAACTGTAAAAATTATTTTTCTCAAGAAAAATAGTGCAAGTAGCTAATGTTTGATTTTGCTTTTGGTAGTAATGTTTTTTAGTTTGTGCCTATAAGAATCAACTGAGTAGAGGCTCTGAGCCTTATCAATGCAAACAATGCAGAATCCCTAATAGGTCAAGAAAAGAATTCAACATTTGTGATTGATTGATATGATAAGAAAGCAAATAATTTTGAGCTTGAATATTTTGACAGGAAACAATACTATATTAATTCACTGAGAAATCAAAATAGTGATTTAATAATATTAGGTCACTTTTAAGAAGTTCTATCAGTTGAGCACTATACAATATAATAATCAACATGTGCTGAACATTTACTACATTCCAGCTTCTGAGCTAAGTCAGTTTCTTTATCAAAGTCGTAGGTAGAATTCTAAAACCATTCCCCCAAAGTAGTCATCACTGGTACCCCTGTCCTATGTAATTCCCTTATGTTGGCTGTGGATGGGATGTATGAATGTAATGGATATCACCAAAGCTGAAGGAATTTGATTAATGTAGGCAAAGAATTAAATTTTGGCATCTTTGGGTTGATTTTTCTAGGTAGACCTAAATCAATCAGATGGAAGCTTTTAAAGGAATCATCTAAAAATTTCTCAAAAGCAAAATTAAATGCTATAGTTTGATCATTTGCCATGAAGTTTAATATGTTTTAGAGCTTGTAACATTTTAGGTTTTATATTTTCAGGTTAGAGATGCTCAAGTGGTAAAATCTCTGAAACATTACACATAAACACATACACACTGCCCCCAAATCTGTAACACTTAATGTTTCAAACATTTGAGTGAGGGATATTCACCTTATACTTTGAAAAGCCTTCACAAGAGTATCCCTATTTGTAGAAACCAGTACTTCCCATGAAAAAAAGAAACAAGGTATATCAGTTCTACAACCACAAGGAAATGAATTCTTCCAATGTTTGGAGGAGCACCAGATCCCCAGAAGGTAAAATAGACTGTCCAACACTTACACTGCAGCTATGAAAGACACTGAGTAGAGGACATAATTTCCCGTGTTGGTTACTTTTCTCTCATTGCTGAGACAAAATACCGAATGCCCAAAATGAAGGAATAAAAGGTTTATTTAGCCTATAGTTTGTGGAGGTGTCAGTTCATACTCAGCTAGCTCCAAGGCAGAGTGACGTGGTTGATGGGTAACCATTCATGAGAGCTGTGACAGATACCAAAAGTGATAAGAACAAAAGAGCAAAAGGGAGGAGCAAACCACTTTCCCTCCTTTATAATGTATGCAAGCTATCTGCCTCAGCATGGGTGCAACATTATACTGCCAATCCCAGCACTAGACAATAAACCAATCACAAACTCTAGATTCCACCTACTTTGAAGGCTCACCCCTCAAGACCACATGAGGTATTGGTAGGACATCCAGACACTAACCATAACATTTGCCAAACCCAGACTGTTCCACAGAATCTGTATCATAAAAATGGTCATTGTTTCATGTCACTATGTGTGTAATGAAACGTTAACCCTTCAAAACAAGGAAAATAGTCTTGTTCAATCCTTATGAAGTATTGTAGAATCTAATGTGGAGAAATCTTTAGTATTTATGCTATATGTGGCCTCAAAAAGTTTTCCTCATTTACTGCAAGAACCTAATTCATTACTAATAGACCCACCATCATCAGAGTTAACAGCAAGTTTTTCTGACTGTAGCACAATCTGTGTTCTTTACAGTTACACTGCAAATTCTGTGCCTTTCAGTTTCTCAATCATCTTATATAAATTGGTGCTAGTATTCATATTTTATAACACGATATTTGCACCCATGATTTCTGAATAACTTGAAGTAAGTTACATCAATTAATTACAGAGCAAAAATGTAAGCAGGGGACATGCTAGCTTTAAACTTTATCCTCAAAAAAAGACCTCACACACCTGCTGGTGTTATTCACCTAGCTATTTCTTGGTGGGGAAGAATCTGGGGACAAATGTTTCAACTCAGTGTAAGAGTCTGTTTTCTACTGTGTAATGAGCTCCAAACTGCTTATTTGGGATAGTGCTCTATATAAAATTGGTATTTCCACAAATGTATTTGTTGTTGTTGAATGCTCAAATTTTTTTTCTACCAAGTGTGAATGCCATGTAGTAATCTGATAACATCACCTATCAGGATTAAATATATTTTTGTTTGGATTAAATATTTTTTTAAAACCTATCAACAAATCTTTTGTTTTTGAATCAGTATCCCAGGGAATAGAAGAAACGCTGTCATAAAAATGTGGTTGACTGCACGACATGAGGTCCTTCTTTCACTGTATTTCACAATTTGGGACATATATTTTCAAAAGAGTGTCTCACACTGATAAATCAACAAGACATTTAATTTGATTAAGGGTCAATAAAAATATTTGAGAAAAATGAAATCAAGTGATAAAATTTTCCATTAGGAATTTGATAAATTGATGGTGTGCATCATTTGATTAGTTAAAATTTCTAGTGTCATGGGAACAGTGTGTGTTCCTGTTTGTGAAAGTGGCATAGAGATTTACATGTCACTAAAAATTTGAACTAACCTCTGGATTTACCTGATGTCAAAAATCTTTTCACAAAAAGTCTACTGTTCTCTTAAAACTTAGTTTTAATAAGTTAGCAATTTCTATTGGACACATTTCTTTCTACTTTCTGAAGACAGAAGTTTAAAAAAGAGAAACAGAAAAGAAAGTGACTGGTTCTACTGTCCAGAAAATGGTAATAGTAATAAATGAAATGTAATCTGACAGCTTAAATTTAATCAGTATGTCACTATTTTGTCCTAATAGAGTAAAATCATCCTGTGTTGAGTACTTAATTTACTCTCAGCAGCAAGAAGTGGGTAATGAAATTAAGAGTCACTCACTAGTTTGGTATAGAAAGGAGCATAATTAGGACTGCTCATAACAATTCAAATGACATCTGAGTCATAGAAAGGTTTGCTAATTTAGACAAGTATATATTTGGAAGGCTCCATAGCTTCTGCATGTCAAGTAGGCAGAGCAGACATTTCTTGATGACTCCCTGACATTTCGAGGCAATAGCTTGAAGGTGTTGGAAATGTTAGCTTGCAAAGTAGCAGAGCTTATATTAGAAAATACTCATTGTAGTGTGTAGAAATAAGGCTAAGGCTTTCTTTCCTCCTCCTAAACGCTACATTTGCAAACACTGAAAAGGGCAAAGGGGAAGCAACTAATTAAAATAGAGAAATTCTGTAGTAAAATTATCCATTGTGTTTGGATACTATTATGGTTTGTGTCTAGATGTTCTCCCAAAGCCTCATGTACTTTACATGAGGCTTTTTTGGAGGCATCTGAATCTAGAGTGTGTGACTGATTTGTAGTGCAATTCTGGGATTAAGGATGGGTGATTGCTGGATCAGTCAATGGATTGGGTTGGTACTGCTCTAACAATTCCGGTAGACTGGATACAATACAACAAGAGACAGAAAGAAGCTTGCCTCTTTATCATCTCTTTTGCTGGTTTTCACCCCCAAGAACAGTTTTCTCTCTTCCATGTACCACTCTTCCTTGGAGCCAGCCAATTAGGGACTAAAACTTGTACAAACTGTGAGTGAAATACACCTTTAACTCTGGTTGTCATGTATTCTGTCTCAGCAAAGAGAGAAAAGTAACTAAGATACCAAGGGAGTAGAACCAGACTAAGGGATGAAGCAAACCACCAGAGATCACTTAGATTACTTAGAATCTTTTAATGAAATGTTCATTAAGAAAATTTCTTGATGTTTGTAATTCTTTTGACCTTTGTAGAGTCATTAGAAGAATTATTCCCTAACACTTGAGAAGTAAAACCTGTTCATGCCAGCAGTTAGCGGGAGATCTATATAAAAATACTGGTTAGCAGAATAAAATGTAAGCAAAATCAAGGTACCTAATTTCATTTGACTTTAATTGATGATGTACAACAATGTAGAGATACACTTAAAGTTATATTAAAGTCCTTAATGCATTCACTCTTCTAAATTTTAAGAAATATAATTTTCAGAGTATCTTAATTATCCCAAACAGGAAGAGATAACTTACATTCTAGGGAAAGCTGGCAAACATTTGTTATGGTAGCCATTTCCCAAAGTTTAAGATATATAAACTAGAAGGTATTAGCCTGGCGTGGCAGCACATACCTGTAATCGAAGCACTCTCAAAGCTGAGGCAGGAGGATTGCCGTGAGTTTGATACAAGCCTGGGCTAGATAGTGAATTCAAGAGTTGGCTGAACTACATAGGCAGAATCTGTATAAATAAATAAATGAATAGAAAATATGAATTATTCTATGTCAACTTCTGAAACTGTGTTTTTTATAGGAGTGTACTAAAAATTTTTTTCCTACTGCCTATTTTTTTTGTGGAAAATGATTGATAACTGGTACTCACATACAGTGTCATAAACCAAGGACACTGGCATAAAAATTAAACTTTCAGAATGTTGGCTTTACAAAAATAAGACTCTGGAAAAGACACAATAGTAATACAGCATGTGGTATTAATATGAAAATAAAAGGGAAAATCAAATGTCAATCTTGAAAGTGTTTCTTAAATTACTGATAAAGATGAACGAGGAACAAGAATACATTTATTCTGAGAAGAATAAGAATCCACTGACTGGTTTTTCATGTTAGGTTTTCTACACTGCTACAGAGTATTGAGATATAATCTCTGGATCTTTCTCTATTTCAGGAGTCCTGGTGGTTTCTTTCCTTTTGTGTCCATGCCAATGCAAGGATACTTGATAATTAACTGCTATTTTGCATGATAACTTATAACAAATAATTGTTATTTTCCATTGGTTACTCAATGACAATGCTATTCAAAGTGCACAAAATTAATATCACCCTATTCATATTTATTAAGTGTTTTTGTATTTAATAAATTGCACCAGCACATGTGACAATTTTTTAAAAATGATCAGCTGTACATATTCCATGTTCTTGGAACATATTAACAAAAATATAATTAAATAAAAGACATAAATTCTTACTCCTTGAATCTTGCAGAGTTATTGCAAGAGGCAATAGCCAATGAGAATAATACATACATATACAATAACTCATAAGGAATTAAGAGCATAGAAAATAATGTCAAGATGCATGTGTTGTAGTTATGTCCAATGGGGTCTCAACATGATGAAGTTATTGTAATTTGAAAGTATATAGAATACACGTGATCTACTGAACATTCTAGGTTAGCAGCATAATATACAGTGCATCAGCTCTTTAGTCTTACAATTTCATGACTGATTGGGAATTTTGGCTCAACTGCTCATGCCTAGCATTGCAAAGCAGCTACATATTACTAGCCAAAAAAAATTAAATCTCATAATTTGACATAACCTCTACTGAATATGTATCACTTTTGCATTGTTAAAATACTATAAAATAACTACTGTAAATGCAGGGCCGTTTGTGGGGTATGTGTCTGTGTGGATGAATGGAGAATCTAAGTATCTAAGTAGGAGAATTAAGAGTATGTGTCATTGTGAGTTGCACAACTGTGCACTGACTGGGAGGAAGAACAAGGGTTACTGGCGCTGAAGCTTGAGGGCAGTATTTCTTCTAGGGAAAGGAGCAACTCCTCTACGCAGCCATGCCAAGTTGCTTGACATCCCTGTCGTAAGACATAAATACAAGTGAGGAGGGGAGAAGAAGGAAGTAACGACAGAGTGGGTGTTACTACTGGGGCAGAGAAGTCAGAATGTTTGGGGCCCTGGGTACAGAGCAAAGGACTTAAACCTTATGGAGCCTTCTACAGAGAAAGTGCTTCAATCAAATAGAGGTTACAGATAAATTTGAGTTTTTCAACCATGTACTTGTTGACATTACGGCTAATTATTTATCCTGATGCATTGTCCACTCCACTGAAAGATAGTCAAGAAGTACACCATACAGGTGAGCATGCCACCTAATAAGCTGCCTTTGTTCATGGACAGAAATGACCCGAGACAATTGTAAAAGTGCCCTGGCGAGGGGTGGGGTACAAAATTGACCCAGTTGAAAATCACTGATGTAAAAAAAAAATATGATAAAATTTTGAATAACTAATTTGAGATTACACAACCAGTATATAAAGTTGAGTCCGGATATCAGGTATTTAAAGATAAAATACATTTACTCTTATTACTTGGCTGTATCATTGATTTTCCTAGTTCATTTGAATCAAAGACAGCTGATTAGAGCTGTAATTTCTATAAACTATTGAACAGCTTGTAATCAGCAAAACATAAAATTAGTTTCAAATTGCAAGACAGGCTTATCTGTAGTAAGGTACTGCAATTTCCCCAAATGTAAACTGACAATCAGTGTTTAGGACACTGAGAGTAACGTAGGTTATGATGGGATTTGCCAATGACTGTTACATGGTAAGCTGGAATAAGACAGGAAGGAAAAAATCTTTGATCTACAAGAATAGAAACACAATTTCCAGTGAAGCAGAAGAGCTATGGCCAAATAGATATCCACAATACATACCTAACCAAGCAGGTGGACTGTTTTAGTAAAAGCGTTTGTCCTTGGTTTGAGAAAAATATAAGAAAAAACACTATTGCAAGATGCTAAAAATAGATACCTCAAGTGAGCAGGGTTCCAATGAGAACAATATGACTTTCTTCTTTCACCTTGGATGTGTTAGTAAGCAGATACCAATTAGAAAAAAAGTATATAGTGTAAATATAATATATACTACCACCTAACACCCTTGCATGTGTGCTAAGCAAATGTGTGAGTAGAGACCACTTGGCTCATTTGTCCATTTTTCCCATTTGCACATTAATGCTCATTACCTAATGTGGCTCTATTTTCTCTTGCTCAGTTCTACAATTTGTACCACATAAATCATATTTTGTGAAATTACAAGTCTTCAGTTAATTTTGCTTCTTTACTAAAGGCACAGTAAAGCTACTATATATGTATATGTATGAATATATATATATATATATATATATATATACACAATTTCCACATTGCCTAACATCAGTTTACATATTAAATGATTCCAGTGAACACTGTGTAAAAGATGGAATGCCAAATCAATCTTTTATTAGCTTGGATGATCAACAGGTGAAATCCTTTCAAGCAATATATGTGTTCATTATCTCTCAATAAGTAATAAGACTAATGTGAATATTAAACTTGATAACTTAGTGATCCCATGCAAGGAAACAAGAATTTAAATTATGAAATCTCAAACTTACACAGAAAAACATATATGTGGTATTTTCTGAATAAATAACAAAGGAAAAGTTGTATTCTACTTTCCTTTTAAAGGCTTTCTTATTTACTGTGACTCAATTTATAAAAGCAGTGAACTTCTGAGCAGTTCCAAATAATATTTGCATGTTTCAGTGGGGCCTATCTTGATAACTGAAGATGGAATAAACAGTTTACACATAAAATTAAAATTTATTTTTCCATACAATTAAAATATGTGTAATAACTATTAACAATGATATTATTTATAATACATGACTGAAGAGTTCATTTTGTATTGTTTATCTTTGTCATTTATTGAAATTTAATAAATTATCTAACAGAAATCACAGGAAAGAAAGTATGATTCCTTGTGAAATTTTATCCTTGATCACCATTTTTATTATTTTACTATTCAAAAAGAACATGCATTTGAGATTTTTTTCAAAATCTAAAACCTAGCCAATTATCTTTAAAAATATGTTGGTATTCTGTAATATGAGACACCATAATTCAACCATTCCTCTTCATTCTTTTTAAAGTAATATCCTCATGCATTTATTTAAAATAACTTCATGTGGCTTTATAAAAAAGACTTCATCATTTACATATTATTCTTTGAATTTTTGGAATAATTATTTTTTATTTGAAAATAATCCAATAATATAATTTAAAAGCTCTCATTAACTAGTTATCCTGTATTACTAGTGTGAATACATGCACCTTTTGTAACATTTGCTCTATTCACCAAATGTCTCATTTTAGACACTTATATTTCATTTATTATTTGATATTATTAGATAATAAAATAGATTTTCTACTTATGTAAATCCTATAGGACTCAATAGGCATGGATATTTTTAGATAATAGAACTTATTTTCTATTTATGTAAACACTATAGGACTCAAATTAGTTATAGATTTCTGAACTTTGCTTCAATATGTATTGTCTCCAAATAAAACTGAAAGTATCAAGTCTAAATGCTGAGTGTAATGAATTTAAAGTGACTGAATCACTGATCTTGATACACGAGTTCAGCAAGTGCATGATACCTCTAACTTCATTCTCCACAATGTGACTTGGTCGTTTTCTCTTTCCTATCACAACCAGTTAAAGCAGCCAAGTCAAAGAGTGATGGTTGTGTGTATTTCTAAGGAACAAGAGGCTTCATTATTGCAGTTATTATCTGCACTTCCTTGACCATTGAAATACTGTAGGTGTTGATTGGGAGTGTCTGATTCTGATTCTGATTCTGGTACACCTATCTGAGTGATGGTGGGAAGAGAGCTCAGAGAAAATGTATCGAGGGAGAAAATGGAATGTAAGGTATTCAGTCAGAAAGATGGAGAAAAAATAACTCAATGCCCTGTGGACACTATATATCACCCTCATTTTCATTTTGGGGAATTGGCAGGTACAATATACGCCTGCAACTGCTGTGCTTTTTTGTCTCAGAATCTCTCTGACGGCAGGAACACCTCGACTCCCTGCTCGGAGTAAGTAGCTCATATAGCTGGGAAGTTGCGTAGTTAAGATTGGGAAAGACACCTGGCATTGAATCTGAGGAACTGTTTTGATCCCTGAAGATTGCTCTGTTTATTGCAAACTTTGAAGATTCTTTTCTGTTCTTTTTGGATAAAATGTGAAATATCCATTACTGACCTTGCCTATATAGAAATCCTCAATCACAGAGTTTTCTGGAGACTAAATACTGTTTATGGTGACAAATGACGAATTAAGGTGAGAACAGCAATGAAAATATCAAGTACTAGTTCTGAAATGAACTAAAAATATTTATCAAAGGATATTTTCAATTATTGCTATAGACTAAATATGATCCCCTACCCATCCCACACTAACCCCAAATTCCTATGTTGCACCCTAATTTCAGTTAATGCTATTTGTCTCTGGAATGTTAAAGAGGTATTTAAGTTAAGCAGACAAAGGCCTTATGAATGGGATTAGTGCCCTCATGAAGGACACTTCAGAGAGAAAATCTTGCCATGGAAGAACACAGCAAGAAATCAGCCATCACTGAACCAGGAATTGGATTTTGCATTTACCAAATCTACCAGGGATTTGCTGTGGGACTTCCCAAATTCCAGAGCTCCTAGAAATTGATACTCCTTATTTTAAGCCCTAGGTGTGTGGAAATTTACCTTAGGTACCTTTAGAAAAATATTCTCAGATTTCATAGTTCACCTCTTTGTTACTTATCTAAAACAAAACTAGAAAATAAAACATCGAAACATAACTAGAAAGTAAAACACTGTAAAACTCACCAACTCCATTTCTGTTCTATTTGAAGCTCTGTTCAAAGGACAGAAGAAATAAGTTAAAATAACTGTTTTATCATAGATTTATAGGCTGTTGCAAGTAAGAAGGACTTAAAAATATAGAATTCAATATCTACACTGTAGAAGAAAACAAGCCCAGGGAAGTAAAAGAACTCACTATAGCTCACTGAACACCAATCTTCATCTATACAACCATTTGTAGAGTGAACAAATACTCATGTTAGACTACAAGTGATGCTACAGATCACCATTTTTCTTCATCTTCTTATCATTTGATTAGGGCTGCCATAACCAAACACACAGATTTAGTGGTTTCAGCAACAGATATTTACTTTCTCACAGAACTGGAGGCTACAAATCCATAATTCAGGTGCCGGCAAATTTGGATTCAGCTGAGGATTCCCTTTCTATTTTCTAGATAGATGGCTTTGACCTAATGTACTCATATGAACTTTATTTTTTGCTTCTGCAAAGAAAACTGGGATCTCTCTAGGTTCTTTGTAAGGATACCATTGTATTGGGTGAGAGTTTCTTTTTATGACTTCATTTAATCTTACTTACCTTCTTGTAGGTCCTAGCTATATATCTTGCAGTCACACTAGGAGCAATTTATTCCCTCATAATTCTGGAGACAGATGCCTGACACTGAAACTTAGCTATAAGGAAGTTTTTTCAAGATTTAGAACCTTCACATCTCTTATTTTTGGGTGGCTCTGGTCATTCTGTTGTTGTGGTTGTATTACTCTAATCTCTGCCTCCATTTTTATATGGCTTTCTTTTCTTTGTTTATCTCTCTTAAAAATGTTTATCATCAGATTCAGGGCTCACCTCATATAGTGTAGGATGGTATCAGCTCAAGATTTGTGACTGTTACATACAAAAAGCTT
Organism: Hydrochoerus hydrochaeris; assembly: GCA_004027455.1. Lineage (NCBI taxonomy): Eukaryota > Metazoa > Chordata > Mammalia > Rodentia > Hydrochaeridae > Hydrochoerus > Hydrochoerus hydrochaeris. The sequence goes on along the minus strand of PVLA01000200.1, from coordinate 36,117 downwards.
TTTCTAATTAAGATCATATGAACAAGTCATGGGATATTGATACATAGTTTTGATAGATGTCATTAAGCTTACTATAGCAAAGAAAAATTTTTTTAGAAAAAAGCTTCCTCACATAAACAAATGGATTTTAAATATATGTGTGCGTATTTAAACATTGTTAAAATACTAGCTAATAAATTGATGTTATGGTTTAGATCTAAAATGTCTTCCAAAAGATGGGGGTGAGGCTTTTGGAAGGTGATTAGATCAAGGGGGCATGATATTCATCATTGGATTAATCCTTAACTGACTGGACTATTTGGAGGTATATACTGGTAGGAAGAAGCTAGTCCCCTAGTATTACCAACCTCTTCTGTAATGCCAGTTACTTGGGACCCCTGCACTGTACTCCAGGTGTTATAGCACATGGCAAGTGAAAAAACACAAAGGGGTAGAATGCAAAGTATGGGGATCTGGAATGTCCAGTTGTTCTTGGGCCAAAAAAAAAAGGCTAGGAGGCAACCAGAATCTCAGTATTTTTTGATCACACTTGCATTGGAGAAAATGTCAGCTGGATGCACTGGACATGTGGCTTGGCAGGCAAAGCTTATAACAGGGAACAAAGTGTTCTTGCAAAACGGAACAGCCAGAGGTAGGTTAATGAGTAACCTGCTTTATAGCCAAATCTGGAAAGGAATATTCTTCTGGAGTCATGCAGGATCAGTGGAGATGTTATGTTACATTGTATCATTGTATCATTGTATCACAGCTAGTCTTTCTGAGGTAAACCATGGCCACTGGTAATGAACAGTGGTAGTCTGACCCCAGCTGCCTACTTTCATAAAGATTTATACACAACCTCAGCCAGACTCACTAATTAAACTGAAGTCAATTTAGGAAAATCAACCCCTATACAGCCTACACTGTTCATAAGTAAACACAATCACACTTGGGTCTGGGGGAGGGAGACATGATGATTCTCCACTCCTGAAAGCCTGACCCAGAAGGGCATATTCTACTTTCTGACTCTTTCCTTCTTTCTTAGTCCAGGGTTCATGGTTTGAACAGCTTTCTTCCATACACTTTCATCATGTCTTTTCTGCCTTGGAATCTGTGGTCATGGACTGAATCCACTGAAACTGTGAGAAAAATTAAACTTCCTCCTTTAAGTTACAGATGTTCAGTAGGTAGCCCCAGAGATGGAACAACTGACTAATAAAACTGGTAAACATTTCCCTACAAAAATACAAATACACTTTTTTTTTTGCAAACTCACTTTAAAAATAAAGTTTTACATAAATCAGTTGCCAGAAAGACTGCCTTCCTGAAAGTTATAAGAAAGACACTAGAGGCAATTGAGACATCTAAAAAATTTAGGTACAATATTCTTGTTCTAGCCTTACAGTTTTAGTCTCTTGTAACTTGCATAGTACATTTGAAGCTATAAAATATCTTGCTTTGGCAATTTTCAATTTTAACTATTGTCATAAGTTCCAAGTAGTAAGACAAAGTTTCCAAATTTTTCCAAGGGATTCACTAGTTAGCTAGATTGTGATATTCATCATGAAGCGTGTTCAGGGAAGACTTACAAATGATCATGCTGATGATATGTCAGTCACTGATGGCTCACATATACCATGGATGTCCCATTAGATTTTATAATCTACTTATGTCCTAACCTTTTAGTTTGCTTAACATATTGAATGATGTTTTTACAAGGATGAAATCATCTAGTGATAACTATCTCAGAATGTATCCTTGTTGATAAGTAATGCCTGACTGTATTCAAAATCAAACCAAGTACTCGAGAAAAAGTTATGATATAAAAAATCAGCTTCCTTGCTATAAAGACAAATAGTCCTCAGTGTTTATAATTTGAAAAATAAAATATTATCATCTCAAAAGTATAATTCATATATATTTATAAACCATTGATAAAAGATGAAAGGAGATTGAATATATTGAAAATTTAAAGGATGGTTAGTACAAATTCTATGATTTAGGTAAATAATTAAATTTGTGGATTTGTTTAATTAATTTAATTAGGATTATTTCAGATAAAAAAACCTATTTCTGTGTCCTACTCCCACTTTATATTTTTATTCATTTTGTGGATTTTGAAGTCTATGATATGTAAATTAATTCATTTTAAACTTATTAACTTGCATTTTTCAATGTTTTTCAGTGCTAGGACATCTGCAGTTTTGTTCTTTATTATAAACCATTCTAGAACAATGTACTACCAAGCAATGTTACAGTAATACTTTTCTAACACTTTTATGAGTATAAATTTTATAATATTCTACATTTTCCCAATGCACTATGTTTACAATAAATTTTAGACTAAACAGTCTTCCTATTATGATAAATTCTACTGACCTAGTGGGCAGATAGTTGTGCTGAATTATATGAATTAAAAATTTTGAAATATCAATTGTTAAATTATGATACATATGCAGTTCATGTTTTTATGCATTTTTATTGTGATTATTTTCATTTGGTGATTCAGAAACAATCAATCAACATGATTCTGAAACTACAGAATGATTATTAGTTAATTGGAATAGTTTATTTCGGCACAAGAAAGGTGGGATGAAATGATGAAAGACTCATTACATTGTAGCATAAAATTTAAATGAGTAAGCAAGTTTACAGAAGATTTTCATATCCTCTTCATTCATACAATGGAAATCAGGTTTTTACATTAACTATTGAGTGCTAGAACAATAAACAAAAGTATATCAAGTTGATTTTTTTTAAAGTCTGCCTTTCTATGCAAACATAAAACTCAATTTTGATATTCTGAGGTAAAGAGCCTGCACTGTGCTAATTTTGGGTGGAACCATATGAGTTACCTTAAAATGCTAGTTTCTGGTTTTCTGTGAAAATGAAAAGCTAAAAGAAAATCCTGTGGGTACTTAACAGTGCAGCGCAGTTTATGTATTATTCAGTCACCCTTGAACCATGGCCTTTGCATTCTTTAGTGCCTCCATGACTGAATATGGAGAAATGAATCACAGGAAACAAATTGCATAGTGGCCCTTCACAAGCAAGAAGTCCAGGGACTGCCAGCCTCAATAAAACACTGACACTTCTGCACTCTTCAGCCTGTAGTGGGTGCGGTCTTGCCAATTCCTGAGATTTATTCCAGACATTTTCTTCTCCCAGTATAAAGCACTTGGTTTCTTTTTAATGAAACTAATCTCTTCAGAAATCATATGTCCTCTGGCTTCAAATATACACAAGATTATTTTGGGGTTAAAACTGAAGATTTTCAAATATTTTTCACCTGTTTTTCACTATACTACAACTAAAAGCAGCTAGCAATAACCATGCCATAGTCTGAACATTAGGTTGCCTTGAAATTTTCTTTGCCAGATACCCATCCTTCAACTGAGAGTTTTTTTTTTTATCTGTTGGTTTGTTTGTTTGTTTGTTTTGTCAGGGCATAACACACTTATCTGGTCTAATTACTAATTACTAATAGAGGTTTTTATTTCCCCAAAACCTCCCATGCCTGGGCTTTCTGCCGCAGTCTCTATTCTCTGATGAGAATTGCCCATCAGTTTCATCTTACGTCTTTCTAGGGCTTCTCTACTGATATATGCAAACCTTCCAAACACTTCCTGCAAGCCAGTTACAGAGAAACACATGGTCAGAAATAGTCACCTCAATGACCTGAATTCTCTGGTAGGATTTTGTTTATTAGTGAGCTTTCTCATTGCTGGGCATAAGTAATTGCTAATCACAGCTTAAAGAATGAGAGACTAAGAACTCCAGTGGTGCAGTCGGTTAGCATGCAGTACTTACATAAGAATGAAAGACTAATTTGGCTCACGGCTTCAGAGGATTCAGTACACAGTTAGATGACTCCAAGATGCTCACTGTGTGATGAGAAGGAAGCAGAGCAGGGAAATAGTGACAGAGAGGAAGGGGCCAGTGTCTAAATATAGTACCCAATGTCATACCTTCACAGCACTCCCAGACACACCAGGAATGTGTCTTTCTAGTCCCATAGGCAGGCTTGAAGCCAATCAAGTTTGCAATCCAGTTTAACCGTCACAAAATTTGTAAATTTTTTCTTCCAATTTGTAGTCTCTGTTTTACATTTTTAAGTGCTTCATATTCTATGTGGAATCTTTTTACCTTAATATAATCCCATTTACTTATATTTTTCTTTTCCTGTGTTTTTAGGATCTTTTGTAACTCATCCCAGTGACCATAAACACTTCAAATCTAATGTTTTTGTATGTATTTGAGGTCATAAAAAGGCATGGATATTCAGAGGTAATGAGCTCTGCTAGGTGATTTGAAAGTACAGATAATTTTGAGAATTCCTGTTGGTGTTATCTAGAGTGGTCACCTCAAATAATTACAAAAGATTTTTGAATTAATAAATCTTGAAATATTTCATACCTAGATGTGCAGTTTCTCTGAGTTCACTAGGACAATATAAATGAAGATGAAATTATTTTTTTGACTATAAGTATTATACTTTGCCTACCTTTTAAAATATTATTTATCATACTGTATTCTAACTTTATTTTGATTCTCTTTCCTTTTCATTAATCCAACAGCACTTGAAGGTGTGTGCTATATTTTCCTGTCTGTAATCCTAGCCTCTTCTGCCATGTTTTATATTTAGAATTATATTGATAGTGTTTGATCTGTAAATTTTTAAGAGAAGGTGAATGTTTTAATATTGCAGTGGAACATACATGAAATAAAAAAATATTATTTTTGAAGGTTTATGTCAGAGGAAGCTAAAAACTCTTTCCCTCTTTCTGGGTAACTGTTTAAGATATTTCAAACTGTCCTCAATTACACATTGAAGACAGAACTCTGTTTAAAACTCTATAATCAAAGTAATAAGTGAGAAAATTAAAGTTTTCATATGAACACTATTGGTAGGTAGAGGGAGTTACATGCACAGAATTTAAGAAATTCTTAAAGTGTTTAGAGATAAATGAGTGAAACACACTGAATATTTTCCTTTTACCCTTGACTACTTAAAATTGGTTGATATTTTGAACATGGATGAAATATAGGAGATTTTCTTTGGAATGATGTTTGAAGTACCACAATTTATGAAATAAAATGCCAGTTTTCCTGAAATAAGATTCTTACTAATATCTCAAAACAAACAAAAATGTTTTTTTCTAGTATATTATTTCACCGTTTCCTTTCGAATCAATATTTTTTTCTTTTAAATAGAAGTTTGAGGAAGATTATATTGACTATCAATTTTGTAGGTTCTTAAGAGTCACATTCATTACATTTCTACTCACTCAACAAAACTTATTAAATATACATTATATGCAAGGCATTTGTCTAGATAATTTGATTTTTAAGACTGTTGATTTTCACAATGATATTATAAATTATTATACCCATGTTATTTAGGAAAAATAACACATCAAAGCATAAAAGCTAAACAAGTAAACAAAAACTTGCTTGCTATTATAAAACTAAGTGTCATTAAATAAGATTTAATTCAATGTCTGACTGCTGAATCCATGTTCTTTCTATTTCACCAATATCATGGTTATTAGAATGTCTCTAATAGTTACTAATGCTAGGTCTTTTGAAGTCCATTTTCACCACACCTGCCTTCCTTAATCCTTTAAGATTTCTTTCATATGTGAAGTAACATTTGGACTTCGTATGTGAAGTAACATTTATCCTCATGTTCATTGAGGGTAAACAAAAATACTACACCTTTAAGAACACAACCTACATAAGGCTGAACTCTATCATACCTCTGGAGCAGACATTTTTCTGGTATGTATGTTTATGTCTCATTTTATATTGTATCATGTGTAGGCATAAACAGTGAGATTTATAATAGAATAACTCAATATCAATCATTAAAAGTTCTTTTTTCCATCCTTTCCAAGTGTTCAATATAAATATTAAATATTTTACGACTGATAACTTCCTGATTATAAATTTATACATAGGATTTCTTTATCTAATCTTTCTGTATCCATGAGTTTCTGCATCCCTTGATTCAATCAACCACTGATCCAAAATGAACTGGGAAAATCATTGCCTCTGTATTGAATGTGTGCACTTTTTTTTCTTGTCATTTATTCTTAAATAATATATAATAAGAAAAAATGTCAGACAGAAGAGCAGTGGATAAAGACAATGTATACTACTCTGCTGTAAAGAAAGATCACTTTGAGTCATTTGTAGGAAAATGGATACACCTCGAGATAATGTTAAGTGAGATAAATCAGATATGCAAGCTTAAATAGTGCATTGTTTCTCTGAAATGAGAAACCACCAGTAAAAATATAGTAGAGAGAAAAATAAAAGATAGGTGATAGGAAGTGCAGAGGTAGATTGTTCTTAAAGGGGAAGGGGCTCAAGAGATGGAGGGAGGGCAGAGAGATAAAAGGGATACAAGACAAAAAAATAATGAACTGGGATGCTGATGTACTCACATAAACATGTACTCTACACTAGAAATGTAATCATATTTTCTTACAAGCAAGTACAAAGAAAAACAAAAATAAATGGAATCAAAGCAGGTTGGTGGAGGGTAAAAAGAAGGAAGGGAAATGGGATGAAAAAAGGGAATTAAAGTGGGTTACATGTATGCATCAACTTCCCACAAAGAACGTCAGCATTATGTACTACACATTTGAACTAATAGACTAATATTTAAAAAATTAAAATCCCTTTAGAATTCACATTTGCATTATATCCTATCTAAATATGTAGAGATGATTTAAAGTTTGCAAAAGAATATGCATACTAGGATAGGAAATATTACCCTTATTTTAAGGGACTTGAGCATTTGAGAGTTTGAGTGTCTACAGGGACCTTTGGAACCTATGTTGCAGGGATAACACTGATGAGTATATTTTCAAACAAAACTTCACTTGTGTTTAATGATGACACAACCAATTTATTTGTAACTTTTGATAAAATATTTTTTAAATAAATGCACAATTTACCAATTTCTGCATGTAAAACCATCTTTATTTGACTTTCTACATCCGTAGCTTAAAACTAGGGGCCCTTTTACTTTTCAAGGGATATGGTACAATACTTCGAAACAGTTTTTACCAAAACAACTTGGGAAGTGTAGTGATGAATCTTAAATATCAAGGTGAGAAACACCTGGAAAATTTCTATAGCATTTTTGTATGTATCTTATTTTAGAGAGAAAAATGGATGACGAGGGCTGTAACAGTATCAATGGATTATTACATTGATGAGCTCCCAGGTTGATTGTGTTATTACATCATGAATAAACAGGAATTTATGCCTGATTAGAGGGAGTGGCCATGGTGCTGTGACTTTGGGAACACTATCTGGAGCCTAGCTCCTTTGTAAGGTATATTATTTGACTTCCTCTGCTTCCTGCCTGCCAGGAGATGAGCATTTTTCCTCTACTACATCTTCTTCCATAAAGTTTCATTTTCCCTATGGGCTAAAGAGCAACATAGCCAAATGTCCATGGACTGAAATCTCTAAAGCAATGAGCCTGTACACTTGCTTTCTCCCTTAATTGTTTCTGCCAGTTAGTTTTCACAGTGTTGGATACCTGACTAACACAGAATGTACACACAGTCTACCATGCACAAAACACTCCCTGTCAAAAATATCTGATAGTTCAAAATACCGGTAGTGCCACGGTTAGAAATCCAGCTCCAGTTTTGTTTCTACAAATTATACAATCAGCAATATTATGAGATTTTTGCCAACTTTAATCACACAAGTGAATAAAAGCAGACACATGTTTATTGAAAACAAATAGAACCTGCGTAAACTATTTCTTAAGTATTTTAAGCAAAGAATTGTATGTAGCTAATTTAAATCTAGTAGTAATATAATGTGGATCCAGGGAAGTCTAGTCCTAAGCAATAAATGGATGAAGGATGTTGAACTTTACCATTCTGCAGTTAAAGTTTCTGAATAGTAGTTCAGCGAAGGAAGAATTTTTATCCATACATTTATTCACTGGCCAAGAAACTGGAAGCCAGTGTGTGGGAAATGGCTTCCTCTTCACAGGAGCAAACAAAGGTAACAGATAAAGACACAAATTGCCATTGGCACACCAAAAACTCCAGAACCTAAATTTTCTGAACTTTTAATTCTGGTAACCTGGATATCTAAGTACTTCACTTTTGCTCTTGCAATTGTCACTTTCCTGTGAAGGGACAGAGGCTTTAACGCTCCATTTTAAGTCAAAATGGATGTTTTCCCCAGCAGGTGCTTTCCATTTATAAGAACTTAAATGTTTCCTGCTCTGACCATTAAAAAAAAAAAAAAGGGAAAAGAAAGACGTGTAAAACCAAAATCATTCACTGTTGCTTACCACCAGGTAGGAAAACTCCTGGTTTTCACATTATCTAGTGTAAAAATAACTTACATTACTTTCTTTAAATGTACGTCTCAAGATTTAACCATCTGACTATGTATCTTTCTTATGACAACTCAAATCACATTTCTAATGTGTTGGATGATTATAGCTGAAAATACCTTCAATTTAAGTGAAAATGTTAACCCTACACCCACAAATTTACCAACTCCAGCATCTCTTTCTGGATTCAACCCCAAGTTTTTTCCTGAAATATTAATCTACTTGCCAGTTTTGGAGAGCTACAGATTATTTAATGCTTTGCTATCTTTTTTGTTTTCAAAATTTTAATGTCTGATTGATACATAATTCTACTCATTTATGGATGCAATTCATGCTTTGAATCATGTGAACCTTGTTTATGAATAAAGTTATGAATACCATATGTCTCACCTATAAATGTACCTTTTATTTTTTCCTGAGAATATTTCAAACCTTCTCTTCTAGCTGTTTTGAAATACACAATCCACCATTTCCTAATAATTTGTTCAAATCGTATATAATAAAAAATAGAAAAGAAACTAAAGTACATGCAAGACACCCTCAGATTGAAATGACTTGAGCAATCATAGCATCAAGTGATGTACTTTAAACACTTTTTGACATATTCTTTTGTAATGTGATGTATAAAATATTTAAAATTGTGTATAACTCAATTTCACTTATATGTCTTGCCATTATGTGGCTAGGACAATTAATTAAAGAAGTACTACTCATTTGCATTGTAACTAGTACTTTTTTCATAAGCATTAGCTTATTCTTTTGAACTAATTCTGTATTTTATATATACATCATTTCTAATGGTACAAATAATGTCTCCATGAACATGCTGTTTTTCTGTTTTACATATCCTTGCCTATGTTTCTGGAACACAATTCTCAACAACATTAAATTACCCATCTGGAGTTTTACATATAGCATTTTTTTCCTTCCACTTGGTAGTTTGAATAACTACTTGTCTTAATATTACCTGTGCTTGTTTAATAGACATAAATTTAAAAATTTCATTATTAAAATTAAACTATAAATTTCCTGAGAAATCATGTTAAAATTTTTAAGATATTATTTTCTTCTTTATAATTCTTTATTAATTACATTTTATTAAGTATATTTTCCTTATTATTTTTAAATCCTTAATCATTGAGATTTTTTGGAAATACATGAAGTTTTTATTACTGCTTTTCTCCAAATTATCCTTCCCTCATTTGCTTCACAGGTACATGTTAAAACTGATTATGAGAAACAGGATATGCTAGAGACAAAATATATGTAATAAAAAGCTAATAAATGTCCACTTTTACTGAGCCTATGATATTAGGGGTGGTTATTGATTAAATAATCCTTGAAAATAATGATTATTTTAGTTTATGTATAAGAATTTTCTCATGCAAATATTTAGTTTTTTAAATGAATAAATATATAAATATTCAGTTTTTTAAATATAATTCGTTCATGACTTAGTCTTGCCAAACTAGCAGACTTTCCAGAGAAAATGATGTTAGAATGAGATGATAGGTAATTGGTAGCAAGAGAGCCATTGTGAGGTCCTAACAAACCCAAAAATAAAGCCGATTTTTCTGCTTCTAAGTCTCAAGTTGTTTGGTTTGCTGTTTGTCCAAAGAAAGCAGCTACACAAGGAAGATAACAGAGCAACATTACTATTCAGCAAAGGATTTGGTGATGTTTTCCCTGAGAAACAAGTGACAAGATAGCAATCGATGACAGTACATAAGCCACTTTGGCACTGATCTAGAAATTGGATTTAAAAAAAAGAAAAAGTAAAACAAAACTCTTGCTGATGACACTGACTGCCTTGATATCTTTGTAAGCACAGGACTTTAGCACAGTGGGCAGCGAGTCATGAATTAACCATCTATAAAGTTCCATTTCACCATCTTGATGGATAATTCAACATGTTTAAAAACAAAGTATTTCTGTTGCAGAAAGTTTTCTGCATATTAAATGGAGACACTGATAACTAAAGAATAAGTTGAATAGCAGTAAATTATCCTATTTAAAAGAAACTCCTAAAGGTTAATATTTGGTGCCAAGATGTTATCAATTTATTCTATAAAATGACTTGCATTACTTTCACAATTTTGCAGTCTAAACTAACAAAAATGAAATCAATGGTCTTATTTTTCTTCATAATGATAGTTGGCCCTTAGGAATAACTTCCACAGAGTAGGAAACCCATTTTTTTTAAAGCCAAAGTACTACTTGTTTTATTTCTTCTTTCCCAGATGACCTATGTATTCAGTAGGCTTATGCATATATCATCAGCTATGAGTTGCTAAATGTTGAATAACCAGCTCTCTAGAGGACAAAAATAGAAAAATCTCTGATGTGTGCAGTTGGCAAGTTTATGATATGAATATTCCCATGATGGCCAGCTTCAAGGTTCAAGCTTGTTGCCATTGAGTGCTGAGTTGGAGAGTGATACGGGGACTTGGGTCTAATGCGCTGGTGTAACTCAGCTTCATTATACCATTCTTTATGATTCTGGAATTGGGGAACATTGGTTGTTATAGAGTTGTCTGCTGTTCATATTCATCTTTGCTAACATCTATCTTTTCCTATCTGATATTGAGAATTGGTTTCTGTCTTCATCACCAGGATCATCGGGCGGTACCTTTTCACTAACTTTACGAAATATGCAAAGCATGGTGACTATCTGAAGACAACACAACTATCTCTCAGGATGATTCTAATTTAAACTTGGCTGTTAATGGTCTTTTCAGGTCCCACCATGGAAACTATAATCCGATAATTTCACAGTGGTAGGATTGGCATTTATTTTTACTAATTCTGAAAAATTTTGATGGAGTTTGGAATACACCGTATCTACCTTAGACTTTCATTGAGTAGGTAGACCAGATTGCTCATTTGTACTCTATTGCAGTAATGTTGGCTCTGCATTTCTGCTCATGAATTCCAGAGAGTAGATCAAAAGTTCCCTATTCTTTCACATCCCAAATGTCAACAATTGACTTCAGCAGATGTATTCTTCTTATTCTATCATTACCTAGGATTAGGTCTGTTATAGTCAGGGGTTGTGAGGAGAATAATCAGAATCAGGACACAGAATTTATAATATTATTTATGATGGTCACACAGAATTAACACAAGAAAGTACAGGAAATCTATCCACAACACTAAAGACTCAGAATATTCAGCCAAGGGACTGGATCCCACAGCAATGTCCTATATGAGTCCAGGTGAAAACCCAGAGCTCATGACAGTGCCTCTCACAAGTCCAACTGGAGGTCTAGAGCCCATGAGAAGGACTCACACTAGTCTCTTTATGGGTCTGTGCTGGGAAGATCTTAAGGTCAGTGGTGGAAGCTAGAAAGTCTATGCCAGCAGGGTGAAGGAGCTGTGCTGGTAGGTTGAGGGTTCTACACTGGAGCCGAGAAGTCACACTCAAATCAAAGACCAGGGATTTCCTGAAAAGCACCATAGCCATCATCAGCGACATGGAGGCCCCAAGCTCCCCTGACAATAAGCACAGTTGAGTACATGCCAGGAAGCCAGCGTGACGAGTTCATCCTGGAGATTAAGCGGCACATGTCTTCCTCTCCAAGCCAGGAAGCAACGCTTGATGTGAGGACCAGAGTTTCTCCAGGAGAACCAACGGTTCAAACAGCAACATGTAGGAGAACCCACAATCCCTCAATACCTCTCCTTCTTCACATCTCTATTTATGCTGGCAACTTTCCTCAGGTAGAGCATTTACATTCAGCACCAAGCTGATGTAATCCAGCTGGCATTAAATTGACCATCAGTTTTTAACCCATAGCAGGTCCTTAACAGTGATTGGGTATAAAAGAGCAGAGCTGGCACTGGCAACTAAACTCTGTGCTCTGTTTTACTGGTCTTCTCTAAACTTCCAATCCCAGAAGTTTTATATCTTCTCTGCTTTAAACAAAACAGCTATAATTTAATTACTGCCTTAATTCTGATCCAGTAGTTTATGGATATTATCAAGCTCCTGAGTTTCTAAGATTTAGCTGGTGATATGAAAATTCTGATCTTTTAAAGCATGTTTAAAACAAGTTTTTCTTACTTGTTCTTGAGAATGAAAATCATTCTAGATTTTTAAATCATTGTTTGACAACAATTTTAAAAATATACACTTGAAAAGCAAGGCTGAGATTTCTAAAAAATTCCTTTCCTCCTGAGATAATCAATGTCAATATATCCTTAGAAATGAGATCTTCTGGAAAGGAAAAATATGGGTTAAATTTTCTTATTTTGTTATAAAATGCATCCAAATTTCCCAATCTATAATAAAATGCATGTTTCTAAGGAACTCTTGTGTAATGGGGATAGAGTGACAAACAACCTTTACAGAAGGTTATATAGCTTCCAGCTTTATAGAAGAAGTCACATTCAAATTGTGATACACACCATTATTAAAAAGAAATTAGAGTATGCTTTGATAAGCACTAATATACAAATGGTTCTGAGTGCCATGTGGACTTGTGAATTTATAAAAAGCATTGCTAACCTAAACTGGTGTATTCTGAGACAAGTTAAGTTGAAAATTCTAACAGTGGAACTCTGTGACCAATAAACTGGCTCTGATTAGTACAAAATAGGTATATGTTGCTCAGATATCTGCACCATGTATCATACATGGTTTTATTGGCCAAAAGGAAGCAATGTTTGACCTAATCTTGGGAAATTACATCTTGAGAAAGTTGTAAAACAGAAAAATAAATAAACAGCAAAAAAGTTGAAGCTCTCTTAATTCTGAAAATAAAGTATAATAACTATTGCAGGACATGTCACAAGCATACAGACTATAATACTGGTCATTTCACCTCTACTTGTCTTTTATGTCTTGTCCAAAATTATGATAAAGATACAACTTTTGCAAAAGGGAAGGAGAGCAAGACATAGAAAGACAGGATAGGAAGGGAATAAAAAAATATTTAAAATGTGTTATGTGCATGTAACAACTTTTCAAGAGGAATACATACATTATATATACAAGTATGTGCTAAACACATTACTTATTAGAGAAAACATTTCTTGGGAAAATTGAATTGTTCACAACTTTTTTGTTAGTAATGAGGTATCCCAACAGTGGATTATTTTTTCAAATTTATGACTACCAAGTTGAAAAGACTGCCAGTGAGCTTCATCTTTAATTTAGAGACTTTAATTTATTCCAGGGATCAATGGATTATTGTTCATGGACCAAATCTAGATTTTTTAAAAATTGTAATATTAAAGTACAACAAGCCCACTCATTCACATATTGTCTAACACTACTGCCAGCTACAATTTCAAGGTTAAAAAATTGCAAAAACAACCCATATGTTATGGATTAAAAACTGGTAGTCAACTTAATGCCAGCTGGATTACATCAGCTGAGCATAGATGTCCCACCTGAGGAAAGTTGCCAGCATAAATAGAGACCTGGAGAAGGAGATATATGCATCACCCTAGTGGGTTGAGGCGTTAATGCATTGAGGTGTTGAGGTATTGTGGGTTTCACCACATGTTACTGTTCAAGCTGTTGGTTCTCCTGGAGGATCTCGGGGTCTGCGTGTTGCTGAGGATGGCTGTGGTGCTTTTCAGGACAGCCCTGGTCTTTGTTGTAGGTGTGACTTCTTGGCTCCAGCATAAAACCCTCAACTATCAGCACAGCTCCTTCACCCCGCTGGCACAGGTTTTCTGGCTTCCACCACCAACCTTTGGGCCTTCTTAGCACGGACTGGTGTGAGTCCTTGTGGGCTCTAGACCTCCAGTTGGACTCATGGGAGGCACTGTCAGGAGCTCTGACTCTTCATCTGGACTCATGTGGGACACTGCTCTGTGATTCTGGCCCTTGGCTAAATATTCTGTCTTTAGTGATGTGGATAGATTTCCTGCATTTTCTTGTGTTAACTCTGGGTGACCATCACAAAAATAATATTAGAAACTCCAAGTCCTGAATCTAATTTTTCTCTGCACAACTCCTGACAACACCATATGAATTTAAAGGCCTAAAATATTATCTCATTGGTCCTTTACAGAAAGTACTTTGTACTTTTTATTTCTTGTGTTAATTACTTTTCTCTCCTTGATGAAATGAAGTAGCCAATACCCAAAGTTAAAGGTAAAAAGCTTTATTTAGCTCATGGTTTGTACAGGTTTCAGTCCGTAATTGACTGGCTCTTAGTCAGAGTGGCACATGAAAGAGAGGCGACTCTTGAGGCTGGTGGAAGACAGTAGAAGCAATGAGAAAGTGAGAGACAAGCCTCTGTCTGTCCCTTATATTGTACTCAGTCTATGGGATTAGGATAGTGCTGATTGAATCAGTGGACTGATCCAGCAATCGCTTACCCTTAATCCCAGCATATTAATCCCAGCACTGCACTAGGAGTCAATCACACACCACCTAGATTGAGCCACCTCAGAAAATATTCAGCCACCTCAGAAAATGATGGTTCAGCGGGAACATCTAGACACAAACCATAACATTTCTAATGTAACGTTTGAAAGCTATTATTATTGTTTCCTTATGTCTTGGTGAATAGTAAACTCTGCTTCACTTTCTTAGTGGGAACATACTTTGCTTTGCTGAGACTATATGATATGGCTCTTGTCCTTTGTGGATGAAGGACGTTATGGGAATTTTCCTGGTGGTAATATAATTTTTAGCTTTGCCCCTCACTTTTACATTCTCATGCAAATGATTTGTCCATCTTTATATCATCACACAATACAGTGAAACAATTATTCTTATTAATTATATTACTCTTATTAGGCAACTAAATATCATTTTTCTATTTCATGATATGGCAATTTTGTCTATTTAAATTACTCCAACAATGTCCTAACCTCTCTGGTGCCTTGATTAATTGTTTCCACTGTTTTTCTTTCTCTATGAATTCAAAGTTTGGAAATTGTTTTACTCTCTTTTGGACTTCTGGAGGGAATAGATAAAAACTATTTTGATCTATTATAGGGAAGAAGTCATCAGTATTATTTCAGTTTCCATATTTTAGTTTCAACTTTATAATTTCTAATATTTTTTGCATAATTGTTATGTTAAATAACTTATGTGAAATATTCACATTTCATTTTTAAAAAATACTGAACTTTGACTTACATATATTGTGCATGGGTTAATTTGTTAAAGACTGAGAAGCATATGTAAATTTGTCACACATTTTAGGACATTTTACTTTATATGTATCAATGGTATGCAATTCAGTGCATAAAAATTCATGACATTTTTAACTGGAGTGCTCAATTAAAAAATAACTGATTCCTGGGACTCATTTAGTGCTCAAGCATTTTGTTGTGCATAAGGAGAAAATAGTTCCACAGGGATTTTATTACAAATACCTTAGGATTGCAGCTATCTTTCCTACCTGTGAAGGAGACAGGAGAACCTCTATTTCTTAGTAAGTATTAATGACTCTTAGATATTTACATTTGGATATTAACATTATTGTACATTCATATGTGTTATATATTACATGACATTTATACTTACATATATGTATAATTATCCATTATAGTAAGCATAATAATTAACGCTTATGTTCCAAGTCCTAGAATCTGTTACTATGCCTACATATAAGTCAAATGGGTCAAGGTAGATTTTATTAAATTTAAGGACTTAGATACAGGAAGATTATCCTGGGAGAATAAAACAAAAATATTTTCAGGAGGAAAAAATAAAGAATATACTTTTAATTTTAATATAGACATGTCTCACTTATACTGAAATAAAAATTGATAGAAAAACACGTAAACA
Organism: Hydrochoerus hydrochaeris; assembly: GCA_004027455.1. NCBI lineage: Eukaryota > Metazoa > Chordata > Mammalia > Rodentia > Hydrochaeridae > Hydrochoerus > Hydrochoerus hydrochaeris. The sequence goes on along the minus strand of PVLA01000200.1, from coordinate 20,005 downwards.
ACTACAATAAAACTAAAAATTATATATTTATCAAATAAAAAAATCCTTTTATTATGACCAAAAGAAAAGCCATTCTGTGGTAAAAGATAATTTACAATGACGGTATTTAGTAAAAATCTCAGTGAAAAACATAAAGGGTTTTATAAAACATAAAGGAAAATAAAATATTAAAAATTTGAACTCTCTATGTACACCAAGAGGGGGACATTTTTAATGTGCTTCACTGTGTAAACAAATAAGTGATGCAATGTTATGCCACTGCACGGCTCCCAGGATGGTCCACATGATCCAAAAAGACATAGCCAGCTCGTGGAACTCTTGGAATTTTGACCGCTGGAGATTGTGGAAATCTGTTACACAAATTTGGAAAACTGTGTAGGGACAAGGAGACTAAATAAATGCTTATCCCATGAGTAAACCATTCCAGTCCCAGAAAGGTACTTAAGAAAAATGAGTGCAAGTATTTACTTAAATTTGTGTTTTTTGTATATTAATCACAATTTCTAATAGCGGAAAACTGAAGTCTATTCATGTTAAAAGTGGAAAATGTAAGTTCACTTTTGTATAATCATACAGTAGGAATTTTATAAAGATGTTATAGTTTGTGTCCAAAACCTCATGCACTCTTTAGGTGGGGCTTTTATGAGGTGTTTTGATCTAAGGTGTTAGAAGATGAGCTAAGGGTACGTGATGTAGTTCTGGGTGTGGAAGATGGGAAGGCTCACCCTGGGTGTGGTGAGCACCAACCAATACACTTGTAACCTGGAAGGAATACAGGGAAAAATGGAAGCAGGGCTTGCTACCTCTTGACTGCCCTGCTATTCACTATTTCCCTTCTACCTTGCTGCCCTGCCTTGGAAATAGCCAACTATGGACTGAAATCTCTACAAACTGCGAGCTAAATAAAGTTTCCACCTTTAACTTATGGGTGTCAGGTATTTTGTCTTAGTGAGGAGAAAGTAACTAAAACAATAGCTATGCAGACAAGTGACTTACAAGTAGTAGCAACATTTTGAATAAGTATTCCAAAAATAATACTAAGCAAAAGAATCAAGAAAAATTAGTATTTTTTAATTAATGTACATTCTTCCTCGAAGTAAACATTATTAATCACAATTTCAGTTTAGAAGACAGGACATTGATTACATGTATTTGGTGATTATGAGTGAAAAAGAGAGCAAGCTGAAATACTCTCAATTCTACAAGGTTCTGTGTCCTCTTGATCTGTGTGCTGGTCACATGAGTGCTTTTTGTGCCTCACAATTTATCACACTACACTCTGAAGAGGATATACCTAAGTTGTGTGAATGCTGCACTTCAATAAAATGCTTCCTAAAATAAAACAGAATGACAGAAACCTGCTATGGCAAATTCATTGGACCAGGAGTAATATTAGTGAGTAGACTAAATATTTAGGAATTTAAAAAAATTAACAGAGAAAATCTATTTTGTTTACTGTCAAGAAATTTTAATAGCAATCCTACAATAGTGTTTCCTAAACACCTATTTTGGAGTTTGTGCTCTTATATAATGTGCTCCATAGAGCCTATTTATATAACACATTTACCCCTTCTTTTTTGCCACTTTCCCAATTATTGGAAACTAGGTGGGGAAATTATATCTAGAAGTCAAACAAGAAATCCACAGAAATATTTATCACAATATGAGAGCAAACACCCCTAAGGTAACATAAATCTGTAAATATGGTGATTGTTAGCTTAAAGATATTAAGAAATTTAAAAAAACACTTGGGTTTAAAAAATGGTTCATCTTTGAAACCTACGTAAAACAACAAAAGTTAATTAATCCTTACATTTTGTAAAAAATTTTGATAAAATGTTATTTTCCCAATAAGGTTCTAAGGCATCAAACTTATAATAAGGTAAAAAGTATAATGCATGAGCCAGCTAGACAATCTTCACACAGATGTAAATGATAGACTTCCATAACATATCTAATAGTCCTGTTCTATTTCTCTCAAGCAGGAGAAAATTTTGAGATGATATAATAATGTCCATTATATTCATTTCCTATTGCTGCTGTTAACAAATTGCCATAAATTTAGTAAATTAAAACGAAGCAGATAGAGCAACCAAACCCAGGCTGGGAACCAGCACCATGCACAGGCTGTGGCAGGACTAGGAACAGCTAGACCCAAGCTTCTTCCCATGAGTCAGCACCACTCATGGACTAGGGGGAGAGAGAACAAGGCCACACCAGCAAACAAGTCCAGTGTGGGAAGCAGTGCCATATGTGGGTTGCTGGACTGGAAACAACCAGACCCCAGCCTCTTCCTGCACCCGGGCTGTGATGCTAGCTACCAAGGTGAAATGCAATTGTTTACCTGTGGTGCTTTGGGGTTTCACTGTCATTGCAGGTCTATGGCCAGTGGTCTATGGCCATAGGTTCAGAGGTTCAGAGTGTGACATCTAGGGGGGATCTCCCTCTAAGGGTTACAGCCTCTAAGGGTTGATTCCCTGTGGTCTTGTTTTGAGGTCCTATATCATTTCCATTGTTTTGTTGGGTTGGGTTTTGTTCTCTTTTGTTTTGCTCAATTATGTTAAATCCAATGGCAGGAGCAGCTATTTCAAAAGATAGCAACACATGTTATGATAGCAATTTTGGATTTACTGTTGACTAGTTTTAAAGTCCTTTATTATATTCATTGTTTTGTTTTTCTTGTTTCTATTGTATCCTGTTCTGTTTAGTTTTTACTATGTTTGAAGTTATTTGTAGCTATTTTGAAGACATCAAAAAGTATTGCTGTTTTGGGAGTGTTATAAAGTCCTGTATCTCTTACACTAGTTTGCTTTGATTGGTTTTATTCTGTTTTATCCTCTTTAAAGTAAAAAAAATGAAGCAAACATATGTGACTTGACTCTGTTAGAGGTCAGATGTTCAAAATGAGTATCTCTGGGCTAAAAATCAAGGTATCGTTAGGGCTATGTGGAAGTTTTAGTGGAAAATGTAGTCTCATGATTCTTTTACGCTATAGACACTAATTGATCTTCTTCTCCATTTTTTATTTACAAATACCCTTGCAATTACATTGGGCTAATCAAGGTAAAACCAGATAATTTCTCTTTCTCGAAGTAGCTGACTAGCTAACTAACTGACTAGCCAACTTCCATAAAGATAAAGAATTAAATTTTCCATCTTAAAATTCAACTCTTACTTGTCACGCAGCAACATGCATTCACAAGTCTCTGGGACTGGAATTAGATATTTTAAGGGAACTTCTATGTTTGCTGCCTGCCACATGTGCCAGTTACATTCACTGATTATAGATCAACTGTCACGTGTACTTGTAAATATTAAGAAAAATGTACTAAATGGCCAATATCAAAGTCAACTGAATTCAGACAATAGCATGGCAATAGTATGCTTATTTGAAAAGAATTATTTGTGTAATACATTCATCGAGTAATTAATCCATATTAAGGAAAAGTAAAATGAGAACAATTTAAATTTTAACAAATGAAATGTGATTCATCTCCTCAAATATGATTCATATCATCATGTTCTAGTGGTTCATCCCTTCATTTTTGTTTTATTTAACTGACCTATATATGGGTGGAAGATACACAGGGTAGAGAGTATAGTCTTTTCTGAATGAAAAATTTTAATTTTCAGACTAAGCAAATCTATAAATGTGGCACATCAAGAATAAATATATAAAATATGTGATTTTTAATGCATTTAATTTTTCACAAAATTAGCAGAAATTTAAAAGGGGACTGAATAAGTAATATATAATTATGAGTCATATAATTATATTCTAAATATATAACACATATTGCTTATGTGGTGTTATATATTTTGGCATGTTCCTGCCTCCATACATGCACTCAAACCACTAATATATAATATAATATAATATAATATAATATAATATAATATAATAATATAATAGTTGTGGAGTTTACTGTTTGCAGTGCATACTTTTGACTATGTATACTTTTATTCTATAATATTTATATTGAATATAATGCATAGTACATATCCATAACATTCTATGTATTATATTTATCATCCTGAGAACATCTAATTTCCTCTTATAAGTATCTAAGATTAATACTGCCTAGTATTCCAAAAACATGAACTGAAGTAGAAAATAAATGATTTGCGTCAAATTATGAAAATGTGAAACAAATGCACAAAATGTGCTGAGGCATTCATAGAGTGCTTTAAAATCCAGAGAAAATGGAATAGGGTTTAAACTTCAACTACCCTGCAGAGAATGAGGATTTATGTGAATAGCTCAGAGTGCTTCAATTCAAGCAAAACATTAAATGATAGTGTCAGCTCTTAACCTGGCACCTATTTATCATCAGATTTCTTCCTCTGGTGCTATATAGCATTAAGGATGCATAAAGAAAAGGATAAAGTTCATTTAATATTATAGGAAGAAAAAGTTAATGATCCTGAAAGGAGAAAATGGTTGCTTGTCCTTCAGTATTTAAATGTTTTTCACCTGAAAAGTAACATGCTTTTAAAATATTATTAAATTTTATGTGAGATGAAAATCCTTTAATTTCCCTTGAGCATCAATTGGGCAAAAGCACAAACCAGTTTTGACTTTATTATCTTATTGGTTTGAATGACTGACATCAATTACCTCTTTTAGAAGTTAGAATATCAGTGGTGAAGGAAGCCTTTATTTCTTCTGGACACTTTTGCCTGCATTGGAAGTAACCTGTGGTAGAGTTTTGTTTAAGGCCTCATAATTGGAAATACTTGGTTTTCCCTCTGAATCAAGTTAAAGAGTAAGATTTCATACTTTTTCATTCTGAAACATTTTAAAAACAAAAGTAGAATTGTTTTAATGAAGCAACTGACAATAGTTTTGAAAATATGAATTGATACTTATTAATAAAGAATAATATAATTAAGGGCATATATGAATACAATTGAGGATAAAAGTAAACATATTAATATCAAATTTATTCTTTTTTTTACTCTTTCAACTAGTAGAGTCTTATTTCATATGTTATCTTTCTAGTTGTAAAGAAAAAAGTAGATTTAATTGCTACCAGTAGTATTTTATGTGCTCAGCATTTTTTTTCAAATGAAAACTAAAAAAAATGAAACTAATATTTTACTTTCACTTGAATTACAGCTAGTCCTATTGAATACAAGTTATATCAATTACCAAAGATCAACATTTTTAAAAGCCTTTCAGTATATTAAAAATGAACAACTATCTAAAACCTAAGTCCTGAGATAAGCTATGATCCTGATTTATTTGTTCTTTTTTTTTTTTTTTTTTTTACCAGGGATTGAACTCACAACCTTGTGCTTGCCAGGCAAGTACTTGTGCTACTGAGCTAAATCTCTGGCCCCCTTCTTTGTTCTCTTTTCATTTTTGATTTTTCCTTCCTTTTTTGTCTCTCCCTTCATTATTTTCTCCCTGTTGAAGTTCATGAATCTCTGTTTTTCAAAACAAATTCTCAATACAATCTGCATTTACTGACACATAATAATTAATTTCACACAAACATAGACAGACATGCATATCCTCCATTTGAGAAACTTACTTTTATGTAGAGTAACATTTCTCTCCACTATTTTAAAATTGCAAATAAAACATTTTTCAGCAATCAAAAGATTCTACGAATTTTTCTTAAATGGGTCTCTGAAGATCTCATCAAAACCCTTACTGAAAAAGACTGAACTATTCTGCTATAGAAGTGCACCTCATGAGTATCAGGCTTGATCCTTTTTTAAAAAATGTGCTATACAAGCCTAACATTTCACTTAAAACTTATTTTATGGAAATTTTAACTGTTCTTTTATTTAGTAGACTTTCTTCTCTTATTTTTGATTCAGATAGCTTACCACTATTTCTTAAAAGTAGTTATTAAAATATAAATATATTCATTAAACTGAATATAACATTTAAAATATAACATTTTAAATGAATAAAATCATTTAAATGAATCATTTTATAGTGACTGATTATCAATTCAGAACATACTGCAAGTAAATTGGCTAGAAATGCAACTTTAAACATGTATCTATTTCTCACCCCGTTCTTCTCCTACTGACTCTTCAAAGAGTTCAATTGTCTAAAGCTGCCTTCCCATGTTATTCTATAATTACAAGTAAAACTCCAGGAAATAAATGTAAAATTTCTTTGACATATTTTCTTTTAAAATGTAGTATGTTATAGGAAAAGGTGCAATCTAATCATTTCTGACACTAAGAATCTCAAAACTTAAGTAGTGAGAAATTGTGATTTCTCAGTGTGTTTCTACAATATTCTGTTCAAGGTTATAGTGCTATTTTCTCTGAGATCTACTCTAACTTCCTCACCACATAGTATTTCGGTTGCAATATCTTTTTATTTTTAATTTGATTTACGTTTCATGTCTTGGTATATAGGGATTATATCTCATAGATCTTGCTTCTCCAGGAATTGCCTTGTCTGAAACACAGTGGGTCATCAAAAATATTTCTGAAAGATGCATAAATCACAATAGAGACTGGTAAAATATGAAGCTGGAACAATATCCTTTCTACAAGAGATCCAAGATGGTTGGTTGAGATGCAACATGACAGAGAGCCTCTCTGAGAAAAACAACTCAAATGCTGGAATCTGACACCATGGAGAGGATCAGATGAAAGGAAAGGAATTCTCATGACCCAGGAAGAAACTGAGGAAAAAGAAAAAAAAATTAAAAAAAGAAAAGAAGAAGGAGAAGCAGAAGGAGAAGGAGAAGTGTGGATGGAGGGCTGGAGCTGGGCACCATTCAGTAGCTGTTTTGGGCATGTCTTGGAGTCTGGTGACTCATGATTGAGCTGGGGTTGTGGCCCTGACGAGAGCAGGAGTTGCTGAACTCGAGACCCTTGGTGGGAGGAGGTGCTGCAATGGGGAGAGAAGACAGCGAGTGGAGCTGCACAGATTTTGGTGAGTGCTGTGAACTGGATTCCCCAGAGAGAGATCACCAGCAGGACGACATATTGGATTTGGGCAAATCAGTCTTGAATCACTGACTGAGGTGGCTTCAGTCAGTAGCCTCTGGCCCAAATTGGATTGGTGAGACCCAATAACAAGGCTGCCCGAACCTATGACATGTACAAGGCACAGTCTAACTTGCTGAAGTCACTCAGTGGTTGAGAGGGGAGGGACCAACCCTCACCACTGCCCCTGTGTGCACCTCACAGATCAACAGCAGACAGGGGAGGGCAGCACTGCCCTAGCCAGTAAGCTATAGAGGGACTTAAGGCAGTATGTAAAGGTCCGAACACCTCCACCGTTCACCTGTCTGAGGGAAACCAGAAGAATGACAAGACAGAGAAACAGCAAAAGGCCTTCAATCACCAACCCAGGGAAAATAAGCCCAAGAGAGGTGAGTACAGAGGAGAATGAGGGCAGCGGACATGCAGTATCAGACATGGCCTCATCAGAAATAAAGAAATACTTCCATGACCTCATTGATGATTTTAAATCTGAAATTCTAACTCAGGTGAAACAAGATATAAGAAGAGTGATAAAAGAAACACTGGGTACTCCTCAAGATGTCACAAATGGAAGAATGGAGAACCCAGAGAAAGGAGAGAAGCTTTTGATGAAGAATATAAACAAAATCTAGAATACATGAAACAGATCCAAAGAGAATATCAGGAAATTAAACACTCCATCGAAAGGTGGCAAAACATCTTAACAGAAACTAAAGACAGACTTTTAAAACATAAACATAGATTTGCAATGCATGATTGTGAAAGGAAGGATCTTTTTAAATAACAAGGAATCAGGAAGTAATGATACAAAGGCTAGAAGATGATAAAAGGATTTATAACTTAAGAATAAAAAATGTGAATGAAGAAACAGGGCCAAATACAAATGAAATAAAAAGGCTATTCACAGAAATAATTAAGGAAAACTTCCCAAGCATAGGAAGTGATGTTCAGATATGTGAGGCAAGCAGAACTCCAGCCAGCTACAACCTAAACAGATCTACACCCAGAAATATAACAGTCAGGATCCCAGAAATCCATCACAATAACAGACTATTAAAAGCAGTCAAAGACAAGAAACAGATTACCTATAAAGGAAAACTCATCAAAATCACAGCAGATTTCTCAATGCAAACTATCAAATCAAGAAGAGCTTGGAGTGAAATATTCCAAGCCCTGAAAGAAAATAACCTCCAACCCAGATTGATGCACCCTGCAAAACTGTCTCTCAGAATTAATGGAGAGACAAGATATTTCCTCAACGAAGAGGAACTGGGGGAGTTCGTGACCACCAATCCAACCCTGCAAAGAATACTGAAGGACATTCTAGAGAGAGAGAAGAAAACCACCAGGATTCCAGGGATAATGGCAGAAAGGCCTCAATGAAAGGAGCAGACAGTGGAATGAAGGAGAAAAGTAAAGAACAATGACAGAATAGCATAGCAGAGATGAGGCAGAGAAGATTGGCTATATCACTGTTTTGTCTTGACTGATTTTATTCAAATCTGGTTATGCTTGAGGGTGTCAAATCTGGGAGTAGGGGCAACTACTCTGGGGATGGCAGGATTCAATTGGATACCCATTCTGGTTTGATTATTAACTGCCATTGAAGTCCTATAATGTCTCCAATGTTTGGTTTTTATTAATAGTGCTATGTAGCACTGTTTAATTATACTATGCCTGACAATAAAGACAATTTTATTGAAAATAACAGGAAACATCATGATGACAATTGTAGATCACCTAGTATTGTGGTTTTATATGTCTTTCTCATTTCCTGTTTCTCTAGGAATTTGTATTATTGACTTGTTTTGGTTTGTTTTTCCTCTAATACAGAAAGGCTAGATATGCATGTAGAGACTTAAACATGTGTAGAACTTCTAAACAGTTTACGAGAATTGATTATAGTTATTGTAAAAAAAGAGAGAGGAAAGGAAAGTATTCTAAAGGATATAACTGCATGTATGTCTGAGTGTGTAGGATTGATGACTATAAAACTAAGTTTTTTGTTGGATAGATGAACAGAGCTGATTGCAGTCTCACTGTTAAATGTCAACTTTGTATGCTTTACTTTTGTAACTTGAACAACTACTGCTAGGAGGAAAATATGTAATTGTCAATTAGTGATTTCTTACTGGTTTTCATATTTGTTTTTATTTTATTTTTTGAAAATTTGTATTATTTCTATCCTCTTTCTGTTTCATTTTTTTTTCTGTAAATAAAAAGATTTTAAAAAATATCCTTTCTACATTAAGGTGATGTTTCTCTTGAAGATTAGAATTACCTAGGCAAATGGGCAGGATTTGTACAATAAGGACCTTTTCATGTTAATTAATATGATGATCAGAATTATTTGATTGGTTCTTCATAGTTCCACTGTTCCCAATCAGCATCTCTTCTTAATTCTCAGTCCTGACCCAGTGGGACTCGTTCCTGTTTTATTTCACATATGGATATAATAAATTGCCTATCCAGTATACAGGAGGAAAATATATCCACCAGTGTTGTCAGTCCCTATATATGGTTAGGAAGTAACTATCACTAACATCTCATTGTCTTTTGGGAATATTTATCTTACTGCATTTTACCAGATATGAGTCATCATCCTTCTTTTTATTATGTTTAAACAGTGTGAGATCCAGAAACTCTTGGGTAATTATGTTGAAATGCATGGTAGTACTAAACAGCACTAATTTAGCTCAATTAAATTTAACACTTAAATAGAATTATCATTTAATTATTTCAATAACAAATGCCAGTTATAATATGGGATTGCTTTATAGTGAAAAAATAAAAACTAAGATAAGTGTTATTTGCTAAAAATCAAAAATGATTAAATACAGGAAGATCCCAGTATGGTTCAGCTTTCTTAGAGACAGTAATTTGAATATAATGATTTTTTAAAAATTGATGAGCTCCATAATTGTTAATGGGGAAAATGGCTGCTTGGATTGTGCCAAATATATCTGTGTCTGTGACCATAAAGCTGTTTTGCCCACAGCTGAGATTTATTTTTAAAATCATCCTGTATTAGACAAGGTTTTACTAAAGAAACAGATATAACATAAAATATATAAATGTATAAGAAATTATAAGTTTGGCTTATGATGCTGATCCCTGGAGTCAAATGAGAAGGTGCAGAGGTTGTCTGTATGCTGGAGGCTGAAGGATTCAATACAAGATTTAGAGATTACTACAGTGTCCTGTGCAAGTCTGTATCAAAAGGCCAGTTGGTCTGTGACAGAAGATTGAAGAGTCTACACCAGAAGGTTGAGGGATCCAAGGCAGAAGTCAAGGAGACTATGCTGGAAGCCAGGAGACATCGTCCAACCTGAAGGTGAAGACTGGAGCTCCTCCAAAGAATGGACTCCTGTCTGTCCTTCCTCATTTCTCTTTTATGCCATCCAAGCAATAAGCCATCCTATAGTGGGTCTTCTACATCATAGAGTGAGAAATTGCTAAGTCCATTTAGTTAAGTTTCTAAACTTTTCAAATTGACACAGTCAACTACTAAAAACTATCTGTTGTCAACTTGGCAACCAGACAGATTTCTTTAAACAAGTTTATAGATACAAAGACATGCATGTAAATGTGTCTAACATGTTATAACTATCCCGTGTACAAGCAGAAATGCACTAATTCCCTCACCAGAATAGAATGTAAGTTTTCTTTGATTGATGCTTGCTCTTATCATTTCATAACTTCAACATTATAACACAGGTTTTACAATCCTTAAGAACCAGCATTAAGCCCATCAAAACTATAGTATATTAGAACTATATTAGGGAATTATTTATATTAGAACTATATTAGGGAAAAATAGCACAATTAATGAAAATGACAAAGATTTTAAGATGTTTTTCATTACTCAACTGTGTAGTGAAAATGTGCAAAAAGGAGGATTTGTCATTTTGCAAAAATGAGCAAGACTTGAATTAAAGGAACTTGATGCTTGAATTCATCCAAAAATTATCTTGTCAAATAGATACCAAACCATTTGAACATTAGAACAATTTTTGAGAAGGAAAACTCATTTGCACCTAAGAAATCTTATTTCTTCTTTGAACAACATTGATAGTTACAGGGGAAATGGAAACTATTGCTACATTTTGTGATCATCATCTGAATACCTGCCAGTTGTCACACCATCACGGTGGTTGATTCAGACACCCATATGACACTGACTCTCATGAGACTTAGTCCATTGTCCTGCTCTTGTCATTTCTAACACTGTTTCCACACCATGTAGAATGTGCTACTGGGTTACCAATTCCTTCTTTATTTTTTCTCCTTCTTCTACCCTTAAACAGAATGCAAGAAACATTTCCTCTAATTTTCTTTCTTTTTTAAAAATTGATTTAAGTTAAAAAAATGATGCACAAGAGAAAAACAAAAAGAAAAGAGACAAAAAAATTAAACAATAACAATATAGGTTTTCAAAACAAAATGATAGAAATTTACCAATGGTTGCAATATTGCATATTGTTACCTTCAAAAGGGTTGCTTAGATTACCAGATATACACATGCAAAATTGAATAATCATATGAGTATTAACTGTGCTTTTCTAAGAAGTACTACTATTAATATTATAGCCATCTTAGCTATCTTATGAATATATATATAAAAATTTATGACTTTTCCTTTTCCCTTCCTTGTTTCATCCTTTCCCCTTATCCAGTTACTTTTCCTCTTTAAGTAGTTTCTTACCCTTACACAATATTTATTGTAGATTTTGGATTGCATTTGCTGTTTTTGTTTCTTACACTAAGGAGACAATATGGTATTTACACATGTGAGTTTGATTTACTTCACTTATGAGTATGGTCTCAAGTCACATACATTTATTTATAAAAGCCTTGATGTAATCTTTCTTTCTAGCTGAGTAGTACTGTTGGTGGGAGTGTAGGCTGTGGAAATCAGTGTGGAGATTCCTCAAAAAGCTAAGATTAGAGGTTGCATTTTACCTATATTCTTTATTAGCAAGAAGATTTTGATATTTTCCCCACTGATCTTAAACCTTTTGGCTGACTAGCTTTCAGAATAATGTTGTATTTTATAGTGTGAATTATGGCAAAAAATGAAAGTACATTTCTGAAAAGAGTTTGGGCTATTAATTTCTAAATATTTATGCCAGTGAAACTCAGAAATATCAAGCAAACACCAATGAACAAGATAATTATCATTTATGTCATTATCCAACTTACAATTTGAGGAAAAAGTTGACATTTGTAAGATAATCATACAAATGGTGAATCAAAATTGTGGTCACTAATGTAATGTAATATAGAATAATATCTGATCGAATCTGGAAGGACACACTAGAAAATAAGAGTCATATACATGTTTACAAAATATTTTTTAAATTTCACACATAAATTAACTTATATATGTGCAAAATTCCCACAGAGAGGAATTATATTTAGTTGTACTAAGTGAAGTAAATGAAAAGCATAGTTTTATTTTTGTTCTGCCTTTATAAAACATAATATTGCACTATTCTAAACAAACACCAGGAAATAGAATCCATAATCATATTCAGCATCTATTATATTTTTCTTTTCATTAGAGTAATACTGAGCATAAATAACTTATGAGAGTTAGTTATGTGTAAGAAATAAAATTCATGTAATGTGCCAGTATCATAGTATGCTTTCCCTTACTCTAATTCTTTTTTTTCTCTTTTTCTGTTCCTCTTTCTCTCTCCCTCTTTCTCTGTCACTATAACTCCATTTAATTCAGTGAATAATAAAATGTGTAAGTAGAATCATTTTTGTCATTGCTAAATCAAAAAATTATATAAAACTGTGAGAGTTTAATTTGCTTTGGACAGTCAAATCCATAGGAAACTCAAGCTGAAATTCAAGTGCTATTTTCTGTTAAAAAGCCTATGGTATTCATGGGTGGGTGGTGTTTTTATTAATATTTATATAGAGTTTACCTTGGTTTTCACACTGTTTTAGCCAAGGAGGAAATAAAGCTGAGTTTGAAATAAGCCTTGACTGGCAAGTGATGTAATTCCCAGAGGCTATATGGGAAAACGACTCCACATGAGAGAGAGTGGTATAGTCCAAGTGTTTGGCTGAGACGTGCCCATCATTAGGTTAAGTCTTAAAAAAAAGTTGGTTCCTCCTCTAGCAATTATTTGCATGTAATACAATATTACAAGTAGTTGTAAAAAATATTATAAACTAAAATTTTTGAATTATAGCAATCTTTGTGTAGCTTAACTTTAGAATGCATTATTAGAACGTTTTCAGTAAAAATATATATCTATGGAAAAAAGACAAAGAAAGAGAAAAGAGCCAATATTCTTACAAGTAGTAGTGAAATTTCAAATTTTATTTGATTGTATTTTAATATCAGTATAAGAAATAAATTCATATAACATGTTATTAGTTTGAATTTTAAATATTTTCCAATGTCTGATTGTAATTTTTTGCTTCTTTAATTTCTTTCTTACCATGTTGTTTATCTAAACCCTAATTTGAGACATTTTCTCAATCAGGGAGAGTATATATTTGTTTAAAGGAAAGAAAATAGATAACCCAAACTAGTCGATTAAACAAACTGCTTGAAGTTTTGTCTTTGCTTTTTTTGCCTATTTGTTTATTAAATGACTTTGAGAGAATTTGACATGAAATCCAAAGAGGTTTGTGCGAATTGTATTATCTATTTCATGCCAATGCATAATGAACTACGGAGTGAAGGATTAGCCACCTCTGCGGTTAAATAGTCAAAGGAAATTTGTGTTTAGTTTACTGTCACTAGAACACATCAACTAAGATGCTGTATGTATATTTTGACATTCAAAAGCTCTGTTTTCTCTCCATACTGATAAACTATAAATGATGATATATCACAAGCCAATAGGGCTTTTTTTTTCTTGTTTGGCATGTGCATCACAAGAGACATTTCACATATACCAAAACCCCTGTGAGGAATTGGAATTCTTATTTGTTTCTATTTATGTCTGCATCCATATTTAAATATTCAAAAATTGTTAATAAGTAGGTTATTTACATTGGAATCATTTGGTACCAATTACACTGGTGCCAAATATAAAGGTACCTAAAAATAGGAACTGTTGTAATGAACTAAAGTTACCTGGGAAAGAGGTGATTAGTGTTAAATGATGTTATGCACTGAAATGTGTTCTCCCAAATTTCATAGCTTTAACCCTCACCCCCAATGTGATTATACTTGGGGATAATTAAATTTAAATGAGGTTGTCAGGGTGATACCTAATCCAATATAACCGGTGTCTGGTGTTCATGAAGAAATCAAGGAGACACCGAAGATTTTCTCTTTCTTGTTACAGATGAAAGGTTGCTGAGGATTCAGTGGCAAGGTGAATATCTGCAAATCAGCAAATGAGTTCTCACCGGAAACACCCGGAAAGTATTTTGATCTTGGGCTTTTAGCCTCCTGAACTTTGACAAAATACATTTCTACTGTTTAAACCACAATGATACACCTGTAGCACAATGAACCAAATGGCGTTTTTGAGGGTATATGAACTTGAAAAACAGTTCTATGTGCATGGAGAACATCAAGCACAGATTTGTGACAGTCCTCTAAATAACGGCTCAGAATAAATAGAATATATGAAGTGAATATAAATCTACAGAACTAGTTTTCATGTAACTATAACAAAACCTAGATTTGTGTTCTACAGACTGACAATTCCTATGTCTTTTCTAAATCTGCCTTACCAATACTTTCTTATCAAAGAATCATCAGTATTAGACAATTCCTAGGTTCAGCTTATACAGTTGTTTCCTGTTCAAGTTGCCAAGAATTTGAGATAGTGACTTCCATAGCAATTAAATATGGTCACTGGAAAGACATCAAGATACTATCTACACCTATCAGCCAGAATACTTAGGACAATTGATTTGGAAAAGTCTGTCAAATCCTTAATTTCCATGTTCAGTTTTTTGTCTTTAAGTAAGTGGTTTATTCGGAGCTGGTGTATTTATCAACAAATTAAGGAATAATAACTAATAATACCTGGATTCTGTGGTAACACATAAGAAAACTACATAAAGCAACTAATACATTATCTGATACAGTACAGAAATTCCAGTAACAGTTGATAGAAATCATTAAGAGAAATAAATGTGCAGCAATATACATCTTGATGTGTGTGGAGACATATTGTCATCTTCCTTTATTACTGCATTTTATTTGTTTGTATATTTATGCTATTCTTTTGTGAGAATTTTGCATAATGAAAACAATCTAATGTAATTCTCTAAAGCAGTACTCTGAGAACTGAGTAAGTAGTACTTTAGACAAAAAATACTAAAACCCTGCGGGTTGTTTATATGATTCAAAAGAAACCATTTCTATAACTAATGGCAGCAAATTTCTGAATTAATGTTATCAAGTATAATTATTTTCATGCTACATTAAAGTATTATGGAAAATTAAAATTATAAACAAATATTTCTATCTGTATGACATTGATGAATTTTACCCACAAATCTTTTAATAATTACAACCATGAGAATATCACAATATACAATTTATTTCATTTGTCCTTGGGTCAAATTTATGATACAAAACACTATATTCATTTTTAAAGTGAGAGATGTAAATCTAAGAAAATGTCTTTCCCTCAAGTGTGCTATTAAGTAATAAAACTGACAAAAATGCAAGACTATCTCAAAAACTCAAAACCCATTTTATATTTGTTTGTTATGGTGTTTATTTAGATGTCCACCTGAAAGTTCCTGTGATCACAGGTGAGAATGTTAGAAGGTGAGTAGATTATAGCGGCATAATAGCTGATTTACTCTGAAGAGGTAGGACTTGGTCATCAGGGGTGATTCTTTGTGGACATGTCCCACAATGCTATGTCGTGCCTTCTAATTCGCTCCTGCACCTTATTTCCTGTTCAACATGAGGTTCCCCCCATCTTGCTTGTCTTCCCTCCTGTTTCTTCTTAGGAGCAGGCTAAATATGATGGAACTGTGAGATAAAATGTATCTCTTCACCCTTAAGTTTGCAATGCCAGGTATTGTATCTCAGTGACAAGAAAGACTAAGACATTATTACCACTAAGTATGTAGATGTGATGAACTATATATAATACAAAATTATCTTTTTCTGTATTTGTGTTGTTTGCTCTTATTTCTTATAATTGTCATTGAATTATCTATAATTTCAATTCAAGTATATCCCTGGAATGGAGATAAATTATATAACATTATTTCTTAGGCTAACAACTATAAAAATGTGAGTGTATTAAATTCTCATATTATTTGTAAAACATAAGAATTTCAAAATGTCACTGATAACTCTTATTTTGAAAGTACATATGGCTAGTTGAATAATAGGGATACTGTCTGCAGCACAGATAATGTTAATTTTGTTACATCTGACAGTGTTATGCCCAAATACAGAACAAGTGAATTTTATAGCACTCCATCATTGTCAAGAAAATCTCAGACTTATTGCTTTAACAAAAGGTTGAAAAAACATTTTTATCAGAAATTTTCCTCTTGTCAGATGGTTATTTAAATGTAATGTCAGCAGTTGCAGATTTTACAAACATAGATAATTAAGGGGGGGATGTTGACATCATTAGATCTAATTCTTTGGTAGTTTGACATAAAGATATTACAAAAAATCCTTTTCTTCTAATCCATAAAACAGTAGAAGATGAATTCAGTGTAGCATTATTTTAGTAGTTTACATGTGATTAACCTTTAAAGGAGAAGATAGTGGCTAATATACTTGATTTCAAATGAACACATACTCACTTTTTAATTGAAAGAATTTCTTTGTAAGCAATACAAATTGAATATATATTTTAAATAAAATGATATTTTTTCTGTGGCATTCAAAATGAATTTTAAAAATAGAGCTTGAAAACATATTTTCTTAAAATGAAATCACAAATTATATTAGCAATCCCTACATGTTAATCAGATGGCTAGATAAAATATAGGGTATCTAGTTAAATATGACTCTTCTATAGACATTTCAATGTTTATGAGATAAACTGTGCCCTCAACCCCCAACTGTTACATTGAATATCTGAGCTTAGGACCTCAGAATATGGGGTATTTAAAACTGAGTCAAAATAAATTTTCTCCTCTAACTTGTAGGTGTTTAGAATTTTGTCTCAGCAACAAGAACAGTAACTAAAACATAAGCCATACAGAAAAGGCCTTGGTAAAAATCACCCAGAGTGATATCTTGGAGAAATCAATGATTTGTAATTTGTATTTTTTGAAAAATTCCATAGGCAATATTTAGCTATGTTAGTATGTTTTACTTTTAAACAAGTATATCTTCTACTGTATGGAAAGAATATACTATTGTTTACAAATTTTCCATCCTCTAAATTCTAGGATATCTTGACATTGACAAGGAGGAAAAACAACCCCATATTATACTCATATATTTCTTTATTGTGTTGTTTCTTATTGTTTTAATTTTTTAGTCTTTTTTAATAGTTAAACCTGTCAACTTAATTGGCCTGAGAACCTCTCAAGGGATTAACAAAGCACACTTCTAGGTGTGCCTTGGTGTGTCATGGAAGTGCATCTTGGTGTGTATACTGTATACTGGCCTTTCTTTTTTGGTATTGTTTCCTTGCGCTGATTCACTTCTGTCATGAACTAAACAGTCTGGCTCCACTTTAACTTTTCACCATGATATCCTTGCCTTGTAGTCTGCTGACCATGGATTGAATCCTCTGAAACTGTAAGCCAAATAAACTTCTTTCACTTGTCCTGTATGTTATCTATCTTTTGGAAAAGGAGATAATACATGCTTATAACCAGATTATATTGTTGATGAAAACTTGAAAAGCAAAGACAGAAGAATGTATAAAGCAAAGTTATTGTTAATTTCATCACCATAAGTTAACCATTTTAATATAGTTTGGTCATTTCTATATAACAATTTTTCTATAAATGTCTTCAGTGAAAAGCTATATTCAGATGCAAATATATTTAATATGTTTATATGATCCATATTTAAAATATGAATTATTTTGTATAGTTCTCATGTGGCACAGGACATTATTTGGCAAGAGATCATGAAAATAAATATACATCTGTGTGTCTTTGGTCTCTCTTCTTACATACTTTCTAGTAATTTAATGATGGGCACCACATTAATTAGTAATGTCCTTACTAATTCTTATCACCTCACAAAGGTCCCACATATAAACATCAGAATTAGATTCAATATACCTCATCTTTAATAGCTCACAGTGAAGATTAAATTTCAACATATGAGTCCTTACAGAACATACTCAAACCTTATGCAAACCATATTTTTAAATAATCATACAGTGCTGTAGTATTAAAAGGACTAGCATAAATATTTTTATAAATCATACATTGAAGCACACATTTACATGTTTCATAATAAATCCAAGAAATATCAAGGTTGAAAATGATATGATGGTATATCTAGTAAAAGCCTATTTGACAGTACTGAGTGTCAAAATCTTATGGCTGACTCTTTATAAAATTGCTTAACTTAAATCACTATGTAGTTTAATGAAATAAAATGAAATAGTATTAAACCAGATGGGAAAACATGGACAAAACCTCAGAATCTCTAATGGTTTTTGAAGATATTTTGTGGAACTTTTAAGGAAACTAAAGAATCAAAGGCACTGAATATGTACAGGAAAAAAAATGTCAATGAAGAAAGATGGATGATCAGTGAGCAACAAAATACAAAGCCTCCTGGGAGAAACAACTCATATGCCAGAATAAAACATCCTGGAGAGATCCAGACAGAGGGAGATGGATCCTCTTGACACAGGAAGAAATAAAAATGTAAAAAACCTCATCAAACAAATCAGAACTACAAATGGAACAGTTAAAATTACGGGACACACTGTTTTCCCTGTGACCTGCCAAGTCTGCACTGGTCTGAATTTGCACCAGCTTGAATCCATGCCAGAAGGCAGAGCTGCCCAAACTCATTACCACCACCACTCATAGGAGCCACAGCAGTGCGGAAGTCAGGGGTTAGTGAGCCCAACAGAGAGCGGAACTGGCAAAGGGACCTTCATTAATCCATGGTCAATGCTGGGAATGAGACTGCCCCCCCATGCTAAGGGTGCAACCAAATGGGTGACATGTAATCCGGCAGGAGGAGCCTGAACTGGGAGTGACAGAGACGTGAGTTGGTTGCTCCATCCCCACAGCAGATTCACAGAATTTGCTTGGACTGGGCCATGCTCACTGGCTGGGACCCAGTGAGCTGTTCCAATTCGATTCCCTGTGCCTAGCACACGCTAACCTGGTGAAGGCCACTGAAGTTTGGCTGGCCTGGTAGGAAGGGGCAGGCATACACAGCCACTGCTTACATCTTAGTGATGATCAGGCAGGAGAGGGTGGAGGTCCCTTGCCAGAGTGCTTCAGAGGAACCATGGCCAACAGGGAAGGGGGATGGGACCTGCACTGTAACCTGAGTGGAGGAAGCTGGGATCATGACAGGAGAGAGAAGCAAGAGGAGGTCCCCAACCCAGAACCCTGAGAGCACTGATACAGGAGAGGGACATACAAGGGAGACTGAGGGTAGCAAACATGCAACATCAGACATGGCTTCAATGGACAGTAACAGATATCTTTGGGACCTTGTAGAAGAGCTCAAAACTGAAATATTAAATCAGGTAAATCAATATATGACTAGAGTAATAAAAGAAATTCTCTCAGGAAGATACAGATGGAAGAAAGGAAGAACACAAAAAAGGAGAGAAACATTCGATAAACAATATAAAGAAACTACAGAATACATGAAGCAGATTCAAAGAGACTACCAGGAAGTTAAAAACTCCATTGAAAGCTAGAAAAACTCCTGAAAAGAAGCTAAGGATAGACTATCAAAACTTGAAGACAAGTTTGCAATGTGTGATCATGAAAGGAAAGATCTCTTAAAAATAACAAGGAAACAGGCAGTAACAATGAAGATGAGAAGAGAATCTACAATTTAAGAAAAGAAATGTGAACAAAGAAGCAGGAATACATACAGGTGAATTACAAAGGCTATTCATGGAAATAATTAAGG